>CM053027.1:119023600-119623600 GCA_028564925.1 Lithobates sylvaticus | reverse complement strand
TCTAATGTTTCTTTTCTGTATAAATAAATGTAATTGTTTTATCTTTTCGCACTGTTATCGTTCGGTTCAATCACTTATTTTTTTGTATCGTTAATCATTTAAGTGAGATATAAATTTAGCCAACACATATGGTGCCCTGTGTGAGGAACGAACTCACAACCTTCAGATTATGAGACTGATATGAACAGTTCAAGTGAAATAAATTGTACTGAGAGTGTATGAGAAGACATCCTGCCTCGGTTGGGCCAAAATTGCAGGAGGGTGTCAGAGTGAATGATATGGGCTCTAATTGGACGCTTGAAGGCAGTGAAAAGAATTAGGATCTGGGCCTTTCTGCCAACAAGCGCTTCTGGTTGACCCTTGCATGAGTCTAGGTCAAGACGCCTCCCAATCTTTGAGATTGAAATGCACCTGTGGGCCTAGGTTACGCTGAATGATCTTACTGTATATGAATGTATCTTTTCGTGTAAACTACTAACTGGGGATCGTAAGTTTTGTAATTAGATCTGTAAACACTGGCGATGTAACTTCTATAAATCATATTGCAATTAGGTGTACATCAGTTAACTACCTCCTGTACTACAAATACCTATAGGGTCCTGATTATCCAAGTTTGTGCTAAACATTCTTGAGATAACAGAAGTAATAGGCTTTTGTTAAGCATTTCTTTTGGAATATTTCAGAAAAGTCCACAGAGGGGATTGGACTATTATTTTGTTCAGGAAATCTCCAGGCTAATTTTTTTAAGGACTATAGCCAGGACAGAGAAAATATTGTTCTGGCAAGTAGTGAAAAAAAGGCAGCAACATTGACAGGGGCAGGACCTGTCTACCCAATTCTTGGCCAGAGAGTAGCTACCTCTGAAGTAAAGGCAGCCTGTAAAAAGGTGGGGGAATCAGTTCAAGGTCCATCGTCCATAAAGGATGGGTAATCAAATCGCTTCAAAGAGGGTGTCTAACCGTGGGGAACCCTACCACTTGACCCCGAAGGGTTGTAAAATATATGCAAGAGTGGGATTGCTGGACTGGGAAAAATTATTCTAAAAAAGGTACTTTTAAGCCAAAAGCTTGGGAAGCCCTGTGGTACAATCACTGCGGGAAGATGACACGCACAAATGAAAGGAATGCGTGGAGCGCATGGATGGTAGAATCCATGCATAGAACTGATGATGTGAATATTTTTACGGTGGGAGTTAAGAAGAAAACGCACAAAATGATGCTGCGAAGTAGGGACAAACAGGGACAGCCACTAGAGCCACATTCCCAGAGTAGTGACAGTGATGAACAGGGGGACAATGAGGAATTGTCGGGATTGGGGCCTTATACAATCGCCCAGTCCTTGTTGGCAAGATACTCAGAAGCTGATAGGAATGGTCATCTATCAGCAGATGAAAAAAAGGGGAAGCCACAACTGGCTGCAAGGTTTAGCACCCCAATTAAAACCCCCAGTGAATCACAGAACAACTCTTCCTGTGAAACATTGAACCAAAAGGAAAGAGATAGCGCAGCAAGCCAGGGAAAGGGAATGTTGGAATCAAGGGAGAAAAGTCTCCCCGGTTCCGGAGACCATATACCAACAAAAGGGATACATTCTTCCCCTCTGACGGAAGAACCTCCGGAATATAGTAATCCCCCATTTACCGGCTGCGAGACAGCATTCTCCCCTAGAAGGCAGTTAACTAACAATTCCGCCGCTGTAAACAATAGGGGCAGTTATGCTACAAAGTACACGGCCTATGTACCTTTATACCCCCAAGTAACTTGCACCCCACAGCAAGGACCTGGCTGGTGTCACTCTAATGTAGAAAGCATATCACCCAATGTGGGCACACGGGTGTACCATGGGACTGTTAATGCCACCCTTCAGGGTACTTTGCAGCTGGATAAAGTGCCCCCACCTGGCAGCAACAATCTTCCCCCGTCTTATTGGGATCCGGGGACAGAACCTCAAAAGACCAATCCACAACTGATATCTTTTTCAGATGGTATATCTGTCTATCCTGTAAGAGAACAGGTGGTTTATGAGAACCGTGGGAGATCCACTAGAAAGATGACACATCATGTGCAGTGGACTCCCTCCAAGATTAAGGGACTTCTGAGTGTTATCCCCATCCAAGTACAGATCCCATTAAATTTGCCAAAGAGCTGCTCGACATCCAGGCAAGCTACAATGCAAACTGGCGTGCAAAAGGGAAACTGGTTTGCTTCAACTGCCACAAACCCGGTCACTTAAAGAGGGAGTGTAGAGCTCCAAGACGAAGTGGGCCACCACAACATAAGAGGGGATCTGGAAGAGACCTCAAGTGATAGGGAGAACTCCCGGTGTTACCTGTAATCTCGATCGAGGTAGCAAGGTAGTGCTTACAAATGCAATTAAATAATTAAGGAAAAGTTGTTGTGGATGAATAATCTAAGGGCTGCTGATAGAAGGAAGATAGAAATAGCTTGTCTTTCTGGATTTGGGGTTGCAAAAGGATATACAACAGGTTTGTCCAGTCCTTTTGGAACACTTTCTTAACAGAGAAGGTGCACCACACCTGCAAGATATAATAGAAGTCTATGGCATAGCACAGCTAACCCACAGAAAAGCCGCAGGTGCACAGCAGTGCACCCACGATGCAGGTAAACCGCAGCTCATCAAGGTGAAAGCAACCTTATAGGGGGTTTAGGACAGTATGGACTTTACATTTGCAGCTTGGGGGGGCAGTAAAACCCCATAGTTGAGATGTGTTTTTACCACTCCCCCCAACCACTGGTGTACAGTTAGGGGTCACAATGGAGACCCTGCCCAATGCTACAGGGGCCTTGTGGCCTCCCTGCAACAGTCTGATTTACACTAGGACAGGAGGAGTGGCGAGGGCAGCATATACAGGAACCAATCCTCTCAATTTTCCTCCTGCGACCTCTGAAATCCAGCTTCTTATCCTCTCCTTACCACCGGCATTTAATGGTTGCAGGAGGAAAATGCTTATTATGCTATTCAAAATAAAAAAATTAGATAATACTGAACCATTACATTTTTATTGTGGCTTACCAAATCACTTAAGTGGCCCTTGCTCTTCAACAGGTTGCGCACCCCTGTTCTATACCATTGCTTATTTGTGCTTAAGGACTCCGAGGCCTCACTCCATCTTCCGTGACTCTCAGACTGGGTCTCTAGGACACCCCGTACCATAATCGGACCCAAACTGGAGTACCGATTGCTAGGGAAGGAACCCAAGCACATAGACTCCTTCGCTACTGGAGACCTCTGTCACCCATGCCAACCGACATCCTCGGGCTCGAGTGCTGCGATCCGCGGGAGGAGAGGCGGAAAATCTCCACACATCCGCATCAGCCGTCCCTGGGAGAAAGCAGGACAGTGAGGGGGCCTGAAAGGACAAAGGAGATCCACAGAGGCCGATCCTGGGCGCTCGCGGCCCGCCACCATCTTGCAGCCTACCGATCCACAGCCATCCTACTACTGCCAGCACCTGGGGGGCCTCCAAGCTCTCTCAAAAGCCTCCGGATAGCATCTGCACCAGCCCCAGCAGAAATTGTGGAGCTCGTCCGGCCGATCGAGTCTCCACGGGGGCCGCGGCCGGCTCCACACTTCAGGGACCTGCCGCCATCTTGAGGCCTACCTTGCCTCCGACATCCTTGGGCTCCGGTGCCGCAATCCTCAGGAGGAGAGGCAGCGAATCCCCACACATCCGCGTCGGCAGTCCCTGGGAGAAGGCTGGACTGTGAAGGGGCCTGAGGGGACACCGGGGGAGCCATAGAGGCCGATTCCAGGTGCCATCTTGCGGCCTACTGTGCCAGGCACATCCTCCACACTAAGGTATTGTGTTCCAGCATTACTGTACTACCCTCCCTGTGCCTCAATCCGTGCCCTGGAAACACCACACTCCCTTCCCTTTGCCACCATCCGTGCCCCAGCAATACTGCTTTGCCTTCCCTGTGCCTCCACCCTTACAGAGGCTGTGCTCTGCTGATGGCCCTGATCCAGTGCAGGAAGCTCATCACCACTGCACCTTTCACCCTGCCACCAGAACGCCGGAGCCTGCCTGCTGCCCCCCAACAAAGGAACTTAGCTCCTGTGCCAGTGCAACAATACTGACACAGCTCTCACCCTGTTCCCAGGATGCAGGCTCTCCAACCACGGGCTCCCCCGGGACCCTCCTCCACCTCAGGGTGAACCTCGGATGGGCCACCCTAGAACCTGCTACTCCAAATCCGGTCCAAAAACTCCTCGTGCCCCCTCGCCGGCGGCTGCCTCGTCTGCAAGGTGGTCCACGGCTAAGATGGCGACCAGTGCGCGGGCGGTCGCGTAATCGTGGGGAGGTGGTGGCTCCCACAGGAGAAGAGATCCTAGAAGCCATAACATCCTGCAAAGAAACCCTAACAGCAAAGATCAAATTCGTGACTGTGGATGTTGGTCTCATCCTCCAGGATATGGATAAATTCCGATCACGCATCACCGAAGTGGAGGACAGGGTTCCCACGGTGGAGGACACGGTCCGTTCGGACTCCAGGAGGTAAAGGCCTTGCAGCTCCAGGTGAAAGCGCTTCAGGAGCGTGCAATAGATACTGAAAACCGCCTCAGGCGGAACAATATCCGCATACTTGGACTGCCCAAGAGAGCTGAGGGCCCTAGACCCACTGAGTTTACTGAGCAGTTGCTGTCCACCCTGTTTAACCTGGAGTAGGTGCCACCCACCTTCATAGTGGAAAGAGCCCACAGGGTCCCACCGCCCCCCCTGAGGCCTGGGGCACCTCCACGCCCTTTCCTGTTGCGGCTGTTAAATTACAGCGATCGAGACCGCATTCTGGCGGCGGCTCGTGCCATGCCTGAAATTAAATATGAGAATATCAGACTGCTCTTTTTCCTGGACTTCTCTCAGGAAATACAGCACAGACGCAAATCCTTTACTGATGTGAGACGCCTGCTCAGAGAAAAAGGAATTTGTTTCGGCCTTTTGTATCCCAGCAGGCTACGGATTACTGATGGAGATAGCACTCGTTTCTTCAACACTCCAGAGGCTGTGGCGGCGTGGCTGGATACCTGCTAATCATAAACGGCCAGGGGAAAAATTACCGACTACAGCCAGCAGGGAGTAGCTAACTATCCCTTTCCCTTTCAAAAGGACTGTCTCTTGGTGACTCCCAACATTAATTACTCTCTGTCCCTAGTCCTTTCCTCCCTACTACATCCCACTTTTACCCATATTGATTGTTTTTGTCTTCTGTTGCTGGCTAGACTGCCGATCATTCCTGCTAAGGGAGCTCCAATGACTGCCACTGAATTATCCCACCTTTGATCAGAAGTGCCCCCTGTTTACCCCCCTGATTCCCTTCCCACACTTTGGATTCCCCTCCCTGAGTCGAGACGGACTTTCTCGGGAAGGACTTTATCCACCTCCGGCCCTGTGGCCCAACGTCTAGGGGTCCCAGTGACCTAAGGATTCTATGTTTTTTCTAGTTATGGGACAAAACCCTACATCGGTTTGTATGCTTCTCTGACCTATTTTTTTGGTCATTCAACTTGGTTTTCATGATGTTTGGGTAGGGTGTTATGTGTTCTGGGGGTTTCTCTGCTTTAAAGAAATGAATAAGTAGTGTGCTGCTCAAAAGCTGCTGGTTGGTTAGGATCATCCTGCTTCTGTTTCCCCCTGGTGTTCCATGATGGCCCCCTCAGATGCTGAGTCGCTGACTATTCTATCGTGGAACATCAGGGGGCTTAACTCCAAATACAAACATTCACTGTTATTCCAATACTTAAAACTGCATATCCCCCACATAGTACTGTTACAGGAAATGCACTTAACTGGTAGAAAGGTTCTGGCTCTGAAAAAACCCTGGGTGCAAAGGGCGCTTCATGCGACCTACTCCTCGTATTCTCGAGGCGTGTCTATATTGATCAATAAACGAGTTCCATGTGCAATTCATGAGGTTCATCTGGATCCCCAGGGGAAATTTGCTATGGTGGTGTTGAGCATCTATAACAAGAAATATGTAATTGTGAACGTCTATTTGCCTCCTCCGAGACAGATACACATTCTGTACGTACTATATGAAAGTCTGGCTCCGCATTGCCTAGCGTGTGTTCTGTTCATGGGAGATTTTAATGCCACACTGTCCTGTGACCTAGATAGACCTTCCCCACAATCTACTTTCAATCGTGATCTTGGTACGTGGGTCCAGGCAACAGAATTCTAAGAGGCATGGCGGTGGCTTCATACCCAGGATAGAACATACTCCTGCTTCTCACCCACATTTAAAACATCCTCCCAAATTGAGATTTGGCTCTTCTCAATGCTGCCCTCCTGGCCAATATCCAGGAGGCCAGTTACCTTCCCTCTGGCCTATCTGATCATCATCCTCTTAAACTAACCATTAGGACCACCAAGTCAAGGAGCAAAGCCCTCTGGAGGTTACAACCCCATTGGATCAACAACAAGACAGTCCATGATAGGGTTTCTCCCTCCTTGCAGGACTACTGGGTGCACAATGCGGGGTCAGCCTCCCTGGAGATGGCATGGTATGCTTCCAAAGCCCACAGCAGGGGTCAGTATATCTCGGCTGTGGCGGAGGTTAGGGCGGAACTTGGGGACAAGGTCTCTGACCTGCAGCACAAAGTTGAGGAGGCTCTAAATTAATATTCGGCCTTGGCAACGGTCCCCAACTTCAAGCACCTTTCATCGCTTAGGCGAGAACTGCATCTCCATGTTTCAGACACCACCAGGCTTGGTATACAAAATAGCAGACAGGAATATTTTGAGCATGGAGACAAGAACAGCAAACTACTAGCGATGCTGGCACAGAAGGATAGGCCCTTAGCGGTTATATCAGAAATCCTCACGGCAGAAAGAGGTATTAGTCATCAGGATATTTTGTCTGCTTTCACCAAGTTTTATACCTCTCTATATGTTTCCTCACTCCCTGATAGATTTGACCCCACACCTATGACCTCCATGTTGGACACGCTAGCACTGGGATGGCTCTCTGACGCGGAGAGACAACTCTTTGTCTCGGAGATCACACCAGAAGAGGTCACAATGGCCATCGGGTCTTTCCCGGCAGGAAAGACCCCGGGGCCAGATGGACTTCCCATGGAATATTATAGAGCCCACGTAGAACTGCTTGCCCCCAGGTTAGCTCAGATGTATCAAGCCTGTCTCCAACAGGGCTCCTTACCATCCTCTATGAGGGAAGCACATATTGTTCTCATTCCAAAGCCTAATAAGGAGTGCTAAATTGTGACTTAAATATACTAACCAAGATACTGGCCACTAGACTCAATAAAGTAATAAAATCTCTGATTGACTCTGATCAAACAGGCTTTATGCCAGGTAGGTCCACAGACATCAACATACATAGACTGTTTACTAATATTCATGCCCCCCATACTAATCAAGGCACTAGGACCATTGGCACCCTTGATATGGAGAAGGCATTTGACACGGTGGAGTGGGTGTATCTGTGGGAGGTGCTTAGAAGAATGGGTTTCCCACTGAAATTTATTGCCTGGATACGAACACTGTACACCGGTCCCCTGGCATGCATTAAACTGAATGGCTCCCTGTCTCCTCCGTTCCCCCTACAGAGGGGCACCAGACAGGGATGCCCTCTCTCCCCGGCTTTGTTCGCCCTGGCAATGGAACCTATTCCTGAGGCCCTCAGGGGCTCGGCTAGAGGTCTGTGGTCCTAGGGTGGGCTGGCTGGAGGAGAGAGTGGCTCTCTAAGCGGATGATCTACTGCTATTTTTAAATGACGCTGGTGACTCTCTGCGGGGCGCACTCGGAATCATGGACGCCTTCTCCGCCTTCACGGGGTTGAGGGTGAATTGTCATAAGTCTCAGCTCTTTCCAGTGGATGAGGGGGCCAGGTCCTCCTCACTCTCCTCTATCCCGCTGCAATGGGTTGATAAGTTTACCTATTTAGGTATCATCATCTCAAGAGAAATCAGGGACTTTGTCCGGCTCAATCTTAAACCTGTCCTGGTAGGAATTAAATCCAAACTGAGGGCGTGAGGCAATCTTCCCCTTTCCCTCATTGGGCGCATCAACCGTCTTAAAATGAAAGTCCTCCCCAAACTTACGTACATATTTAGGAATTCCCCATAATGGCTGACTAAAACCTTCTTTAATTCTCTTAAACAACACTTCCTCTCCTTTATTTGGGGGTCTAAATCACCTAGATTCAAATACACTACTCTGACCAGGCCTGTGGACAGTGGGGGTTTGGCTCTCCCTGATTACCACAAATACTTCTTGGCCACGCAGCTTGTAAACGCTCATTGGTGGTTGCAGCCAGACCTGACCAATTCTGCGATGGTGCTGGAGGCGGCTATAGTGGGGTCTCTGGAGGCCTTGATGGGGTTGATATTTAGGGGGCCAAAAACACTTCATTGCCTCACCCCTTCTATGCTCACCACTATGAGGGCGTGGAAGGTGGGAGAGGCGCTGAGGGCATCCCAGACAAACTCCTGGTCTCCTCACACCCCCCTGTGGCTGAACCCTAACCTATCACAGTTCAATACCATCCCGGATCCACAGGCCTGGGCCAAATACAAAATACTGACCCTTGAGCATGTTATCACCAACGGAGAGCTCACTCCTTTTCACGTATTGCGTACCAAATTTAATGTACCCGCACGGGCCCATTTCAGGTATCTTTAAATCGCTCATGCTTATAGGTGACAGTTCTTAGGCCAACCAATTATACTGGAATATTCAGAGCTGGAATCCACCCTTCGGGTGAAAGACTTGGAGAGACCCACGTCTCATATCTACGGGTCCTTGCTGCCATCCCCGAGCTGTCCTCCCTCCGCAGGAAATGGGTGGGTGACATACCGGAACTGGATAAAGATGATTGAAGGGAGATTTGCGATTTTCCATTCTCCCCTCTGGTCTCAGTCAGGGACAAACTGTTCCAATACAAAATTATACACAGAGCTCACTACACGTCCCACAGGCTGCACCAGATGTCGCCGGCGTATTCCCCGGCGTGCTAGTGCTGCTCCTATCAGCCGGGGGACTTCTTTCACATTTTCTGGGCTTGCCCAGCAATTGTACACTACTGGAAGGAAGTTCTCCATGTGATAGCTAAGATCACTAAGACTAGTGTCCCTTATGATCCTAAATATTGTCTGCTGGGACTAGTGGAACAAATGTCAATGCTCAGAGCTAGAAAAATACTCATATCCCTCTTATTATATTATGCACGTAAGGCCATCACGATGAACTGGAAACAATCATCTCCCCCCTCTGTCAGGTTCTGGAAAAACCTAGTGAACGCCAGTTTACCCCTTTATAGAGCCACCTACTCGAGCAGGGGTTGCCCACATAAATTTGAAAAGGTATGGACCTGTTGGTTAGACGATAATACCACGGCAACTGATGCAGTAACTAACTCCTAGATTAACATTACTGTATGGTTATAGTATGGTAGTATATTGACCCAAGTACTCTCATGTCACATTATCCTGTCATTATAATGTTGAGCACAGATTCTCCTGAACTAAACCTATCCCCACACTGGGGTATAGATAAGTAAGGTTGTATATGTGTTGCCGCTTTAGAGGATCTGCCCCTACTTGGAAAATGTTTGGACCCTGTATGGGCGATTTTGTATGCTAATGAAAAACTCAATAAAAAAGTTTGCAAAGAGTTTGCAAAAAAAAAAAAAGGGTTAACTAGACAGCTTT
The DNA here is from genome assembly GCA_028564925.1 of Lithobates sylvaticus. Taxonomy (NCBI): domain Eukaryota; kingdom Metazoa; phylum Chordata; class Amphibia; order Anura; family Ranidae; genus Lithobates; species Lithobates sylvaticus. Next base: position 119,613,913 of record CM053027.1, on the reverse strand, counting down.
TTAAGACACTGCTTTTTAAGACACTCTTTTTTTAAAGCTGTCTTGGCTCCTGATATGTCCATGTTATGTCATATGTCCTGCATGCCCCCCTTTATTTATATCCTTGAAAAACTTCAGAGCAGGCAAAGCTTGTAAACAACAGAATTTGTCTTTTCCTAAAGGTGCTTTATCCATTACATCTTCACAGTTCAACATTTATTACCACCATTCCACATTCAGTATTTCTTCCTAAACTCTAGTGGAACCTGGTAGCTCTTGCCCATAATAGCTAATACCTGAAACATGTAAAAAGTCCTTAAAGTCCATAATGGTCATGTCCTGCGAAGCCTGACTGGGTTCCCACTAAGGGGAGAACGATTAGGCAAAGTTCAATCACATAGCGACATCATCTCCTTCTTGATTCCCATACAAGGAGCGAGTAACCCTTCCTTTCCCAGAGGCAAGTAGATACATGCACATACATTGTACAAATGAACTAAACCCATAGTGCAGTAACATAGGGCATTGCAGTACAACACATATAAAAATTAAATGTAGGCACCTGCCTACACGGTGGAGGAGCCACACATCCACAGACAAGAGCCACATACTAGGGGAGAGATAAGCAGCAAAAAAGATTGAGGAGACACAAATCTACAGGCAGCACCAGCATATGAAGGGGAGGAACATAGTGTATTTACACTACCTGCCCCTAAACAAACTGCCTTGCCTTCCAAGTCCCCCAGTCTAAAAATGCCTAACACCATGGCCACATAAGGCATGCCAAAGCGGGGACAGATTCACCGAAAGAGATAGTTTACCTACTTTGTGTCAGTGCCGATGACTGGAAGAGCTGGAAAAATGTTGCCCTATCAAGGAAGCAGCTTGGTTCCAAGTATAAGGACCCTTATGCCGCGTACACACGAAGGGACATTCTCGCGGGATTGTCCGCTAGACTCGAGTCCGCCGGACAGTCCGATCGTGTGTGGGCCTTCGACTGACTTTTTTTCACAAAAGTCCGGCGGACTAGGTTTTAAGTTTTGTTTTAAAATTATCCGCTGGACTTGGCAGTCCGGCGGACAATACGGCCGTCTGTAGTATGGTCCGGCGGACCAAAAAGGACGCATGCTCAGTAGCAAGTAGGTCACGGACTCTAGTCTAGTGTTCTAGTCCCGCCGTACGTGCTGTACGTCATTGCGTGAACCGCCGGACTTTTAGCGTGGTCGTGTGTGGTCAAGTCCGTTCGCTTTCAAGTCCGCCGAAGCACAGCTGGAAAGTACGGCGGTTTGTCCGCTGGACTAGGTCCGGCGGACAAAGTCCCTTTGTGTGTACGCGGCATTAGTGTCAGGGCCTGTATTTGAACCCAGAACCTCTGTTGTGTCAGGCAATATCTATTCTTGCTGAGCTACCTGGAATGGTATGCTATCCTTGGACAATTCCTTGAATGATCCTATCTTGAACCTTGTTTTTTGTATTGAACCATGAACTCTTTTCTCCTGCCATGAATTTCCTGATGTAAGCCATGTCTCTGTGCTTCCTGTTTTCCAGATAATTGTGCTCTCTCCAGCCAGTAACTCGCTTCTGTCTTCCTTGCTGCTGTCCATATTTTGCTATCACTCATTATTGACCCTTGGCTTATTCCTCAACTATGCTTTTCCAGATCCCAGCCCACAACTACTCATTATCGACATATGGTTGTTTACTGACTACACTTCTGTTTGATCCCTACCTGCTTATCTGCTACTGGACCCCAGCTTGCTCATCTCCTGGTGGGGCAACCCCGAGGACCACAACCTGGTACTAACACACAGCAAAATCCATCTCCACCATCAGGAGCTCTGGGGAACACCAGTTAGTACTTAGACTCTGCACCCCAGATGAGCCCACGTCATTCACCAGGGTGACTACCTGTGTACCTATCATGTTGGTTGTTGGTAGTTACTTCTATATATATATATAGCAACTGGTCTTCGAGCCTGACCCCTGATCATGACACTAAGTGGGTTGGCTGGGTTGCCCTGATATATAGGGAGGCAGTCTGGAACATTTTAATAAAAATGTGTTACTGACAGCAATAATAATGCAGTCTAGTCCTGGGAGGGAAGTACAGATCCACAGAATGAATGGAGTAGGTGCAACGAGATCAGTTCACTGCAGATCCTCAGATACCACATCCTCTCTGGCAGGAGGATGAGAGGGGAGAGGCACAGTGCTGGATTGAGATTGGGCTCAGTTAAGTATAAGGGGGAGAGGGAGGGGGGGAGTTGCATACAGAAGGTTTTCTTACCTTGAAAGCGGAGTTCCAGTCATATTTTTGTTTATTAAAGTTCAGCAGCTACAAAATCTGTAGCTGCTGACTTTTAATAAACAGTCAATCACCTGTCCCACAATCCAGTGGTGTGCTCACTCATGCTGTGTTCTCCCCGTGTCCTCCCTCGGCAGCATCGGAAACTCTACTATGGGCACCCGCCGTGACAGCTTGCGGCTTCACAGCCAGGTGCTCACTGCGCATGCGCAAGCAGCGCTGTGCTCTATGACTGGTCCTGAAGTCTTCTAGGATCTGTCATGTGTCCCAGAAGACTTCGGAAGGGTGAGCTTCTGATCACCTAAGGCGACTGGAACGGTGGTGGGAGCAGGTACCTGTCTAAATCGAGTACCTGCTCCCCCCCCCCTCCCCAAAAGCTTAGTTTCATAAACAGGAGCTGGGGAGGAGGCCTTAAAGCGGAAGTTCCATTTTTGGGTGGGTCTCCGCTTTAATGCAGAAGATGCATTAGGGTAAAACAAACTTCTGCCTTTAGAATCCCTGTAAAATGCAGCTTTTTCACATCACATGGATTCAGAAGATAATTAGGCTGATCTGCTAGGAGTTGAGAATTTTTGCCAAAAAAAAGAGTCAAGTTTCACTTTAATTATGCAATCTAAGAAAAGCAAATTGTTGTTTCATCTGCACATTACTGGATAATTGAAGTGATTCTTCACTTTTTTTGTGAGACTATTTTCAACTCCCTTAGTAAACCAGCCAAGGTGAACTTTGGGCAGATATAAGAGACACTTCCGTGAAAAATTAAAGGTCCGCTTCCCTGCCAACCCATCATGACCTCCTCCCCTCTCTGCTACGCAAAGAAAAAATTGCTGGAGAAAAAACAATACAATTAATTAAAAACATTTCACCAAAAAAGATATAAAAATATACACATTGATCCCAGATCTTACGTTGCTGGGAGGGAAAGGTGACGTTTCACCGTTGCCTCCTGGAAAACATGGGCACTCAAAATCTCATGAGGATGTGTCCATTGCAGATGTGTTTTCTGACAGGATTTTAAGTTCAATCACATGGCTTTCACATTTTGTTTATAGGGATAGTGTTGTGATGAGAATCCAGCCTGCATGTTAAAGGATAAGTTCACCTTGGACAAAAAATAAATTAAATGCACATTTTTTTTTGCAGGTAACAAAATGTGCATTTGTTATTTTTTATTGCAGGAGCCTATAAAGCATTGCACCAGCGATCAGCAGATCGCTTATGCCATGCAGGACTCCTGCAGACCTGTCAGTGTATCTGCTTGCTCATACCTTGTACGAGCAAACCAATACACTCTGACAGGAAGAATCAATGAACTATGACATCGCTCAAAGCACTGTGGTATGTCATTGAGAACTACAAGCCGACAGCCGTTAAGCCTATCGAGACTTGTAGTCTTCCATTCATAGAGGACTGTTAATGAGTAACGCGGCCAGGCGGTCAGAGCCTTGCACGGGCCTGTTTTTTGACAGCTAGCAAGGGAAAAAGATCCCCTGCTAGCTGTCACAGCGGGGGAGCAGGGGCCAGTCCTTTCATAACATGTTACATGAATATGTAACATAGCTGGACATACATGTTATGAAAGGTGAAGTTATCCTTTAAGGCAGGGAAGAGTTGGATCAGCAAGCAATGAATCCCTATAATCAGTGTTGAGATGCTTCAGAGATATATTAGGGAAATGGATCATATCTCCCTTCTCCACAACTACCCTATGAAGAGAAAAAAAGGCAAAATATATTAAGATTAAAAAAAATCTATTAAAAAAAAAATCAGTAAAATCTCTGCATGACATCTCTATGACCATCAAACATTCACGTAAACAAGCACAATGTCATTTGGAATTTTAACAACTGAAAAGATGTGAAAATGACAATGTTAATTTCTGTCTGCAAACCCGACTTTGTCTCATTTTAAAGAATACAAAAAACACATACATTAAAACCATTAATATGCCATATCAATGGTTTTAATATACGTGGTTTTGTATTACAATAAAATTGTTAAATGTTTTAGAACTAGTTGTGTTTATAGTGCCCTTAAAGTCCCATTGGGGGTTTACAAATCTGTTTAGTTCATGCATTAGGGATGCAGCTCTTACCAGAGTATACCCATCAGTAATTATTTTATCTTAAAGCAGAGGTCCACCCTTAAAAAAAAAATTGCATTAAAATGCTCCTAAAAATGTGGAAAAAAAATAGAAAAAAATTTATTTTTTTACTTACCAGAAATGGCTGTTGCTAGGCAGATCGTCCTAATCTGCCACTTCCTACACCGCAGTGATCTTAAGTCTTCTCCTCCTCACGTTATCTTCTGGGGAAAGTGGCGCGGTGTGTTCTGGGAACTGTGTGTGTCCCAGAACACAGCCGGCCATTCACAATGCGCCGTGCGACTCTCGCATGCGCAGTAGGAAACGGGCAGTGAAGCCGCAAGGCTCCACTGCCTGTCTCCCTTACTTCGAATGGCGGCGCCGGAACCCATTCCGATGGACGAATCGGCCTTGGGCGGCCGACACATCGCGGGCACCCTGGACAGGTAAGTGTGCTTATTAAAAGTCAGCAGCTACAGTGTTTGTAGCTGCTGACTTTTAAAAATTGTTTTTTTTTAACCGGACCTCCTCTTTAACCACTTGACATCCGTAGCCGAATGACGGCTTAGGCGGCTCCCCTTGGACACAGCCCATCACAGATCGCTGTAAACGGCCAATCACAGCGGCCGTTTACAGCGCGATCGCCCTGGCCAATGAGCGATGATCTCAAATGTAAACATATGAGATCATCTCTCATTGCCGACTCTCTCTCCTCACACAGAGACAGCGTGTGAGGAGAGAGAGAGAGGATCTGTGACCAGTTACCGTTACCAGTAAGAGAATTACAGTGCCAAATCAGTACAGTGCCCCATCAGTACAGTGCCCCATCAGTACAGTACCCAACCTGTGCTAATCGGTGCCCACCTGTGCCAAACAGTGCCCACCTGTGCCGATCAGTGCCCACCTGTGTCGATCAGTGTCCATCTGCACATCTTCACAATCAGTGCACATCTGTGCCACCTCATTAGTGCCCACCTGTGCCACCTCTCAGTGCCCATCTGTGCACCTCATCAGTGCCCATCTGTGCCGCCTCATCTGTGCCACCTCATCAGTGTACATCTGTGCCACCTCATCAGTGCACATCTGCCGCCTCATCAGTGCTGCCACATCAGTGCCCACCTGTGCCGCCTCATCAGTGCACATCTGTTCCACCTCATCAGTGCACATCTGTTCCACCTCATCAGTGCCCACCTGTGCCACCTCATCAGTGCCCACTTGTGCCGCCTCATCAGTACCCACCTGTGCCACCTCATCAGTGCCCACCTGTGCCATCTCATCAGTGTCCACCTGTGCCAATCAGTGCCCACCTGTGCCGCTTCATCAGTGCACATTTGTTCCACCTCATCAGTGCACATCTGTGCCACCTCATCAGTGCCCACCTGTGCCATCTCATCAGTGCCCACCTGTGCCACCTCTCAGTGCCCACCTGTGCTCATCAGTGCCCACCTGTGCCACATCAGTGCACATCTGTTCCACCTCATTAGTGCACATCTGTTCTACCTCATCAGTGCACATCTGTGCCACCTCAGTGCCCATCTGTGCGCATCAGTGCTGCCTCATCAGTGCCCATCAGTGCAGGCTTAGTACACACCTGTGTAGTCGCACCAGCAACCATGTCCAAAAGAGTCTTTTCCGCAGAGGAGGCGTTCCAAATTCTTTCCCAGGCCGACGAGAGCAACGGGGAGCTCTCTTGTTCAGATTCCTCTTCAGACTCCGATTCTCAGACGGACAAAAATTACGAGCCAGTCCTCAGTAGTGGAACACTCAGGAGGAAGATATTCAGCCCGCCAAACGAAGGCGTTTTTGTGAGGAAGCAGTGCCATCCACCAGCACTGCAGTACCTCAGCAAGAAAGGCCAGGGACCCATGCCAGCCTTCCCTATGCCCTTCAAAACCCCTTGTGGCTTCCTCCTAATCAGGAGAAGCCAACATTCCCCCTTTCACTGCCCAGCCAGGAGTCCAGGTGGACACAGAGAATTTTTCCGCAATAAATTTTTTTAACTTAATTTTTACCGAGGACATGTTAGCATCAATTGTGGCCCAGTGCAACCTTTATGCCCAGCAATTTATTTTGCAAAACCCAACCTCATATTATGCCCGTTCCTATGAATGGAGAGACCTAACAGTGGAGGAGTTTAAGGTTTTTTTAGGCCTCACATTTAACATGGGACTCACCAAAAAAAACACTTTGATGTCCTATTGGTCAACCCAGCCCCTTCAACACATGCCAGTCTTCTCCAAGGCAATGTCCCGAAACAGATACCTCATGATAATGAGGTTCCTTCATTTCAACGACAATACCCAGTGCCCTCCCCGAAATGACCCAAATTATGACAGGCTTTTCAAAATTCGGCCACTTCTAAATTATTTTTCTGAAGTATTCCCCCAGCTGTTTACCCCGGACCAACACATATGTGTGGATGAGTCCCTTATTAAATTTAGTGGCAGGCTTAATATCAAACTATTCATTCCCAGCAAAAGGGACCGCTATGGGGTGAAGGTGTACAAATTATGCGACTGAGTCACAGGTTACATGTATGCCTTCAAAGTGTACGAAGGGAAGGACACCTAGCTGCAGCCCCCTAATTGCCCGGACTACTTGGGATCAAGCGGGAAAATTGTTTGGGACCTCATATACCCCCTACTGGAGAAAGGCTACAATTTATATGTAGACAACTTTTACACATATCTGCCCCTGTTCCACAACGTTCACCGGATGAAGACACCAGCATGTGGCACCGTAAAAAAAAAAAAACGGAAGGGCTTTCCTCAAAGTCTTGTGAATCAGAAATTGAGAAAAGGAGAAACGGGCAAGTTTGAGAAACAAGGAGATTTTGTCAGTGAAGTGGAGGGACAAAAGGGATGTCTACATGCTGTCTTCAATCCACAATAATACCTTTGTGGAAATCCCCCGAAGGAATGGCCCCATACTAAAACCTAAATGCATATATGATTATAATTTGTTTATGGGGGGAGTCGACTTCAACGACCAAATGATGGAACCATACCTTGATACAAGACGGACATACCATTGGTACAAAAAAGTTGCAATTTATTTTTTTTCAATTGGCAATATACAATTCATATGTTATTTACCGCAACTCCACCCAAAACCCCAAATGCTTCCTTGGCTACCAGGAGGAAGTTTTCACTGCCCTTGTATTCCCGAATGGCCCACCAGAAAATATCCAATCAGATGTTGTTAGTCGACTCTCCGAACGCCACTTTCCTGATAAAATCCCTCCCAAACCAACAGGCCAACGACGTAAAAAAAAAAAGTAAGGTGTGTACCAAAGCAGGAATCAGAAGAGACACATCTTATTATTGTGCACAATGTCCTTCCGAACCAGGCCTCTGCAGAGGTGACTGTTTTCGCCGTTACCATACTTCAATAAATTATTAGTGAAGAATGGTAAACGTAATCCTCAGTTCCTGCCTTCACACACCTTCACAACCCTATGCCACTGCCTGCTCTGTAACTGACCCTGGCTTGTTATTCGACCACGCTTCTGTCTAACGATTCTGTACCTACCTCTGCCTGATCTGGAACTGACCCTGGACTGTTATTCGACCATGCTTCTGCCTAACGATTCTGTACATACCTCTGCCTGATCTGGAACTGACCTTGGACTGTTTGACCATGATATTTGCCTGCCTCTTGGACTGATCTTGTACCCTGCTACTGGACTAGTGGGATTCAACACAGGGGTCTCACATATGTGAGGGGCTCCAGAATTGTTTTTCTGGATGAAGAAAACAATTTTTTTGTTTTCTCAATCCTAGATTAGGGTCTGTAGACTCGGAGGCTTCAAAGAGATTTGGGTAGGAGAAGCTTCTACCCCTGTCCCCATTCTGTCCTGAACGAGGCCCTACTTTTGCTGACCAAGTTCCTGCCTGCTGCCTGGACCAGTGCTATCCTCCTGTGTACAACTGCGCTACTACAACCACAGGTAATCTTTTGTTTACGCTTTGCTCAGCATAATGTATTTTGGGGTGTAATTCTTGGCATGTGCATGCTATGTGTCCCTGGAACACCTGATGGTGTTCCTTGCATTTTGGATCTCTGTATGTGGCCAGACTGTGTAGAAGTCTCATACGTGTGGTATCGCCATACTCAGGAGTAGCAGAATGTATTTTGGGGTGTCATTTGTGCTATCTAAATGCAATGTGTTGGAAATATCTTATAAACGGACAACTTTGTGTAAAAAAAATGCGTTTTCATTTTTTTTCCACATTTTCCAAAAACTTCTGGAAAAAAAATGAACCATTCAAAAGACTCATTATGCCTCATAGATTATACGTTGGGGTGTTAGCTTTCCAAAATGGGGTCATTTTAAGGGTGTTTCCATTGTCCTGGTGCTCCAGGGCCTTCATGGCCTAATTGGAAAAGTAATTAGTTACGCAGCAAAGTAACTGTGATTTTTTTTTTTTATATTCTATACGTGTAACTAAGGGACGGGTCTAGTATTACTGTAAGCAAGGGGCGCATTTATTATTATTGATATATATCGTGTAACCAAGGGGCTGCTCTATTATTACTCTAACCAAGGGGCAGATCTGTTATAGCGTGTAAACGAGGGGCGGGTCTATTATTATTATATCGTGTAAGGGGCGGATGGCTACAGAAGAGGGCGAATGTTAAATTAATGGGCAGAGCTCGATATATAACAATAATAATAAATGCGCCCCTTGGTAACAGTAATACTAGACCCGCCCCTTAGTTACACGATAGACGTCCCTTGCAGAGTAGCACGAGCATCGGGAGCGTGCGGCATCGCCTCGTACAATTACATGTTAACTGCGCCTGCGCAGTGTAGAGTTCACTCAGAGCTGTTATGGTTTGGCAATTTTTGTAAGCTCCGTAGTCCTTCGTACTATGCAAGCGCTGTGCCTGCGCAGTACAGGGGGTCCTTATCTGGCGGGGGAACTTTTTCGGCAGGACACCGGAATTACACTACTGCCATCTAGTGGCGGTAGATGTAATTGTGGTAACGCCGCCCAAGTAATGGGAACTGCGTTACGAGGGGAAAAGTAATCAGTTAGATTACTCGTTACCTTCTAAAGTAACTGCGTTAAGTAACTCCGTTTATTTTAACTAAGTTACTTACATCACTGCCTATGACATACTTCCTGGGGTGCCAACCCCTGAATTCACACCAGGAGACATATGCCTTCCAGACTTCCTTGCATTAACCAAGGGGGAAACCACTGAACCTGACAGCCCATGCTTCTTCAGAATGTGGGTCTTAATAGCCAAACCGTTAAATTTAGCGTTTCTAAGGTAGGATGGAATACCGGACCTTGCAAGAGAAGGTCTGGATGTGGTGGTAGGGTCCATGGGTCGCCTACCGCCATTTTTATGATCTCCACAAACCAAGATCTCCTGGGCCACAAGAATCACTGACTTCCCTTCTTGCTTGATCCTGCGAAGAAGTCATGGAAGCAGCAGAACAGGAGGGAATGCATAAATCAGTGAAAACGGATTCCTTGGGAATAACAAGGCATCTGTTCCACAAGCTAGTGGATCTTTTTTTCTTGACACAAAGTTGTCGATCTTTTTGTTGAACCTGGATCTACGTCCTGAATCCCCCATCTTTGACATATTGTCAGGAAGATATCGGGGTGAAGAGACCATTCTCCCGGGAACAACTGCTGGCGACTCAAGTAGTCCGCCTGCCAATTCTCTAGTCCTGGAATGAAGACTGCCGACAGGCAAGGTACATTGTTTTCTGCCCAAGTTAGGATATGATTCACCTTCACGACTTCTCGTGCCCCCTTGGTGATTGATATAGGCCACTGCTGTGGCATTGTCGGATTGGATCCGGACAGGACAATTCCGCAATCTGAACGTCCAGGCCCTCAGTGACCTGGACCATTTCCCTTGGACGGTCCCCTCTTGCAGGACTGCTCCCCAACCCAAAAAGCTGGCATCTGTTGTTACCACCTTCCATGTAACTGGTAGGAAGGATTTTCCTTTCTGAAGATTCGTGGTTATCAACCACCAACTGAGGCTCTGACGCACATTTGGAGACAAATACATTGGGAAATCTAGAGCTTGGACCTTCTTGTTCCAAGCTGATAGGATACTGTTTTGCAGCATTCTGGAATGAAACTGAGCATAAGGAAGGGCCTCGAATGAAGCCACCATTTTTCCCAACAACCTCATGCAAAGTCGAATAGAAGGATTCTTCTTTGCCTTGACTACCTGAATCAGTTCCCTTATGGCACTGATCTTCGGCCTGGGGTAAGAATACCCTTTTCTGGGCTGTATGTATGATCAGACCCAAGTATTCCAATCTCCTTGATGGTTTTAAGGAAGATTTCTCTAGGTTGAGAATCCAACCTAGGTATTCCAAGGTAGTTGACTGTGGTGACCATACTTTGGTCTAAGCGGGCTACCGACTGGTCTATCAAGAGCAGATCATCTAGGTACGCAAAAATCGTTATACCTGGAGCCCTTAATCTGGCTAGAGGAGGGGCCAGAACCTTTGTAAATACTCGAGGAGCAGTAGCTAGTCTGAAAGGCAGAGCTACAAACTGAAAATGAAGATTTTCTATCTTGAACCATAGATATTTCTGGTGAGCAGGGGAAATCGGCACAAGTTCTCCACCTTGTAGGATCTTGACTCCATGCGAAAAGAGCGGATATTCAAAAACTAGTTTAGATCTTTGAGGTCTAGAATGGGTCTGAAATCTCCATTTGGTTTTGGTACCGTGAAAAGGTTTGAATAAAACCCCAATCCCCGCTCTTCCATGGGGACCACCGATATCACCTTTTGAGACAAAAGATGGTCCAATGCTTGAAAGAAAGACTTCTTTTTCTCTGGATCCCTGGGAACGCTTGATCTGAGAAAACAAGGAGACGGGGACTCTCTGAACTCTAGTTTGTACCCTAGAGTAATTGAGGAAGCCACCCATTTGTCTTGACACTCTTCCTGCCAGACCCTTGAGAACTGCAGAAGTCTTCCCCCACTCGAGCGAGCGGGGGCACCCCTTCATAAGGAGGCTTTAGTGTTTTGTTTTGTAGGTTTCCGTCCCCAGGACTTCTTTTGTCCCTGGGGTTGACCCTGAGGTTTACCTCTTGAATTTGACGGTGGAGGCTGTCGAGACTGCCTGGAAGCTGATGCTCCTGGCACTGGAGAAGAGGCTCATTTAAATGAAATACGCTTACTCCTTTTCCTAATTGGCAAAAGTGTACTTTTCCCATTAGAAATTCTTTGGATGTACTTATCCAGTTAATCCCCAAACAGCCGTTCACCGTGAAAAGGAAAACTAGCCAGGAGCTTTTTGCAGGGCACTTCAGTTGACCAATTTTTCAACCATAGTATTCTACGCATATGCACCAGCCCAAGCGTAAGGCGTGAAGCCTGGAGAATAGAATGTCTCATAGCGTCTATTGCAAAACATAACGCCCCTGGTAGCTCAGCCAAATCTTGGGCCTGCTGATCAGGAATAATCTTGAGCACCTGTTTAAACTGGTCAAGGTCTCTCAAGGATTGACATACACCAATTGCTGCCAGCGCAGGCTGAGTTACTGAACCTGCCAGAGAAAAAGTGTTTTTTAATAAGAATTCCAACTTCTTATCCGTTGGATCCCTAAGCATTTGAGCATTGTCTACCGGATAAGTCAAACTTTTATTCACAGAGGATATAGCAGCGTCAATTGTTGGTATCTCCCATTTTTATTAAACTTTTCCTCCATAGGATAAAGTGTTGAAAACTTTTTAGGAGGATAAAAATGCTTATCTGGGTGATCCCACTTAGAATACATAAGCTTTTCCAGCAATGAATGGATAGGAAAGGCATGCACCACTTGGGGAGGCTTTAGAAAACCCAAACAAGAAGTAGGCTTATCAACCGACTCAGTTAAGGGTAGCATAAATGTGGAGCGTACCAATTCAGTAAGAGATTTTACCATCATCAATCTTTCAGATTGTGAACCTGATCCTTCCGCATTTGACCCCTCAGAAGAGGAGTCATCAGCCTCCTTCTGGTCCCCTGAGAAAAACTCATCGTCTCCCGCCCCCGGTTCCTCAGTTTGAGGGACCTGGGTAACGGAAGGGGACCTATCGTGCTTAGTCTCACTCTGGGATGCGATTAAAGCCGATAACCTCTGCTCCAATCCTAATAAGGTTGAGGAAAAAACTTCTTCAGTAACATAGACAGGGGCTGCAGTGTTGGAAACAGTTGCAACACCTGATGTCCCCGATGGCTCACTCTGACCAGCCACTTCAGATCTCTCAGGGGAGGATGCCATTTTAGAGATGGTTTTAGGCTTTTTTTTAGCTTGAAGGAGTTCCCTTTGAGCCCTTTTTTGGGGTGTTTCTACCCCCCCCTTCAGACCATAGCCCGTTGCACAAATGCAGAGGCACTACTAGAAGAAATCGAGTCCACTGTTTGTGCAAATAGTCCATCAACTTCTGCTGCTATTTAATGCTCAGCCTGATGCTTTTAGTAAATGTGCCAATGGAATGCCTGTGTCACCAACCTCTTACATGCCCCTTTTTGCTCTTGTGTCCCTCCGACAGCTGCAGCCAGCAAAAAATGGAGCTTTTAAAACATACTCCCGCACTGGACGTTTCCGTACGCCAATGCCGCGCTAAGCCCTGCCCCCTCCGTCACATCGCGCCCCCTCTCTTTTCAAAAGAGAGTCTTTCCTTTCTGGCGAGGAGGAGACCCGGTAATCAAACTGCAGGGGAGGTAAAAAACGGAGCGGCATCGGGGGGAGAGCTTTGTCCAGGTAGGGGGGGGGGGGGGGTTTGTAAGAAAATCCCCCTCAATCTTACCGGAGGCCTGGGCTGCTCGCCGGAAAGAATCTGCAGCTTCTGCTGAGACAGCAGGATCTTTGAGGAAAGCATGACAAGGTATGTGCTCTATACAGCCCCCAGTGGTGACTTTTAGGCATGACAACATTTACTTTTAAAAGGAGACAATTCATAAGAAACATAAAAATTCCTTAGAAATCTCCACTTACCTTTCCCGCCGCAGGGATTTCTGTGGTAAAACCAACAGACCAAATCTTCACCTCTCACGGTGGGCTCCGTTAAAAAACCTTCAGGAACCGGGGCCCCTTTTTATCGGGGGATCCACACTCCTGGACCCCTAAAAGACCCTGCCAGAAAAACCTTATGGCTGAAAAAAAACAAAAGTACTGGATCCCGGGGTCCAGCTCTCTAAAAAGAGAAGCGTTACGGGCTAAACCTTGTTTCTTCCACCACGAGGCCCGGGTACCATTCAACTCGGCCTAAAAGACACTTTGAATGGATCCGGCTGCATAACTGGCCCCAGCAAGGATTGCTCCAGTGGAGCTCTGCACAGCACATCTTTACTCGTGGCCAACACCTAAGACACTGGCGAAAAAACTGAGGTACTCCCAGTAGTGGGAGGGGTTATATAGGAAGTGGACTTCCTGTCTTAGGGTGTGCCAGTATCCATCACCTGAAGGTGGCCTGTAACCACATAGTAATTCCTATGGCTCTCTGTCCCGTGTTGTACGATTAAGAAAAGTCCTTATGATGGGATGGCAGGGAAACAGACCTTGTAGAATTTATGAATTCCCTCAATTTAAATAATAGAGGCATACATCTCAGCTATGAGGCCAGTTTAGAAACAATACACTTTCTGGATCTGTCCATTTCGGTCGGTGAGGATGCTTTTATAACATCTACTTACTTCAAACCCACCGACCGAAATGTGTTTATCCCCAATGGCAGTTGCCACCATGCATCTTGGCTGAGATCTGTGCTTAAGAGCCAGTATCTTAGATTAAAACGTAACTGTACAGACCAAAATACCTTTCTTGCCCAATTTTAGGTTCTTACCCAGAGATTTGAGGCTAAAGGTTATACTCCTGAGTTTCTTAGTGACACCTTAGATGGCGTTAATAAAATCAGCAGAGATGCCCTGTTAAAAGAGAAACCAACAGATCAGAGAGGCAGGACATACCGCAACGCTTTTATTACTAGCTACTCCTGTCAACATTCTAGAGTGAAACATATCAATAGACACTGGCACATCCTAAAGAGCGATAAAATTCTTAAGTCCTTTTTACCCGAAAAACCTCAGGTGGTCTTTAGGGGTGCTCCCTCACTTAAGGACAAATTGGCACCAAATTTCCTGATCCCACCGAGTATACGACCAAATTTTTTTTCGGGCCTTACTGGTTATTACCAGTGTAGACGATGCCAGGTTTGTACAATCAATGGATGCAGGACTAGGAGAACTCAGTATTTTTCCTCTACTTGTACTTTACAAAATTATACCATCGAGCCTTTCATTACATGCTCCACAACCGGGGTAGTGTATATGCTCCAATGTCCATGCGGCCTGCAATATGTGGGCCATACTAAACGACCACTGCAGGTACACCTAAACGAACACATCAACAACATACATAGAGGTTTCACTAAACACTCTGTGTCAAAACATTACCTTTTGGTTCATAATAGAGATCCCTCTAATACCATTTTTTTGGGTATCGACAAATTTAAACCACACTGGAGGGGCAGCTGTTTGGTGAATAGTATCTCCAAGCTAGAAATGGCTTGGGTACAGAAAATTTAAAGTTATACCCCGTTTGGACTTAATATTGATGTAGACATTAATTGTTTCATTGATAACTCCTAGTGACTACATTTTTTATTTTATTTTAGGTTTTTCAATGTGAGATGCGCTCTGAAGTAATACGTCTCATTCAGTACTACCAGCAGCAATCTGCACAAAATAGAGATGCACCGTATTAGGGCAACATTACTAATCAGTTTTCAGGGAGGTACGAAGGTCCAGGTACCTCACGCTCAATCACATACCCATCTGCTGCAGCTTCCAGATTTTAAATCATGTCCCAAAGGTTTAACCAACCTCTTTTTCATAGAGGAGCTTACGAAATGCAGCAATATTTTCAACATGTCCCACCTCCCGCTCCCAACCCTCTAGAGGAGACACACCATCCTCCTTCCTCCCAACTATCATAATCTGTGACAGTTTTTGCTTGATATCTTTTTTGTAAAGTTTTACATTGGTTAATAGAATGTTTTCCTAAAAATGCACATGTTGATGGTAAAATGTTTTGTGTTATGCACATGTTGTGCATTTTTGTTAATATATATATATATACAATAAGAAATATATAATTTTTGACAATTTTTTTGATGGCCATTTTATTACGTGTTTTTTTTTTTTTTAAATATATTTTATTGAGTTATAAAGAGCATAACAAAGAAAAACAAAAGAAGAAAACAAACAGTTAAACATACATTAGTCTTACATGTCATCAATGCGGTCCCTACGGGGACCTCATTACAGTTATGTCATATATAGCTAGCAGGCACATAGCATAGATTGTAATTGCTCATACAGCAGCACAGTTCCCTGGGTCACAGGATATTTTAGTTAACAGACACATATGCTGGTAGAACATCGGATACAGTCATTGAGTACAGCAGGCACCTGCTTGGGAGCTATTTTGTGTATGTTCTACTGAGAGGCCTCTGAAGCAGAGGAGGAATCCGCCAACCATTTAGACCAGATTTTGTCGTACTTGTTGGGACAGCCTCTATTGGCGTATGTGTCCTTATACAGAGGTAAGCTATTATTGATTAGTTGTTTCCACAGGGAGAGAGGAGGGGGGGTTGGTTTGCACCAGCTAAGAGCTATGGCTTTGCGGGCATAGAACAGTAGGAGTCCCACAAGTGTGCGTCCCGCTACCGTTGGGATTAGTTGCTCAATCAGGCCTAGTATGCAAATTGCCATTGACTGTTGCAGAGGTACAGAGGTAATTTGCGTGATAAAGTCTAAAATCTCCTTCCAGTAATTGGTAATGGCCGGGCAGGTCCAGAAGATATGGGTGAAGTCCCCTGGAATCCCACCACACCTCCAGCACCCAGGAGGGGAGTCGGTGTTCATTTTGTGTAGTCTATGGGGGGTGAAGTATGCCCGGTGAACTATCTTGAATTGGATCAGGCGGTCTCTCAGAGAGACTAGGGAGTTAAAAGGGAAGTCCCATGTCGTCGTTGTCAAGATCAGGGATGTCATGGGACCATTTAGCTCTCAGTTTTTCCAATACCGGGAGAGAGGTGATTATCAAATGTGAGTACAATTGAGAAGTGGGTTTTTTTGATTTTATTACGTGTTTAAATGTGCACTTATTATTTATTCATATATACTTACCTTAGCGTTATAAGTAAACGTTCACATGGTGATATTGCCACCCTGCATTTGGTATCGTGTCTTAACAAGTCAGGGGTTAAGATGTCAAGCAGAAAGTCAAATCTGGTGAAGGAAATAGGAAAATAGTTTTTTAAAACTTTAGAAAATCCACTGCTAACCATAATCCAAACACAACACTGTGTTAGCATGATCTTATGCTAATCCTACAGATAACCCTATACTAACTGAACAAAGCCTAACCTTATGCTTACTCTATGACAATCAGGGCCGGACTGGCCTACCGGGATACCGGGATATTTCCCGGTAGGCTGCCTGCCCTGGGGCCGCTTTGCGACTGCAGTGCTCCCTGTCATGCTCCTGTGATCACGGAGCTGGCCGGGTCTGTGTTTGGCGGCCGCGCCGTAACACGGTCCCGCCCCCCTAGACCGGCTCGTGTGATAGTAGATAGAATCCACCTATCATACATGCCGGTCTAGGGGGGCGGGACCGTGTTACGGCGCGACCGCCAAACACAGACCCGGCCAGCTCCGTGATCACAGGAGAAGATTTCTGTCAGTAGCCTGTGTGCCTGGATAGGGGGGTCAGCAGGGGGGCCGCCTATAGTGGAAATGAGCTTTCTATATTCCTCCATGCAGCCGCTTAATGCTTGGAGGAGGGAGAGGAGGAGAATCAAGCATTCAGGGGCTGCATGGAGGAATATAGAAAGCTCCTTTGCTCTATATGCCTATCCCCTGCTTCTCCTATCCAACTTATTTTACTGCCCCCCCCCCAGTGCTCTCCTCCCCCACCAGACTCTCCAGCCCCCCCCCCACATTTCTCTTAACCCCTGTTCTTTCTGCCCCCCCTGCTCTCCCCATCCTTCTCTAGCCCCCCCTCCCACAGTGCTCCCCCACCCCCCACAGTACTCTCCAGCCCCCCGCAGTGCTCCCCACCCCCCCACAGTACTCTCCAGCCCCCTGCAGTGCTCCCCAACCCCCACAGTACTCTCCAGCCCCCCGTGTTCCCCCCACAGTGCTCTCCACCCCCGCAGTGCTCCCCACCCCCCACAGTACTCTCCAGCCCCCGTGCTCCCCCCCCCACAGTACTCTCCAGCCCCCCATGCTCCCCACCCCCCACAGTGCTGTCCAGCCCCCACCGTGCTCCCCACCCCCACAGTGCTCTCCAGCCCCCACCCCAGTGCTCCCCACCCCCCACAGTGCTCTCCAGCCCCCACCCCAGTGCTCCCCACCCCCCACCGTGCTCTCCAGCCCCCACCCCAGTGCTCCCCACCCCCCACAGTGCTCTCCACCCCCTTCCGTGCTCCCCACCCCCCACCCTGCTCTCCAGCCCCCGTGCTCTCCACCCCTGTTCTTTTTGTCTCCCCACCAGTGCTCTCACAAGCTCCCCCCCAGCACTCTCCACTCCCCCCTGCATTTTGCCCCCACCCATGTGCTCTCCAACCCCACCAGTGATCTCCAGTCCCCCGTGCTTTCCACCCCTGTACTTTCTGACCCCATGGGTGCTCTCAAGCTTCCCCCCCATTGCTCTCCCCTCCCCCCCTGCTCTTGGTACCCCCAGTGCTCTCCAGCCCTGTTTTTCTGCCCCCCCCAGTGCTCTCAAGCTCCCGTCCAGTGCTCTTCACCACCCCACACTCTTACCCCCCCCCCCCAGTGCTCTCAGCCTCCCGTGCTCTCCACCCCTGTTATTTCCTCCCCCCAGTGCTCTGCACTCCCCACCCCTGTGATCTCCACTCCCCCCTGCTCTTTGCCCCCACCCATGTGCTCTCCAACCTGTTGTAATGTGTTGGCCGATGTATGTGGGACTTTATGTATTATATATATGTATTGGATATATATATTCCACACACAGTATTAGTGACCAGGCCAGATATAAGTTGACAATGTTATCTGTTACCCTTTGATGTGTAAATCTTATGCAAGTTGTGTGTGTGTGAGGAATAGCCTTTTAACCTAGATGAACATTTCAAAGGGAGTATTTACTGATGGTAATTAGAATTGAGGGGGGTATTCATGGTAAACATTTGGTTGACCCCCACCCAGTGTCAGACTAGTATATGAGAAGACAGGCAGGTTGTCAGCTAGTCTAGAGAAAGATGGTCTGAGAGAAGGTTCTGTATCCATGAAGGCATAGGTACCAGAGGAAATATTCGTTGTCATGAACTTGGATTTTTGTCATCTGTAAGAATGTTCTGTTTTGGAAGTCAATAAAATTGTCTCTCTCTGGAGAACGGGTTTTGCTGCGGGACAATACTTTTAATAACCATATACCATCTACGAGGAACGATTATATTAGATCACTACATTGGTGTCGTTCAAGAGACCAGAAGAGCATTTTCAGGACTTTGTAACAGAAGTCAGTGATAACAATCCGTGAGTTGGACAGAAGTCTGATGGAGACCCAAGACCTGTGCTGTGACTCTAACGTCTGGTTGTGACATAAGAGAGTCTGATCTACAAAATCAAAGAAGTTTGGAACCCCAGAATTATTCTCTGGAGACTGAAAACGAAGAAAAGGACTGCATCGTGTACCAGAAGACCTGAACTGGAAGCTGAAGGAGTAATTAATGCGGTGAGTAAAATATTTCTCTTTTTAAATTATTAATAATATAGTAAAAATGCTTACTCAGTGTGAAGCTAGTGTCAGTTCTGATAAAGTTAACAGATGGGTGTTAAAATGTATTAAGCGTCATGGCGGTCCTTATGAAGTGCCAGAAAAATATAAGCAGACATGGACTATGATGAATGAATTTTTAGAGAAAACTGTTTTTGATAGCAAAATTTCAGAAAGTAAAAGAAAAGGTTGTATTGTACAGGGCTTGTTATCTTGCTGTTTAACAATGGACAGTTCTTTGAAAGATAAGGTTGAGGAAATTACCCAGTTACAGAGTGCAGTTGATAATAGCAACAAGGTTTGTCACAGGTTACAAAACCAATCAGAATCTGAGACTGTAAATTTAAAATTGCATGCAGTCACCATTGGGAAGCTCTGCTTGAGAAGTCTAAACGTTGTAATGAATTATCAGAGGAAAATGAAAGATTGAAACTAAGAATTATGGAATTAGAGAAGAGATCTCAGGAATGCAGATATGCATCGAATCTGCAGCAAAATGCAAATACAAACATTCTATCAAATGAAACAGAACCTCATATTAAATCTGATAATTCATTGCCAGCTGCACCCACTGTGACCACCACAGTTTATAACAATAATAATAATGCAGGTGAAGTTCAGCTTGTAATGAAGCCTTTGAAACCAAAAGAATTAGATGCAATTCTTAAAGAAATAGGAATGATTCCCTGCCATGATTTAAATAGATTTTTAAAATGGTTTTGTGACTTGCAGAATGTCAGAGATATGTACAATCTCAACCTATCTGATTTAGACAGAGTTATGCAACATTCTATAGGAAATAGTCTTTGGGTGAGAATTAAGCAGATCTGTACTCAGCCAATGAGAACAAGGGACATATTGATGGAATTATTATGTGTTTTGTATGGTGTACGTTCTGACGTTACTGTTCATGGGAAGATCAAACAAATGCAAAGTGAATCTCCCTACGAACTGTCAGAAAGGATAAAATCTATTATGGAAATATTGGTCAGTAATAATCTTGCATTTGAGCATGGTGGCTTGTTACATATGAGTATATTTCTACATGCTTTAAATGAAGAGATCAGACAAAATATTTTACTAGTTACCCCAAATCCTCATGATTTAAAAGACGTATTGTTGAAAGCAGACAATTTATGGAGAAAGTCAAATGAGCAAGCTGTCAAGATTGATTTAGCCACATTGTTTAGGACAAATACTGAACATAGAGATCAAAAGATAATGTCTTATGATAACAATCAAAGAGGAGACACCAGGTCAAATATAGGTGATATTGATATGAAAAACAGAGCTGACCAAAATCATAATAAAAAAATATCTAAGGCTTGGATACCATTTTCTCAGTTAAAACAGAAATATGACCACTTGAAGATTGAGTATGATAAAATGAAAATAGAACATTACACATTGCTGGGACAGCTGAACAGAAATCCAGATCTGTTTTTGAATACAAATAACACTTCTATAGCAGTGGGGGGTGATGTGTAAATAGTCCTTTGTTTTAACTTCAAACAGTGTTTAAGGACCTTGCTAATTAGTTTTGTTGGAGAGTTTTTGTCTTTCAGATATATTGGAGATACTGCATATGAATAGCATGTGAACTGCAAGCTGAAATTTCTGGCTAGTGGGGGAGAAACGCTGAATAAACAATATCATGGACTCTCTCAATATTCATCAAGCAATTGACTTTTTCTTTTTTTTTTTTTTGACCTTTTGGACTTGGACAATGGACTTTTCCCTATATTTTATTTTTTTATTTTTCACCCTTTCCCATTTTTATTCATCAAGCCCTATTTTTTTATTTTTTATTTTTCACCCTTTTCCATTTTTTAATTTTAATTTTTTTATTTTATTATGTTTTATTTCTTGAACTTTATCTTAAAACCAGAGCGAAACATTTAAACCCAAAATAATTTTCGTGTTACATAACATGTTACATGTTGCATATTACATATTGCATATTGATCA
This sequence comes from Lithobates sylvaticus, assembly GCA_028564925.1. Taxonomy (NCBI): domain Eukaryota; kingdom Metazoa; phylum Chordata; class Amphibia; order Anura; family Ranidae; genus Lithobates; species Lithobates sylvaticus. The sequence goes on along the minus strand of CM053027.1, from coordinate 119,592,801 downwards.
ATATATTTGATATCTAAGGTGAGATGCTGCACAATGGCTTGGCATAGCATACATTATAGTATGTTGGGTGGTTTTCCTAAATTTATAAGAGGGGTGAGTGAAATTCATCACTCCAGTCATGATTTGAAACTTTGTTGAATCAGTCATTAATAATATTGACATATGGATGAAAAAAGACCTAACTTTACTGGCAAGATTTTCCACTGCTGCTTTGTCTAGATAGAAGATCTGATAAACGCTGATGTCAAGCTGATTCTATCTGAAAGTGGGGGATTATATATGGATTATATGGATATATGGATTATAGATTGGTATATAGATTGGTATACCATTCAGGTGGAATTATGGACTGAATGATTCAAGTAACTGCTCTATTATGGAGGCAATGAGGAGTCGGCCTACAGCAAATTACAAAGTACAGCAATAGCAGTTTTTTTCAGCCGTATCCAAACCTTTTGAACTTGAAAGTGAGAGCTGGTACATGGATGGTTCTTCTTACTATAAAGATGGAAGTAGAATTTCGGGATTTGCTGGTGTTTGTGCAAAAGCATCTTTAAGAAAATGAAAACCTTGAGCCTGGAGAGGAATCCTGGATTTATGTGGATCGGAGCTCCCAGCACACCAAGCACACCAAGTCTACTTTCAATGAGAGATGTGATGAAGTTGAAGTTGAAAATTGAAGAATGAACTGTGACATCAGCTCGTTTTTGTGCAATATTCAAGATCTTGATGTGATATAATAAGGCCTAACAGCTACATAGGCCAAGGATGTTTACCAAACCCTTTTCAAGTCATGGTCTAAAGCTATATTATCTAATGACTTTTTCATGGGGATATTTTAGAGGCTGGTGAAGAGAGATGTAACCAGTTTCAACTTTATATTTCATATGAGCCATTGTGAAGCATTCAGTACCTCAAGTCATAATGATATGTTTGTTGCTTGATTTATGGGTCAGTTCTAGTAGTTAGAACGACCCAAGTGGGGGTATATGTTGTAATGTGTTGGCCGATTTATGTGGGACTTTATGTATTATATATATGTATTGGATATATATATTCCACACACAGTATTAGTGACCAGGCCAGATATAAGTTGACAATGTTATCTGTTACCCTTTGATGTGTAAATCTTATGCAAGTTGTGTGTGTGTGAGGAATAGCCTTTTAACCTAGATGAACATTTCAAAGGGAGTATTTACTGATGGTAATTAGAATTGAGGGGGGTATTCATGGTAAACATTTGGTTGACCCCCACCCAGTGTCAGACTAGTATATGAGAAGACAGGCAGGTTGTCAGCTAGTCTAGAGAAAGATGGTCTGAGAGAAGGTTCTGTATCCATGAAGGCATAGGTACCAGAGGAAATATTCGTTGTCATGAACTTGGATTTTTGTCATCTGTAAGAATGTTCTGTTTTGGAAGTCAATAAAATTGTCTCTCTCTGGAGAACGGGTTTTGCTGCGGGACAATACTTTTAATAACCATATACCATCTACGAGGAACGATTATATTAGATCACTACACAACCCCGCCAGTACTCTCTGCTCCCCCTTCTCTCCAGCTCCCACCCAGTGCTCTCCACTTCCCCAGGACCAGAGGACAGGCTGACTGGGGCCGGAAAGTGAGGACGGCTGAAGGTGCAGGTGGCCAGGGACCACTCCATCTCACAGCAAACAGATCCTCTTGAAGGAGCACTGTCCCCATCTAAAACGAGAACAGCCCCTGCCTGCTGCTGGCCATCATGGATATCCTGCTGGCATGCAAGGTACTGTACCGAACATCAACAACACACCTTCCCACAGACAGGGACATGGGGCACAGGAGGGGCTGCAATGATGGGCACAGTGAGGCTGCATTCATGGGCCCAGTGAGACTGCTTTCACGGCACAGTGAGGCTGCATTTGATGGGCACAGTGAGGCTGCATTTGATGGGCACAGTGAGGCTGCATTGATGGGCACAGTGAGGCCGCAATGGTGGTCAGAGTAAGGCTGCATTTGATGAGCACAGTGAGGCTTCATTTGATGGGCACAGTTAGGCTGCATTTGATGGGCACTGGCGAGGCTGCATTTGATGGGCACTGGCAAGGCTGCATTTGATGGGCACTGGTGAGGCTGCATTGAGCTCTTGTATCATGTCTGCAGTCTCTGACCATCTCCTGTATCATGTCTGCAGTCTCTGAGGGAGTCTGGAGAGGAGTCAAGAGTGGGAGCGCCACCAGGATGGGGGTCATGGGAGAAATTAGACGTGTGTGGACTGCAGAGAGGAGACTATAGGAAAACCAGAGCCACCAAGCTGGAGCCGACTGACTGAGCCCTGCTTGGTGCACCTGAGAGGAGGCCAGTGACAGCACTGCCAGGTCAGTCTGAAGGGGGGTCACTAATGTAAGGGGGGAGTGAGTACAATAATGTAAGGGGGCACTGATATAAAGTGTTTCCCCCTTATATCAGTAACCCCCCCCTTACCTTAGTGTATTCTGTCTGCGTAAGGTGGTCCCCCCCCCCCCACGTTCTGAGTTCCTGGGGTCCCCCTTGATGATTGACCACTTTTAACTGGAATTTGCTTATATATATAAAGCCCTATGTGATTTCATATCTGTCTTTTCTGTATATAATACACTCTTCAAATGTGCTTTAAAATATATGGTTTTCCCTTTCATGAACCAGAAAATAATGACGTTATGCTGTGGGGCTGGTATGAAATTTTTTCCAGGGCTGGTTTTTATTCCCAGTCCGGCCCTGATGACAATCCTAACGCAAATCAGATTAGGGTTAGGGATTTGGGACTAGTGGGGGCGGGATTAGGGACTAGTAGAAGTGGGATTAGGGTTAGGGATTTGGGACTAGTGGGGACGGGATTAGGGTTAGGAATTTGGGACTAGTACAAGTGGGATTAGGGTTAGGGATTTGGGACTAGTAGAAGTGGGATTAGGGTTAGGGATATGGGGCTAGTGGGGGCGGGATTAGGGAATAGTGGGGGCAGGATTAGGGTTAGAGATTTGGGACTAGTAGAAGTGGGATTAGGGTTAGGGATTTGGGACTAGTGGGGGCGGGATTAGGGTTATGGGACTAGTAGAAGTGGGATTAGGGTTAGGGATTTGGGAATAGTCTCAATGGGATGGGATATTATCACTTACATAGTTACATAGTAGATGAGGTTGAAAAAAGACACAAGTCCATCAAGTCCAACCTATGTGTGTGATTATATGTCAGTATTACATTGTATATCTCTGTATGTTGTGGTTGTTCAGGTGCTTATCTTATAGTTTCTTGAAACTATCGATGCCCCCCGCCTGTGGAAGGGAATTCCACATCCTTGCCGTTCTTACAGTAAAGAACCCTCTACGTAGTTTAAGGTTAAACCTCTTTACTTCTAATTTTAATGAGTGGCCAAGGGTACTTCTGCAAAAAAGTTTTATCCCTCTTGTGGGGTCACCAGTATGGTATTTGTATATTGAAATCATATCCCCTCTCAAGCGTCTCTTCTCCAGAGAGAATAAGTTCAGTGCCCGCAACCTTTCCTCATAACTAATATCCTCCAGACACTTTATTAGCTTTGTTGCCCTTCTTTGTACTTGCTCCATTTCCAGTACATCCATCCTGAGGACTGGTACCCAGAACTGGACAGCATACTCTAGGTGCGGTCGGACCAGATTCTTGTATAGCAGGAGAATTATCGTTCTATCTCTGGAATTAATCCCCTTTTAATGCATGCCAATATTCTGCTTGCTTTGTTAGCAGCAGCTTGGCATTGCATGCCACTTATTTTGTACAGTAAATGTTTATAGGGAACTGTGTCAAATGCTTTTGCAAAATCCAGATACACCACGTCTACTGGCCTTCCTTTATCTAGATGGCAACTCACCTCCTCGTAGAAGGTTAGTATATTGGTTTGGCAAGAATGATTCTTCATGAATCCATGCTGATTACTGCTAATGATACCGTTCTCATTACTTAAATATTGTATATAGTCCCTTATCATCCCCTCCAAGAGTTTACATACTATTGATGTTAGACTAACTGGTCTGTAATTCCCAGGGATGTATTTTGGGCCCTTTTTAAATATTGGTGCTACATTGGCTTTTCTACAATCAACTGGTACCATTCCAGTCAGTAGACTGTCAGTAAAAATTAGGAACAATTGTCTGGTAATTACTTGACTGAGTTCCCTAAGTACCCTTGGGTGCAAGCCATTTGGTCCCAGTGATTTATTAATGTTATGTTTACCAAGTCTAATTTTAATTCTGTCCTCTGTTAACCATGCTTCGTGTGATGTGTCATGAGGATAAACACTGCAGTTTTGGTTACTGAAGCCCCATGATTCCCTCGTGAACCCTGAGAAGAATAAATTCAATACCTTTGCCATCTCCCCATCCTTTGTAACCAGATGTCCTTCCTCATTCTTTATGGGGCCAATATGGTTTGTCCTTCCTTTTTTTACTGTTTACATACTTAAAGAATTTCTTGGGTTTTTGTTTGCTCTCCTCCGCTATGTGTCTTTCATGTTTTATCTTAGCCGTCCTTATTGCACCCTTACATTTCTTGTTGCTTTCTTTATAAAGTCTGAATGTTGATGATGATTCCTCAACCTTGTATTTTTTGAAGGTATTCTCCTTTGCTTTTATATGCATTTTTACATTTGAGCTAAGCCATCCAGGACTTTTGTTCACTCTTTTAAATTTAAACTTACGTTGCCATGCTTATCTGTGTGTAATATCTGAATTACTGGGTGCTCTCTCAAGTCCTGATAGAGCAACACAAATTGTACTCTTAAGGAGTGTTTCAGGATATGTTCCAAAAACATTAGCACTAAAAGTAACAGCAGCTCAGTAAACTCCATTTTCTCTTTGTTCGGTCTCTTCACCCACGAAATACCAGGTAGTGTACAGAAAGTGATGTAATGGGGGATTGCTAATGCTTCAAAAACACTGACGCTGTAAAAGCGCATCTAAAACGCAGCAATAGCGCTAGGCGTTTTTTTTTAAACGCCTCAGTGTGAAAGCAGCCTTAAAGTGGATGTAAACCCAATTCATGAAATTTGAGCTGGGCACATATATCTGTAGTGTTTTCTTATCTCTCCAAAGCACTGAGTCCCGTAGCTCTGTTATCAGCCTGATGATTGGTGTGCACCCCAAAGCACAAACACACATGCGTGTAAATCAGTCAGTCGTTTTTTTACATTTCTATTATTTAAAAAAAATATATATTTTAGGATCCCCGTTATGGGGCTTTGGTGAAATATCAAAGGTCTAAACAGACCCCTGATGTCTCACTTTTGAGACGGAGAAAGAAACTGAGGACAGAGATTCCACAGTTCTTTTCTCTGCAGCCTGCAGTAAACAGTGCACTATGCTTCAGTTAATAACGAAGACAGGAGCGATCGGTACAGATCACTTACTGTGTGCTTTCAGAAAAGAAAGGTCAGTTAGTGAAATATTTACCAGCCCTTTCCCCGCTCCTGAGAGAAAGGAAGCTGGCAGCACTTCAGGAGGGAGATGGGAAGCAGGGGAAATCTGCACCACACAGGGTGATTAGGGTGTGCCTATTACTTCATTCCTTTGCCAATGTGGAGTGGGGGGGGGTGTGTGCATGCCTTTCCGCCAATCAGCTGTCTTGGCTGTATGCCAATAATCCCCTCCCAGTGCTGAACAGGAAGAATAAAAATCTGTAACATTATGTGCACTTTCTAAAAAACATACAGTCATTGGCACCCCAGAAATTTTTCCAGAAAAGCAAGTATTTCTCACAGAAAAGTATTGCAGTAACACATGTTTTGCTATACACATGTATTCCCTTTGCGTTTATTGGAACAAAACAAAAAAAGGGAGGGAAAAAAAGCAAATTGGACATAATGTCACACAAAACTCCAAAAATGGGCTGGTCAAAATTCTTGGCACCCTTAACTTAATATTTGGTTGCACACCCTTTGGAAAAAATAACTGAAATCAGTCACTTCCTATAACCATCAATAAGCTTCTTACACCTCTCACCCGGAATTTTGGACCACTCTTCTTTTGCAAACTGCTCCAGGGCTCTGTTATTGGAAGGGTGCCTTTTCCCAAAAGCAATTTTAAGATCTCTCCACAGGTGTTCAATGGTATTTAGATCTGGACTCATTGCCGGCCACTTTAGAACTCTCCAGCGCTTTGCCATCCATTTCTGGGTGCTTTTTGACGTATGATTGGGGTCATTGTCCTGCTGGAAGAGCCAAGATCTCGGACGCAAACCCAGCTTTCTGACACTGGGATCTACAATGTGACCCAAAATCCTTTGGTAATCCTCAGGTTTCATGATGCCTTGCACACATTCAAGGCACCCAGTGCCAGAGGCAGCAAAATAACCCCAAAACATTATTGAAACTCCACCATATTTTACTGTAGGTACTGTGTTCTTTTCTTTGTAGGCCTCATTCCGTTTTCGGTAAACAGTAGAATGATGTGCTTTACCAAAAAGCTCCATCTTGGTCTCATCTGTCCACAAGACGTTTTCCCAGAAGGATTTTTGCTTACTCAAGTATACAAACTGTAGTCTTGCTTTTTTATGTCTGTGTCAGCAGTGGGGTCCTCCTGGGTCTCCTGCCATAGCGTTTCATTTCATTTAAATGTCGACGGCTCCCTGAGCCTGCAGGATAGCTTGAATTTCTTTGGAACTTAACCTGAAACCTCCATCACTAACCTATCCTCAATTTAAGCTATTTTTCCAGCTTAGTACTGCAGCAAAACAAACTATAGCCAAAGCCTGGAAATCCAAAACTTTAATTGTAGCGGAAGCCCAACACAGAATGAATAGAGCTTTGACCCATGCTAAAATGTCGGCTATAGAGGACAATAATATCAATAAATTTACACAGATTTGGCAACCATGGGTAAAACACTACCTTTCCCCTGATTTTGACCAGTCATTACTGTTATCTCAATAGTATACCAGTTATTTTAGTGATTAATATCATTAATTTATCTGCTATGCAGACCACCACCTGAAGAGATTTTCTTTCTTTCCTTCTTTCTCTCTCTTATTTTTCAATTTCATCCCTATCCTTTGTCTTTACCTTTCTTAGTCTTTTTGTTGTGTGAAATATACTTATGGGATTCTCCCATTTTCCCATCATAATCTTAATCCCTTATAACAAGCATGATATGTCCATCAGATTGTTTATATAGATGTAAAAGAACACTGTAACCATTAGGTTAAGTACTCATTTGAATGAATACACATTTTTCTTATTTTTTTTTTACATATAAAATTTGCCTCTATACTCTCAGTACTACTTTAGTTAACAGAATATCTGTTTTTCCTAATTGCCCCCACTTTACCACAGTTTGTACCCACTGGGGGTGGTAAAGTGGTCTGGAGGCATGATTATATTGTCCCTAGGTATGACTCAGGGACATCCCTCGTATCCCTATTATACTACTGAAGAGGCTTTTTCTATAGTGTTCGCCCTCTACAGTCCTAAATTCACACTGTAGACTTCAGGATACTCATGCTTATATCTATGATTATTTATTTTAAAGATATCCCATATATGAATACGAATATATGTAATGTATCTTATTATTTTTCTTTCTGTTTTTATTGTTTCTTTTTGTGAAATTAATAAAAAATTTGAACAATAGAATTTCTTTGGAACTTGTTTGGGGCTGCTTATCCACCATCGGGACTATCCTGTGTTGCAACCTTTCATCAATTTTTCTCTTCCGTCCACGCCCAGAGAGATTAGCTACAGTGCCATGGGTTGCAAACTTCTTGATAATGTTGCACACTGTGGACAAAGGTAAATCTAGATCTCTGGAGATGGACTTGTAACCTTGAGATTGTTGATATTTTGCCACAATTTTGGTTCTAAGTGAACTTCTCTCTTTTTTATCAGCTTTCAGGTGTGATTTTTATATTGCCCACACCTGTTACTTGCCCCAGGTGAGTTTAAAGGAGCATCACATGCTTGAAACAATCTTATTGATCCACAATTTGAAAGGGTGCCAAGAATTTTGACCAGCCCATTTTTGGAATTTTGTGTGACATTATGTCCAATTAGCTTTTTTTCCTCCCTTTTTTTTTTTTTTTTCAAATAATATTTATTAAGATTTTTTGAGAGAAAAATACAAAGGCATTGTACATCATACAGTTGTGTATAATATTATACAAAGTATGACTAGATGTTCTAAATGCATATTATGATGAATAATGGTATAAACAGTTGTTTCAAAAAAAAGCATTAATAACTATAATAAAACAAATATAAAATCAATGACTATGTTGTTGAAAAAAAGGATATAGACCTATACTAACAGGTCTTAAAACAGATAAATTGGAAAGGTACTGGATTGGTGAGTTGCTAGGAGGAAAAAAAGAAAAAATAGGAAATAAATAAATAAATGAACAAGTAATCAGGTAAGTAAGGAAATAACTGTGCAATGTAGTTCAGTTTTCTGAGATCCTGTTGATGTATAAAAAGTTATATATCTATATGATACATTTTCTTCGCTGCATATTTATATATAACATTTTTTACATCTATAACCCTATCAAAGTGTATACTATAAGTATATTTGTATAACCAAAAGTGGCCTTATTATTGTGATTATTACTCGGTGAACTAAAGACAACAAAATAATTTTGAACTACATTAAATTGAAGGTTAAGAAAGGTATGCAGACATTGTATATTCGTATTTGAGAGGTATTAATGAGAGTGTTTCATAAGTACGAAAAGTACAGTAACAAAAGAAGTAGAGAAATATTATTTAAGAGTTTTGAGGTAAGTATCAGTTGTGGTGAAGTGTAACCAGCTGGACCATAAATGAATAAATTTGGAAGGGGAATCTCTGGCTTGATGTATTAAGTTTTCCATTTCTGCGGTTTTCTGTATTTGAATGAACCAATCTCTTATATTGGGCGGGTCTGGAGAACGCCATTTGCGTGGGATACACATATTTGCAGCTGGTATCATGTGCATAGGTAGGGATTGTATATATTTCCGTAATGGGCTTGTTGAATAATGAAGTAAAAATTGTGCTGACGTATAATCTATTTGATTGGTAGTGATGCTAAGTATAAATTTGTGTACTTCTTTCCAAAATAATTGGATTTTAGAACATGACCACCATATGTGTACTAAAGATCCTGGTTCTGTTTCACATCTCCAACAAAGTGGAGAAGCAGAAGGGAATATCCGATGCAATGTAAGGGGTGTTTTGTACCACCTTGATAGTATTTTATATGCGTTTTCTTGTGTATTTACATTTAGGGAGCCTTTATGGGCAATCGTATATATCGATTCCCAATCTTTATCTGATTTGTAGATAGGTCTTTGTCCCATTGAGATTTTGTTCTATTGTTAATAGGGTTTTGACTTGAGCTAAGGAGGTCATAAAGAAAAGAGATAGGATGTCTCTGAGGTTCTTTTTTTTGGCATTTTTCTTCGAACGGGGTTAAAGAGCGGTACCAGTCGTAATGATTTGTTTTTTTGTCGAGGAAACGTCTGATTTGTAGGTATGTCCAAAATGGTAAGGTCTTTGGTCGTATCGTAGATTGTAGGTCAGAGTAAGGAATGGGCTTATCTTTAAAGAAATAAATGGCTTGTATATTTGGGTACAGCCAAGTATCTTTTAAAAAAGAGGGGTTTATTCCTGGTGAGAAGTCAGGGCTCATTTTTATAGGGGTCAATGGACCTGTGCTTGATGAGATTTTGTATTCGGAGCATGCTAATTTATATGTGGCAAGTGTTGGACCTATAAGTGGATGAGATCTATATGTATTTGGAATATGGTTTTCTTTCATCCATGGGGTTTGGGTAAGTGGAATAGAATCTAAGGAATTTTCTAATTTGACCCAATCTTTAGAATGTGAGTGTATATTATATATATCTATAATTCTTGTTAGGTGACATGCCTGGTGATATTTTTTAATATCATGTAGTCCTATTCCTCCTTTTAGTTTTGGAGCAGTGAGTTTTTCATGATTTAGTCTTGGGCGAGACGTGCTCCAAATAAATTTAGTACATGCTTTACGATAGGTAGAAAAGAAGGCTGAGGGGAGTTTGATTGGGATTGTTTGGAAAAGATATAGCAATCTTGGTAAAATATTCATTTTAATTATTGCTGCTTTGCCAAACCATGAGAATAAGCCACTTGACCATTTTTTAAAGTCATTTGAGATGGATTGAAGGAGGGGTTGGAAGTTCGCAGTCAGTGGTACTGTATTATACTCGAGTATAGGCCGTCCCGAATATAAGCCGATGCCCCTAATTCACCACAAAAAACTGGGATAAACGTATTGACCGGAGTATAAGCCGAGGGTGAAAAATGCAGCAGCTACTGTAAGTGTAAAAGAGGGTCAGCAATGCCCATTTGCAGCTGCATGTCCCCTGTACAGACCCCCCCTGTGTCCCCATTGCAGCCTACCTGTGCCGATCTGCATGTCCTGGGTCCTGTGTCCCTCCCTGTGTGCTCTGTCTTCCACCATTGCAGCTGATGCAGTCTCGATCTGTCCCCCACAGTGTGTAAGGCGCCATTCCAAGATTACAAAAGCTGCGCCTCCTCCTCCTCCTCGTCCGTGATAGGAGGAATACTGTTTTCCCAGCAGTCAGTGTGCAGTGTTCCACCTATCACGGACGTCCTCTCATCCTCGTCCATGAGATGAGAATGACAGGATGTCCGTGATAGGTGGAACACTGCACACTGACTTACTGCTGGGTAAATTAGTGTTCCTCCTATCACGGACGAGGAGGAGGAGGAGGCGCAGCTTTTGAACACTGCCGTCTGTCTGCATGACACGCTGTTCATGTAGGCAGACGGCGGTGACTCGAGTATAAGCCGAAGGGGGGACTTTCAGCCCTAAAAAAAGGGCTGAAAATCTTGGCTTATACGGTAATTGTATACCGAGGTAAGTGATAGTTTGATTATTCCATTTGAAAGGGAAGTTTTTTTGACATTGCAAGTATTGTTCGTTGGTAAGAGATATATTTAAAGCAGTAGATTTGGTGAAGTTAATTTGAAGATTAGAGAGGAGTTTAAAATGGTCAAGGGTTTTGAAAAGATTGGGGATCGTTATCAATGGATTTGTTAAGAATAGGAGGATGTCATCAGCAAAAGCGGCTATTTTTAATAAGATTGGTTCCGTATGTCAGTGCCCTTAATATCCGAATTTTCTCTGATGCATCTTAATAATGGTTCTAATGTAAGGACGTAAATAAGAAGGGATAGGGGGGCAACCCTGTCGCGTTCCATTCGAGACTGAGAAGGCTTCCGACAGGTGGCCGTTCACTATTTTTGCAGTGGGATTAGAATATAACGTGAGTATAAAGTTAAGCATACGTTCTGGGAGACCAATATGAAGTAGGGATTGTGACATATAATCCCAGGCCACTCTGTCGAACGTCTTCTCTGCTTCCAAAGATAGAAAAAATCTCGGTTGTTTTGTTTTTGTGAGCCAGTGTTGAATACTAATGGTTTTAAGGGTGTTATCCCTTGCTTCTCGTCCGGGGATAAAGCCCACCTGGTCTAAGTGTATTAATTGAGGGAGTAAAGGGAGCATTCTATTGGCTAGAATTTTTGCATACCATTTTAGGTCGACATTTAGTAATTAAATTGGTCTATAGTTGGTGGTTAGTTGCGAGTTAGTCTTTTCCAGGTTTGGGAATAACTGTTATATGGGCTGATAGCATGTCTCTCGGGGGTGTTGTGGGTATTTAAAATGTGTTGAATGTGGAAAGAAATATGGGAGTCAAAATGGCCTTAAAGGTTTTATAATAACCTACCGAGAAACCATCTGGACCAGGGCTTTTTCCAACTTTTAACATATTCAGAGCCAACAGTGCTTCCTCCTGGTCTAGAGGTTTGTTCAATTCTTGACATTCTGTTGAGATGGGATTAGGGCTATATTTTTTGAGGAAATTTGTGATTAATTGCTTTTCTTCTTCTTTTCGTGAAGGTGATTGTGTAGAGGGTAAGTTGTATAGCTTAGAGTAAAAAGACATGAATGGGTTCACTATTTCTGGTGTGGAATGTAGTTTTCGTCCTTGTGTATCGGTGAGAGAGTGGATCGTTAGTGATGTTTTTTTGGATTGTAATGCTCTTGCTAACATTTTGCCTGCTTTATTACCAAACTCGTAATATGTTTTTTGGGTTAAAATAAATTTACGTTTGGTTTGCTTCTCTAACAAATTTAATAGGGTTTTTCTAGCTGTTATGAGTGAGTTTAGTACCGTTAGTGCTTGGGAATGTTTGTGTTCTTTTTCTAGTTGATATATCTGATTAATGAGGTCATGGAATTGTTTTAATTTCAGTTTCCGTCTTTTGGCCGCTGCAGAAATAAGAATGCCTCTTATTACACATGTATGTGCTTCCCACATAATGGGAAGGGAAGCATCATTTGTAGTATTCTCTTTAAAGAGTTGTTTAATGTTCATTTCTACTTCTTTTTTAATTTTGGGATCAGTTAACAAGGAATGGTCCAATTTCCATGTATTGGTACGTGCGTGTGTTTCAGGGAAAGACATGGAAATTGATATTGGATGATGGTCTGAAAGGTACATTGGATCTATGGAAGCTTTTTGAAGGAATGTAAGGTATGATTGGTTTAAAAAAAAGTAATCAATTCTTGAATATTTATTATGAGGTTTTGAGAAAAAAGTAAAATCTTTACAGTCGGGGTATAGGGTGCGCCATGTGTCGTGAAGGGTTAGAGATTGGAGTTCTTCAGTTCTAATTGATTTAAGGGCTGAGTATGGTATAGAAGAGGTCCCATTGGAAGTATCCAAAAGCGTGTTTAAGGAGACATTGAAGTCACCCCCTAAAATTAATGTGCCTTCTTGGAAATGTATTAATTGGGTAATTAACTTTCTAAAGAAAGATACTTGTCCAGAGTTAGGTGCATAAATATTTGATAATGTGATTTTCCTACCTTTACAAGAACCTTTTAAAAACAAAAACCTGCCCTGAGGATCAGTCATTGTGTCAGTAATTTGAAGGGGACAGTTTTTTCCCAAAAGTATGGATACACCTTTTGTTTTGGATGATGAAGTAGTAGAATGATAGTTATCTGGATAGTTCATATTTTTTAGTTTTGGGATTGAATCGGTTCGGAAATGGGTTTCCTGGACAAAAATAATGTCTGCTTGATTACGTTTCATAGTTAGAAGTAGTTGTGACCATTTTTCTGGTAAATTCAACCCTTTTGCGTTTATGGAAATAATTTTGAGTTGTGTTTGGGTTGGTATTGTACAAGGAGCTGCCATTGTTGGTGCAGTTAAAAAAAAAAACAAAAGATATATATCTTCAAATGTTTTGGTTATATCAGAACAATAGGGAATTATTTATTTAAATGTTTGTAAGAGATAATAAAATTATGTCAACCGTATAAGCACCCTGTGGATCTTTGGTTAATAACTGCACGAATAACAATCAAGTAAATCAACCTATAAAAAAAAACCTATTTAAGCAGGATCTAAATTATACCGGAAATAGACAGTGTAGACAGTGACAGGAAATATAATGTTGTGTAATAAGAGATTATTAGATCTATACCGCTTCTTGGGGTGAAGTGTAGTCTAGGAGTACTGTTTTTTTTTTTTTTTGTCTTCCTTTTTTTGAGGATACCGTCAGCCTCACAACCTTAAAGTGAACATGTAAATAGCATGGTAGGGGTATAAGACATGTTGTATTAATAGATGGGGGGATAAAACATGTTAATAGAGAAATATGATGTAGTGATGTAAAGAGCAAGCGTTATCAGATATATTCCATGTACTTTTTTATTTTTAGATTTATTTTTTATTATCATATGTCAAGGTAAGAGGAGTGATAATGTGATAAGGATTCTAACTTTCAATAGAGCAGTAAGTATAAATCGATCATTATAATCAAATAATATAATATTCCACCTCTGTGATACCGTTAACTCACGGAGAGGTGTATCGAAATATCTGAGGAAAACAAAAATTTTACATTTTGACTATCGTGAATAAAACTACCTTAGCGAATGTGTTGTATCAGGTGTCACTTCCTTAGTCAAAAAGTTCAACCAAAAAATATCCAAAGAGTTACAAAATAAATATATTATCTCGAAGAACAAAATTGTAACCATTGAATAGGTTTTATAAGTGTAAAAACGGCTAACATGGTGATGTGTTATTTTGCCTCAATTACACAGGGAACCATCCAAATCAATCTGAGAGATCAAATCTATTCGCAATTTCCTATAGATTCCAGATTAGCAAATGGGAGAAATCTCATATGTCAATCATGTGTTCTTTTAAGTTTGACATCCATAGAGAGGGGGAGTATTCAATTAAATTAAACGTCTAAATAATTCAGGGGGTTTGTAAATGTTAATTTAGTTTAAGTCAGTATCTTCTCTATGTAAAGAGATACATGTCAGTTTAATTGTGATAAAAAAAAAAAACTCCCTTATGTTTGTAGAGGCCGTACTAAAGTAAATGACACTATGTATCTAAATTATGTCGTGAGAAAGTAAACAGCTGTAAATAAGCAAACACCAATTATGCATATAACATTAAACTGTAATAATGATGATCTTAACTGAATGCATCTTACTAGTATAAATATATTTTTAGGAACTCCATTTTTCCTTTATGTATATTCTCACCATTTCTTATGGTTGTTCATGGGAGAGTATATGAAGGAGGAACCAGTCATATAACCTAGAAAGTGTTTTGAAAGAAAGAGGGGATATTGTGAAGTTTGGTAGTCTGAACAGTTGCAAAGTTGTGTGAATAGATGTAAATGACTGAGGCATATCTTGCGAGTATGAAACTTGTAATCTTTTCATTCAGTAAAGGATTCCTCTGAAGATAGTCTCTTTATCGAAGGAGATAGTCAAATTTGTATATCTATTGTGAGTGTTCCATAGTTTATATGGTCAATATAAGGTGGTCTTGTATTGGAGAGTCATTCTGCTGGAGAAAGATATATTTCTTGGAATGGTCCGTCGGTCATATTTTAGTATGAGATGCCATCGATATCACTAAACTTCTTGGAACATTTAATGACGGTCTCTACGTGCTCTCCGCGGTAGAGGGGCAGAAGTTGGGCTATATGAGTGAGATTGTGGAACTGCAGTGGGTCCCATTTTTGAAGACGATGGGGATCTTCGGCGTCTGAAATGAGTGGCTTGCGTTTCCATTTGGTCTTCGATGTAGGATTTCTCTGGTGAACTTGAAACGTTGTATTTTGCATACCAGTTTGGTACCGCCGTGTACGGGATATCCAGAGTCTGGCAAAAAGCATCTAATTCTTCTGGTACTCGAAGAATTGCTGTTCGTCCCTGATTGGTTGCAGATAGCGCAAATGGAAGTTTCCAGCGATAAAGTATATTTCTGGCTTGTAGCACTGCCAACAGCTGGCACAGATCTCTTCTGTGTCTGAGGGTAATCGCTGAGAGGACTTGATAAATGGAAATCATATTTCCTTCATATTCTATAGGGCTTTTCTGTCTTGGGGGATCTGATTCTTTACCTTGCGGTCCGAGTGCTCTATGGATTCTCTCCATTGCTATGAGTTCTGCATTGTTCTTACTTATCTAGAATCCTATTAAACAAGGCTGAAACAATCGTGGCAAGCTGTGAATTGTCCACTGTTTCTGGGAGTCCTCTCACCCGCAAGTTGTCTTCTGCCGCGGTTATCCAAATCTTCAACGTGCCTTTGAAGGTCTCTTAATTGTGTAGTATGATTATCAACTGTATTAGTGACTTTATTTATCGTCGTTTGTTGTCTGTATGTTTTCTGTTCAATCGTTTGGACTCTGCCTGCAATAGCCTGTAATTCATGACGGCAGTGAGGGTGTCCTTAATATCTATAGCTACAGCTCGAAGGTCATGTATGGTTGGCTGTGGTGATATATCCTGACTTGCCGCCATGTCTGAGGTGGTTGGCGCGATTATATCTTGCGCTACTGATGAGGCGGCATTAGCAGCCATGTTTGGTCTGTGTGACCGGAATGTCTCCGCTATTTGGTAGGTATTATGTCCTCTATTACCTCTTGGTGACCTCGAACGTGATGACGAGTTGTTCCGGGAAGCAGTCCCCATACTCTGAGTTACAAAATATTCGAGTGGAACCCCGCAGGAGCTTAGAAACGGTGTTGAGGTGACGGCGCTATCAAGTTAAGCAGCCATCTTCCTCCAAGGCTAGCCACGCCCCCTTTCCTCCCTTTTTTTCCAATACACACAAAAGAAATAAACATGTGTATAGCAAAGCATGTGTTACTGCAATACGTTATTTCCTGGAAAAATTTCTGGGGTACCAACAATTTCGGCCATGACTGTATAAAGATGAAGATAGCAGATATACAAGTAAAACTTATGTAGAGAGATTTGTTCAGCTGGGAATCTGTCCGCTGAACAGGCAGATGGCTGGTCCGAGTTCGCTCGTGCAGAATGGACACAGACTGCTCACCTCTATGGGTGTTCGGATTTAAACCCGACTGCCATCCGATCCACTAGACAGAAGGGGGGGGGATCTGTCTTTTTAGCAGGTCGGATGTAGGCAGGTGTAAATGGACATATGTCCATTTACACCCGCCGCTCCATAGAGGAGAATCTGCCTACAAAAAACTGACAGGCATACCCAATTGGTTAGCTCATGTGAAAGGGGGCTTATACTCACACACCAGTCGACGGTTAATGTAGAAAAACAAATGCTTAAAATATTTGTTTTATTCAGTTTAAACCTGTGGCAAAATAAAAATCTTCATAATCAATATGAACAGCACCACATGAACCCCGGTCTTATATCAGCTATACAAATGGAGTCAGTCACTAGTTGCAAAGCCACAGGCACAACCCGACACAGGTCTCCATTTTGTGGGATGTGGGCATTTTCCGAGCAGATCATTCAAATAGAGAACATTCGTTGGCAGTGAGCTGTGTAGGTTATTTTATAGTGTCATCTTTAAAGTGAACTGTTACATGTATGCTGCGGTTTCCTGTACATGAGTTCCACTTCAATTTACTGCATAAGCTACACTTCAAATCTTTATGTGAACAGCATATACAAATTAGGGGATCCACCGAACTGAAATTTTGGTGCCAAAAACCAAATATGGAGGATGCACGTACCCAAAAAAAAAAAAAAAGGTTTTGAAAAAGTTTTTATATATACCGTATTTATCAGCATATAACACACTTTTTTCCTCCTTAAAATCAGGGGGAAATCATGGGTGTGTGTTATACACCGATCCCTGCTGTCTGAGGGAAGAAGAGCCGCGATCTCCTATGTAACCGGCGCTCCGTCACTGAATGAACAATGAATCACTCACAGCCATGCCTCCTGGCCCCACATTGGGCCACTGTTCTGTCTATCATATGAGCAGGGCCAGGAGGCGTGACAGAGCACCGGGTACACAGGCTATCATGGTTCTGTACAAATCATAGTTATATAGTAGGTGAGGTTGAAGAAGAAAAAAAAAAAAAAAGGACACAAGTCCAACCTGTGTGTGTTTATGTCGGTATAACATTGTATATCCCTGTATGTTGCAGTTCGGGTGCTTATCTAATAGTTTCTTGAAACTATCAATGCCCCCCTGCTGAGATCACCGCCTATGGAAGGGAATTCCACATCTTTGCTGCTCTTACATTAAAGAACCCTCTACGTAGTTTAAGGTTAAAATCTCTTTTCTTCTAATTTTAATGAGTGGCCACGAGTCTTTTCTAAACTCCCTTTTGCAAAAAGGTTTTATCCCTATTGTGAGGTCACCAGTATGGTATTTGTATATTGAAATATCCCCTCTCAAGTGTCTCTTCTCCAGAGAGAATAAGTTCAGTGCTCGCAACCTTTTCTCATAACCAATATCCTCTAGACCCTTTATTAGCTTTGTTGCCCTTCTTTGTACTCCCTCCATTTACAGTACATCCTTCCTAAGGACTGGACCGCATACTCCAGGTGCGGCCAGAACAGAGTCTTGTAGAGCAGGAGAATTATCGTTTTATCTCTGGAGTTGATCCCCTATTTAATGCATGCCAGTATTCTGTTTGCTTTGTTAGGCTCAGTAATGGCATGCAATGCCAAGCTGCTGCTATCCACTACTAGGACCCCGAGGTCCTTTTTCATCCTAGATTCCCATAGAAGTTCTCCCCCCAGTGTATAGAGTGCATTCATATTTTTGCCACCCAAATGCATTATTCTATATTGAACCTCATTTGCCATGTACAGTCCCTGACAAAAGTCTTGTTGCTTGTGTACAAATTGACCTGAAGTGCCGCTAAAATATATTTCTAATCAAGATTTTGTTACAAGAAATGGGTCATGTTAATCCCAACAGCTTTTGTAATAATGTTTCAGTGCAAAACGAAACTGACAAAAAGTATTCTAATATTCACGCTTGGTAAAGCCCATTGAGTCAATTTTTGCCAAGACATAAGTGTTGTCTTGTTATATGAGCTTCACCTGTGACTAATAATGGATCAATTAGGTCTCAGGTGTGTATAAAAAGAACACCAGTACACTAGACCTTCTCAACTGCAACTAGACCTCTGCAAACATGCCTAAGATTCACCCGGAGACTAAAGTGTTGATTATCAAGAGGCTGAAGACCAGATCCACTGCTGATGTGGCAGACACCTTCAATGTGTCTCAGCGTCAAGTTCAGAGGATAAAAAAAAAAAAAGATTTGAAGAGACTGGAGACGTTTTGGACAAGGCCAGGTCAGGCCGACCCCACAAGACAGCTGCTCAAGAGGACCGTTTGTTGGCTCGAAAATCCAAGGCCAGACCATTTTCCACTGCAGCAGAGCTCCATGAGACCTGGCCACCTGAAGTCCCTGTGTCAACCAGAACAGTTTGTCGGATTCTGTCTCGAAAAGGCCTCCATGGTCGAATCAGTGCCCATAAGCCAGCATTAAACAAAAAGACAAATGAAAAACCGTGTGGCATTTGCCAAGGGCCACAGCTTACTAAAAGGATAGACTCTGGAAAAGTGGCAGAAGGTGGATTTTTCAGATGAATCTTCTGTTGAATTACACCACAGTCGCCGCAAATATTGCAGGAGACCTACTGGAACCCGCATGGAGCCGAGATATACCCAGAAAACAGTGAAGTTTGGTGGAGGCAAAATCATGGTCTGGGGTTACATCCAGTATGGGGGTGTGTGAGGGATCTGCAGGGTGGAAGGCAACATTAATAGTCTAAAATACCAAGAAATCTTAACTACCTCTTATATTCCCAACCATAAAAAAGGCCAAATTTTGCAGCAGGATGGTGCTCCATCGCATACTTCCATCTCCACCTCAAAGTTCCTTAAAGGCAAAGAAGATCAAGATGCTCCAGGATTGGCCAGCCCAGTCACCAGACATGAACATTATTGAGCATATGTGGTGTAGGATGAAAGATGAAGCATGGAAGACGAAAGAATATTGATGAACTCTGGGAGGCATGCAAGACTGTTTTCTTTGCTATTCCTGATGACTTCATCAATAAATTGTATGAATCATTGCCAAACCGCATGGATTCTGTCCTTCAAGCTCACGGAAGTCATACAAGATATTTAAATCGCACAGCACCACTACTTAATTTGCTGACATATTTTTGGATTTTCAGTAAAGTTGTTCAATTTCTGTATAGGCGACAAAACTTTTGTCTTGCCAAAATTTGACCTGTCTGTCTTGATTAAAATGATAAATCTTTTTTCAGTGAAACTAATTTATTTCAGTGCATTAAACATCATTTGGGAGGGCTTTAGCTTTTCATATGAGCCATTTCTAACACCAATTGATTACCGTATATACTCGACTATAGGCCGTCCCGAGTATAAGCCGAGGCCCCTAATTAACCACAAAAAAATGGGAAACCTGCATTGACCCGTGTATAAGCCGAGGGTACAAAATGCAGCAGCTACTGTAAGTGGAAAAGAGGGCCAGCAATGCCCATCTGCAGCTGCCTGTCCCCTGTACAGACCCCCCCGTGCCCCCATTACAGCCTACCTGTGCCGATCTGCGGGTCCTGTGCCATCCGTCCTGTGCCCTCGGTCTTCGGTCCCCGGTCTGTCCGCGTGTACGGCGCCATTGCAAAATTAAAAAGCCGCGCCTCCTCCTCGTCCGTGATAGGAGGAACGCTGTTTTCCCAGCAGTCAGTGTGCAGTGTTCCGCCTATCACGGACGCCCTCTCATCCTCGTCCATGAGATGAGAATGACAGGGCATCCGTGATAGGCGGAACACTGCACTGCTGGGAAAATTAGTGTCCGCCTATCACGGACGGGCGGGAGGAGGCGGCGCGGCTTTTTAAAACTGCCGTCTGTCTGCATGACAAGCTGTTCATGTAGGCAGACGGCAGTGACTCGAATATAAGCAGAGGGGGGGACTTTCAGCCCTAAAAAATGGGCTGAAAATCTCGGCTTATATTCGAGTATATACGGTAATTAAAAGTCAGGTTAATAGCAGGAGTTTCTAGAAAATAGAGAAGCGACAAGACTTTTGTCAGGGACTGTAGTTGCCCACCCCATTAATTTGTTCAGATCTTTTTGCAAGTCTTCCACATCCTGCGGAGAAGTTATTGCACTGCTTAGTATCATCTGCAAATACAGAGATTTAACTGTTTACCCCATCCTCCAGGTCACTTATGAACAAATTAAATAGGATTGGTCCCAGCACAGAACCCTGGGGGACCCCACTACCCACCCCTGACCATTCCAAGTACTCCCCATTTATCACCACGCTCTGACCTCGCCCTTGTAGCCAGTTTTCAATCCATGTACTCACCCTATGGTCCATGCCAACAGACCTTATTTTGTACAGTAAACGTTTATGGGGAACTGTGTCAAATGCTTTTGCAAAATCCAGATACACCACATCTATGGGCCTTCCTTCATCTAGCTGGCAACTCCCCTCATAGAAGGTTAGTAGATTGGTTTGGCAAGAACAATTCTTCATGAGTCCATGCTGATTACAGCTAATGATACCGTTGTCATAACTAAAATCTTGTATACAGTCCCTTATCCCCTCCAAGAATTTACATACTATTGGTGTTAGGCTAACTGGTCTGTAATTCCCAATTCAGTGGCGCTCACTCTCCTCTTCCCCCAAAGGCTGCAGAGATAATCCAACACGGGCAAGGCTGCAAAGATGGGAAAGTTGAGGCTGCAGATGGGCACTGAGCAGGGTGCATTGATGAGCTGTGAACCTAATTTTGCTTCAAAGCCATTTAAAAATGTAGGTGTTTTTTCCTTAAACTTCCCTCCTAAAATTGTGGTGCATGCTATACACCGACAAATATAAAAAATGTGAATATAATACAATTACCATATCAATTTAAATTAATATGAATTGCTAGGCCTTATTGGCACCTTTAGTTCAAGAAAAGCTCAAAAATGCAGTCTCTGACCATCTCATCATGTCTGCAACCTCTTGCATAAAAACACACTGGTATTAGCAAAATGTCCATTTGGTGGACCTCTAGCAGATACAATACAGGAGATGGTCAGAGACTGCAGACATGATACAAGAGCTCAATGCAGCCTCGCCAGGCCGAACTTTCAGTGCACCACAAATACACCCAGAAAATTAGGGATGCAAAAAATAAGAAAAACACACATGGTATTTATCCATATCTTTATTTACTAAGCATATTATGAATATACATACATGCTATAAAAAGTTTGGTACTGGTGGAAAAGTGTATAGTGTTAATATACAATGGCACATTTGTTTTTTTACATTGCCCCTTCTATGTAACACAACAAAAAACATTAGCGATGCAATGTATCTTTGCTTTTTATTCTTACACATTGTTAGAGCTGGAATAAAAATAGTTTAGAGATTACCCAGACACTTTGCAATATAAATTAGCGATAAAATGCTGGGATCTGACATAAGGAATGCAGCAGCTGATTTGTTCCAAAAAAAAAAAAATATATAACACTAAAGTAATGAATAAATGGGACTATATAAAGTCAGTGATTTATGTTCTCATTAAATACATCAGCCATTTCTAATTTAACGTCCCCTTTAGTACAACCATTAATAACCTAGTTCTTTTTTTATAGCAATGGCCTAAACAGTACATTTAGGGTAAATGGCAAGAGGTCTGCATATTACCAACAATCAGGGTTCAATTTAAACATGTCCCTAAAATGTATTAGATTTATG
Source organism: Lithobates sylvaticus (assembly GCA_028564925.1). NCBI lineage: Eukaryota > Metazoa > Chordata > Amphibia > Anura > Ranidae > Lithobates > Lithobates sylvaticus. Next base: position 119,570,711 of record CM053027.1, on the reverse strand, counting down.
TACATGAACTTGAAGAAAAAAAACCAAGCGCCTGTAGACCATTGTAAAATAATCCTGCTGTCATTTTCTTTAATTTAAAACTAAACTGAAATGTGATGGACATACTTTAGGTTGCTGACTGGATCTGTAAAAATCAAAGTCTGCAAGAGAGACCGTTATATGACACTTTCAGTCTGAACAATGGACAATTTCTGCACATTTGTGTTCTATTTTGCAAGGTAAAATAAAAATAAAAAAGTCAAAATTCAGCAAAAATTGTGCAAGCTGAAAAAAAAACTGAATTTCAGGTTATGTTTGAATTTTATATGTACCTCTACAAGTTTTTTTTTTTAAAAAACACTTTAACAAATGTGCATTACAGTAACAAATTCAAGAAAATGAACATGAACCTCTACAAGTTTTATAGTGGTCCTAGGCAACAGATTTAGAACCAAAAGTAGATTTCCACGCTGACTGCTGCATATTGCCACCATATCCCTTTTGTTTGATCGGCAACAGCACATAATGCTCACATTCATGCTGGCAGGAAAGCTAATGCAAAAGCTCTCAACACTGTCAGGAAACACAAAGCACTGTAAATGCAATAAAGCATATACAGGGTATGTGTGCCAACACATACAATGTAAAAAGTGGGTACCTTCCAACCAACTCCAACCACAAGAGCATATTAGTCCCAGAAGCTCAGTAAACGCTTTCATGATCACTGGCATAGCTTTGCTTTATGCAGACACCCTATATTGAGTGCAATGATTGGGCAGCATCTACTATTGATTCAAACCTGTTCCTGAGGTTGCCTCCCCAGTCAAAAGAGCTTATATAGCACAGACAGAATGCAGTCTGGGTAACTAGGCATGTTATACGCTCTTCCAATTCTAGCGCATGTGCACTTAGCTTTAAAAAATTGTAGATATGAGAACAAACCTTCAGGCATAATGCTATGCCCAAAGAGCATGAAAGTATGTAATGAGCTTCTCAGCCCAAATTGACACCTTACTAGTTTCAGGTTTTTCAAGATATCAACACCAAGAATAAAACCTATGTTTGACTTAAATGCCATATTTGACCTTTTACCACTTTGGACTTGATGAATAGTGTAAAAAAAAAAAATTTCAAAACGCAGGTGGAACTCACTTATGCGTTTACAAATACTGACTTTAAGTCAGTACTGGCATAGGTTTAGACACCAAGCTTTCTCAGGCACAGAGCGCCGTCTCAAGGGTGTTCTTAAGCCATATTACAGAGGTCATGGTGAGCATGCAAGTACCTCTTAAAACCGAAAGAGACAACATTTGGCAAGTAAACCATTTAAAAAGTCTAACGCAGCTTTCCTGAAACTCCAAACAACTTTCAGCACCAGATTGGGAGTGCTGAATACACATTTTAATAGAAGTGCCTTGTAGCTTTGACAAGCAGGAATTCTGTAAGCACCAAGAGTACTGCGCTGACCACCACATGCATTAAGTGTGAAAGTGTTTAAGACTAGAGTTTATAGCAAAGATTAAAAATGCCCACGTGTACTTAAAATGATTCTAAATGTAGTGTTTTTATGACATACCCATCTGCTCTGTGCAAGTTTTGCACAAAGTAGCCCTGATCCTACCCGATTCCCCCACCGGTGCGCCTCTCTCCTCCCTCCCACCCAGTGCCCCCAATAGCAAGACGCTTGCTATGGGGGCACTTGCGCAGGCTTTGCGGTCTGCCACTATTGACAGAAAGCAGGACTCTGCCCTGCCCCTGGCAGTGATTGACAGTAACAGGAGCCAATGAGGAGGAATAGAGCAGACAGAGCCTCTGCTCTCCTGCACATTGCTGTATCAAGAACAGGCTCAAGTATAGGGGGTTAAGGGGGGCTGGGGAACTGTTGACAAGTGAACAAGTGAACTGTTTTATCAGCCATAGGAATATAAAACCATGTTCAGTCAGACTTGTTATCTTGGTAACCAATCTAAACAACATAGTCCAGTGGGTGACCTCACATTCCTTCACCAGTTAAGCAATACAGTTTGGTTTTAGACTACACCTCCAACCTTCTGATTGAAAAATGGAGAAGAGGCACCACACTGATGGGGACACACTGTTCTCTCCTTCAGGCAGCAAACCCCCACAGTAACATTACCAGTATAGTGCAATGTAGTACAACCTAACTGGCACAGTGTGTATGATATTTTACCAGCTCTATTCAACAAAAGATATTATGTTTTCATAAAGGCTAAATAGTGTTCTCTTTTTCAACTGCCAGTTCTGTTTTAAATACTTATTTCATGGCTTTCCTTCAACTACACACTGTGGGGATTGCTGCCATTTTAGTACTTTAAAGGAAAGTTTTCCTGAGAGAAAACAGGTTTCCTTCTTTTACAAATGCTACTTGCCTTGACTTTTGAGATGACCCTCTTGCTTCAACACACAAGTCATTAACTCAGAATAAGAGCAAATAAGGTCTTCTCTCATTACTTTGCCTTTCCTGAGAAGCACAATTGTTCCAGGTCAGTATCAAGTACTGAAAGACAGTGGGTCTACAAAGTCAGGAGACCAGTTTTATTAGAAGGGATCAGGAATACGAAACCTTTCATGTTCTACTAAATGCATTCAAAGACCTCCTGATTACTCCTACTGGATCGCCACGGATGACAATCCAAAAAGGTAAAATTGAGGAAAAAATATGCTATGCCCCAGTTTGAAAATGTAGTCACCCAAGTACGGTACATACATTAGATAATATAAAAATGTGGGGGGGGGGGGGGGATTACCACTTGAAGCTATCCCTCTATGCTAGAAGAACAGATAGTAAAACCATTGGTTTGCACAAGCTAAAAACCTGGTACACCGGAAATTAGAAACAAAATGCATTTTTTTTTTTTACGCAAACTGCCTATTTTTGCCCATTGAGAGCTCACTGGGGTTGTAAACTCATGTTTTTTCACCTTAATGCACCTCAATAGGGAAAAACCTTCTGTAGTGTAGCAGCCCAGCCCCCCCTTTTACTTACCTGAACCCGATCTTTCCAGCGACGAGAACAAGCCCAGCAGCTCCAGTCACTGTCTCAGGTCCTCATTGGACAGATTGATAGCAGCAGGAGCCATTGGCTTCCCGCTGCGTCAATCAAATTCAGTGACACGGGAGCCCTGCTGTCTGTCAATGGATGTAGCAGGACTCGGGAGCACTCAATGCTGGGAGGAGCCAGGAGCGCTGCTGGGGGACGAGGATTGGGGCCACTGTGCAAAACCCTTGCACAGGAGGAGGCACGTATACCTTTTTTTTTTCTTATAACAACCCTTTAATAAAAAGACCTAAATCCACCATTTGAAAGGTGGCATTATTAGCAGTAGACCAAAGTGGGAAACTGGGTGATTTCTGCTTAAAGCACAATCCAAAAAACACAATTTTGCCCCACATAATAGCAATTATGCATTACAAATGATGTGCAGATGTGTTGGGGGGCACACTATCCAGACTGAGGATTGCCTTTGTAAGGTCTCACTTTTTTGTCCAAAAGGTAAATTTAATTACAATATCTGAATTGTCCAGAATTCAGTGACTGGTTTAGGGCTTATCTCTACATGAAATTTTAATCTTATGCTACTGAGCAGTTTAACCACTTGTTTGCAATAACCTCATTAGCAGCACACTGATTTCAGTGTATTGTGAATTAGGCAGCTGTTAGTTGTATAGCCTGGAGCTAGGCTTGCTATACATTGTAAATTTTTAGCTGTCTCCGCCAGGAGAAGACTATGCTAGCCACTAGCGATAATCGCTTGTAAAATCCGGCAGGCAGATTTTACCCGATTTGATCGATCAACTTCGTACATTTGGCCTGTCCACACATGGTTTGAATCTCGGCCAGTTCCTGCTGAACCGGCTGATATTTGAACTGTCTATGGCCGGCCTAAGCAATCTACCACCCTTGGGGGGGGGGGGGGGGGGGGGGACACACACACACCTTATGGCAATTTTGTCAAAAGAAGCAAAAATTTTGTCACCAGGCTCGATGGAAAATTTTGATCTTGTGGGTCTACAAAACGCTTATTTTAGGTCTTGACAAAAAAAAAAAAAAAAAAAAAGTTTGATTCCTTTATTAAATTGCCACATGGATGGCCAGTTTTAATCTAAGTATTTTGCAAAACTTCTAGTGAAAAGAACAGATGTAAACTGTCAATGGCACTTTGTGATGAAAAAAAATTATGGTATCAAGTACATATTAAACCATCACAATACAGACAGCATGTTGTGAAGTAGAATATTGCTACATCTTTCTGAATGGGGAATTAAAAAAATAAAAAAGCAAAAAAAAGGAAAAGCCATTAAACAAATATAAATATTGCTAGAGTATATAGTGCTGTATGAAAACCTAGGCAGTATTTTAGCAACATAAGTTTTAAGAATTATGGGTTCGTAAGATTCAACTTACCGTATTTATCGGCGTATAACACGCACTTTTTCCCCCTAAAATCGGGGGAAAGTCGTGGGTGCGTGTTATACGCCGATACCCAAAAAAAAAATGACAAAAATCGGTTGCGGCGCCGAAAAATGGCGACCGCGGCCGAAAAAAGGCCGAACCGCGGCCGAAAAAGGCCGGAAAAAGCCGAAGCGCGGCCGAAAAAGGCCGGAAAAAGCCGAAGCGCGGCCGAAAAAGACCGAAGCCGGCTGGTCAGCTCCGCTCGTAGTCCCGCCTCCCTGCGCTCGCTTCCGAAACAGCAGGGAGGCGGGACTCCGAGCGGAGCTGAACAGTCGGCTCGGTCTTTTTCGGCCGCACTTCGGCCTTTTTCGGCCGCGGTTCGGTCTTTTTCGGCCGCGCATGCGCGGTATTTCTCGCGGCGGGAAATTTAAATGATGGCGAACTGCAAATGACACTAGGAAGCTGCAAATGACGCCGGGCAAGCTACAAATGACGCCGGGCAAGCTACAAATGACGCCGGGCAGGTGGCAAATGACGCTGGGCAGGTTGCAAATGACGCTGGGCAGGTTGCAAATGACGCTGGGCAGGCTGCAAATGACGCTGGGAAAGGCTGCAAATGACGCTGGGAAAGGCTGCAAATGACGCTGGGAAAGGCTGCAAATGACGCTGGGAAAGGCTGCAAATGACGCTGGGAAAGGCTGCAAATGACGCTGGGAAAGGCTGCAAATGACGCTGGGAAAGGCTGCAAATGACGCTGGGAAAGGCTGCAAATGACGCTGGGCAAGCTGCAAATGACGCTTAAATGTAAGTTTTTTTTTTTTTCCCTAAACTTCTCTCCTAAAACTTTTTTTCCTTAAAATTCCCTCCTAAACTTGGGGTGCGTGTTATACGCCGGTGCGTGTTATACGCCGATAAATACGGTAAATCTGAACATGTACAATAGTATCACCACTTTGTTTTACAATATACAATACTACAAGGACATTGCATGATCCGTAATAAAAAACATTCAGTTTTGCAGGTGATAAAGAAAAAAAAGGTGCTTTAAACTAATAACTGGAAGAGCCTATCGTTCTGTAACAACCACATACATAAAAAAGTCACACAAGACTTTGGTTTATACATTTGTGGCTGACCAGAGCACCAATTTACTTTGAATCTATTTACATTAGTGTTCTAGAAAGAAATTAGTGTTTGTTGCAGCTCACTATGTTCACTTAATTTGGTCTGGAATCTTTTCCAGGTTATCAACAGTCAGTGTCAAAAGGCATAAAAAAATAAGTATATTAAATCAATGTTTCTCAACTCGTGTAACCGATGGCCACCAACCAGAATTGACAGCAGAAATCAAAAGAGAAAGAAAGAAAACCTGAACGGCAGTGTTAAAAAAAGACAATGCTTTAGACCAGGGATATGCAATTAGTGGACCTCCAGCTGTTGCAAAACTACAAGTCCCATCATGCCTCTGGGTGTCATGCTTGTGGCTGTCAGAGTCTTGCTGTGCCTCATGGGACTTGTAGTTCTGCAACAGCTGGAGGTCCGCTAATTGCATATCCCCGCTTTGCACCATGGCTTTAGCTTGAAGCAGAGAAACTAGCTCGACAAAGTGCAATCACAACGGGTCACCAATATTTAGGTATGGCCTACAGTATACGCATACAAGCAAATTCAACTTACTGAGCATGAAGCCTATTGTTGGAGATACCAGAATATAACAATGCAATGAGAAAACATGAAAATTATGGCACATTCACATGGGCATCTGCATCCCTGAGCAGCTAAATCATGAACGTCATGGAAAATCTTTTACAATTTCTCTCAGTATTTGTTTCAGACATTATAGAAGACGCAACAGGAAAAAAAAAAGTATTCCATAATTTTTGGGGTCTTTAGGGCCTGTGTTGGATGTTCTTGTCAAAATAGGCTATCTTCCTACAAGTCAACAGTAAGGCAAAAACAGCTTGAAGTAAGGTAATGTACCTTAGGAGATCACCTGCACTGAACTATGAGTGGCTGGAAAAAAAAAACTGACCTCAAAAGCTAGCGGAATGCACTTGAAAAGTGCCATCAATGCAGGTCTGAATTAAAGGAACTTGACAGGAAAAAAAAAAAAAACACAAAAATGCATTTGCTGCCTTTTTTTGAAGTACAGCTCAGGGGCTGACATTTTTATCCTATCTTTAGGGAAAGACAATGTTTACCTGTGACAGTCTTCACATTCAAAGTCAGCAAATGCAGCTTCCATATTTCTTTACCAACAAGTAGCCTTGAAACTCTTCCTGTCACTCTACAATTCCTTCTCATATGCATAGTTCCGGACCATTTTTCTTTTGCAATCTAGTAAATCTCTGTAAAACCAAAAAGGCACAGGCTGGACAAAAATCTGCAGTAAATTGCAAAGAACTGGGAGCCCACCTAAAAGGTTGTGTTTGTGAACAAGCACCAACATGAAATCTTGGCTTTATTCTAAAAGTGGGTCACAATAACGTAGTGTTTAGTGGCTAGCCAAGCCAATCTAGGTGCCAACACGCAACTTGACTCCCCAGCAAAAAAGCACATTAGGCACACTAGCTGCCCACTTCACAGGATCCGTTAAACCGAGCCTGACAAGCAAAAAAAAAAAATCCAGGTAACATTACTGAGTCTAAAAAAACAGTGGCAGGTCATCTGAGAAACAAGACAACACACAGGAACTAAACCTAGTGTTAAACATTAATTGCACATTTATACATACACAAGTCACAAAAAAGACTTACGTATGATTAAAGTACATTCGACATAAAACAAAGAACACCTAAATATTTATTAAAACACGAACAGAGGGGGGAAAAAAATATATAAAATATAAAAAATAAAAAAAGTAGTAGCGCTATATAAAAGGCACACAATCCACAGATTTAACACCCCCATTAACTTGCCTTTATTAATCCTTCAATAAAAATAAAACGCACAAATTTGCATGAATACAAAAACATTAACAAATATAGTGTGCCGTTATTCATTCCCATGAAACTACTACCTCAAAATAAACCTTCTAAAGACCATCTAGTGGAAAGCTCAATGTCTTACTAGTTGTAGGGTTCACTTATGAGAAAGTTATTTCATTAGTATTAAAAATCTGTTCGGTTTTTAGAAGTACACATTGGGCATATTTATGAAGTAGTAAATTGACTTTCAAACATTCACTGGTTTCAAATCAACCACTGTCATTTAAAACACATACACCAATATTCACCACCTGTAGTGAATGTTTGGTTAGCGATGTAGTTCCATTTAAGAAAAAAAAAAAAAAAAAAACACAAGATGCAATTGTACTCATTTGATAAACACATTCACCCATACTCTCAAATAGCAATTTGAAAGTGATACGTTACCTGACATAAGTACTAAACAATCACAAAGGGGACTAAAGGAAAAAGCTTGTGGGATGTGCAATTTGAAATAACATACAAAAAAAAAAAAAAATATATACACAATTTAAACAACTTTTTAATCATTTGGAAGTGGAAGCTGCTGCAGACATGGCCTAAATGATGCTTTCTGCCTTTGTGTTACTCCCCCCGTTTTGTCAGGCTGCTATAGGTGTTGCATTTCACATCTGGCACCATGTTTAATGGTCTCTTTCTGTAATACTGTGCCATTACAGCTGAAAAATAGAAGGAAACCCCTCCTCTTTTTCGAGCACATGTCAACACAAAATTTGTCACAAAATGCTAGTACTTACATGACTAAGTTCTACAATGATGACCACGGTTTACATGATGCTCTAAACTCAAGCTCATTTTTTTTTTATTTGACCTGTTCAGGCACAGCCAATGAATGGATAGAATATAAACTTGTCCAGAAATAATATTGGGGTTGATGTAATAACAGTACCACCATAGGGGTATTCTTATTTTGGGATGGCAATGTAACCATGAGAATGAAATAGGTGGGGAAGAGAGGCATGACCAATCCAATGATTGGACTGAGTTATTGGTTGATGCTTTTGTCAAAGATAAAAAAAAAGGTTCAAAATGAGAAGGCGGTGAACTAACAGGATCAGTCTTCTAAACTTAAGGGACATCCTTTTCAGCACTCTCCAGTGACACTGTCAGTCCTTGCCATTGCTTTGTGTAATGCTGTTCATCAATAGCCGTCTTTCTCAAGGAATACTGCATGACAGCGCAGATCACTAGAGACACCCTATTTGCTCAGTACTCTTAGCTGGAATGATTTTCATGGTACTGTAGAAACCCGTACTTTGATTACTGGAGATCACTCACATGTTTTGCTTCTTTAATGAAAAGCTGAAGACACCAATTCTCATTCACAGCGCTGATCTCCAGAACCCTTGGAAATGGAGGGGACAGATGTAGTGAGTGATAGAGTAGAGCAGCAAGGAATAAACAGGAAAAGTAGGAAGGAGGATAGTGATGCAAACAAGAGCCCAATAAAAGGGTGTGTAGTAGCAGTTACAAGACTATCCAGTCAGTGCTTCTAAAAATGACTGTAGGAAGTGTGGAGAAAAGGAGACAGCAAAAAAGGTCAAGACCCCAGGGAAGAAAATAAAACCAGAGAGAGAGATAACTCAGAGGAAGAAGCAGAACACAAAAGCACCATGCCAAGGTTAGTGGAGTGTAGCCTCCAAGGACCATAAAGGGTTGTGCCAGGAAGAGGAGAGAAGCGGCCAGGGGCAGAAGAGCAGAGTTCTGGGTAGAAGACATGAATGATTTCACTGGAACAGACTGCAGCACAGCATATAGATAAGTTGAGGCAAAAACTGAAATCCCATTGTCTCGAAAATTTAAAAAGCCTTGCAGGTTTATATTAAGGATTAAAGAAATAATACTGGAAATAGCAAAGCAGCTCTTTGATTTTCATTTACAGCTGACTTAAACACAAAATGCATAATTTAGCCAAATAAATTGGCGTACAGTGTTTACAAAAGGAAACGTTAAAAGTCAGTTTTAGAAAATGGTGATGTCCAATGTCAGATCTTGGGACTTCTGCTGGTCTGGAAAACTATACAAAATGAGAAAGAACAAAAGCCCTGTAAAAAAATGTCTCTTGTTCAAATAAAATGCCTTGCTATAAGCAACCGTGCAGTTCACTGCATTTGCATGTGGTATTGCCATGCTTTGATGTTTCATTATTGCCTACTTTCAAAAATCAAAATGCGAGCTTGTACCCTGACTCTGCCAAAACTCATAGGAACTGCTTGATCACAAGCAAAGGGATTTTGGGGCATTTGCTACTTTTTTTAAGCTACACATCTCGAAACCTGTGGAAGGCAATCTAAATGGCAGATGGAGAAAGAGGGAAACAGAGCAAGATTGTTCGCATTTTGGGAATTGGTCCAAGTCACACTCAGCTGAAGTCTTCATCAGGGTTCTGTTGATCCAGCAGACGTACATGTGTAAATGGAAAGTGACCATATTTTCCGTTACACTCGCCTTCCCACTGACCACTCACGTTAATTTTTGTTACTTTCACTAGTTCACCAACCTGTGGAAGAAAAATGGGAGAAAGTGAGCCAAAAGCAAAAAAAACACATATGAAGCTGCTGTGTAGACCAAGGAAACATTAACATTTTCAAAGAACATACTTTGTACAATGGGCTAAGAATTCATGGAAAAGTGGAGATGCGGACCACCATACCAGCCAGTTATTAAGTCATTTTCTAACCTAACTTGTTATGATCTATTAAGTGATGTGCCTAAATCTTACGTAAAACTTGCTCTTGATCTATTAAAAACACAACACTGAAAGCAATCATAGGTTCAGAAGGGATAAACCAAATTTATTAAGTGGTTCTCCAATCTCCTGAGTAAAAATGAAGTCAACAGCTACAAAAACTTCATAAAGGATTACACAAGAAAGAAAAAGTTCTTGTGCACATAAAGAAAGCACAAAGTAGTGACAAGGCCAGTGCATTTCTGGCAAAAAAAACAGGTATTTTCTGTACTTGCTGAAAAGGTTTAGCCGGAAAAGTAAAAAAAAAAAAAAAAAAAAAAAAAAAAAAAAAACACAGCCAGAACATCTAAAGACAGGTAACCTGCAATACACTCAGGTTTTGTGTTTGGTTTAAATACGCTTTAAACCAGTTGCGCATAAGACCAAAGATCATGCTCTTGCCGTTTTTGGAATGGTCTGATCAAAGCCGGTGGGTGGTAGTCTTAAGAACTTGATATTTGGTGAACAATGTAAAATTTTGACTTCTGGACTAAGGCTGGGTTCACACTATTGCGAATTAAATGCAGGATTCCGGCATCCAATTCGCAATAGCAAGAGATTGTGATCAGCTCTCTATAGAGTCGGTTCACACATCTCCGCTGCGGCTCTGGTGCAAATTTACACAGGAGTCCTGTGTGTCTTTTAGTCCATTTCAGGTCTGAATTCTGCCAAAAATTGGGGCTGAAATCAGACCTGAAACAATGAACCAGGATGCACAGGATCCCTGCTGGGAGCCGCATCAGTATTAGGTGTGAACCGAGCCTAAAGATTTGCTAAAGACTTCTGCAAAGTCTTGTTTTCTCTGGTCCATCCAAGTTGTATCCTGTTGCCGCTGAAACCCACTGGCTGTTTTGGTCTGGTGCGCCTTTCTGTATATCTAAGGTTTGAACCCATATTATCAGCAGTACCCCTCCCTTGAGATTAGATGTTAATCACTTCAGACCCAGAAGGATTTACCCCCTTAATGACCATTTTTTGAGATACAGCACCACGCGATCATGCGATGTGGTACCCAAACAAAATTGGATGTCCTTTTTCTCACAAATAGAGCTTTCTTTTGGTGGTATTTGATCACCTCTGTGTTTTTTTTTTTTTGCGCTATAAACAAAAAAAAAAAAAAAAACATCAATTTTGAAAGAAATAAATACAAATTATATAAAAACACCACACACAAAATTTTACTTTGAGCTAATACATATCCAAAATAAATAAAATTCATTCAGCTACGCCAATATGTATTCTACAAATTTTGGGTAAACAAATCCCAATAAGCATATATTGATTGGTTTTATGGCATATTTATTTACTAGTAATAGCGGCGATCAGTGTTTATCGGGACTGCAAAATTACAGCGGACAGACCGGACACAAAACTGACATTTGACAATTTTTTGGGAACCAGTGACATTACAGTGAGCAGTGCTAAAAATTATGCACGGACACTGTACTGGCACTGGCAGGGAAGGGGTTAATATGTCTGTGACTAGGGAAACACACAGATCCCTCTTCCTGCTTAGCAGGAAGACAGATCTCAGCATCATCCCCTGACAGAACGGAAATCTACCATGTTCACGTCGCCAGATCCCCCTTCTGTGTCTGCAGGGAACGATCGCGGGCAGCTGGCAGAGTCCGCCAGGCCCGCTGATTGGCTCCCCCGCTGGCCAATCTGAGCGTGCCCACAAAAGCTACTGCACAAATCTCCATACCAGTGCAGTGATTTGCTCAGCCAAGCCACCTTGCCGCAGTACATCTGCGGCGGGTAATCGGCAAGTGGTTAAATTACCATTTTTGTGCATTTAATCTTCCTGTAATTCTTGATATAAAATACTGAACTGACCCGAGGCTGCTGGTGGGTGCCAAAATCTTGTGACATCAATAGAGGCCTCAGCTATCCCAAGAAGCAGCGGTGAGGTGCAGTGACATCACCCATAACGTATTTATCTTTTTATTCTAACCACTACATTTTGTAAACTTTTCTTTGCCGAAAATTGTTTGGACACTGGTAAGCAAGGAAAGGTGGTGGGTTGTGGCAGGAAAGCAAACCTTTAGTTTTTCATATGTCGGATGGCATATGTATAGTTGTGCTCAAAAGTTTGCATAACCTGACAGAAAACGTGAAATTTTGGCATTGATGAAAATATGACAGATCATGCCAAAGAACTGTTAAAGGATAGCAATCATATGAAACCATCAGTTGTTTGGCTCCTTTTTTAATCACAATGACAACAAATCACCCAAAATGCCCTGATCAAAAGTTCACATACCTTGGAATGTTTGGCCATGGTACAGACGCACAGGTTAACATGGCAAAAAAAAGTAAATTTCCCACAAACGTGGCTTTAAAAATTGAAATTAGTGTCTGTATATAAAAATAGTCAATGGGTTTGTTCGCTCTCACATGGATGCACTGAGCAGGCTAGATACGGAGCCATGGGGAGCAGAAAAGAACTGTTACAAGCCCTGCGTAACAAGGTAATGGAACGTTATAAAGATGGAAAAGGATATAAAAAGATATCCAGAGCCTTAATATTCAGTCAGTACTATTCAACCACTTAAGTGGGAAATTCAGGGTTCTCTTTATCCCAAGTCAAGGTCAGGGAGATCAAGAAAGATTTCAGCCAAAACTGCCAGAAGCGTTGTTCAGGATACAAAGAAAAACCCACAGGTAACCTCAGGAGAAAAAAAAAGGCTGTTCTGGAAAAAGACGGTGTGGTTGTTTAAAAAGCACAATAGGATGGCATTTAGAGCTGCCAGAAAGAAAAAGATTTACTCTGCCAATGCCACAAAATAGCCCGGTGAGGAGTGCCAAGGTGTTGTGGGGCATACTGTAACCAGGCTTTTTTGTGACATTGGAGCAGTAAACACTAACTCCTGAATGATCAACTGGCAAGACACCAAAGGGATGTAAACATCCCTTGTGACAGTAATAGGCAGCACAGGCACTCTGCACTTGAAAGTATTCAAAGCGTCAAGATCAGCGTTTTTGAATACTTTCCATTTACTAAACTGGAGCCTATAGGGTGCCAGTAATCCGGAAGTGATGTCATGACATCACTTCCAAGTTACTAGATCTGGGACCCGAACAAAGCCTGGCTGGTCGATTGGGCCTCCCGGTGGGATGGGATACCCGGGCGGAGCGATATCCCCTCCAGCTGCTTGTAATAACAGCCAAGCAGCTGCTGAGCCACATTGGTTGTTACAAGAACGTTGATCATCCGCTCTAAAGAACGGTACTTCACTCCGGTACAACGCCTTGAAGCAATCTCGGTAACAAATCGGTAAGTTTGTTACCGATGCCTCAAAAAAATATTTATATCGGCCGCACTGATAATCGGTCGACCCCTAGTGAAAATGACAATCCTCCACCAACATCGTGGCAAACCAAGCCTCTTACCCTCAGAAGTGGACCACTAGATTATAGGTGGTCTGACAGCGCTCAAACACCCATCAGGCTTGCTCCTGTTCACCATAAATTGCACAAAAGTTTAAGGCTCAAATGCTGGTGTCCCCTCTGAGAAAGTATGTCCACAGGTTAGATTCCTATATAGATATGCCATAAAATGAATTGTTCAATGCTCACAATATACAGCAATGTCAATTCCCTCTGAAAAAATGCCATCATACATTTCTGTTGCAACAGCTGTAACTCTGCCTCCTCCTCACACCGTTCCTAAAACTTTACCACTGCCTCCGTGGACATGCGCGCACCCCCCTCAGTACAGACAGAAGCAGGCCTACAACCCCTACAACCTTGGCTAACAGACAATTCTCAAAAACCGTAGCCGGGCTCTTGAGTATCTGTGGCTTAAAACTAAAGCTGGCCATACATTACACAATTTTCTTGTACTAATTTTCTTTTAGATTTCCCAAAACCATATAATATTACGTCAAATCTAAAAACACTTTAAATTCATATGCATTCAGGCAGGCCCTTGACCTACATAGTTAAAAGGAAAATCTAAATTAAATAAGTATATTAGTATTAAATTGTACAACGCAAGGCCAGCCTAAGTCTCCGAAAGATTTTAACAAATATACTGTAAATCTGCCCTCCAAAAATACAATTCCTACCTCAATATTGCAAAGCAGACCTATTTTACCACTCATTAACACAACACGCTCTCATCCAGTCCCAATCAACTCTGAATGTGAGAAATGTAGAAATTGGCCCAGACAGCAAGGTGGGCTGGTTCACACAACATGGAGTCTAGTGCGTTTTTTTCTGCATTAAAAAAAAAAAAAATGCATGGACAGAAGGTTACATGGATTCCAATGGCAAAGCTCACACCATTGCAGTGTGTTCCAGTAGTAAACAAAAGTAAAACATGCTGCATTTTTTTCTGCAACAAACTGCACTGAAACACACCAAGACACATCAAAAATTAGAGAAAAAAAAAAAAAAAAACCCCTACAAAACTTGCACTGGAATGCATTGAAAAACACATCAAAACATCAGAATGCATAACACGTATACAGAAATATCCGGAACACATCTGAACTGCGTTTCTGTGGTGTGAACTGGCCCCAAGCTACACGTATCTGCATACACTTGGCACCGATGCTGTAAAGTACTGGCCATAAAATGCTACTGGTTCATTAATGACATAAATGGCAATTTTTCTCAATGACCCTAAAAAGCAAAAGGTTTTGACAACAAATGTTAATGCCGTCTTTAAAATAGGCGGAAACAATAGGATGTCCAACTGTAAATAGTACAGATATAAACAGAATAATGAGTCAACTTGGAATCTCATGTTCCATCTGTAGCTTTGAGTTTCCAAACCTCATGAATAAATGACTGAAAATACCCATTGTGCATAAAATATTACAGTCAGGGACTTCCTTCTATTTCTAGATACTCAATCTTTATGAAAAGGTCACAAACAGGTCTAGAATCAGGTATCTTAGCATACCCAATGGCTCAAACTACCAAGTCACAGTGTCTGAAAACAAAAACCTGAAAATTTGACGCATGGATAGCAGGTCGTTATTGTAAAAATATGGAAATGCAGGATAAGTGTGCATCTGTGTGCGCTCTTTATTGTAGCCATCACCTTGATATGCACCCATTGCTAGACTAATTCTAAAAAAAATAAAAAAATAAAAAACACACTTGGTTCTTTTGAAAGCAATTAGCAAGTATTGCATTGTCCTTATACAAAAAAAAAAAACCTCCTTAATTTTATGGAATGTTCCTTAGAAATGTAAAATGATTGTGGTATACAATTTAGTAAAATTCTGAAAATCTAAACCTCCTGTGCTATAAAAAGTATAACATAAGGCAAACACCTTTTTCATTTTTGATAGCGTGGCGAGAGATTAGAACTCCAGTCCGGTCTCTATTGCCATCTGTGCCCTTTAGAGACATTTGTCTTAGCTACTGGCAGCAAAAGAAAATCCCAAATATTGGGTTGTCACCCAAACAGAGAAAATACAAAAAACACACAAAGGGTTGAGAAATCAAAAAAAAAATGTGAAAAAGACCAAACATTAAAGTGTTTGTTAACCTAGAAAAAAATAACAATTTGGCCTCTTCCATCACCTAAAAAAACCTGACTGAAACCTGACTGATCTTGCCTGGCTATACCTTTCCCCCTGTAAACTGACCACGGTATATCATGGCTGCTGAGCCTCGACACCGTGCTCAGTTTAGGTGCCTCCGTCATCCGCAGCCCTGCTCTGTCCTCTCCCCCTCCCTGTCTGCTCGTGTCAGTGCCCGCCCCCTCCTGCTGCTCTCATAACTACTATAAAATCCTCCCTGCCCCTCTAACATAATGTGTCTCTGTGCCATAATAAATATGCTGATCAGTACCTATATCAGAGCGGCTCCGAGCGCTCACGTGACCCCCCCCCCCCACTCCTCTGCCCCTCCTTACCGGCTAACGTCATCGGGAGCGCTCGGCCCCGCCTGCTGGAGGTGTCAGCTGGGCAGAGAAGAGAGCTGAGGAGTCACGTGAGTGCCGGGAGCTGCTCTGATATAGGTACAGCTCGGCATATTTTTTATATAACACAGGGACAAGTTATGTTACAGGGGGATGGGAGTTTTTTTTTATAGTAGTGGCTTAAACACTTTAACTGCTTAAAAAGTGTTAGCTGGACTTCGGCTTTAATTTGTAAGTCAAGTCCATCTAAATCTGCTAGTGCATCCAATAGTACCCCACTCCCCATGGCAATGCTGCTTTCCAAACTGTGGCTCTGTTGCTCCACCATCCAGAGTGGAGAGACCCTAAGGCCTCTTGCACACAGCAGCTCAGTACAGCTTTTTTTTTACTGAGCTAAAATACAGCCCATTGAATTGTAATGTGCCTATGCACACAGGCAAGTAAACAAGTGCTGTGCATTCTTCAGTAAAAATAAAATGCCGAAAATGCTGATTTTTCTCAGTAATTTTAGCCTCTTGCTCACGATTCTGCACAAATGACCATTTAAATACTGCAGAAAAAGAACACGAGAAAAGGTTTGCATGAAAATGTGTGCAAATACATATAAAAAAAAATAAACAGTCTGAAAAAGTCAAACAGGAGCATCGTGTGTTAAAGGCCTAAGAAAGGAAGTGTTACAGGCCACATTAGGTGAAAAAAAATAATATAACGGCGTGCAGGATGCTTTGTTCTCACCATGCTCTTTAGCAACATGATCAGATGTGTCCAATCACAGCTGATTACGTGTAAACAAGGAAATAGCGTTTATCGGCTCTCCTCGCCTCACACAGACAGTGTGTGAGGAGAGCCGATCAGCGGCATCTCCTCACAGGGGAGACCTGTACGGATAACCAGGGCACGGATCATCAGTGCAGCCCCAACAGTGCCACACATCCGTGCTGCATATAAGTGCCGTGCCCCGCCTCATCTGCGCCCATCGGTGGAGAAAAAATACTTATTTACAATTTTCTGACATACTAAGAATATACATACATATATTTTTTTGTTAAAAAAACAATATAAGCCCAGCGGTAAAAAAAAAAAAAAATAAAATTAAAAAAAAAAACACCAAAAGAAAGCTCTATTTGTGTGAAAAAATAAATAACATAAAAATGTGTCATATGGGTACAGCATTGCATGACCATGCAATTGTTATTCAAGGTGTGACAACACTGAAAGCTGAAAATTGGCCTGGGCAGAAAGGGGGTAAAATTGCCCTGCATTGAACCGGTTAAGTATTGGTCAACTGCAATATACTGACATTTTGTTATGGGTTTCATACTGCTTTAAGACTGGAGTATCTAGATCAACTGATCATTTTTATTGCCATCACAAGGAATGTAAAACATCCCTTGCGACAGTAATAGTCAGTGACAGGAACTCTTTAAAAAAAAAAAATTGGGGTTATTATAGCAAAAAGTACAAAATAGTTATTTTTTCAAAATTGTCGCTCTTTGTTTATAGCACAAAAAAAATCTAAACCGTAGAGATATACCACCAAAAGAAAGCTCTATTTGTGGGGAAAAAAGGACGTCAATTTTGTTTGGGTACAGCGTTGCACGACCGCGCAACTGTCAGTTAAAGTGACAGTGCGGTATCGCAAATAGTGCTCTGGTAATTGAGCAGCCAAATCTTCCGAGGCTGAAGTGGTTAAATATGAAAATTAGGTATAAAAAAAAATTTAACAAATTATACATAACTATTCTTGTACACGGTACAAGTATTCTCAAGGTACAGGCATCTAATTTACATTTAAGAAGTTATATTAAAAACTTGACAGTTCAGTTAAACTAACTAAAAACCAGGATGATGCTTTTTCAGAAAATCTCTCTGGAAGGCAAAAATAGTAAGAATTGAATATCAATTTCAAATGGCAAAACCAACAACTCTCATAACATGCTTTTCCTCAACGCCCATACTTTAGTCTGCAGAAAAATAATCTATACTACTTTGATTTAGCCTAAACAATGATTGAAATTGAAAGGAAAATCAATTTGAAAAAACAATTTTCCTTCGTGGCTGCCACCATTATATACCTCCAAAGCCAAGGCTGTCTTGTCGTAGGCATTGGGGACTCGCTTCTGGATAACCCTGGCAAAAATGGGCCCATTCTGGAGGTTAGGCAGCGGAGTGTTGACACTGGGCTGAGCATAGGGCCCTGGCTCCGGCCCACCCAGTGGCTGCGGATGCGAATTTTCCTGGTTACCTCCAATCAGAGCAGACCCGGAAGTTGGGGGAGGCTTGTATTTTTCCACATAAGGCACTGGTATCATGCCCCGTCTTCCTTCGTTGTCCTCTGCATTCCACCACTGCTCCTCAGGCTTTTCCCTGATTCTCAAGACGTCTCCTTTCTTAAATGGTAGATCTTCTTCATCATTGCCATTAAAGTCAAAAAGAGCCCGTACATATTCCACTTCTTCCTGCTTCTGGATCACTCCAGACTGCTTAGACTTAGAAACAGGTTCTATTAAAGTGGTAGTGTCCAGATAATGTATCTTATAAAATTCCAGCAGAGCAGGTAATGAGTCAAACTCTTGATCCCCTATCCGAAACCTGGTCTGGCCCATACCTGTATGAAAAACAACAAAAAAAGATAGAAAAGCATGAGCAAGCAACCTAAACTGTGTGCACTATAAAATATATATTTCCTTGCTGTAGTTTAAAAAAAGCTGACTAGACAGATTCTTGTAGTAAAAGGTAATTACATTTAAAGTACCAAACTTAGTACAGTGGTCTTTTAAAGTGTTACTAAACCCACAACAGTAAAAACGGTCTTTATATGCAGTAAAGCATGCTTGTTATACTCGCTGTGGAGCCTAAAGTGTTAATCATTTGCATAAAAGGGCTGTTTGATCCTGTCTTTTCTGATCCTCCCCTTCTTCCACAGTCAACAATTCATCTCCTGATAGTACAGAGTCTTGGGGGCACTCTACACATGCTCAGTTTGGTGTGTATTGCTAGAGGTTTTTATACTTTTTTGTGAGGGTGCATGTGATCGGCACAGAGCCAATCAGTAGCGTCTAGACAGAAGGTCAGGAGCCTCATAGGACAGTGAGTAGAATGAAAACTCTTCATAAGCTTTAACCAGTGCTCGGCCAGACACTGATAGAAGTCACAAGACTGCTTTATAACGCTGAAGAAAAAATATTTTTTTTTTAAATGATTTCACTTCCATGTTCTGTGTACTGTGGGAGACCAGATATATTTAATGCAGGGTCCTGGGTTTAGTAACACTTTAATGGCCCACACCTGAGTGCAGCCCGCCTAGCAAAATACTTGCCACTATCCCAATTCCAGTGGGCTTTATTGCAAAGCCTCAGCAACAAAACTGTATTCATCAGGTGCGCTTACTGTGCATGAGCACTGTGGCCTCATTTATTCCCATGAATGAGCTGTTCCTATGGTGACTTCTAGCCATTCAGCAGAGTATGGCTCATTCATAGTAAAAATGGAGGCGCAGTGTGCATGGGAAAGGAGAAGACAACCTTGCAGGGACATTTAAAGATTTAAAATCAGATTTTTTTTTTGATCAGCTACATGAATAATTTAGTTTATTCAGCATGAAATTTAGCTTATTTATGTAGCATGAGACTTTAAATTCTGCAATATTGAACATTTTGGTAAACTCGTTCAATGAATCCAAGCTGAGATAACATGCACTGCATTGATGCATTCACACAATTTCACAGCAACCATAAAAAAAATCCCAAAGTTCAGGAATATTCCTTTAGCCCATTGTTTTGCAAATCTAAGTACAATACAAACTGTATGATTGAATTGGTTCTGATATCGCCGTTTTACGAACCCGACAGCTTATTATTCTAAATAGGAAACCTTAATTTTGTTTGCAAATATTAAAGATTCTAACTACCAACAAGAAGTTCCTACATTTCAAATCCATCATGGCAGCACCTGTCAGCGGGTATCCACTCGCTGGCTGCCACCATGTCGCTCACCTTGTTGAGGCACTGCCACATCACCAGCTGTCCCATTAAAATGAATGGGACTGTCAAGTGAGTCAACAGCGGGTCAGAGTTGGAACCACCGCAGGACAGAGATGACAGTTGCTCTTTAAAAAATTATTTAAATCAAGTCTTTTTACTAGTGATTTAAATCAAATCCACCCTGTCTGCCACTTTAACAAAGCAGTCAAAATTGGCCTCATTTGTTCAATATCTGAAACCCTATCCCTGAGGGCATATTTTTTACCAGTTTACATAACCACTTATCATAAGTTCAGTCATGAAAACAACCTGCCACTAAATATTCAAAAAAATATACTATTCACACATGACCATGAAACAAACATGCACAATTTAAAACAATATCACCAACATTCTGTATTTCTCCACAACAACGTGAGCATACATAATACAATGTATCGATACACTGTTTCCAACATTTTAAATTTCATGGGTCAACACTGCTGAACTGCCAACTTTGCAACTTACTAGGTATACATATAAAAGTCCACAAATTGGTACTGTAGTATAAAGTTTAGGATGACAGAAGACGACCATGCAACTTTTCCTTCCAAGGAAATTGTAAGTCTACAAAATACGCATGACAAAACCACAAAATGTCTACAATGTTTCCAGGGATGGAAAAAATTTGTGACACAAATGAGAGGATTCCTATTTTTTTTTTCTAACTTGCCCACCCCACATCCTAGCGCTGTGCCCAGCATCCTACCTGGTCCAGTATTGCCAGTTCTCTTGGCAGGACACTCATGTCATTCTGCCTTCAGAGTCCAGCTATTCACAGAAACGCTTCCATGGGGGTATGAGAGTGGGCTAGGCAAACAGTACTCCAAGACTGAGAAGCCACCCGCATGTACTTGCTCATGAAGTGATTACCTGTGAATGAAATGCGTCCAGGGCCAATCAGTCGCAAGTAATTGTTCCATGAGTGATTACATGTGAGTGGCCACGATTAGCTGTGGAAGCTGTCAGACTACCACTGCTTTCAATGGGGCTGCAGCCAATCACCCTACGGAGTCCCCTCATTGCTGTGTCAGAAAACAAGTGCGAGATGAAAAAAAAAAAAGGGAGTGGGAGGGGGTCGAATGGCGGCACTAACCAGCATAAAAACTGCCGCTAGTTTTAGTGCCACTTTATAGTCGTTTCAGTAGCGCTTTTCAATCGCTAGCGGCCGAAGAAAGGGTTAAAAGTGCCCATGTTGCCACGCTGTTGAAGCCCTTTGCAGGTGCTTCGGCAGCGCTGCCCATTCATTTCAATGGGCAGGGCGTGTTGGGAGCAGTGTATACACAGTTTCCAGACCGCCCCAAAGATGCTGCTTGCAGGATTTTGTTTTCCACACACCTCTGCTTAGATCCCTTTCACGCTGGGGGGGTGTTTTGCAGGCGCTATAGCGTTAAAAATAGAGCCTGCAAACCGCCCTAAAACAGCTGCTCCATTCACTTCAGTGTGAAAGCTGGCAGGGCGTCAGAAAAAGTCCAGCGAGTAGCTTCTTGGGAGCTATGAACTCACCGCTCCTCCCCATTGAAAGCAATGGGGCAGCGCTGCTATACCACCGGCAAAACGCTGATGCAGCGTTTTGCGGGCAGATCTTTTCGGGCCAAAAAGCGCCGCAAACGTGTGTGTGTGTGTGTGTGTGTGTGTGTGTGTGTGTGTGTGTGTGTGTGTGTGTGTGTGTGTGTATATATATATATATATCTCATTTTTTTACTATAATAAGTATCCCATTTAAAAAAAAAAATTTTTAGGCCGATATGCATTCTTCTACATAAATCAAGGGGTTAAGTGTGTGTGTGTGTTCCCTAAGTGTGCTCTAACTGTGGGGGGGGGGGGGACTGACTGGGAGAGAAGACAGATCGTTGTTCCCCATGTGCATCAATGAACCTCGGCCACCCATGACCCGTCACCGGTTTTCCTTCCTTGGACCACTTTGGGTATATCCTGGCCACTGCAGACCAGAACATCCCACAAGAGCTACAGTTTAAGAGATTCTCGCACCGATCCAAGTTGGACCCAAAGCTTTCAAGGGCAGGGAGATCCGGGGTCTTAAAGACCTCCAGATCACTTAGTAAAGAGAACCTGTCACTGCCTATTGCTATCACATTGTATGTTTACATTACCTGTGATAACAAGTTAGCAAAAAAAAAAAAAAAA
Source organism: Lithobates sylvaticus (assembly GCA_028564925.1). Classification (NCBI taxonomy): domain Eukaryota; kingdom Metazoa; phylum Chordata; class Amphibia; order Anura; family Ranidae; genus Lithobates; species Lithobates sylvaticus. Next base: position 119,548,552 of record CM053027.1, on the reverse strand, counting down.
ACAGCAATTGCAACGGACATCACCAGTAACAATAATACAGTGATCAGTGCTAAAACTATACACTATACCAGTGATGGCAAACCTTGGCACCCCAGATGTTTTGGAACTGCATTTCCCATGATGCTCAACTACACTGCAGAGTGTATGAGCATCATGGGAAATGTAGTTCCAAAACATCTGGGATGCCAAGGTTCGCCATCACTATACTAATGACACTGGCTGGAAAGGGAATAACCCCTTAAGTAGTCAAGTGGGTTACGTGTGTAATATGTGCTGCTTTTTTCTGATGTTTCTTATCCTTTTGCAGAGAGAAGAAACAGAGAGATCATTCCGGGCTCTGGTCTGTAATAAGACACAGCAGGTCCCAAACATGAATCATTCGCTGGGACCTGCTGACAAACTTCTGCTGTGTACAAGCACAGCTAGTGTCGCTGGGAAGGGGGGGCGTCGCTTGCCCTAAAACCGGCCTACATTACAGGTGGGTGGTCTGGAAGTGGTTAAAGAAGCCCAGGTACCAACGTAAACAGACATGAAGTAACCCCATCACTACAAGGAAGGCCATCCCCATTAACATAGCCACAGGCCCCTCATCACCCAGCCTGCCCATAATTACCCTTTAAAGGATTATTAAAACCCAAACTACATTATATAGCAACTTACCAAGCATTAGATGTGATGGCAGCTTCAGTTTTCTTTATTTAGGCTTCTATCACCCCCCTCCCCCCCATTTCACATGGAGTTTTGGCCAGTAACACCTCCTGGTAATAGGGTGCCCAACACTCTCAAAGAGCAACAGAGACACTTTTGAACAGCAGAATTGCCCATCTGGGGGGGGGGGGGGAGTGTTAGATGTACTAGCAGATTTAGATACACTAACAGATTGAACCTGATCTCTAGCTAACGCCTTGTACGCTGCAAATACTGATCTTTGTAAGCACCCCTGTCAGTGGTAAATTGTCTTAACCTCCTGCTACATCTGCAGGACAGTTTGTTCTGTTGAAAAAAAACGTCATACTAGCCAGATCACTAGTAGAAAAAAAAGGCAGCCAGAAAAGTCTAAAGACTGGTGAGCTGCAACATAATAAACGGCTGCTTTGGGGTTTAATACCACTTTAAATCTAGTCCTGGGCCTCATCACTACAGGCCTACCCCCCAATAACCATAACCAGGACCTGGATCACCCCAATCCTGACTCCAGTCCCCTCCCCCTCACTCACCGCTCTGCCGGTTGTTGCTGACGCTGTTGATGATGTAATGGGAGACTTTGGAGTTCTCGCTGACAGAAAGCACGTAGTCCCCGGGGATGGTGGTGGAGTCCCGCACCAGAAAGACCCCGTGCCGCTGGCCCTGCAGCAGGTTCACCGCCTCCTGTCGGTTCTGCCTCCCCCAGTACCAGCTCGCTCGGTCCTCGGAGTCGAAATTGCCGGCCATGGCCCTTTCCTCCCTCCTTAGTCGCCGCTCCCCGGTATCCCTTCAACCCGGCTCTAGGCGCCCACCGACGCCGCCCGTCGTCACTTAAGCAGCACACGGGCCACTTCCAACCGATCCCGACCTCACCAAACCCGAAATGGCGGCACAGGAAAGATCTGACCTCACCTTCCGGAAGTGCGTCATCAGAGCGGCGTCCGCGGCGCGTGTGAAAACGTGCGCCGCCTCCTCTGTAGAGGTCAGGAGTGTCCGGGGCGGGGCAAGGAGAGGTTGGGAGGGTCCGGGGCGGGGCGAGAACATAGAGTAATGGCTTCTTCAACACTGAAGCCTGGGAAGTAAAACAATCAATGCAGGCAGCCTGTTGGGATCTTTATCTGGCTTTCTCCAGTGTGCCCTTCTGAATCCAGTTCCACCTTATTAGTGCAGGCTTAACTTCTCTGACTGATGGGTTGTTTTATTACTGTGTATTGAACTCTGTGTGCTTTGGAACTCAAAAATAGGCAGAAGACAAATAAAATTAATATAAAATAAAACCAGAATGGGAGCCTGGTGTTGTGACCTGTCAAATCCATGTGATTGGACGCTCCTCCCATCAAAAGTTCTCTCTGCAGCCTTTTACAGTGGAACCAAACCCACTAATTCTTTATAACCAAGGAAGCGGTCATGTTAGCCTCTGTTTGATCTGCAGCTGCCATGGGGCTGGGCATGACACCAGCCATTTGATGGCTTGACAGTTCTGTTGAAGGCACAATGTGACAGTTATCATTCAGGGCATGACTTGAGTAAGGCTGGGTTCACACTATTGCGAATTGGATGTGAATTTCTCTGCATCCAATTTGCATAACAGGAGATTGTGACCGACTCTCTATGGAGCCGGTTCACACATCTCCGAAACGGCTGAGGAGCGAATTGCACAGGAGTCCTGTGCGTCTTTGGCTCCAAATTCAGGAAAAAAAAATAGGGCCTGATTTGTCCCTGAAACGGAGAACAGGGACACACCAGACCCCTGCTGTCAGCTGCCTCTGTCTACGGTGTGAACCCAGCTTGTTTGGGAAGCTAAAGTTTTGTCACAAACTGCAAAACAGGCAGGCTCTTTATTGCAGAGGAGACAAGCAATGTCGCTTCTTCAATAAAACACACACTTGCCTGCTCACAGTGTTCTCCAGCATGTGAACTGAGCTGTACATGCACAGCTCAGCTTACATTGCTGCCAGGATGATTGACTCATGCGCAAGAGTGACATCACCCCGCTCCAGCCAATAAAGATGGCTAAAGACCACGACCCAGCAAAAGATGCTGGTGAGGGATGGTTATCGTTGATAGAAAGGTAACTTTATCTCTCTTGAGTTGCAGGTTAAAATTAATGATGTTCCATTTTAAAGCAGAACTAAAGTAAAAAAAACACTTTCCTTTACTCCAATGTTCTGATGCCAATGAGGTCCTTCGCCGACTTCTTCCCCAGCTTCTTCCAGGTGCCGATCTTTGGCCGCCTTGATTGGCCGGTGAGTATTAACATCACATGCATGGAGTAATTCATCCCAACACGCTGGCAATGTGCCAACAATGCAAATGGAGCTGGCATACAGGCAGTGTTTCAGAATGCAAACAAAGCTGTGCATGTGCAGCCCAGTGTGCATTCTAGGATTGCGAGCAGGCAGTTAAGCGTATTTTATTGCAGAAAAGACATGCAAAAAAAATAAAAATAAAATCATAACAAGAGGTTTTGTTTTTTCTACCTCTTAGAAAGTAGGCTTTCCTGACTTGTTAGACAATTTCCAAGGTAACAAATCCAGGGGTTACAGAACAGCACATACAGGAGGAGTAATGCCGTGTACACACGATCGGAAATGCCGCCAGCAAAACTCAGATGAAAGCTTTTTGTCAGAAAATGCGACCGTGTGTATGCTCCATCGGTCTTTTGCTGGCGGGATTCCAGCCAGCAAAAGATTGAGAGCATGTTTTCTATTTTTCGGGCGGTGAAAGTTCCAATTCCGAAAATGCTATCGTCTGTATGCAATGCTCAGAAGCATTGAACTTCATTTTCTCAGCTCATCGTACTGTTGTACGTCACTGCAGAGAACTTTTGTGTGACCGTGTGTATGCAAGACAAGCTTGAGTGGAATTCCGTAGGAAAAACCATCCAAGATTATTTGGATGAAAATTCCGCTTGTGTGTATGCGGCATAAGAAAAGGAAAGACGTGTATAAGGTAGTCTGTGAATTCAAAGAGCTCAGCAGCAAAGCCACAGGAACATTAACAGACTCTAGGTGTTTCCTAAAGTATAAGTGATCCAGGGCTCCCAAGACTTTTCAAACTGAGGTAATTTATCATTTAAGATGGCCGAGAGCTACTGGTTGACCATTATCCAGGCGAGTTTGGTCTTAATCATGTCAAACACGATAGTGGGAGACTTCCATGACTTCACTATCACACGGGCTGCTAGAAATACTGAAGAAATCAGCCTTCTCTCATGTCGTGGAGCTTCTAGCATGGGTCAGCCAAATAAAGCCTGTTGTGGGTTTCTCCATGTCTCAGAAGGAAATATGTTGCAAAAAGGTGGCAGAAGTGCTCTTATGCTTTAAAACGGAACTAGATGTTAAAAAATAAAACCCCAAAAAAACGCGATGTCTCTTCTGTAATAAAGTACTCGTGCACAATCCTCTGCAGAATGTACACTGAGCTGCACATGCGCAGCTCCATGTACATTCTGGCACACTGTTAGTGTGGCGGGATTACATCACTCTTATACATGCGGGAGAGCAAAAACATCCTGTGCCAGCCAATCAAAACGGCCAAAGATCAGCACCTGGAAGAACCCAGGGAGCAGATGCCGGTGCCAGCAAGGGATCCTATGGGCATCTGACCATTGGAACTTAGGCTACTTTCACACTGGGGCGTTGGGGGCGCTGGCGGTAAAGCGGCGCTATATTTAGCGCCGCTTTACCGTTGTTTTAGTGGCGCATTTTGGCCGCTCGCGGGGGTGGTTTTACCCCCCTGCGAGCAGCGGAAAAAGGGTTAATACCGCCCGCAAACCGCCGCAGCATTGTTTTCAATGGGAACGGGCACTATAGGAGCGTTAAATATACCGCTCCTACAGCGAGCCAAAGATGCGGCTTGCAGGACATTTTTCAGCGTGCTGCAAGCGCACCGCTTCAGTGTGAAAGCCCTCAGGCTTTCACACTGAAGACACAGCAACAGCTGTTTCGGGTCAGTTTGCAGGCGCTATTTTTAGCGCAATAGCGCCTGCAAACCGCCCCAGTGTGAAAAGGGGCCTAAGGGAAGTATTTGTGCCTGTAGTTCTGCTTTAAAGTGAATAAAGCCAAGACTTTTTTAGGATCAGCTGTGGAAAAAAACCCTGTCAGGTTTTTGTTGCAGTCTGTGATTGCGCTGAAAAGATTCAACCTCTCCATTAGTTCTGTCACCCTCTTGGTAAGTTCTGGTGACCATTGTGGATTGGACAAAAAAGTCATGGGAAATTAAGATTTTTTTTTTTAAGTGTAAGAACAGGATGGAAGGGCAAATCTAATTCAGGCAACTAAGAGAGCAATATCCCCTCACTTTGGAGAGATCTCCTTTTACTTTCACCTGTGTCCTTAGGTCAGTTAGGTGAACGGAAATCTCCCTAATGGGACACAAAAAAGATCTTTGCGTGAACGACCAGTCTTTGAACACTAAACACTACTAAACCAGCGGATCTCCACAGAAAAGACTGCTAATATTAAAAAAAAAAATAACAGAAAATTGAATATCAAATACTTACCGCAATTTTTCTTTCCTGACTGGCTCCATGTCAGCACACACATGGGTATGGGCCTCGCCCATCCCTACAATGATAGGACATTTAACTAGACATGTGCATTTCGCTATGTTCCGAATCGAAATTCGGACAAATTTTTCATTATTCGGACATTCGGATGCATCCAAATTACAATACTAACGAATTTAACCGAATCCATATTTTTTCAAATCGAAAAATCGCGGACGAAATTCGAAATATCTCAGTGTCACTTAGTGATAGAAAGAAATTTGGATATGTTGTAGTGCTGGTTCTACTGTGTTTGCATACCAAATTTGGGGTTTCTAGCTACAAGTGGTCCCGAGATATGTGGCCCCAAAGTCGGGTCGAAAAATTTAATTCTCTGCTGCAGAAAAGTGCTTGACATTTTGCGACTGACTTTGGGGGCACGTATCTCGGGGTCACTTAGTGATAGACCCCAAATTTGGTATGCAAACACAGTAGAACTAGCACTACAACATCTCTAAATTTGGGGTTTCTATCACCAAGTAATCCCGAGATACGTGGACCCAAAGTCGGGTCGCAAAATATTTTCGAATCCGGTTGAATTAGTATCAACATGATTCGAAATAATTTCAACTGCATTTGAAACTATTTCAACCGGATTCGAAAATATTTGGCGACCCGAAATTTGGGTCCACGTATCTCGGGGTTACTTGGTGATTTGGGGTTATTGTAGTGCTAGTTGTAATGTGTTTGCATACCACATTTGGGGTTTCTAGCTATAAGTGGCCCCGAGATATGTGGCCCCAAAGTCGGGTCGCAAAATTTCATTCTCTGCTGCAGAAAATTACTTGACATATCGCCCATATCTGGGGTCACTTGGTGCTAGGAACCCCATAACTTGTGGCAGGTGATGTGGCAAGTGGACAATCCACAACTTGGTCACGTGGCAGGTCACGTGGCACTCGGACAATGACATACAGCATAAGTACTTGCCTTGCGATCGACATCCGTGACAGCCATTTCACATCTTTTTTTTTATGTGACAGATGTATATAAGTAACTAACCATCTTCCAAAATTTATAATTTGTTGCCTTATGCGCTTATGTGAAATCTACATTAATATCTGTACAATATTGTAATTAGAAATATATTTCAGTTAGAGGGAAATATATATATTTAAAGTATTGAGGGTTGTGTTGGTGTTACTGTAATTAGTTCAACTTCAAAGCTTGGCCTTTTGTTTTCCCTGATAACATCTCACCTGGGTAGTAAACAACAGCCTTCTTTGATTCATCCAATCAGGCTGTGCCCAATAGACATGTACTAGGTGACCAATTAGGGAGAATTATATTAGCCACACTACAGGAAGTAGGGGGGGATATAATGCTTTGTGAGCAAGCTAATGTTGGCTTTTGCTGGTAGGGGAAACACACAGCAGTCATCATGGGCTGAACTGAACAGGTAATATAACTCTATACTTGCACCTTATATATTGTATTGTAAATATGGTTCTGTGAGTAATATGTAAATATCATGTAATCCAGGGGACATACACTGTACATTGTGTTGTAAATTCTGTCTGGTGTGTAATTTGTATATATATTATGTAACCCTATCAATAAATGTGTATTGCGGATTGAACTACCTCTTTTGTACAAAATCTCTCAGATCTAGATATGTATATGTCCATACTACCACAATGATTGAGGTGTATGAACATATACAAATACTAGACTACAAATGGCGACCACGAAGGGACAGAAAAATTTGGTGGTCTCTTTCAGCAATATCAAGGGATTGCAAATATCTACAAAAAGCACACTATGAAAGGGTTTCTCATTTGAATGCTAAAAATGAACATTGGTGCTCTATGTGCTCAATATAGAAATGGGCTATAAGAAATAGCTGTGTTGTACAGTGTGTAATCATTAGGGGGCCTACTGTTAGTATACTAAGGAACACATAACTTAGGATAAAAGCTAAATATAATATAGAATTTGTACATGAAGAGTCCAGATGCATTAGAAGGAGATGAAAAGAGCTGTTGCCCAATGTTATGCATGGAGATTTAGTCTATTTTAAAATGTTTGAAAGATGTTTTCCTGCAGGGGATGAAATGCATGTATGCCCATCAACAGGAATTGGAAACACAGCACAAAAGATGGATAGGGAGAACAGACAGTCTTTAGAAAATGTGCTACTTGTAGCTAACAATATTGGCAAACTATTGCCAGGAGTGCACATAACATTTCATGCAGATAATGTCTTGCAACGATGTAAATTGCTGGGAGTTGCCAACTCCAGAGATCAGGTTAAAGTTTTACTATTAACAGTTAACGTAGACACATGGTCTTCCCTACCAGACCATGTTAAAGAAGGAAGAGCAGATTACAATGAAACTGTAGATGAATTGCTAAAAATATTACATCCCTTTGACCTAGGCTTAATAGCAGCATTTAGAACAAAACAGGAAAATAATGAGAATCCACTTCTTTATGCAAACAGGCTATGGTCAGCTTACTATGTAGGCAAACAGAGAAACGTATACAGAGAAGACCCAGAGTACAAAACCATCCTAATATCTAATGCCCATCCAAAATTTAAAAGTCAATGTGGATTTTTTATAAATCCTCTTAAAGATTCATATCAATGTATCATGGATTGTATGCATAATTTTTTTTATGTAGCAAGAAAGTCTAAGTCTGTGAAATCAAAAATACATCACCAGAGTACAAATAATACCTGTTTAGCAAGTCATTCTACAAGAGAATTGGCCACCTTTTCAAACAGAAAGAGGCACCATTACAATTACAATGCCTCCAAAGATAAGATCTATAGGCAGGGCCCCTCAGTTACTAGTCAAAGGCAAATAGCCACATGCTCCCCTTTGAATGTAAATCCTATGGAAAGCGATCTCAGATTACAGCACAGGAAATCAGTTCTAAAAGAACTTACGTTAATAACCACAATTACCTCTCTTGAAAATGAGATTGAACTACTGAAGTCACATATTCATAATTGGGAAAATACCAATAAAATAATGGAAACATCACAACATGCTCTTAAGGTAAAATATGAAGCATGCCATGCAGATTTGGGACAGTGTAATAAAGAACTGAAAGAAATAAAACAATCTTTTGAGCAAATTGTTCAGGTCCCACAGAAAACCGTCTGTTCCATTCAAACACAAAATAAAGGACGGAGGGTCAACCTATCTATATTATCTGCTAGGACTTCCCCTTACGGGGAACAAAACTTAAATATTAGCAATGTAGAAACAGCGAAAGAAATACCAGATCTAATGTGTCATTCAGATGTCTATGATCTGAGTAATTTATTTTCAACAGATCCAAGTGTGAATGTCAGTGAACATATACCTATGTAAATGCAACAATGTGGCAGTGTTTGCTTTCTTTGTGTCAAAGAAAGCTAAAAGGATAATAAATTTTGTCTTAGTTATATTTTCCAGGTGCAGGGAGCTCATGAAAAAGTATTTACATATTAAGCAGGTGTATTAATATAGATGTATATACATAAATATATACACCTAAGGTAATGTATATTAGGCTAGATATTCAAACATGGTTATTAGTAATACAGGTGTTTATATTCCCCAAAGGATCAGAAGACTGTCATAAATATTCAAAGGTATAGGGTACAAGTATTGCTTAGTACACAAGCTTACTCTTGCTTCATTTTATTTATTTTTTGTTTTTGGTTGGTGTTTTTTTTTTTTTTCTTCCTTTTTCCCGTTTACAGAAACGCCTAACAATTAATTTGCAATTACCAAAGCGTTATCCAGAAGGTATGGGATGCAAACCAAATTAATGTATAGGTGTGAGTGATGGAATGAATGGGTAGGAACGGTCCATGTATAAACAAAGATTTTTTTTTTTGGATAGGGGTGTGTACTCAACATTGTTTATGGCCATCAAAAAGTGTGATCACACTAATGCGCATGCGTTGCACTGTTTATGATTATTTTATTAATATTTGTTGTTTTTTTTCCCGTTTATAATGAGCTCAATACTGGTACCAGTTAAAATTTATAATTTTTTTTTTTACAAGTTTTAAGTATTCGCGAATAAATAACCTGTGCACAGATATGAATTATTTTTTTTTTTATGTCCTTTCTGGGGGCTTACAGTGAAGATTCATTCACTTGGAACTTACATGATACATTACTTTGCACATTGTGGCATCTTAGGCATTCAGTAGGTCTTGTGTTGCGTGTTGTTTTCCCTTCCAAATTCACTCATGTGAAGATTATAGGTCTACATGTTGTATTCTTAGAATGTAAGTATTTATAAACCCTACAGAGTTTTCCTATAATTTTTGGCTATCAGAGTTTAGATATGGGGTGGGTCCTGTACATTTTTGACTTTACTTACGGTTGATGGATTCATTACCTCTGCTGGAAGGCGGTTCCAAGCATCCACTACTAGTTAGGCCAGTATGAACCTCTCAGAGAGGTACAGTGAGATGTTATTAATGATTTTTAAGTTTTGTATTATAGGATAAATGCACAAACAAGGACGGATGATTGGACCCAGATGTGTACCCAAATACACAAAGGACCTTAAAGAACATAATTTTTTTTTTTTGTATGTTCTTAGGAGAAGCCTTAAATATAATTAATTACAGGCCTAGCTAAATTCTAAACACTGGTTTGGGGCAGTCTGTTTCAATAAACAGATGTCCTACCCTCGCTAAAAACAACTTTTGTGGCCTTTTTGACTTGCAAATGGGTTTGCACTGAGAGTTAATTAATATGTTAATCACAATCGGGAGAGGGGGTTACCTTTAGTATACCTACAATGCTAAAGGCAGTTTTTCAAATGTTTTTTTTTTTGGGTTAACAAGACACAGATTTAAGCCGCTTCAACAAAGTTAAAGTTTGGGCCAGCATTCAATCTGTATGGTTTTATTATTTTGTTTTATTTTTATTTTTTTATTTTAATTTTATTATTTTTTTTTTATTATTTTAATCGTAATTTTTAATTTATTTTTAATTTTTTTTTTGTTTGATTTTCTTCTTTTTTTTTTCTCTTAAGGGAAAGGATTTTTATTTTTATTTTTTGTTGTTGTTTTTTTTTATTTCTTTCCTATATCACCTTATTTTTTTTTTGGTGATTCTTCAGTTTTGCGTGACTATGGTCAAATAAAAAAAAAAGAGGGGAGTGAGTATGGGGAACACTACATGGAGAACATTTAAAGCGATTAGAAATGTTGATATAGAATATTATGGCTTCCCTGTAGCATTTTGGGGATGGGCCAAGTCCCAACAGGTGTTAGTTTTCTCTTATGACATGGGATAATCGTTTTATATGAATTTAGGTCATGGTAGCTATTTATCATGACACTAGTAATATTAGGGTTTAACAACAGTCATGTGACTATTTTCTGTGTAAATGTGACATACAATCCTCTCTACAGTTCTAACATTTGGGCAGTCATCAGATGTGGTCATTGATATTGTTTTTTTTGTTGGTCAGGTTTTCCTTTGTGTGCCATAATAAGTCAAAGAGCATTGCGTGAATATAATATAGATATACTGGGACTGGTGAGACTCATAGTGATTGGCAAATAGCAGGGAGTATAGTACAATTGTACTTAAAAATTTTTTAGTTTGATTGTTCCTGAAGCCACTAGTGACTGGTGACATCACACTTATCCATATTCTGAAATCAAGTTATTTTTGTCTGCGTAGATGACACTGCCTAATCTGCACATAGAACTCTCATAGTGGTGACCTCTTCTGTAGCCTGCTAAAGGCAGGACGGTACAGTAGCTACCCATGGTAGCCAAGGACGGAGCTATATGCCCAAAGGTTTGGCACCAGCACTGAACATAGCTGCAGTAAAAGGAGCTAGTGGTGAGTGGCGATGGCAACAAAATCCCCCTGGACACTTAAAGTGTCACACACACACACACACAGTGGTATTCAGCAGAAGGGGGAGCAGAGTTACTTGCAGGCATATGACAATGGAGGAAGAAAGATGAGGGGTGAAATCAGAAACCTGGCTTAAGGACGTAAACCTAAAACCTAAACCTAAAATTGTTACACATGTCACTGGGAAAAGGGTCTCACTTTATGTTGCAGTATATCTATGGCAATTAAAAGGTCCTTACTGCTCAGACTTACCAGACAAGCATTCAGTTGAATACATATGTCCCAAATGTACTTGTGTATCTCTTTCTCTACCTCTGTCCACATTAATAAAGTATAATCTTAGAAAGCCCGGATAGCTGTTCCAAAGGCCATTACTGTATGCTGTATCCAACTGGAATCACCATGGAAGGCTGTCCCAGAAGCAAGGGCAACATGACCAGATTGACATTATGGACTTTCGCACTATTATTATTGGACAGTTGAGAACAAGGATCCTCATGTTTTTATTATTATTAATTTTTTTTTTCTTCCCCCTTCATTTTTTTTTTTGGGGTGTGTTTTTATTTTTCTCTTTATTTATCATATGATTTTTCTTTTATTATTATTATGGACTTATTACATCCAGAACAAGTGATGACTACCGATACTGGGATCCAGAAATGTGAACTGTAGAGATGGAGAGTTTAAAAGTTTTTTTTTTCTCTTCTCAAAGAGTTTTATTTCATTTCAGAGGGCAAAGCTGAAAAGTTCCAAATATTAAAGAAGATTGCACATAAACCATTATTCTATGTGTGGCCGAGTCTCATATACTCAACTGGCCACAAGGGGCCATCTGTTGCCTTATGCGCTTATGTGAAATCTACATTAATATCTGTACAATATTGTAATTAGAAATATATTTCAGTTAGAGGGAAATATATATATTTAAAGTATTGAGGGTTGTGTTGGTGTTACTGTAATTAGTTCAACTTCAAAGCTTGGCCTTTTGTTTTCCCTGATAACATCTCACCTGGGTAGTAAACAACAGCCTTCTTTGATTCATCCAATCAGGCTGTGCCCAATAGACATGTACTAGGTGGCCAATTAGGGAGAATTATATTAGCCACACTACAGGAAGTAGGGGGGATATAATGCTTTGTGAGCAAGCTAATGTTGGCTTTTGCTGGTAGGGGAAACACACAGCAGTCATCATGGGCTGAACTGAACAGGTAATATAACTCTATACTTGCACCTTATATATTGTATTGTAAATATGGTTCTGTGAGTAATATGTAAATATCATGTAATCCAGGGGACATGCACTGTACATTGTGTTGTAAATTCTGTCTGGTGTGTAATTTGTATATATATTATGTAACCCTATCAATAAATGTGTATTGCGGATTGAACTACCTCTTTTGTACAAAATCTCTCAGATCTAGATATGTATATGTCCATACTACCACAATGATTGAGGTGTATGAACATATACAAATACTAGACTACAAATTCAAATAGAAAAGATTAGAACAGAATAGAAAAAAAAATATAATTTAATAGAATAAAATAGAAAGAATATACAACCATTTTCTGAAATTCGAATAGAATAAATTCGAATAGTATGAATTAAAATTTTTGAATTAATTAATTTTAACTTTGGATAGAAAAGATTATAATAAAACAGAAAATAGACTAGAAAAACAATAGAACAGAATATATTATATTTTATTCTATTCTGTTCTATTGTTTTTCTAGTCTATTCTTTTATATTCTATTAAAATCTTTTCTATTAAAATCAAAATCATTATATACTAAATTCGAATTTCGGAAGAGGGTTATATATATTTTTTTTCCGACATTCGAATTTCGTATAGAATGAATTCGAATTTGAATAGAAAAGAGTAGAATAGAAATAGAGCATAGACTAGAAAAACAATAGAACAGAATAGAATATAGATACTATCTATTTCATTTAAAAAAAAAATTTCAGAATGCAGATTACTATTTGTTCCCATAAGATCTCCTGCAGACTATTAGCATCTATTTCATTTTTTTTGCAGATCTCCTGCAGACTATTAGTATCTATTTTGTTTTCTCACCCGATCTCCTGCAGACTATTAGCATCTATTTCTTTTTTTTAGCAGATCTCCTGTAGACTATTAACGGCCATTTCACTTCTTTTTTTTTTTTTGCAGATCTCCTGCAGACTGTTAGAATCAATTTTATTTTTTTTTCAAAGTCGGGTCGCAAAATATTTTCGAATCCGCTTGAAATAGTATCAACATGATTCAAAATTATTTCAACCGCATTTGAAACTATTTCAACCGGATTCGAAAATATTTTGCGACCCAAAGTTGGGTCGCAAAATATTTTCCAATGTGGTTGAAATAGTTTCAAATGCGGTTGAAATCATTTCGAATCATGTTGAAATAATTTCGAATCCGGTAGAAATATTTTCGAATCCAGTTGAAATAGTTTCAAATGCAGTTGAAATAATTTAGAATAATCTTGATACTATTTCAACCGGATTCGAAAATATTTTGCGACCCAACTTTGGGTCCACGTATCTCAGGGTCACTTAGTGATAGAAACCCCAAATTTGGAGATGTTGTAGTGCTAGTTCTACTGTGTTTGCATACCAAGTTTTTAGCTATAAGTGGCCTTGAGATACGTGGCCCCAAAGTCGGGTCACAAAATGTCAAGCACTTTTCTGCAGCAGAGAATGACAATTTTAATCAATGTGCCACAGAGCCCATGACTCTACCCTAGTTAAGGCTGCTGGCTCAATACAAAAGTGAGTAAGGAAAGTATGTCTTGATGACCAAGTAGCCGCCTTGCAGGTAGTTTCCATGGACACACCCTTCGCTGCTGCCCAGTATGTAGAAATACTGCAAGTAGCAGGCTCCCTGAAGTCATCAGGCAATACCAACCCCATCTCCTTATAGGCCAAGGTTATAGCTTAACTATCCAGGAAGTAGTTAGCCTGCTGAATGCTTTGAGCCCTTGCTTGATCCAGTTGGAAACAGAAAGAGGTGAACTGAAGACCTTAGGGAGGATGTAACCTCTATAGGAGTTTCAGGTTCTCCTGATGTCAAGAGGACAGAGTTGGCCATCTTGGACTGGAAAGAATGTCGGCAGAACCATTTTCTGGTTAGATGGAATACAGTAGGCACCTCGACATTAATCCTAGCAGTAGAACTAGGACCACATAAAAGGTTGTGAATGGCTCTTTGCAGCTCAGGGCTGCCATTTCAGAGACTCTCCTTGCAAAGGAGATTGTGACCAAAAAGGCTGCTTATAAAGGTTAGACGCCAAACCTTCAGAGGTAGGCACTGATGGCTCCTGCTATCAATGTGAATAGGAAAAAAGAGGAACGTGGTGCTGGCTCAGGTGCGAAAATTTATGGGTTAAACGTCTTATCATTGTGGAGGTGGGCAGGGCCCGTACCTATGTGTGTGCTGACATGGAGCTGTCAGAAAAGAATGGTGCTTAGCGCACTGGGTAAAGTGGTGACCCGGTCACGGGTGTGGCTAACAAGAAACATGATAAAAATGGTGGTCAGAAAAGCTACATCAGAAAGCAAACAATGAATGCCACAATATTTCACACAATAAACCAGGAACATATGCTTATTTAATCATGCCTTTATTGGCTCAGTGTCAATGTATGAGAATACATTTTGGCTCAGTTTGTGCGTACATACAAATAAGGCACATCGGTATAAAAAAAAAAAAAAATTACAAAAACACCATCCTTAATGTTTATAAGAAATTAATACTTTCATCAATCATAACTGCATCACAAAACTGATTACAAAGTCCTGGGCAGTTCTTGCAACGTTATCTTTGTCGCAATTACACTTATACTGTGTAGGTTGCCCTGCCTCCAGCCCCCACTATACAAATGTAACTGCAGTTACACTTTAAATAAAGGTTCCACAATAGTTCCCAGGTTAGATATAGCTACTGAAGTGCAGGTAAAGAGAAAGTATAGTGCAAGTATTGCAAGTACATATTTTTGAATTAGTACTGCAGTCTTTACTGTCAAATACTGTATTTAGTATTGTAATTATCCCAAAACACACATTAAACTGTTCTACAACAATTCAAAAATTAGGACATCTGCTGAACACCAATGAATTAAAGAAAAACTACCCTTCTTCAGAAAAATCTAGTTCCCTCATGCACACTGCAGCTCAAAAAAGCTGCTTCTTCAGGCTTTTGAGCTTTTTTTTTTTTATCTCCGTCTGTAAATGCCACTCCACGTTAGCCTATGTGTCCATGCACACTATAGGCATTTTCAGGAATTTAGTTGCAGTGGATTTTACAGCCAGAAGAGAAAAAAAAAAAAAAAATCACTTGTGCGTTCAGGAGAGGAGCTTTTGAGCATGAAAACGCTCAAAAAGTGCGTTCCTGTGTTAATGCATTCTAATACACTAACAACAGACGCGGGAACGAGCATGCAAAAATGCGGCCTTTTACCTAGTTTTGATGCTGCAAACTCCTGTAGGAGAAAAAATGTCTAAGCTTACAGCGTGCATGAGGCCTTATTATCATATGCCGGTAATACTTTCTAAGTTACTGACCTGGAACAAATATCAATGGTCAGTAACGTTAGAAGTTCTTATCCACATACATGCAGCTAGGCAACTAGCAATGGCAGCCTTCGTGTATCTCTTTTTATTTAGCTGAAACATTTTTTTTAAAGGCCTTCTCTTCCTTATTTTTTGCAATTATGTAAATATGGAACATCAGTAGATTAACCACTAGAAGGAGCTTTCAGTGGCTCGGTACAATCCCTCTGTATGGTTTTGAGTGAGAGTCAGCAGTTGCATTGTGAGAAGTAACAGTAAAGCACAACCATTATATGGCACCGCAAAGCAGCAAGAAAAACCTCTGTATGTGATGAGCATATATGATAGCTCCCATGTATATACTGTATATAATTCTTGACAAATAAAGAGAAACCAATAATAAAAATAGTGATGCAATTTACATAAAGGATGTTCTATTTTTATGGATCCCAAAAAAAAAAAAATCATTGGAAAGAATACATTTTCTTTTGCTGCCCTCAAGACTGCATGCGGGCTCCCTGATCACGATTGTTGTGATTGGCTGTCACATGATTGGGAGCCTTTCTAACTGGCTCCAGATTGCAAATTGTGACCAGGAGCAGTTGGTGACAGTACAGTCAGTGTGCTTTGAGTGTACTTTCAGCACAGAACCTTGGAAACCCACGGACATATATATCCTGCGTATTATATTACATTATTATATATATATATATATATATATATATATATATATATATATATATATATATATATATATATATATATGTATGTGTATGTATGTATGTATGTGTGTGTGTGTGTGTGTGTGTGTGTGTATTGTACACACACACCCACCTTTGCCTTCCCACTTAAAGCGGTTGTATGCCCTAGTGTGAAAACAAACAAACAAAAAAAAAAAACCTGCAATGCAAAGGCATAATGAGCTAGTATGCACCGCATACTAGCTCATTATGAAATACTTACCTTAGAACGAAGCTCCCGCACCACCGCTTGTCATCTCTGAGGGAGCTGACATGTTGCCTCTGCGATTCTTCTGGGTTCGCGGCTCTGGCGCTGTGAGTGGCCGGAGCCGCGATGACGTCCTCTTTCCGGCAAGGAGCTCTGATTTTCCGGCAGCGTCCTTCAGAGCGCATGTGCCGCTGACGTGCAAGATATTCATTTTACCTACAGGTAAGTCTTATTTTAGGCAAAAATGTGCAAGCGGGGTATACAACCGCTTTAAAGACCAAAGCCCTGATCAGGTTTCCACAGAAAAAAATAAATAAAAATCAAAAGGATCTTCAGAAAATAGCTCAGAGACCTGTAACATAATCTTTAACCACTTGCTTACCAGGCACTTAAACCCCCCTCACATCCAGACCAATTTTCAGCTTTCGGTGCTCTCACGCTTTGACTGACAATTACTCAGTCATGCAACACTGTACCCAAATGAATTTTTTGTCCTTTTTTTCCCACAAATAGAGCTTTCTTTTGGTGGTATTTGATCACCTCTGGGTTTTATATTTTTTGCGCAATAAATGAAAAAAGACCAAAAATTTAGAAAAAAAAACGCATTTTTCTTTGTTTCTGTGATACAATTTAGGAAATTATTAATTTTTCTTCATAAATTTTGCCCACAATTTATACTGCTACATATCTTTGGTAAAAATAACCCAAATTAGTGGAAATTATTTGGTCTTTGTGAAAGTTACAGACTCTACAAACTGTGGTGCGAATTATACAAAATTGATCACACCTGATGCACTGGTGACCGATCTCATTTCTTGCGACCCGAACAAGCCAGGAAAGTACAAATACCCCCCAAATGACCCCTTTTTTGAAAGTAGACATTCCAAGGTATTTAGTAAGAGGCATGGTGAGGTTTTTGATGTTGTCATTTTTTCCCACAATTCTTTGCAAAATTAATTATTTTTTTATTTTTTAATTTTTTTTCTACAAAATTGTCATTGTAATAGGTTATTTCTCTCACATGGCATGTGTATACCACAAATGACACCCCAAAATAAATTCTGCTACTCCTCCTGAGTATTACGATACCACATGTGTGGGACTTTTACACAGCCTGGCCACTTAGAGAGGCCCAACATGCAGGGAGCCCCATCACGTGTTCTAGGAGCATAAGTTACACATCTAACTTGTTGAATACCTATTACACTTTTATAGGCCCTGGAGCACCAGGACAATGACACGTGACACTGATGTGGCACTGATGACATGTGACACTGATGTGGCACTGATGACATGTGACACTGACGTGGCACTGATGACAGATGGTACTAATACGGGGCACTGATGACACGTGACACTGATGACAGATGGCACTAATATGTGGCACTGATGAGAGATGGCACTTATACATGGCACTGATATCACGTGGCACTAATATGTGGCACTGATTAGAGATGGCACTAATACTTGGCACTGATGACAGACGGCACTAATACGTGGCACTGATGACACATGACACTGATGACAGATGGCACTGATACGTGGCATTGATGACAGGTGACACTGATAACAGATGGCACGTGACACTGACAGGTGGCACTGATGACAGATGGCACTAATACGTGACACTGATGACAGATGGCACTAATATGTGGCACTGATGACAGTTGGCACTATGTGGCACTGACGACAGGTGGCACTGACGACAGGTGGCACTGACGACAGGTGGCACTGGCAGATGGCATTGGGGACATATGGTTCTGGCAATTGGCATTTCGTTTTTTTTTTTTTTTTTAAACTTACGGCGCTGCAGCCGTTCATCTCCCCCTCCTCACACGCTGTCTCTGTGTGAGGAGGGGGAGCGGCGCTGAGAGATGATCTCATATGTTTACATACGAGATCATCTCTCATTGGACACGCCGATCGCGCTGTAAACGGCCGCTGTGATTGGCCGTTTACAGCGATCTGTGATTGGCCGTGTCCGAGGGACACGGCCAACACAGAGTTTCCCTGCTGCGTGCTCGTGAGCGCGCACAGGGAACGAGGAAAGGGGAGGCCGTCATATGACGTCCTCCCGGGATTTCACATCCGCGCCGAGGCCGTCATTCGGCTACGGCCGGATGTGAAGTGGTTAAAAGGAGACCCTGACCCCATTACTAACTTCAAAAATTTTAAGTATAAAACAAAAATTAAGTATACATGCATTTACATGCCTAATGCAGCATTTTTTCTTTCCATAAATAATTTCTTCTTGTTGTAGCTCTAAACTTGCTACAAATGTAAATATGTTAGGAAAAAGTAAATTCCCTAGAACAGATTCCCTAGCAGTCCTCTTCCTCCTTGCACGTCATAGCCCTCTCCTCTTCTGGAATTGTCGAATTACTCTCTGTACTGGTCCAGCTCCATCACCTGAATATATATCCTTTTATTTAGCAGCCGGGGAAGGAGTGAGGGGGGAATACTATAGAACAGGGGTAGGCAACCTGGGGCCCTCCAGCTGTTGTGGAACTACATTTCCCACAAGGCATTGCAAGGCTGGCAGTTAAAATTACTCCCAGAGGCATGATGGGACTTGTAGTTCTGCAACAGCTGGAGGGTCCCAGGTTGCCTACCCCCGCTATAGAATGTCAATTGACTGACAGCTCTGCTGGGTTGGCTGACATCCCAACCAAGAGAATGGCACCTAGTAGCTCATGACTTTTGAATGTCTATAATGGAGGCTTTTACAGGTAAATAACATACATAGATTAGTTAAATTCACATTTATTCTTATGGAAAGATTGTTGTTGAAATTAATGGTCTGGTGACAGGGTCTCTTTAAATACTATCCTCAAAGTATTTATTCTTAGTCCATTTTTCCACAAAACATTGTCTCCTCAGTATTGTCTATTACAACATTTGATGAGGCTGTTTCGGGTCTCTACCTCCCTGCACCGAATGACTAAAAGTAAACCGCTAAACGCCTTTAAATGTAGTCAGAGAAAATACAAAATTTACCCAGAAAGGTAATTTCTGCCCCATAACCAAAAGAAAGAGCAGTCGAGTGTGGTCACTGCTAGCATAGACTGACTAGAGATACACGGAAATTTCAGCGGCCGAAACATTTCGGGCAGAAATTGGGTTTTTGGTAGTTTACAGATAAAGAAAAGGGTGCTGATGATGGCGCCGAAAACGCACACAATTTTCGGTGCACCTCTAACTGTGACATTATAAAATAATTATTAACAGCGAACAAAGATTGTAACATAAGCCCATTGATAATAAATGTATATTACAACTGTCAAACTTCTCTAAGAAAAATAACTTAAAATAAATAATACATGTATAACACCAGTTGGATAGAGTTTGCCAAGATTTAAAGATAACGTATTGTCACATTTTAAAAATCCTAGCTGAATCCCCCAAGGGAACCAAGAGCTGGTAGCACTTGGTCCAGTTCTGATCAGTGCTCTGGTTGTGTAGCTAATGCGGCCAAATGTGCCCCACTTCCTATTAGTTATACAAACTACTATAACACAGTCAGTGCTGTGTTGTTAGGGGCAGCAGGTAAGGCTACAATTAGGAGATTTGGCAAGCTGGAACACTACAATCAGAAAATGTGAGGAAGGGGCCGTGACTACGGTGCTGGCTGTGTAGGAAGGCCCACACATTGGGCTTCAGCCTGGGGAGGAGCAACAGCCAGCACAAACTGACATAAAAATGCAATTTTATTGCACAATGGTGCACGGTCAAAGGCTACATGCACTTGGTCCCCTGGGGGATTCACCAAGGATTTTAATGCTGTCGCGATACACTTCTTTAATGGCATTTATTTAGTAAAGGCAAACCAATATGAAAAAAGCATGTGCAAGTACATTTAAATATAAAGTACACTATATTACACAAAGTATTGGAACACTTGCTTTTACACGCACATGAATTTTAATGGGATCCCAGTCTTACTCCGTAGGGTTCACTATTGAGTTGGCCCACCCTTTGCAGCTATAACCGCTTCAACTCTTCAAGGAAGGTTGTCCACAAGGTATAGGAATGGTTCTATGGGAATGTTTGACCATTCTTCCAGAGAGAGTTTGGGGTGGAGGAATTGACTGGCCTGCAGAGTCCTGACCTCAACCCGATAGAACACCTTTGGGATGAATTAGAGTGGAGACTGAGCCAGGCCTTCTCCTCCACATCAGTGCCTGACCTCACAAATGCGCTTCTGGAAGAATGGTCAAACATTCCCATAGACACACTCCTAAACCTTGTGGACAGCCTTCCCAGAAGAGTTGAAGCTATTATAGCTGCAAAGGGTGGGCCAACTCAATATTGAATCCTACAGACTAAGACTGGGATGCCATTAAAGTTCATGTGCATGAAAAGGCAGGTGTCCCAATACTTTTGTTAATATATTGTATGTTAGGTAGAATGCGTGTGAGAAAACATGGATACTGAGAAGAAAACAAAAGCACTTTTACAACCTTTATCTAGACTTATTTAACCAGAGGTCATTGATGCCCAGGCTAAACTTTGCAGTGACAGCATGTGTTGGTTAACAGAATTTCTATTACTAATTTGCATATTTAAATAATTAATTTAGAAGGTATTTATTTGGCACGTTGTGGTTTAACCCTTTGCTGCTACAGACTTAAGGAAGGCCATACAGGATTAATTTTCTTTCGTATAACCCGCTGGTTGAATCGATTCCCCCATATGCACATTCGAGGTGGATGGGGAACTCTCTCCTATAGCTGGCGGCACTGATTGAGCAAAAACTTTCCAACCAGATGCTTGTACAGAAGTTGATTGAGAGATTGACTTCTGTACAACCAGCCTGCCCATAGACGGGTCTAAATTTGGCCAGTTCCTGCTGAACCAGCCGAATTTCGATCCATCTATGTGTGGATCTATATACACCAGCAGCAGTAGTGGCATGTAAACTTTCTCACAGTGAGCGGTCAGCTTTCTTGTAGAAGTGATTCAGACAGCTTTAAGCTGCCGGATCACTTCTACATGTACTCTGAGGTTAAAGAAATCCAGCCAACTGCACTATGCTATCACATAAAGGGGTGATCAGCCCCCTTGAGTTAATAACGTAGGGAAAAAAAAAAAATTCATTTTAAATGAAAAAGTGTAATAAAACTATATTAAAAAAAACAAAAAAACAAACACACATTTTTCAAAGCCCCACCGCCCCACCCATGTAAGAAAACAAAAATTGACATACATATTGGATATTGTATTACAATATATTTTAGAACCAACTCTAAATTAATGAGCTGTAAAAGCTTTTAAAGTGTCGCTTACGGACAATTGCAGGTACAGTAGCGTGTGCACAATTTTAAGGCTTGACGTGCTTGGTATCTATTTACACAACACAACTTCAACTTTTATATTATACAAAAAAATGGGATATTAAAGTGGGAGTAAACTCCCATGCATGAATTTTGCCTATAGGTAAGCCTATAATAAGGCTTACCTATAGGTACTGTAAATGGGAGAAATTTATTGTAGATGCAGCTGTTGACATCACCGATGCATGCGCTCTGAAGGAACGGCATACCCGTGCCGTTAATGGCAGCTCCTGCGCGGGAGTGATGTCATCGCGGCTGCAGCCACTCACACAGCCAGAGTCCGCAACCCCGGAAGGAAGACAAGGTGAAGATGCAGGTGCCTTCAGTGGTGAGAGCGCGCCACTAGAGGGCATCGTTCTAAGGTAGGTTTCACATAATGTGCATACTAGCACTTTATGACATTGCCTTGCAGGTTTTAAAAAATAAAAAAAGCCAGCGGATTACTACAGCTTTAAATTGAGGGTGTGCAATAAAATTATAATGAGTATATTTTTCACAAAAAAATATCAGTTGCACTAATAGTGTGAGACATAAAAAAAATGTAACTGCCCCTTTTATTCTCCACAAACATTACATGTTTTCTAAAAGGGGATACCCCTTTTAGAAAACATGTAATGTTTGTGGAGATTCAAGTAATATTCAGTCCTAAAATGTATATTTAACACCTGCGCAAGTATAAAAAAAAAAAAAGTTAATAAAATAAAATACAGGGGTTGGACAAATACAAGAGAAACAATACATGATTTGGGACGACGTTTCGCGTGGAAAGCGGAAGCGATGTAACATTTTTTTGCTTTCGCTGTGTGATAAGAAACTTAGCTAACAGGTGGGAAGCCTCACTTTCATCATTCCCTGCATGTGGTGCTAGTAATACAGAGTCATGTCAGAGCTTACTGAGTTTCAAAGAGGGCAAATGGTTGGTGCCCGCTTAGCTGGTGCCTCTGTGACTGAAGCTGTCAATTTATTTCCGGTGTTGCGAGATACAGTCAAAGATTATGATGGCATATACAGTTTCCAGGAGAACGTCGTCTGATAAGCATAAGCGCAGTAGACATGGTCAATTGACCGAAAGAGACAAAATGGACATTGCGCAAGATTGTGACCCATATTTTTGTGGTAACAGATTCCATTATCCACCACCCAAGACTTGTATTTGCCAATTCCCCAGAGAATTCAGACCGTGTTGGATGCCAAAGGCGGTCCAACACCATGTTTGGTAACAATTTTGTTCTTTTACCATACTTGTTTCCATAATTTTATCCAATCCCTGTAACTGTTCTGTTTTATTATATGCTGACAAATGCACTATAATGTAAGGGAAAATTAATTTTAATATTTAAAACTGCTGTCAGTTTTTTTTCTAATCTGTGCCCCAGGAAGTTTTTACTTTCTGAGCTGTAGACCTTGTGAGGGAAATCCCCTCTTAGAAAGTGGTTACGCGTACAAGTTTTGCCTTTAGTTATACTATAATAAAAAAATAATACACCACCTGCTTGCTTCATCTAATAAACACAAAGTGTCCATGAATAATAGTTCGTACTTACCTAATTATAGAGAAAAAATACTTTACATTTTAGGCTACGTTTCCACTAGTGCGACTTGGGACTGCAAAGTTGCATGACAAGTCGTACCCCATGATTTTCAATGACTACCATTCATATCTGTGCGACTTCAAGTCACAGCTACTTCAAAGTAGTCCCTGCACTACTTTGGTCCCACTTTTATGTGACTTGAGGCCCATAGACCTCAAGAATACACAGGCATTGCTTCAAGTCACAGCAAAAAAATTAAATCGCACGACTTTCAGATCGCAATAGTGGAAACCTATGCTTATAGTGTAGCCCTTAACATAAAGAATATAAATATCCAAAAAAAAACAAAAACAAAATTATGCATGCCCTTTAAGTTTAAATTCGCTTTCTAGTTGCAAAATGTTTTCTTCCTGACTTTTCATTACCCATGCCCACATAGTTACTTGGCAATATTTTAAATAGGCAGTTTAGATAATATGCATATATAAAAATTAGTCTCTTTACAGTTAAAATATAAATCCTTATCGGCTTCTGTACTTAACATAAAGGTCCCCTTCACATTGCTGATTACATGGTTCTTCCTTCCAGGGCCATGTTTTGCAGGCACAGGTATGCACAAGGTGTTGCATGCATCCCCTTGCCAGCAGTCCCATAGAGTTCTATAGCACAGCCACTGTGTTCAAATATGACATTTGTGTGGGTGTGAGTGCGTGTCCCAGAATTCCCTGAAGTTTGGGCTGTGCACCCACACAAATGTCATATTGAGGCACAGTGGCCGTGTCCATGCAGCAGCGTGTCCCCATAGACATCTATGAGACTGCAAGCAAGGTGATGCTTGCAACACCTGTGCTGGCAAAACACAGCCCTGCACAGGGCACACAAGTAATCAGCCATGTGAATGAGGACAAACATTTGCACATGCCCTCCACTGACTATAAAACAAAAAATATATTGGCACTTGAATAGTGGAGGACATGTTCAAACAGGACCTTTTAAGACATAAATCCAGTGTCATGGAAATGCAGCCATATAATAAAATACATGTATACCTTCATCAAATTTTATCAGGATCAAAACAGTGTCCTGAGTACTGTACCATTATCATCATCAGTGATCTGATGGTATACTCATTCATTATCTTCAAGCTTTAACACCCCAGTACGAGGTTGGGATGAATGTAAGGCACAAGGTTTCTGCATGTCACAGATTGCATAGGTAGATGCTGAACCATCTGCTTCATATTTGTCCTAGCCTTCAATCTCCACTTTTGAGAGGTGAGGTTTCCACATCTGTATCAGAGTTGTACAAATCACAGGCCTCATACATATCTGGAACATCCACTTTCCCATTAATTTCTCGCAGCTGCTGGTAGAAATAGGTCCAATCTGTACGTTTTTCTTTACATGTCCATACTTGCTTGATATTAAACACAACACTGATCGCAAGAAGAAAAGCAAGAGTGCAGGTTACTATTGCCCATGTTCGTCTGCAAAGGAGAGGAGGGTGGGTTAAACAGTATACTACTATAGTATCAGGGTTAAAACGGTTCTCCAGTCAAATCTTTGGTAGCGGCTGACTTTTAATAAATCGGACACTTAAATGTCCATGGATCACCCGGGGTAGTTTTTCACTAGCCTTCAGGTTCCCAGCATCTTAAAAGTAGGCAACGGGCTGCGACAGCTTATGGCTTCAGAGTCGGCTGCCAACAGCGCTGCACTTGTGTCCCAGAAAACTGCGGGAAGGGAGGAGAACGTCTCCTCGAATTGCCTCGTCAATCCAAGTGGAATTGAGAGCGGGTACCTGTCAAAACCAGGTAGCCGCCCCCCTCCCCCCACACACAAAGATTACGTGCCAAATTACAAAATTAAAGGAGGGGGGGGGGGGGGAGAGGACTTAAAGCAGAACTTCCCCTTTTGGGTGAAGCTCCACTTTTACAACTAATCCTTTTATTTACTGAAATATACAGGATTATGCTTATTGTGTGACTGGTTAAATAAATGTAAAACACTGACTAAATCTAATCAAAAAACAGAAGTAGTGTGAACTATATGTTAGTAACAGGATAGGTTGGAAAATCTGGCTACTGATAAAATGGTCAAATGCAGAGCAGCAGTATTGGTGCCAGCTCAACACACATTACAATCTGATTGTACAATTTCTGTTAGATCTACCAACAACTAGGTAGTTCAATAGCCTGCTTGACTGGATACAGATTGATTGGCTAGTTTAGCTAGGTCCTCATATTACATTCATTTTTTAAAATCTAAAGTTGATTGTACAGTCTGATTGTAACATGTATTGTGACCCTAATGCTTCGTACACACGATCGGACTTTCCGACAACAAAACCGTGGAATTTTGTTCGAAGGTTGTTGTCTCCAACTTGTCTTGCATACACACGGTCACACAAATATTGGCCAACAATTACGAACGTAGTGACGTACAAGACGTACGACGAGCCGATGAAAAGGAAGTTCAATAGTCATGTGATATCTCCATTACGAAGGCTAGTTTTACAAGACCGAGCGCTTCCAGCTCGTACTTGATTCCGAGCATGCATGGACTTTTGTGTGACGGACTTGTGTACACATGATCGGAAAGTCTGACAACAAAAAATTTGTTAGCGGAAAATTTTAGAACTGCTAATCAAACATTTGTTACATACACGCGGTCCGACTTTCCGCCATCAAGCTCACATCCAACAATTGTTGTCGGAAAATCTGATCGTGTGTACGTGGCATTAGAGTTGTTTAAAGTAGAAGTCCGCCCTAACACTAATATCCCTGCATCTACAGACATGAACAATCTAACACTAACCTATCTAGCCCTGTAAAGAAGAAATCAGTATACATACCCTTTCTGCCACTGGAGACCGGAGTGGCTTTAAAAAAAGGTATGTATACTGATTTCTTTTTTACAGGGCTAGATATGTTAGTGTTAGATCATGGATGTCTGTAGATGCAGGGATATTAGTGTAAGGGTGGACTTCTACTTTAATTTTTACTGCAGAGGATCTCCGCACATTAGACAGGTTTCCATGCCATGAGTGTCTACACTCTCTGCAGCGTTTGTGCTGGGAACAGAAATGACACAGGGCCAATGTCCC
This sequence comes from Lithobates sylvaticus, assembly GCA_028564925.1. Taxonomy (NCBI): domain Eukaryota; kingdom Metazoa; phylum Chordata; class Amphibia; order Anura; family Ranidae; genus Lithobates; species Lithobates sylvaticus. Next base: position 119,522,018 of record CM053027.1, on the reverse strand, counting down.
AGCACTAATTATTTAAAAGTACACTTCAGTAAAACAAGAACATTTTGTGCTCTTGCAGAGATATGTCCAGGATTTTACAGCCCATTCAGGAGAGGGGTGTTTTTGCAAAAAAAAAAAAGGACACACAAAAAAAACGTACTCAGTGAAATAGATTATTTTGGCATCAGAAGGCACTTCTTTCCACCACGAAGCATACATCAGTGATTCCGTACAATGACCAACTGAAATATAAGAATGTGAATTCAAATTAAACACACAGGAGTCCTTGTTGCAATCACTCCAAATGTAAATCATCTTAAATTTTCCTGTTTTTTTTTGTGTGCAACAAATAAAAGCATACCTTTCATAAATAGTTCTTTCGGTACAGGCCCATCAGTAATATTGCAGCTTCCCGTAACATGGTCACAGTAACACTGCTTTTCGCAATGGCAAACTTCTTGGCACTGTAAACCATAAAAACCAAATGGGCACACTGCAAGTAATAAATAAAAAACAAAACATTACATTGTTAGGCAGTATAAATATACAAATAAAATATACAGAGATTTCAGACTTCTCTACTTATTTATACACTGCAGTTTTACTTTAAAATATTAGTGCAAAATGAAAGAGTTTATTTATAAATATTTTCACCTAAGATTCAAACACTTTTGGATTTATATGGGCTTTTAGTTGAAAAGAGATATAGAGATTATATACATTATATATATTTTTTTTTTTGCAAGTCTCACACTTAAATTATTCAGATCAAACAAATTTTCATATTACACAAAGACAGGGGCAGACTGAAAACTCATGGGGCCCCTGGGCAATTGGACATTATGGGGCCCCCAGGCAATCAGACATTATGGGGCCCCCAGGCAATCAGACATTATGGGGCCACACAGTATACGCGCGCGCGCACACACACACACACACACACACACACACACACACACAGTATACAATCACACAGTATACACATACACACAGTATACACAGACATGTTTCTATTGGCTGAGAAGGTACTGGAGAGGTGGGACAGCTATAATCTTGGGATTTTTAGACCAAAAGGATGCCGGTAAGGGAAATTTCAGAGACAGATGTAAAAAAAAAAAAACACAGATTTTTACATACTGTCCCTGGTTTAACTGAGGCTGGCAACCCTGATGGGGCCCCCTAGTGGCCCAGGGCCCTCGGGCAGTGCCCGAGTGGCCGAATGTTCAGTCCGCCCCTGCACAAAGATAACCTGAGTAAATCCAAGATGTAGTTTTTAAAATTATTATTTAATTTATTAAAAGGGAAAAGAAGCTGTTCAAACCTGCCTGGCCCTATGTGAAAAAAAGTAATTGCCCCCTCCCATGCTGAAACATGAATGAACTACGATTAACCACAATTTTTTGGAAAACGGAGTTAAATTTCACTTGCCACACCCAGGCCTGGATTACTGCCAGACCTTTTGAATCAAGAAATCACATAAAATGAAGCACGCTAACAGATCACAAAAAGCCACACATCATGCCACAATCTAAAAAAAGATCAAGAACAGATTAGAAACAAAGTAATGTACATGTTCTCAGTCTAGGAAGGGTTTCAAAGCTATTTATAAGGTTTGGAACTCCAGTGAACCATGGGGAGAGCCATTATCCACAAATGCAGATAACTTAGAATAGTGGTGAACCTTCCCAGGAGTGGCTGGCCTACAAAAATTACTCCAAGATCATGACGACGACTCATCCAGGAGGTCATAAAAGAACCCAGAACAATATCTAAAGAACTGCAGGCCTCACTTGCCTCAGGTAAGATCAGCGTTCATGATTCAACAATAAGAAACGGACTGGGCAAAAATGGCATCCATGGGAGAGTTCCAAGGCCAAAGCCACTGCTGACCAAAAAAAAGAACACAAAGGCTCATCTCACATTTACCAAAAAACATTTTGATTTGATTATCCCAAGACTTTTAGACAAATATTCTGTAGACTGATGAGACAAACATTTTACTTTTTGGAAGGTGTGCATCCTGTTACATCTGGCATAAAACTAATACAGCATTTCATAACAAGAACATCATACCAACAGTCAGACATGGTGGTGGTAGCGTGATGACCTGGGGCTGCTTTGCAGCTTCAAGACCTGGACAACTTACCATAATTGATGGAACCATGAATTCTGAGCTCTACCAGAAAATCCTAAAGTTGAATGTCCGGCCATCAGTTTGTGACCTCAAGGTCAAGTGCACTTGGGTTATGCAGCAGGACAATGATCCGAAACACAACAGCAAGTCCACCTCCAAATGTTTCAAACAAAGCAAAATTTAGGTTTTGGCATGACCTAGTCAAAGCCTGGTCTTAAATCCAATTAAGATGCTGTATCATGACCAGGACGTTCATGCTGGAAAACCCTCCAATGTAGCTGAATTAAAACAATTCTGCAAAGAAGCGTGGGGCAAAATTGCTCCACAGCAATGTAAAAAAACTCATTGCCAGTTATCGCAAACGCTTGATTGCAGTTGTTGCCACCAAGGGTGACACAAGCAGTTATTAGGTTTAGGGGGCAATTACTTTTTCAGATAAAGCCAGGTAGGTGTGGACAGCTTTTTTGCCTTAATAAATGAAACCATCATTTAAAAACTGCATTTTCTCGGGTTATCTTTGTTTAATAATAAAATTTGTTTGATGATCCGAGTCATTTAAGTATGACAAATATGCAAAAAAAAAATAAAATCAGAAAGGGGGCAAATACTTTTTCACACAACTGTATAAACATACATACATATTTACACAAGCAATGTGGATGATAAACTATGAATCTTGATCAATCAATACCTTCTTCACAGTAGGGCCCGTGGAATCCAGCTGGACATTTACAGTTCCCATAAATGTGGTCACATGTCCCATTGTTCTGACACCGACACTTGCTGGCACATCCATCTCCATAGTAACTCTGAATGCACGCTAGACAAAAGAACATGGAATATGAACATTCATTCCTTCCATGTTGCAAAATATACTGTTTGCTTATCTGGATGTCCCCTACACTTTAATAATACTCTTTGCCATTGGTTTTGCTCTCACATTTTACAATTTACAACATTTGTAATGAAACAAGGTTGTAAACTGATCATTTTTAGCTGGATAAAAAAATGGCTGCAAACTCAAGGGCCAGAAATATGGAAATCTGAATGTTTGATGTGCTGAGTTTTTCCCCATGATTCCCTGTTGTCCTTAAGGGCCTGTGCAACAGGGGTTTGTTTTTGAGCTGGTTCAGAAAATTAGGGTAAGCAATGTTTGAATTTGATCTTACAAGCAGTGTTCACCCATTTATAACACAGCATTTACTTTGCTTGCATACTATTGGTACATGCAGGATGTCCCATTTTTGATATATCTGAACTGTTGTTTTTTTTCTCAAAGATATATGTGCAGATTGAGAAAGGTTTATGGTGCCTGCACCCTTAGCAGTTTTTTTTTGTCTTCGATAATTGTTTATAACCATACAGGTTCACTTTTTCCACCTATAAGAGCTCTTGGAAAAACACTGTGACCCCAAGGGAGCCTACACATACCACTGGTGTAAACCCTAAATGTTTATCATGTAATTAGGTAAGCATGACAATTACCATCACTGCAGTTACTGCCTGTCCAGCCAGTGTCACATTTACATCCAACTGAAATGAAAGAAAATATAACATTTAAAAAATTGAACATTATAGTAAATCAACTAAACAACATGCATTATACTGCATTAATATGCATATTATTTTCCTTCAAGTAATTCTAAAAGCATAAGGTTTTTTTTTTTTTAACCTTTTTTTTGCATTAAAGTAAAAAACCTTTCATGATCAGCTAACCCCATTCCCCCCTTAAATAATTACCTGGCTTCTCTTTCATTCCAGCGATGTGCCATCGGCTGTGACACTACTCTCTCTCTCTCTTCCAGTATTCATAGGACACAGAGACAGCAGTGGGAGCCATAGGCTCCTGCTGCTGTCAATCAAATTTTGTGAAGAGAGAATGGTGGGTGGGACCAAGCCGTGCAGTGTGTGTCAATGGAAGCACACAGCTTAGCTCAGGAGCATGTCCACACGAATGCCCCCATTACAAGCGGCTAGCTATCGGGGCACTCGGAGAAGAGGTCAGCACCAGCAGGAGACCCCAGAGAGGGAGGCAAGGGGCAATATCATTGCAGAGTAGGTAAGTAGAACATGTTTATTATTTTAAGATTAAAAAAAAAAAATAAATTATATATATATATATATATATATATATATATATATATATATATATATATATATATATACACACACATACATATACACACACACACCTTACACTCTAAACTATGCCCACATATTCCTTTCTAAGGCAGACCATACATAGTTACATACTAGGTGAGGTTGAAAAAAGACACAAGTCAATCAGGTCCAACCTGTGTGTGTGATTAGGTCAGTATTGATTGTATATCCCTGTATGTTGTGGTCATTCAGGTGCTTATCTAATAGCATTTTGAAACCATCGATGCTCCCTGCTGAGACCACTGCCTGTGGAAGGGAATTCCACATCTTTGCCACTCTTACAGTAAAGAACCCTCTATGTAGTTTACGGTTAAACCTCTTTTCTTCTAAATATAATAAGTGGCCACGTGTCTTGTTAAATTCCCTAACTTTTTTTATCTCTATTGTGGGGTCACCAGTAGAATTTCTAATATATGGCCAGCTTAAGCCTCCCTGTTGGTAAATGAGACAACCAAACAAAAAAGACCAACAGAGAGGTTTAAAAGTGTTGTAAAGGCAGAAGGTTTTTTTTATCTTAACGCATTAAGATAAAAAAAACTGTGTGTAGCAGCCTCCCCAGCACCCCCTAATTACTTACCTGAGCCCCATCTCTTTCCAGCGATGTCCACGATTGTCTAAGCCATCCGAGACACCCCTCCTGATTGGCTGAGATACAACAGCAGCAGCTGTGGCGCCATTGGTCAGCCAATCAGGGGAGAGAGGGGCCAGGTCAGGGCTCCATGTCTGAATGTGGAGTGCCCCCATAGGAAGCTGCTGGCTTTGGGGGCACTCGATAGGAGGGAGGGGCCAGGAGCAGCAAAGAGGGACCCGAGAAGAGGAGGATCTGGGCTGCTCTGTGCAAAACCAACTGCACAAAGGAGGTAAGTATAACAAGTTATTTATTTTTTTAAAACAAGCCGTTACAATCACTTTAAGGAACAGGAGATGGCTAGAACGTGTGCAACTGTATAGGTGCAATGTAGATTTGCATAGTATGTGCATATTAAGATATGCATCTCACTTAATATGTCCATTTCATAAAAGCAAGGGGCTGGTAAATTACATATTTACTGGCCCCTTCCCCCTCTCTCCATCTTCCTATGTACCTGCAGCAGCTGGCGGTCACACAAAGAGGGGAACCGTTTTTGTTTTTTTAAGAAATTTGCAAAGATTTCAATCTTCTTTCATGTTATCATTATTTGGTATTGTTTGTAGAATTTTGAGGAAAATAATGTTGTCAATCCATTTTGGAATAAGGCTGTATTATAACAAAATGTGGAAAAAGTGAACCGCTGTGAATATCTACCGGATGCACTGTATTAGCCTTGAAATGGGCTTTAACTTACCTAGTAAGCATTCTACAGTTTAACTACACCCTCTTTCTCCCTGCATTCTCTCCTCCTTTTCCTATCTTGGTCTGTATCACGGGACACTAGCTGGCCTGCACACCCCTTACATTTTTTACGGATTTTATTTTTTATCAGTGCTCTCCAGCAGCAACAATGCACCATACATCACTGAACACATTGCTTTGACCCTATCAAGTCAATGGGAGATCACGCAGTGCAAAGACCCATACCAAATGCCAAGGGAGGCTCTAGTTAGACCCATGCTGGTTAAAGGTTTTAACCCACCTAAGGCTTTGTAGCCACTGCTTTTTTGGTATGACGTAGTTGTGGATGTTCAAAGCACTGATTGTAATGGGTTTCCAAAGTTAAAGCCTCATCTCACTAGAAAGAGCTAGGGTGCTCCGAGTCCTCTATTGTGGCAGAACTGCTCTCATAAGCTATGAGATAATCAGACATTGGGTGAGGAGGCTGCAGGCTCACTGTAACCAATTCCATACAGTAGATCCCACTCTACTTTATAAAAAATAAAATTCAAAACCCTTTTAAATTGCACAGCAAATGAAACGCCATGACTTCATCAGTGATTGGCAGGATTCTTTTTGATTATAAATGGATACACTATTGTAAAATAGATGTGAAATAAGACCCCTCCTACAACCACAAAAAAATAATAATAATAATAATAATAATAATAATAATAAAATGACATACTCTGGGTGCATTTCCCATGACCACTACAGTTTGAAGAGCCACAGAGAAGGACATCGCAGGAACTTCCAGTCCAGTAGCCAGTACAATGACACGCTCCTGCAACACACTGTCCATGGCCTCCACAGTCAGGGGGATCACAGTACGGTTCATGGACACAGACAACAGTAGACACACTTCGTGGGCAGCGCCACATTGATTCATTCAGGCTATAAAGACAAGAATTAACACTGTGACAGGCTACAATTACTGTAAGTGATAAAAGGAACACATACACATATTCTTTAACTGCAATAGAAAAAAAAACGCTAGGCTTCATGCAAACTAGCATATAAAAACGCTCCTAGCAGCAGCTTTTGAGCATTTTTTTTCCTGTTTCTAGAAGCAAATAGTGTTATCCTAAGTGTAGATGAACACTATTAGTCGAGAAGCGTTTTTGAAGCCTCAGCCTCCGGGAGCAGAAATAAAAAAAAATTTTTTTTTTGTATTTTTTTGGAGCGATTTGACTGCAGAAAAAAAACAAAAAAACAAACACTCCTAACCGCTGGTTTCCAGCAAGTTTTTTTCTGTGTAGAGGAACTGCACAGAAAAAAAAGGGAATAAGTCATTACAGGAAAAGGCAATAAACGCTAACGCTTCTAAAAGAGGCACACGTTTTTTTCATCCAGCGTTTTTCTGGCATTTTTTTTTAGCTTATCCACTTCCTGCCCAGCCCTTGTAGCTTTACTGCTACAGGGTGGCTGCTTTGCGCAGAATCACGCATATTATACACGTTGGATCTGCATTTCCAGGTAAGGGGCGAGCGTGCCCGGCTGTGCTACGATTTGTCACAGCACATGCCAATAACCAGGTCCCGGCCAGTGATCGACCACCCGGCGTTTGGCTCGGAGTCTCACGGAACACAGCTCTGTGTAAACAGCACAGAGCTGTGTTCAGTGACAGGGGATCTAGTTGGCATTTCATTTCCTGCTAATCAGGGAATGAAAACAACTAGATCCCCAGTAAAAGCAGCACACAATACACTCAAACACTTGGTAGGCAGACATTTAACCCCTTGATCGCCCTAAATGTTAACCCCTTCCTGCACAAATCACTGTAATAATGGCACTGGTGATGTCAGTGGCAGTAGTTGCCACAGTCTGTTAGTGTTGGATTGACCCCCACATTACACATTGTTAGGCACACTTAAAGCGGAAGTAAACCCATAGATTTAACAGTCTAAAAAAAAAAAGGCATGCAGTGAATGCCAACTGCACATTGGCTGTGCTCTCAACCAAACAGTCAAACCATCCAATGGCTGGTGTCATAACGGATCACATGTGCAGCACTGTGGCAGTTGAAGATTAAACAGAGGCAAAGATGGCAGCTTGCTTGGCTGAAAACGATAGGAGGGTTTACTTCCACTTTAACCCCTTGATTGCCCTAGATGTTAACCCCTTCCCAGCCTGTGTCATTAGTACAGTGATAGTGTATAATATTATCACTGATAACTGTATTAGTGTCATTAGTGATGTCAGTGGCAGTTAGTTTGTTCCCACTCAGTGGGATATTGGCCACCACACTATCACAGTCCCATTATAAGTTGCTGAGCCCTGCCATTACTAGTATTAACAAAAACAATCCAGTATATAGCCCATAGTTTGTAGATGCTTTAACTGTCACACAAACCAATATACACTTTTTGGGATGATTTTTTTTTTTTTTTTTTTTTTTACCAAAAGCATGTAGCAGAATACATTTTGCCAAAAATGCATTAGGAGATTAGATTTTTTTTTTTTTTTTTACTGGATATGTTTTATAGTAAAAAGTAAAACAAATTTTGTTTTCTTTTCAAAATTGTTGATCGTTTTTCTTTAAAGCGGGATTGTACTGAAAAAAAAAAATTTAAAAGCCAGCAGCTACAAATACTGCAGCTGCTGACTTTTAAAAAATGGACACTTACCTGTTCCAGGGTCCAGCGGTGTCGGCAGCCGAGGCCGATCGATCGCTCGGCTCCCTGCTGTAGCCGGCGCCATTCTCGGTGAGGGAATCAGGAAGTGGCTTCACTTCCCGATTCCCTACTGCGCATGCGCGAGTCGCGCGGCGCAATGAGAATCTTCAGCGCCGTCTGCCGGGTCACGTGTGTGTCCCGGCAGACAGCGCGCCGGGACAGGAGGTGACGTAAACTCCCGTGGGAGTTTATGCCCGGAAGTGGGTGCAGATACCTGTCTTAGACAGGTATCTGCACCCCCCTCCCCCCTGAAAGGTGCCAAATGTGACACCGGAGGGGGGGAGGGTTCCGAAAAGCGGGAGTTCCACTTTAGGGTGGAATCCCCCTTTAATATAATAAAAAAGGTGATCAAATACCACCAAAAGAAAGATCTATTTGTGTGAGAAAAAAAAAAACAAGATATACATTTTGAGTACAGCATTGCATGACCGCGCAATTGTCAGTTGAAGTTGCGCAGTGCCGTGCAAAAAGTGGCCTGGTCATAAAGGGGAAAATCAAGTGGTTATAGTGTGCATGGAGCCTTTCAAACCCAGAATTAAGCAGCCAAAAAAATAAAAAACAACAGAGAACAATGGTGTGTTGCAGCTTAGTGAAAATGTGCACAAAACACCTTTAAAACGATGCTATAAATTACACTAAAAACACAAACAGTGTAAATCTGTATCCATCTTAACTTGTGAAAGCTGCAAAAAAAATATTAAACAAAATACTTATAAATATGCAGTGGAAAGAAAGTCTACACACCTTTGTAAAAATGCCAGGTTTTTGAGAAAAAAATAAATAAAAATCAGACCAAGATAAATCACTCCTGATTTTTCCCACCTGTGATATGACCTATACTCTGTGCAATTCAGTTAAAAGCAAACTGAAATGGGGAGGGGGTAAAAATACAAAATGCACAATAATACATGGTTGCACAAACATGCACACCCTTAATTGCTTCAATACTGGGCACCTTCACCCCTTTTCAGGCCAATTTTCCGCTGTCACATTTTGAATGAAAATTGCGTGTTCATGCAATGCTGTACCCAAATGAAAATGTTATCATTTTCTTTACACAAATAGAGCTCTTTTATTGGTAATGAATCACCACTGGGTTTTTTATATGTTGCTAAACAAGTAAAAAGAGAGAACATTTTTTGGGGAAAAAAAGAAAATACACACCACAGTTTTTCTTTGTTTCTATTTTAAAATTTTGCAAATAAGTAATTTTTCGTCTTCAGATGTGCACTGATGAGCACCGATAAGCTGCCACTGACGAGGCGGCACTGATAAACTGCACTGATAACCGGCAAATGTGTTTACATGTGACCAGCTGTAATTGGACACAGCTGATCACATGGTAAAGGGCTGCTGTGATTGTCTCTTTACTGTAATCTGTGATCAGCTGCGTCTAAAGCACACAGAGGTCACAGAGCGTGTCCGATGCACGCGCCCCCCCCCCCACAGGCAATTGAGAGGTGCACACGTGGGAGGATATCCATAGACATCCTCCCAGAACTGGAGGCCCGCACCATCTTTCAGCTATAGCGTAGGTGGCAAGTGGGTAAACCAATACTTGTTGCAGCACATTTTAAAGTGGAAGTAAAGTCAAATTTTGGACTTTCACCTACAGGTAAGCCTATAATGAGGCTTACCTGTACGGTTTAGGAGATATTCCCCGTGCAATGCACCGCTGACTGCAGCGGCGCATGCGCACGGGGGATTCTCGGCTGAAAGGCCGGTAGAATACGAACCCTGCCGGGAAGAAGTCTCCCGTGCGCGGGAGTGACGACATCGTGGCTCCAGCCACTCACAGCGCTGGAGTCGCGATACCCGGAAGACACGCCGAGGCAACATGTCAGCGACCTCAGCGTGGACCAGGTGAGTTACCGACGCCTCGTTCTAAGGTAAGTATTTCATAATGAGCTAGTATGCGGTGCATACTAGCTCATTATGCCTTTTCCCTTACAGGTGTATAAAAAAAAAAAAAAAAAAAACATGTCAGCGGGTTTACTACCGCTTTAACTTTATGACATCATTCAGTCTATTGGGGTAGGAGTACATCAGCATGGCACATCTTCCTTTGGGAGGCTTTTACCCATGCCTAAAAAAAAAAATGCTCCAAATCTGTCAGATTGTGAGGGAACCTTTTGCGCACAGACCTCTTCAGGTCATCCCACAGGATTTTCAATTGGATTCAGGTCTGGGCTCTGGCTGGGCCATTTCAAAATGTTAATCTTCTTTCAATGATGCCATTCTTTTGTTGAGATGGAGGTATGCTTGGATCGTCGTCGTGTTGAGAGGTGAAATTTCTCTTCATCTTTTTAGCAGAGGCCTAAAGGTTCAGTGCCAAAATTGAACTTTTTGCCAAAAAGTCCCTCCACCCTGACTAAAACCCCAGATCCAGCTGAAGAAAAACTGCTTCAAAACATAATGCTGCCACCACCATGCTTCACTATGGGTATGGTGTTTTTTTTGGCGATGTGCAGTGATGGTTTTATGGCAAACATAATTATTAGAATTATTGCCAAAATGTTAAATCTTTGTCACATCAGACCTGAACACATTTCCCATATGCTTTTGGCAGACTTGATGTAGGTATTTACCAGGCTTGGATGTTTTCAGGCTTCAGTCTTGACACCCTACCTCACAGCCCAGATATATGAAGAATATGGGAGATTGTTGTCACATGTGGTACACAATCAGTACCTGCCAGAAATCCCTGCAACTCCTTTAGGCTAGGTTCACACATATGCGAAAGAACATCGCTTTCTATTGTGTCTGTTCACATATGTCCGATGCAGCCGAAGTGCAAATTGAAAAAGAGTCCTGTCAGTTTTTTAAGCAGTGTGGTCCGGCTCAGGTGCAAATTCAGGCCCATTGACTTCTATGAGAATGCTTCTGATTCGCACATGTCATTCAGTCTTTAACAGGATAAAATCCTAACCTGATCCTGATGTAAACCTGACCTAATACTGATGCAAACCCGACCTGAAACGCTGAACAACCACTTTGTCAATTAGCTGTTTACATGTGTTTTTGATGTCATTGTGGTCATCTCAATTCAGGACATGCGCATTCCGGTGCGTTTTCCAGCGTTCCAGATGTGTTCCATGCAGCATGTTCTACTTTTGTTGACTGCACTGGAACACACTACACTGGTGTGAACTAGGGCTACAGAATACATGGAAAACACTTTGCATGCGTTTTGTTTTGTAGATTGCAAATGCACTGGAGTGCATTTGGCATGTACCAGTCCTAAATGTCAGAAAAATTCTACTGAAACAGCTGAACTTTATATAGGCTTAACCAGTTGCTTTCACTGATGGTAGGTGTGTACTGACTACTATCAGTTTGAATGTGATTGATTAATTCTGAACACAGCCACCTCCCTAATTATAAAAAGGTGTGTACACCAATACAACCACTTTAAATTATTTTTAATCGCCACTAAACAACAATTTCCATTTATTTTTAACTGAATTGCACAGAGTATAGATCACATTAACAAGGTGGAAAAAATTCAGGTCTGATTTTTTTACATTTCAAAAACCTGGCATTTTTACTGGGGTGTGTAGGCTTTCTTGCCACTGTATAATTTATTTAAATATTTTCATTTGCGTGATTTATAGTATTGGTATAAGACTATGCTTCTGTTAAATTTTCAGCCCAACCCTGGCAACATCGACTCATTTCATATAGGCTGTATAGCACTTTTCATACATAAATACATCCCTTATTTTGATTAGAGAAAACTGAAATTTCAGTACATACCAGTGATCAGAAGGATAACTGGCCAGGGTTTCATTAAGTACCAGAGTGGCCGATCCTCCTCCATCAAGGTTAATGGCATTGTAAACTCCTTGATCCTTTAGGAAATTGGCCATCTCCCACAAGTTTAGGCTGAAGATTCAAAGGAAAATAGGAGTTTTATTCTTTTTCCAACAAAAATGTTTACATATATACAGTAGGTTGGAGATATTTCATGACATAATTCATAATCAAGTCACCCTCTTCTCTATACTTAAGTTATGTATATACTGGTTATTTTGGAATGACGATGTTAAACTGTATATGATATTGATTAAACCCTACTCATCCAATCTAGTCAGGCCCTGCCAATGCATGCCAGCGAGTTGCTGTTCCTGGTTGGCAGTGGCACCAATATGAAGGCTCGTCCAGCCTCTGCATTTGCAGCTTACTATGATGACACCCCAGAAAAGCCCAGGGCAACTGAATGACAGCAGCTCATCCCGACAAGCACACATGACTGATCCACTAAGTTGGCACTGCCCAAAACCCTGGACCCATAAAGTGTAAGAGCTAAATAGGAGTCATGTGACCGCCTGAAATAAATTATTAAAAATGTACTCATTTCATTATATGTTGGCTGATTTTACCATGGGTTGCTGATTTCTTGTGGGCCTTGCTAAAGGAGTTAGGGAATCAATGAAAGTTTATATATTAACAAAAATGACTCGGTCGAGTGGGGCTACCTCTGGTCAGTCCTCACTAGGTTCGGTTTCGGCCCGCGCTTTCTTAAATGGATCCAGATGCTTTACGCCCATCCCAGAGCTCGTATACGAACCAATGGCTCACTCTCGGATTCCTTCTCTCTCGAACGTGGGACGCGCCAGGGGTGCCCGTTATCTCCGGCCCTCTTTGCACTGGCCATTGAGCCCCTGGCTGCCCATATTCGCAGAGACCCCCAGATAAAAGGCATAAAAGTAGGCCCCCTGGAAGAAAAACTCTCCCTCTATGCGGATGACTCCCTCCTATACCTGGCAGATAGCTCCTCCTCCCTTAACTCGGCCCTCGCACAATTCGAGAACTTTGCCCAATACTCTGGCATTCGTATAAACTGGGATAAATCTGTTCTATTCCCACTAAGCAAGTCCCCCCCGCGGGCCCCCTCACACACACCACTGCGCTGGGTGGAGACCTTCACGTACCTGGGAATTAAAATTGGGTCCACGATGAAAGGATATATCTGCCTAGAAATCTACACCCACTACTGGAACAACTTACCAAAAGCTGTGCTAACTGGCGTAACCTTCCTCTTTCCCCAGTGGGCAGGGGCAATCTGATTAAAATGGTGTACCTACCCAAGTTTTTGTACTTTTTTAGGCAGACTCCTACCCCCATTCCCCGCTCCTTCTTCCAAAAACTAGATAGTTTGGTGACCGCCTTTATTTGGGCGGGACGCCCTCCCCGGGTCGCCCGTCGCACACTCTACCTCCCACTTTCCGCTGGCGGCCTAGCCCTCCCAAACTTCCTGGCGTACTACTGGGCGGCGGTTCTAGTTACGGTCCGGTGGTGGTTCGCCCAGCCCAAGCAGAACCCTGCGGTCACGTTGGAGGGGGCACTCCTCGGGTCCTATGCTGCCCTGTCTAACCTTGTTTTTCGGGGGCCCAGAGCTCACCCCCAGGTGACTGAGCCTATGAAAACCACTATAAGGGTGTGGCAGACCTCTAGAGCCCCGGGACTCAAACCTAATACGTGGTCACCTCACACTCCACTGTGGGGTAATCCACTCCTTCCTCACCTGAACTCGATCCCTGACCCAGCAGCCTGGGCTCACTACGGGATAGTGAAACTTAAACACATTATATCGCGTGGCAGGCTAGACACATTCCTTAACCTGAAAAGGACCTACCGATTGCCCCAGACCTTCCTTTTTCGATACTGGCAGCTCAAACACGCCGTTGACTCACAATTCCCAGAGACTGTTGCCCTTGATTCAGATTCCATAGAGAGACTCCTCACCTCAGGAGCGATGGGGAAACCCCTATCCTCCCTCTACCTCTATCTCACGGTGGCTCAGGACACGAACACGACAAGCTTGTTCAATAAATGGAGGGCAGACATCCCGGACCTCACTGAGGAGGCCTGGGAGGATCTGGTCTCCACATATATCCCCTCTATGATTGCGTCCAGGGACCGCTTTATTCAGTTAAAGTTCCTGCATAGAGCTTACTACACCCCGCATAGGCTGGCCACCATCTACCCCTCCCTGAGCCCACTCTGCACGAGATGTAAACAGGATAGTGGCACGTTTATTCATATGGTCTGGTCCTGCCCGAAACTTCAGTCATACTGGCAGGCGGTCGCAGGGACCTTGGAAGAGGCCTATGGGATCAGCCTGACTATGGACCCCCTCTTTTTTCTCCTTAGCTACCTGGAGGACATGGAGGGGGACAGGTACACTAAATTAGCCATGACTTTCCTCCTATTCTATGCCAGAAGGGAAATCCTGTTGAAATGGAGGGGGGAGGAGGTCCCCACTAGAGAGACCTGGGAAAACACGGTTAACAGGGTCCTACCGCTGTATAAAATTACGTACGAAAGTAGAAACTGCCCCGCCAAATTCGACAAAATATGGTCCCCCTGGATGGACAGAGTGGCAGACGGCCCTCTGGATGCAGAACCGGTCTGAGATCTATAGAGTCCTAGGAGATGCCCGAAGCCCCACTGAGGTTGTAGTCCTTGGCTCCCTTCCCTCTCCCTCCCTTCCCCCCCCCCCCCCCCCCCCCCCCCTCCCCCCCCCCCCCCCTGGACTGACCTTCCCCTCCTGAGCGTTCTGACCCACCCCCTTGACAAGGTAGAACATGCTGTACCGCCTGTTCTTCATTGCTATGTACCCTATGAGTCTATTATCCAGAATGCAATTGATTGTACTTTCTTGCTATGAATACGTGTATGCTTGTACCCTTGAATCTGTTCATGCATTGTATGTATTTGTTATTTCGAAATAAACACCTCTTTACTGTTAAAAAAAAAAAAAAAAAATATATTTTTGGCTTTTTTTGTTTAGAATTTACATTATCCGACATTACCGACATTATCAGTTAGGAGTAAAATGTGCAGCAAATCTATTTCTACAGAAAAGACAGGAGAATAATTTAAGAGGCCAGCTTGAGGCCAGTAGCACTGTCAGGGTCTGGCAGTATCTCTAATAGTTAGACATACCATGTACAGAATAAGCTCTGATCTCCATGTGAAGACAAGACTCCGATGTTACCGACCTACTGATCTCATTCTTTTTTTTTTTATTATTCACCTGAATTTTTAGCATGGTCTCACTTGAAGGAACAGACATTTTTGCCAAGCTGAATAATGCACTAGCTGTATTGTGTTTTTTTTCAAAGGCAAATGTAGGCTGATTTTTTATTAATTTTTTATTTAAAATTTTACTAAACTCTCCTATACGAGTCACAAATCAATTTACTATGTAATGCACAAGCCTTGTAAGGTAAACAGAAATCTTCTTTTACGGTCCCTGTCTCTCCAAGACACTGCAGCTCCAAGTTGGAGGGTTTCAGTAAGAGGCAGTTCTGTCAATCCAGAAAGCAGCGGTCAGGACTGGGAGTAGAAAGATCCAGGCTTGTGAATCAGCAGGGACAATGCTGATAGCCATGCCACCTGCAGTTTTTTTTTTTTCATCCCACTGTAACGCAATTAGGCACAGTCTACATGAGAGTGACAATTCTATTCTAATTTCAGGAGTAATGCAGTATTGTTGCCACCCCATCACAAGAAGCTGCATTAGGTATACTTTACTGGCAGGATTATAAAAGGTATTTGTGGGACTTTGCAGGGGGACTGAAATAAAACTGTTATTGCAGATGCACCTATAATTAAGTATTGCTGTACATTTTTTTTTTTAATAGGAGGCCATAGAGAGACTTACCCTCTCCCATCAGTCTGTCCATCTGCATGAAACAGAATAACACGCCCCTTTTTATCATACCCCAGTGCTGTTCTAGCCGATATCTTATTAATAAACGCATCAAAATGTCCTGGTGAACAAAAGAGAGTTAAAGTTTACTGAGATGAAGAAAAAAAAAATACACTTTGCTGCTTGCTACATCTTAAAAACTGCTGACAAGTAAGCTTTTTATGACAGAAGGGATTATTTATGTCTCTTCTGTCATTAATACTTCTCCCTGCCTGTCATCATTTTTTTTTCCCAATTGCATATTCCTGGGGCAAAGAGTGCATGTGCAGAATTATATCATCCTGGCGTGGCCAACCAAGATGGCCAAAGACTCTAAGGCCCCTTTCACACTGGGGCGGTTTGCAGGCGCTATTGCGCTAAAAATAGCGCCTGCAAACCAACCTGAAACAGCCGTTGCTGTGTCTCCAGTGGGGCAGCGCTCCAAACCCGCCCGCAAAACGGCGCTGCAGCAGCAGTTTGCGGGCGGTATTAACCCTTTTTCGGACGCTCGCGGGGGTAAAACCGCCCCGCTATCGGCCGAATAGCGCCGCTAAAAAGACGGTAAAGCGGCGCTAAATATAGCGCCGCTTTACCGCCAGCGCACCCAGCGTGAAAGTAGCCTAAACCAGGAAAAAGACCAGGCATACATGATCATTTTGCTGGGTGTGTCATACTTGCATATTATGGCATAAAGCTTTTTCAAAAATTGGGCTAACTTTACTGTTTCGTTTTTTTTTTTTCCTTCATTGAAGTGTATTTTTTCCCAAAAAATTGTGTTTGAAAGACCGCTGGGCAAATACAGTGTGACATAAAATATTGCAGCAATTGACATTTTATTCTCTAGGGTCTCTGCTAAAATATATATAATGTTTGGAGTAATTTTCCAGCAAAAAATATTGATTTTAACTTAAAGAGGAAGTAAACCCTAATGGGTTTACTTCCCCTTTGTTTTCCTGCAAAGGTAAAGCATAATGGGCTACTATGCATCATACAGTGATGACATCACTCCGGCGCATGGGAGCCGCCAGTGACGGCATGTTAGCCTTCACTAACGGCATGCTCAGTGCGCTTGCGCCGTAGACATCGGTGCCCGTTTTTTGTAAAATATCTCCTTAACTGTTTAGGTTAAGGAGATATTTCTTGCACCTACAGGTAAGCCTTAATCTAGGCTTACCTGTAGGTTAAAGTGGTCCCGGTTAAAGTGGTCCCAGAGGGTTTACAACCACTTTAAGAAACAAGTGTCAGAAAAAGATTTAGACTTTAAGTGGTTAAACTTTAAAAACTTGGCAGACTGCCTGGATTTTTTTTCCACACAGAAGTTTCTCCCCTTGATCTAAGAATAAAGAGTAAAGCTGGCCATACACCATACAATTTTCTTATTCAATTTCCTTTAGATTTACCTTCAACTGTGTAGTACAAGGGCCTGCCTGATTGCATACAAATTGAAAGTGTTTAGATTTGACCTCATATTATATGGTTTTGGTAAATCTAAAGGAAATCTATAGACAAAAGTTGTATAATGTATGGCCAGCCTTAGTTACACTGTTTCATTTTAAAAACTTGGCAGACTGCCCTGATGTTTTCTTTTGACAGCTGAGTAAGCAGATAAGTCTCTCCACTTGTTATATGAAAGATTTGGCAAACACTGCAATAGAGATCGTCAGGGGGTTGAATCGAGATCTCGATTTTTTAACGATTAATTGTGCAGCTCTAATACAAAGCACACCAAAATTCAAGAAATAGTACATAGAGGATATGTGTTTATTCCACTCTTCAACTTTAGGGACTAACATGATATATATTGCAAAAGAAAAAAAACGTTAGGTCCCAATCACAGCATTTTAAATGGACATTTTATAGAAAAAAAATATATTTCTTGGAGTATCTGAAACTCATCCTAAAATTGTGGCACTTAGATGAGGAATATAGCAGGTGAAAGATTAAACTAACCTGTAGTTTGAGTCTCCTCGCATTCCACACTCTTGCTCTGGTCAATATACACCTCACCGTTCCGCAACAACCACACAACTCCACTCACAAGCTGTACAAAAGGATTTTCCTTATCCAAGACCTCCTCTTCAGATAGATAGCTAGAATACACATAAAGAGGACACAATCAAATAGCTTAAACCCTTATTTCCCATCAGATTACAAATATTCGAACAAAGTTCAATTTGTTATAGAGAGAGCGCTTACTAAAGCCAGACAAAGATGATTTAATGATATTTTTAATTAAAGGAGAACCCTGTATCCCTGTATTGAGAGTAGTATGCATGGCCATTGTACATCTCTTCTTTTGACAATTCTGACATTCTGATTAAAGGATAAGCTCGCCTTTTGCAGGTAAAAAAAAATGTGTATTTATTATTTTTTGTTTCTGGAGCCTCTAAAGCATTGCACCAGCGATCTGCCAGTGTACAGGACACTTACCTGTCCAGGGATCCAGCCCCATCCTCAGCCAGGCTAGTTCTTCACTAGCCTTTGGGTTCCCGGCACCGACATCTTATCTGTGGGCAGCTTGGTTGTGCCGTTTTTGGCTTCACAGCTGGCTGCCTACTGGGCTGTGCTTTGTGAATGGTCCCACAGTCTTCTGGGACATGTCACAGACTGTGGGGAGGGAGGGGGAAGAGAACTTCAGCTCAGAAAGCCTAGGCAACCCGAGCAAAAGTTGGAGCGGGTACCTGTCAAAACTAGGTACCCGCTCCCCCCCACCCCCCAAAAAAAATGACCTGCCAAATTTGGCGAAAGGGGGAGACTGAGAAGAGGACTTAAAGCGGAACTCCGATTTAAAGCCAGTGACTGCTAGGCAGTTAGTATTTTCAACTGGAAGTCAACAATGGTGACTGACATACTTTTCACAGTTTCCTTAATAGCTGAATTGCAGACATACAGCAAGAATGTGTTTTTTTTTAGTCCTTTTCCACACTGAATAATCAGAAAGAGGACTACAGCATTTCCTGGTTCAGCATTACAGCTTCATGTGTCACCTACATGTTTATAGCACAAAGGAGATGCTGCTTGATGAGGCAAAAATATGTGAGAAAAGGCTGCAAAGCTGAACCAGGAAATTTAAGCAAGAACTCAATGTACCATGAATGGGCAAAATCAAAAAAATTGTCCAAACAGAATTACCAAGCCTTTGGAAGGTAAACAGTGTACATATACAGCATGTACTTCAAAAGTGTATTTAAAGTCCAAGTTCAACTTTTTCTCAAAATTAGCCCGGACCCCCACACTAACCCACTCTACACATTTAGCTGTGTCATCAGGTCTGTATTTACCTCCTCTGAAGGCTGCAGTCTCCTGCGCTGTATGCAGCCTGGTTGGTAACATTTCTACTGCTGGGCTCTCTGCACCTGCTCATTAACATCCCATAGACTTGAATGGGACATTCGGGGCAACTGAATGTTAGTGCACAGGAAGCCTGGCAGCAGAATTCTATTATTCTCCATGAAAATGCTGCTGGAGAACAAAGCTGTCAGGGAAGGCAAGTATTGAGGGGGGAAGGGCTAACAAGTATTGAAGGACTAGGCTATATTAGTTAAAAAAATTTAAATAAAAAAGCTGAATTGCACTTCAACTGTTTGGCAGGAATTTTTATTTAAGCTGGATTCACACCTTTGCATTTTTTTTGTTGATACGTTTGCAATGAATGCAATAAAAACACACCAAAACACATCACTGTGCATTTTAGGGCCCATTCACAATTTAGCGCTGTGTTGAGGTTTGTTAACAAATGCATGGTTATGCTCCTTGTGTTGCACATTTGCATTAAAAGAGAATTATGTGCCTTTCTTTTTTTCAGAATCATACTTACCTAGGTGGATGCAGCATTGATGCTGCATCTGTCCACCGCCAGTTCTAAGACTGAGAACCAAGCGATCAAACACTGCCGATTGCTCGGTTCTCAGTGCTCCCTGAGCAGACAGCTGGTAACTGTCAGTCACCACTCTCTGCTCTGCCCCCCTGCCCTCACTGGAGCGCTGGGCTGTGGAGGGGATGGGAGCCATCGGCTCAGGCTTACAGCAGCTCGCTGAGAGGCTGAGCCATGCCAGTCCAGGCATGTGGGCGGATCCCGACTTCATTGATCGAGCCCGTAAACGCCTCTGTGACGTCAGCCAGCAGCGGGCAGAATGAACTGCACTTCTGTGATCCACAGGAGAAATACAGCCAAACGGGCTGTAAAAAAAGTAGATCACAGATAAGGGCCCATTTGCATGGGCACTGAGGTCTGTAAAGCATGAATGGGCTGTGTTTATGCGGCTGCAGCTGACAGGTGCTGTGTGCAGTCCATGTAAGTATATGTGAATGCAGCAGCTGCATAGACAAAGCTGCCCATTCTAATTTGACAGGAGAGTGAGGCAGCTCCAAATGCAGACAGTCTTTCAGTGATTACTCACTTGCATGGCTGTCAAATTAGGCCAAGAAACGGTGTCAGTGCAGCACGTTGCATGGGCTGCCTGCATGTAGCACCCTAGGCTCAATCCTCATAACCCAATGCCCATTCATGGTCTACAGCAGCCTCTCTCTGAACCTTTTCAACACAGAGGAACCCTTGAAATAACTTTTCAGTCTCAGGGAACCCCTGCTAAAAATGACTTAGTGATGGTCAGTGGGAAAAATGTTCCTTACACTTGTGAATGAATGAATGATTTGTATAGCGCTGCAAATGGGAACTGAATCGCCTCAAGGCACTTGGGCCGTCCTGTGTTGTCCTGCTTCCTAGAAGAGATGGGTCTTGAGTTTTTTCTAAAGGTCAGATGGAAGAATTCCCCTTCTACAGCTAAAAGGTCAATTATGACATTGTGAACTTATCTGAGAGGCAGAAATTGCTGATTGCTCAGGGAACCCTAGCGACCTCTAGAGCAGGAATATGCAATTAGCGGATCTTTAGCTGTTGCAGAACTACAAGTCCCATTGGGCATAGCAAGACTGACAGCCACAAGCATAACACCCAGAGGCAGAGGCATGATGGGACTTGTAGACTTGCAACAGCTGAAGGTCCGCTAATTGCATATCCCTGCTCTAGAGCATCCCTAGGATCCAGGGAACCCTGGTCTACGAGCCTTAGCACCTGTGTGAATGAGGTCTTGGAGATTGGTTAGTCCTGCATTTTTCCAGTCAGCACCACTAATGACCCAACAAAACCATAAAAATCAATACAAATAATAGCATTGAAACTCGTTTACAAATTACAAAATTTCTCACCCAATCACCATGGTACCATCAGCCCTAATGCCAAACTGGGCATTTTGTATTCCTTTTGAGTTCTGTACCAATCTGCCATTGCTGACAATGTTTCCAAGACATTGAAAAGTTGTAGTATTAAAATATCCTCCGTTTTGGGCCACAAGGCACTTTCCATATTTTGCAGTTTCTTCCACAGTTGCCGTAAAATTACTGGCACATCCTCCAGGACTCCCAGGCTCCAGCACAGATACAGTCCTCAATGGGTTATTGATGAATGTAAAGTGCCCATAAACAGCCTTTTGAGGCAAACCAGGAAACATTGAGATATAAGTCCTAGTAGAGGCTGTCGGCCATGTTGTATCATTATTACTAGGCCATGTCTCGTGCGTTTTGTTTCCATGAGTGACACGCAAACAGTCTCTGGTCTCACGATGGCTGCGGCTCGGGCCATGCTTAGAAAGAGGGTGATAAGGGGACAGCACGTCATCAACCAGTGAATTTCTGCAATAAGACAAAACACAACAGAATTATATTTGTTCCTTTTACAGCACAAAGAATGACAATATAAACTTCTATTATTTATAATATGTCAGTTACATTTAGGCTGTGCAGTTTCTGTAGAGGCTCTGATCGAAGTCCTACAGAAGGAAGGGGAAGAAGAGACGGGATTTCAAATGCAGGTAAGTACAACCAGGAGGAGGCCGGGGGGTTTATCTTTTTTGAAAAAGTACATTTACACTTTCAGCTGAGCTCCAGCCTTAAGGTATATTTTCCACACTTGAAGCAAGCCCTTTGCTGTGTTAAAACGGATTGCTCTGAATTCTCTGCAAACTTGCAGCTTCACAATATAACCCTTTTAAAGTGGATGTAAATCCACACCACATGAATAAATACTGTTGCCAGTATGATAAAGTATGTATCTGTACATGGTAGAGCTGCACGATGACTAAAATGAGAATCACAATTTTTTTTGCTTAGAATAAAGATCACGATTCTCGTGGTGTAACATCTTTCACATTATACAAAAAAATTGGGCGAAATTTACTGTTTAGTTATTTTTTTTTTAATACATTACCGCTTGCCGACCGCCTCACGCAGATATACTGCGGTAGAATGGCACGTACAGGCAAACTAACGTACCTGTACATTGCCCTTTAAGAGCGCCCGCGGCAAGCTCCGTGAGTCGGATTGCGGGTCCTGCGGACTCTATGTCCGCAGGGATAACTGCGATCGTCTCACTGAGAGAAAGAACAGGGAGATGCTAATGTAAAAAAAAGCATCTCCTCGTTCTGCCTAGTGACAGTGTCACTAATCGCTGCTCTCTTTGATCGGGAGTGGGGAGCGGTGATCAGTGACCCCCACAGTTAGAATCACTCCCCAGGACACACTCAACACCTTAACTGCCCTAGCGGTTAACCCCTTTACTGCCAGTGTCATTTACACAGGAATCAGTGCATTCGTATAGCACTGATTGCTGTATAAAGGATAATGGTCGCAAAAATGTGTCAAAAATGTCCGATGTGTCCGCCATAATGTCGCAGTCACGATAAAAATCCCTGATCGCCGCCATTACTAGTTAAAAAATATATATATATATTTTTATAAAAAATGCCATAAAACTATCCCCTATTTTGTAGACACTATAACTTTTGCGCAAACCAATCAATAAACGATTTTAAACGCGATTTTTTTACCAAAAATATGTAGAATACATATTGGCCTAAACGGAGGAAAAAAAGTTTTTTAATATATTTTTGGGGGATATTTATTATAGCAAAATGTAAAAAAGAATGCGTTTTTTTAAAAAAAATTGACGCTCTTTTTTTGTTTATAGCGCAAAAAATAAAAACCACAGCGGTGATCAAATACCACCAAAAATAAGCTCTATGTGTGGGAAAAAAAGGACGTCAATTTTGTTTGGGAGCCACGTAGCACGACCTCGCAATTGTCAGTTTAAGCGACGCAGTGCCAAATCGCAAAAAGTGCTCTGGTCTTTGGCCAACAAAATGTTCCGGGACTTAAGTGGTTAAAGTGTATTTTTTTTTTAAAATTGCATTTGAAAGCCCGCTGCACAAATACCGCAAGACATAAAATATTGCAACAACCACCATTTTATTCTATAGGGTCTCTGCCAAAAAAAAAAAAACATAATGTTTGGGTGTTCCAAGTAATTTTCTAGCAGAAAATAATGATTTTTACTCGTATTCAACAAATGTCAGAAAAGGTTTGGTCTTTAAATGGTTAAACTTCCTTCATTTACATTGTGATTAAACTTGGCAGGCTGCCTGGATTTAATTTTTTTCCCAGTTGTGAGAACTCTTTGCACTTGTTAGAAAGAATCGTGACATGCTGTTTTGAAGATCGGAAGAGAAAAAGATTGCGATTCTTAACAATTAATCGTGCAGCTCTAGTACATAGCTTCTAATTCTAATCCTACCTTCCACAACTCTCCCTCTTTCACACACGAGCCCCCACAAAACTCCGGAATCCATGGGCGGGACTATGCTGCTGCGCTCAGTGGGCGGAGCCGTGATGTCACTAGGCTCCCGCCCACCTCTACACTCCCCTTGTGCTGGCAGCGGCGCGAGTACGAACCTCGTGCTCATTATACTAGAAGTGCGCGCACAGGGGACACAGAGCGCATTCTGGGCAGAAGCAGAGCGTGCTCACAGCCCCCCTGTGACTCCTGCGCATGTGCCACACAGGCTGTAGTGGGGAGGAGTTTCCAGTATAGCTAGCACAGCTCTGAGAGCTGAGAGTTGGGAGATGGAAAGCTCTGTATGCTGGTTGGTGAGATAAGGAAATCGCCTGTCACTCACAGAACAAGGAAGAACTGACTGGTATTTCTCTCTCTGTCTTTTTATTCTACTGAAAAAAGATGAGAGGATTGCTCAGAGCTAGATTAACTGTTTGTGACAAGACTGGGCACAGATGACACGAATACCTCTACTCTACAAGGTACAAGTGTTAATTAAAAAAAAAAAAATGCTTAAAATTCCTAAAAAAATAAAAAAATAATTGGAATTTTTTTTTTTTTACTCACCTCTAAATGCCTGTTGCTAGGGGGTCCCTTGTAGTCTGCCTCCTTCGGTGCCTGGGCTGGTGACATCACTTCCCCTCGGCGCAGGAAGGGCTCCCTTCTGTCAGTCATCTGGGACATGTGACCGGTCCCAGATGACTGCGCGGCCAATCACGGCGATGCTCGAGCATGCGCAGTGGGTGCCCACAGTTGCAATGCCGGTGCCGCCGAGCGGATCGGGGGACGAGCGAAGCTTCGACGCCCCGCATCGCTGGACCCTGGGAAAGGCAAGTGTTCGATTATTAAAAGTCATCAGCTGCAGTAATTGTAGCCGCTGACTTTTATTTTATTTATTTTTTTAATGGATACTCCTCTTTAAGCTGCAGCAGCTATCATGAGTTTGCCCTCATATCTTGTCTGAATGACAATCATTTATCAGTCCCCTTATTTCCTGACCAGTACTGTCATGTCCTGCCCTTCCGAACTATTCACTTTCTCTGCCATCATTTTGCATGAAAAAACACAATACGGCATTCTTTTAAATGTGCATGCTCCCCCTGGGGGTGCAGATTTTAGCTGTGTAATCTGCTGATCAGTTGCTTGATTACAAATCAAATCATTCACACACAAATTAAATAAATTACAAATTAAGCAACTGATCAGCAGATTGCACCAAGTGGCCAGCAGGTTGGGGCATGCAAAAAAGGGACAGCACACAAACAACAATCAAACACACAGAAAGGGAAGAATGAGACACATACAATCAACACTACATAAAATAAACAACTATCCTGTATACACCCCCCAGTCAAACAACTCCTAAGTAAAGACAACATTGCACATTTAACCTAAAAAGTTAAGGGCCAGTTCACACCACAAAAACGCACTCCAGATCTGTTCCGGATGCGTTTCTGCATGCGCGTTTTTAATGCGTTTCCAAATGCATTCCAGGTGCTTTTTTTTTTTTTTTACTATACTAGGGTCCCGTGCATTTTTGATGCTTTCCAGTGCATTTTACTGCGTTCCAGTACAGTCCAGTGCAGGAAAAATGCAGCATGTTCTAAATTTTTCTGGAACTGGAAAGCCCTGGAACTGATTGCACTGGTGTGAACTATGCCATTGGAAACCATATAACCTACTTTTCATGAAGCAGAACAATGACGCACTGGACTGCATGTGGTGTGAACTGGCCATTAGTGAAATTAATGAACACCAGGAATTATATGTTATACAAGCTGACATTGGGCCAGCGTGGCTTGACATAAACATCCATATCTGATATCCAGAGAGCCGATGGAAAACACTGTAGTAGTTGGTGCTACATGCAGTGATAGCTGCAATCTTCAGGTTCCTGTAACAGGAGGCTTCCCCTCTGCACACTGAACACAGTTTGCGCACTCAGTACCTCCGACCATTCACAGAATTCCTTGTATTTTCTTCAATGACTACAAGGTGTGCTCTGATTGGATGAGGTGAGGACGAGGGGTGAATGTCCAATCAGTGAATGCCTTGTTTTCAACAACATACTACTACAGTGATTTACAACATTGCCAGTGGCCTTCCAGATTCCAAATAGGTAGACTTACATTAAGCCAAGCTGGCCAAATGTACATGACAAAAATATTCTTGGAGTTCAGCTTTAACCTCTTGGCACCCACAAGGCATATGGGGATGGGTTTTTACTCCTACATGTGTCCATGGGTATCGGAGCTTTCTGCGCTGAAGGTGCACTTCCAGTACAGTGAATGAGCTGTCAAAGACAGTTCACAATCTGTACTAATACAGGGGGTCCCCGAGTTACGAACTCGTTAGGGACTGTCCTCCTGTTCTTAACTCGGAAATGTTCGTAAGTCGGCCGCGCATGCGCAGACTGACAATTACGGACATTTCCAATGTTCAGTCGAATGCCGTTCTGCGCATGCGCTGCAAATTACGGACATTTCCGATGTTCCGTCGAATGCCGTTCTGCGCATGCGCTGCAAATTACGGACATTTCCGATGTTTGCCGGCATTTTCCGAGGCTCTGTCTGGCCGCGCATGCGCAGAACGCCCGCAGCACCCGGTTCGTAAGTAGGAGATGTTCGTACGTCGGGCGTTCGTAAGTCGGGGACCCCCTGCAAACAGTAGTCGGTGGGGCTGGCCTCCGAACATGTGAGCGCTGTGATAGTCGATCCCATTGGTCATGTGTTTGGCCATTCCTACCTGCCCCCCTGGGTATACAGACCCTATTAAAAGGGATGGCGAGGCTGGGCTGTATGTTGTCAATAGGGATGCACCGATACCGAGTATTTTCACGGATACTCGTGAAAATGCTCCCGATACCCAAAAACTGATACCTTGCTGTGCGATTTGCGTCCATACAAAATAAATGGGCGTAAATCGCATGGCAAAGAATCGCAATGTGATTTGAACAGGAATGCTTTGTGATTCCTGTCCGAAACGCATGCAATTTCCCCCACCGCTCCTGTGTGTGAACCCACTGGAGGTGCTCACAGGGCTGGAGGAGATGCCCTATACTCACAGGGGCCTTGGAACTTCTCTGCCAGCCCTGTGAGCACCTCCCAATCGTTTTCTATCATCGGCGGGATGGCGACACTATGCAGATTTGGATTTGATGAGATAGGAGATATGTACTTTAATGTGAGTTGTTATAATAATAATAATAATAATAATAATAAAAAATAATAATAATAATAATAATAATACAGGATTTATATAGCGCCAACAGTTTATGCAGACAACATGAGGGCAGACAGTACAGTTACAATACAATGCAATACAGGAGGAATCAGAGGGCCCTGCTCGTTGTTATAACATTTTGAATAAGCTGCCCATTGCTGCATTAGACAGCGCTTCCCTTTCTATACTGTGTTCACACACACGCAATGGAGGAAATAGCATGCAATTCGGACAGGAGTCGCATTGTATTCCTGTTCAAATCACATGCGATTTTTTGCAGTGCGATTTGAGCCCATTCATTTTGTATGGACACAATTGCAAAAGTATTGATACTCAGTATCAGCGAGTACTTGACTGAAGTGAAAGGTACTAGTAAATTTAAAAAAAAGGTATTGGTGCAACCCTGGTTGACAGGTCTGGGCCCCATTCACACCTGAGCAGTCCGAGAACATAGGAAAAATGCAGAACGCGCTAGCGGTGCTATTAGTTGTAAGTGGCACCCCAAATGTGGCTAGCAGACATGAATTTTGTCAAGCGGGAAAGAAACACGTCATGCTCTGCACCAGAAAAAAGGGGCAGGAGCTTCTTTGACGCTTTTGTCACACAAATGGCTGCGCTATGCTTTTGCATGAATGAGGCCTTACAGCTTCAGAAACAGCAAAACCCGTCATCTGACTGCAAAATCAACTGCCGAGGGCACAGGCATGCGCACGGGCTGTATGTACCTAGGCATGCCCTAATCACAAGGGTTTCTGGAGGGCTGCCTGCAGTTATCCAAGCCGAGTGTCTATGACACCCATTCTTACACTGCCAAGAACCAGCACAGTTCCCCCCCTCCTGAACAGATGGCTCGATCTGCCCCTACCTCTCTGTGTCTGTCCGCCTATACTCCAATCCCCGGCATGCTGTGCCTCAGAAAAGGGCTGTGTGCACGGGAAATTTAAAGACCAGCAGCCAGCAGATACATCGTAGATGAAAGGAGCTGATGCCTGAGCCTCCCACCCTCGGATAAGTGAGCTCACCATCCACTGTCTGTGACTGAAGTCTCCCCATTCCATCCCTTCTCTCTCCTGCCTCTAAGCGAGTGAGTACACCAAGGTAAGGAGGACTCAGATTTAAGGGGTGCTCTGCAGACTCTAAAGTAAGGGGAGCTTTGGGAACTCTGATTTAAGGTGGAAATAGAGCTGCATGATTAATTGTTAAAGAATCAACCCCCCCCCCCCCCCCCCCCCCCCCCCCCCACAACCCCCCCCCCCCCCCCCCCCCCCCCCCCCCCCCCCCCCCGCCCCCCCCCCTGCAATCTTAAAGAGGAACCCCCCCCCCCCCGCCCCCCCCCCCCCCCCCCCCCCCCCCCCCCCCCCCCCCCACCCCCTCCCCCCCCCCCCCCCCCCCCCCCCCCCCGCCCCCCCCCCCCACGCCCCCCCCCCCCCCCCCCCCCCCCCCCCCCCCCCCCCCCCCCCCCCCCCCCCCCCCCCCCCCCCCCCCCCCCCCCCCCCACCCCCCCCCCCCCCCCCCCCCCCCCCCCCCCCCCCCCCCCCCCCCCCCCCCCCCCCCCCCCCCCCCCCCCCCCCCCCCCCCCCCCCCCCCCCCCCCCCCCCCCCCCCCCCCCCCCCCCCCCCCCCCCCCCCCCCCCCCCCCCCCCCCCCCCCCCCCCCCCCAACCCCCCCCCCCCCCCGCCCAACCACCCCCCCCCCCCCCCCCCCCCCCCCCCCCCCCCCCCCCCCCCCCCCCCCCCCCCCCCCCCCCCCCCCCCCCCCCCCCCCCCCCCCCCCCCCCCCCCCCCCCCCCACCCCCCCCCCCACCCCCCCCGCCCCCCTCACCCCCCCCCCCCCCCCCCCCCCCCCCCCCCCCCCCCCCCCCCCCCCCCCACCCCCCCGCAGCCCCCCCCCCCCCCCCCCCCCACCCCCCCCCCCCCCCCCCCCCCCCCCCCCCCCCCCCGCCCCCCCCCCCCCCCCCCCCCCCCCCCCCCGCCCCCCCCCGCCCCCCGCCGCCCCCCCCCCCAAACCCCCCCCCCCCCCCCCCCCCCCCCCCCCCCCCCCTGCAATCTTAAAGAGGAAGTAAACCCTGATGGGTTTTACTTCCTCTTTTCTCCCCTGCAAAGTAAAAGCATAATGGGCTAGTATTCATTGCATACTGCAAGTAAATACTTTATACAGCCCACTTCCTGTTTCTTGTCTGGTAAAAAAAAGGCCTAGGTTTATGACATCATGCACAGCTCTCTCACTCACACTCTCCTGAGAGTTTGCCAGAAAGGGAGGGGCGGATGAATCATAAAAGAGCCAATGAGAGCTGGCGGTGTGCCTCTGTGTAAATCCAGGAAGTGAACAGGCAGCAGCTTCAGCTGCCCACAGTTAAAATGGCTGCAGCCAGACTTAGGCTGGATTCACACCTATGCATTTTGCAGATTTGGAACTACAGAACGTGTTCCATAGGAAACCATGTTAAATGGACTGTAGTGCAAATCTACAAAATGCAAAAAGCACTAAAAATGCATAGGTGTGAATCCAGCCTAAGTGGAGGGAGATTTCTGCAGCATATTTGGCAAGTACAGAATCACAGTATATATAAAATATCCAAAGTGGTTGGAGAGATGCTTCAGAATGGCAAAGATGTTTTTATTACAAAATGATGTGAGCAGACTGCAGTTCTTCTTTAACCACTTGGCTAAATATGGCTGCTTAATGACCAGGCCATTTTTTGCAATGGGGCACTGCATTGCTTTAACTGACAATTGCGGGTCGTGCGATGCTGTACCCAAATAAAATCCTTTTTTTCCCCCCACAAATAGAGCTTTCTTTTGGTGGTATTTGATTATCTCTGCGGTTTTTATTTTTTTGCGCTATAAACAAAAAAACGAGCGAAAACTTATTTTTTTTTTTCAAACATAATATTTTGTACTTCTTGCTATAGCAGATATCTCCAATTTGTTTTTTAAAAGCTAATTTTTTCCTCCCCTTTAGGCCGATATGTATTCTTCTACATATTTTTGGTAATAAAAAAATAAATAAAAAATATCACAATAAGCGTATATTGATTGGTTTGTGCAAAAGTTATAGCGTCTACAAAATACGGGATAGATTTATGGTATTTTTATTATTATTATTTTTTTTTTTACTAGTAATGGCGGTGCTCTGCGATTTTTATCAGGACTGCGACATTATGGTGGAAAGATCGGACACTTTTAACACATTTTTGGGACCATTGAAAATTATACAGCGGTCGGTGCTATAACAAAATGTCACTGGCAGGGAAGGGGTTAACACTAGGGGTGATCAAGGGGTTAACTGTGTTCCCTAGTGTGTGTTCTAACTGTGGGGGGAGGGGACTGACTATAGGAGATGACAGATCGTGGTTCCTAGCTAGTAGGAACCCACAATCTGCCTCTCCTCTCAGAACAGGGATTTGTGTGTTTACACACACACACACACACACACACGTCCCTGTTCTGCCTCTCGTGCTCGCGACCGCCGGCCAGGAGCATCGGCACCCCCGCAGTGCAGCGGGCACGTGCCAGCTATCCCGCTTAGCCGGCGTACAGCTACAACGGCTCGCAGGATCGTGCCGACCTGCCGCAGTATAATGATGTCGGCAAGCGGATAAAGACTAAACCTTTGTCTGCCACTTGTTGCTTAAAAGTTAAAATCAATATTTTTTGCTAGAAAACCCCCAAACATTATATATTATTTTTTTAGCAGAGACCCTAGAGAATAAAATGGCGGCTATTGCAATATTCTATGTTACACTGTATTTGCGCAGTGGTATTTCAAACACAATATTTTTGGAAAAAAAATACACTTTAATGAATAAAAAAAAAACAGTAAAGTTAGCCCAATTTTTTTGTATAATGTGAAAGATGTTACGACGCAAGAATCATGATATTAATTCTAAGCAAAAAAAAAAATTAAATATGATTCTCATTTTAGCCAGAATTGTGTAGCTCTAGGTGGAATGCTGGAAACTCTGATGTAATTGGGGGGCTTTGGTAAGCAGAAACTTACATCAGAGTTCCCCTTTACACCAAAGTCCACAGCTTTCCCACTTCAAAAAATAAATAAAATAAATTGCTGTGCGCCGCAAAAGTGTTCGCTTTTGGCCCAAAGAAAAGGTGACAACCCTAGGTATAATCCAGCTGTAGGAGGAAACCCAGGCCTCCTGTTCATATAAACACAGGGCACAGCCTCCTAGTCACCAAAAAGGAGAAGTTGGGATACGTCATCTTAAAATTAGCTGGGTGTCCATGTACCTGGCGCTGACACACAGCCAGCAGTGCAGTATCAGTGCGATCCTCAGCGTGTCCTTCCAGCGGGCACCGGAGGTGTTATGTGCCCGGACACACCGCACCGATCTCATCAGCCGGGCACTCGCCTCTCTCCCTCCACTGGGCGCCGACATGTTGGACACAGCGCGGTCACATGACTACTTCCGGGTACTCCCAGCACCAGTACCACGTGACACGTCATGAGTAACACGCTTCCTGACAGAGCTGTGTTTCCTTTTGTCACCTTGTGTGCTCTACAACCCCCAATTACTGATCACATGAGCTCAGTCACAGAGCCTCTGTAAGCCATTGTAGTGTGACTCCAGCCTGACATCATCCATAACTTCACCTGCCTCCTGCTCATTACTAAAGTATCACATACAGCACTCATGGCATTTCCTCATTATATTTTACCTCATATGGGTGGCATTGGTCCCTTTGGTCAGTACCAGGGGCCACCACTCACCACCAGCTTGTCATACAATGTAAAGTTTGATGGCTGCATGAGAGTGCAGCTTGTATTTTGGAGCACATTGAATAAACCCCTTCCCTTTCGACTAAAGATAGTCTGGAAGATGGTTATAGTCCAGTTGAGCTTCTAAAATGGATAGAAAGTCATTTTTAATATTGGCAATCAAGTAAATGACCAGATGTAGTAGTTTACACTGGTGGTGGAATTTACCACTCCCTCTGAAAAGTGATTCATGGTGGGTTGCTTTTTAGAAGTGGCTGAACAAGTTTTGCGTGCGTTCAGGATATGGTTGCCACCTCATCCCTTTAAACCCAAACACATATTAATTACATAGGTTCTGTGACTGAAAAGGTGGCAATTAAACTAATTTGGTGCCTCATCTGCATTTAATTAGCCTCAGAACCTGTGTAATTCAAAGGTGTTCGGGTTTAAAAGGGATGAGGTAGCAACTCTAGTTCAGGAGCGACACTGCTGCCTCCAAGGCCCCTTTCCTCACGGACGGTCCGATCAAAAACCCCCACTTTTCTCTGGAGAGGTGGGTGTAAACAAACATGTGTCCAATGTCCATTAACAACCGCTTACATCCAATCCGATCTGCAAAAGAGACATATGGGGATCCCCTTGTGTCCAGCAGATCGAGTGGCAGTTGGGTGTAAATGGACAGGCGGTCCCCTTTACATCCGATCGCCCTCAGAGAACAACAGGTTGTGTCTGTGTAAACTCTGCATAAGCAGAACGGACATGGATCTGTCATCCGCCTGCTCAGCAAACAGATCACAGCCACAATCCACCCTGTGTAAAAGTGGCCTTAAAAGAGGTTGTAAACCTCTCTGTGGAAGTTGTACCTATAGGTACTGAAAAAATCTCCTAAAATGTGTAGCGTTTAGGAGATACTTCCTGTGTTTTGCATCGATGATGCGCTGTGAACAAATGGCCCTCTGTGCCGTTTCTTCACAAGTGAGTGCCGTGACTGGTGGCTCCGGTGCGCATTTGCAGGAGTGACGTCACGTGGCTCTGGCCAGTCACAGATCCGGAGTCCGCAGCCCCGGAAAGAGGGGTGAACATGGATGCGCCCTGCAATGGGGACAGTGTGGGCTTAGTTTGCAGGCAAGTGTCACATAATGTGCTAGTGTGCCATGCATACTAGCACATTATGCTTTTACTTTGCAGGGGCACCAGGGTTTCTTCACTTCCTCTTTAAAGTGTTAGTTCACCTTTACCAAAAAACTGCCTATGCAGGTAAGAGGTGCCTGTAGATAAAAAAAAACTGTATCTTTGTCTAAAGTTGCATAATGTCCTTGCTATAGGTGGAGGCCATTTACATAACTCCTGAAGCCTGACTGGAAAAGGCCTAGGGCCTTGCTAAGTGGGGCCTAGCTGTTACTGTTCACCATCACAGGGGTAACCTCTAAAATGCTGAGCTAAAAGCTACTGAATTAGGGAGAGAAAGTGCATATGAGGGGGTTTGAATCAGAAAGAGCTTGTTCCTGTGATGGTGAGGTGAGCAGTAACGACTAGGCCTCTCATAGCAATGTCCTAGTTTTCCAGTCAGGCTTTATGAGGCACCTAAAGTGCCTACACCTTTAGTAAATTCAACTTTAGTCAGAGCTGTCTGAGCAGTTTGTTTTTATCTACAGATGCCCCTTATCTGCATAGGCAGTTTTTTGGTAAAGGTGAACTATGCCTTTAACCATCTTAATACCGAACACTTTTACCCCCTTCCTGCCCAGGCCATTTTTATGTTTTCAGTGCTGTCACACTTTGAATAATAAATTAAATTACTCAGTCATACAACACTGTACCCAAATTAAATTTTTATCATCTGAGACAAATAGAGCCTTCTTTTGGTGGTACAGTATTTAGTCACCGTTTTAATTTTTATTATTATTTGTGTTATATGAGCGAAAAAATACAATATATAAAAAAAAAAAAGAAAGAAGAAGAATTTTGGAAAATAAATTATTTTTAGTTTCTGTTATACAAATTTTCCAAATAAATGTTTTTATTTTTATAAATTCAGAACAAAAATTGAATTTCTGCTAAATTTCTTTGGTAAAAATGACCCAAATCAGTGTATATTAGTCTGTATGAAAGTTATAGAGTCTAAAAACTATGGTATACATTTGAAAATTGATCCTTATGTACGGACTTAGCAAAAGTCCCTAAATCTATCCTGTATTTTGTAGACGCAATAGCTTTTGCGCAAACCAAATCAATATACACCTATTGCGATTTGTTTTACCAATAATTATATATATATATATATATACACATATACATATACACATATACACACACACACACATACACATATCTACACTGATGACTTAGGCCCCTTTCACACGGGGGCGGCATCGGCGGTAAATCGCCGCTATTTTTAGCGGCGCTTTACCGTCGTATTTGCGGAGGTATTCGGCCGATAGCGGTGCGCTTTTAACCCCCGCTAGCGGCCGAAAAAGGATTAAAACCACCCGCAAAGCACTACTGCAGCAGCACCTTGCTGGCGGTATAGCCGTGCTGCCCCATTGATTTCAATGGGCAGGAGCAGTGGAGGAGCGGTATACACACAGCTCCAAAGATGCTGCTAGCTAGGGACACAGCAGCAGCTGTTGCAGGCACTATTTTTAGCGCTGTAGCGCCTTCAAAGCGCCCCAGTGTGAAAGGGGTCTAAATGTGTTTATTTTATATATTTTTTTGGATATGCATTATTATTTTTTTTTTCAAAATTGTTGCTCTTTGTTTGTTTATAGAGCAAAACAAAAACCGCAGATGTGATCAAATACCACCAAAAAAAAAAAGCGATATCAATTTTGTTTGGGTAGTGTCGCACGAACGCGCAATTGAAAGAATAAAGAACATCATTGCATGAAACTAATAAAAAGTTTAGAATAAAGATTAGAACAAGGATAATCATTCATAAGATAATAAAAAAATAAAAAATAAAAAAAAATAAATGAATAAGCAAAATCAGAAAAATAGACTTTTATTTTCCATGTTATTAATCTCAGTAATATTTAAATAGATTTTACCACAAAATTTTGCTTTAGATGTTTACAGGAGGTGTAACATTTCACTTGACTGAGTTAAAACATTATTATTTACAGGGATAAAAACTATAAAATATAAAACATGATATAAAATACAGAATTCTTTTCCAACCGTTAACATAATGAAAAATATTTAAAATGTAACACATTTTTTTAAATATTACACACCAAATAAAACCTGTTAATATAAAATGTTTTCAGCATTTTTTTTTACAAAAAAAAATAAAATAAAAAAAAGAGAACTGAAAGCACCTACAAATTAATTTTTGTAATCCCAGAAAAGGGTCTATTATAATATTTTCCAGATACCAATAACATTTTTGTCAGTTAAGGCAACTAAATATTCCTTTGCTGGGTTTACAACCACAGTGTTGATCAGAGTCTTTTCCATTACCCCTTTTGTTGAAATGGGAGCTGGCCAGTTAATAACCTGTTTAAATGAGGAAAAAAAAAAAACAACATTATGAGATTTAGGATGGTCTAGGTGTAAAATAGGGACTGGATCAAAAAGGTGTGTAAGAATTTTTATTGGAATTGAAGATAACAGAAACATACAGTATCTCACAAAAGTGAGTACACCCCTCACATTTTTGGAAATATTTTATATCTTTTCATGTGACAACACTGAAGAAATTACACTTTGCTACAATGTAAAGTAGTGAGTGTACAGCTTGTATAACAGTGTAAATTTGCTGTCCCCTCAAAATAACTCAACACACAGCCATTAATGTCTAAAAGCGAGTACACCCCTAAGTGAAAATGTCCAAATTGGGCCCAATTGATCATTTCCCTCCCCGGTGTCATGTGACTCATTAGGGTTAGAAGATCTCAGGTGCGAATGGGGAGCAGGTGTGTTAAATTTGTTATTGCTCTCACTCTCTCATACTGGTCACTAGAAGTTCAACATGGCACCTAATGGCAAAGAGCTCTGAGGATATGAAAAAAAAAAAAGAATTGTTGCTCTACATAAAGATGGCCTAGGCCAGTGATGGCGAACCTTGGCACTCCAGATGTTTTGGAACTACATTTCCCATGATGCTCAACTACACTGTAGAGTGCATGAGCATCATGGGAAATGTAGTTCCAAAACATCTGGGGTGCCAAGGTTCGCCATCATTGGTCTAGGCTATAAGAAGATTGCCAAGACCCTGCAGCACGGTGGCCAAGACCCTGACAGCGGTTTAACATGACAGATTCCACTCAGAACAGGCCTCGCCATGGTCGACTAAAGTTGAGTACATGTGCTCAGCGTCATATCCAAAGGTTGTCTTTGGGAAATAGATGTATGAGTGTAAAAGACATTAATGGCTGTGTGTTGAGTTATTTTGAG
This sequence comes from Lithobates sylvaticus, assembly GCA_028564925.1. Lineage (NCBI taxonomy): Eukaryota > Metazoa > Chordata > Amphibia > Anura > Ranidae > Lithobates > Lithobates sylvaticus. Next base: position 119,486,025 of record CM053027.1, on the reverse strand, counting down.
GGGACAGCAAATTTATGCTGTTATACAAACTGTACACTCACTACTTTACATTGTAGCAAAGTGTAATTTCTTCAGTGTTATCACATAAAAAGATATAATAAAATATTTACAAAAATATGAAGGGTGTACTCACTTTTGTGAGATACTGTATGTATAGACATGTGCTAAAGCAGAACGTCACTCTCTCAATCAACACTATTTTTAATCCTTATGCTGCTAGTATTAATAAATAGATAGGAGAGTACATCACATTTGCTTGTTTTAAACTTTTTTTTTTACATTTCTTTAGTTACCTCCTAGCTTCCATGTCTAGGCAAATGTCATACATCCCAGGAGTCTTTAGTAGGGGAGGAGGGGCTTTCGTAGCACACGCTCTCCTGTTTGCATGCCTGAGCTAAGGGCAGGTAGATTCCAGGAAGTAAATGCTACAATAAAGTCACCTCCCCTTACTCAAGATGGCCACAGCCAGAAATGCTAGGGGGCATTTTTCAAAGTGATTTCTCAACAAAATAAAGCACAGAGACATGTATGGATGACGGAGTTTGCTTTGAATATTAATAATTAAATACCATTTTTGGTTTGTGCTGCTCAGATGAAGTGTAGTTCCAATTTTTGTTTTTGAAAATATAGTTTGTTTTTCTCGAAGCAAAAAAAAAAAAAAAACAGTACACATACAGAGTCTCTGGGCATACCCCAGCTCAAAACAAAAACAAAAACAAAACCAAAAAAAAAGGATGCAACAAGGAAAACTAACTAGAACTTGCAAAACAGCAACAACATAAATCTTAACATCCTAAAACTTGCTGCTTAAATAATAAGGATGGAAGATTAACAGTATGGGTGTCGGGGAAAAAATCCCTAGTCAACAACCCCCTAAGCATTAGGTCCGCTGTGTCAATCCCCCTAGGTGCGTAGGGCATGTACTGTGTGGCCACATTGTCCTATCTGTAGGATATGTGGACTCACCTGTATAGGACTTATTAGGGTAGATTAGCGTCAGGGTCTTGCTGTTGAGTCACAGTGGTATCAAATTCTAACCATATGTCCCCACACCTTGTTAAAAAAATTTCGGGCAGCCCCTGTATGTGTAGGTTTCTTTATACAGCGGGATGATCAAACTGACGAGTGACTTCCACATATTGAGTAGGTGCAGAAGAGGCTCTTCATCTGAGTACAATGCTCATCCGAGTGTAAAACAGAAGCAAACTGAGCAATGTGCGAACAGCTCTAGATGGGGCCAGGGTAGTTTCAATTTAAAGCCGACCTCCTTGTTTCCTGTCACTTTAACCACTTGCCTACTGGGCACTTTTACCCTGTTCTGCGCATGCCCGGCGCCCCCCCCCCTGCACGCAGAACAGTCCCAGAATTAGCCGGCCACGCTGTAGCCATCATTCAGCTATAGCGCGATCAGCAAGTGGTTAAATAGTTAATTTGGACCAAGCTGGCTCCAGCTAGTACACAGTGATGGGTTACGACTTCCCATCTCACACCTGGAACAAAATAAGAGTCGGTCTGATTGGCGCTCAGCCATTCATAGGCAGCTTTGTATTCTGTGAATGAATAAAAAGCTTCCTCCGATTGGCTGTGGTGAAGAGGCGAGCCGATGACATCACACTCTCCGACTTTGGCAATCAGATGCCCATGTTACATTGCCTAGTGCTTTACAGGAATTTTACAAATGTACTGTAACAAGTGAGGTCAGCTTAACACTGCAAAACTTTTTCATAGCTTTTCAACTGATCAGTTCAAATTTTTATTTATGTTTTTCAGTGCTAAAACAGTCTAACTTACGAAAATAAAATACACAAGCGCTGTGTTGGTAGGCTAAGAGATAGAGATAGACACATACATACAATTTTTTTTTTGTTGGGTGGGTGCGGTCCTCAGCAGAACTAATAAGCAGAACTATGAGTTCTAGTAACAGTTCAGCACTGTGCATGCTTTTGACATATCACATCATATCCACATTTATGTAAATATAAAACAAAAACTGTACCTTTGTGGGTTCTTTCAGAGCACCGCTTGAAACCCCCTTCTGTAACTCAGCTTGACAGGATTCAAGATCATAAATCCACACTTTCCCAGCCTCATCACCACAGAATAAACAGAGTCCTTCTGTAAAAACAAATACTGTATTCAAATGGAGAAGCAATATTTATGGTCTATAGAACACCCAGCAGATTTAGTCCTTTATTTAAATGGAAATAAAGAAGCTGATGTGCCAGGGCTTTTTGACACCCTGTTGCTCCAGTCCCAGCTTCCATAACAAACACCCAGTCTGAAAGGTTGGGATGCCTTCCTTCTTGAGCAGCAAGGACATACCGTATTTAATCGGCGTATAACACGCACCGTTTCCCCCCCCCTTAAAATCAGGGGTGCGCGTTATACGCCGATCCCCCGCTGTTGTGAGCCTCTGGGCGACTTTCGGCCGCCTTCTCTGCAACTTTCGGCTGCCTTCTGCCTTACTCGGACGCTTTCGGCCGTTCTCGGCGGCCGAAAGCTGTCGAGAACGGCCAAAAGGCTGCAGAGAAGTGCCGAAGGCAGCCGAAAGCTACCGAGAAAGGCCAAAAGGCGGCTGAAAGCTGTAAGAACGGCCGATGGCGCCAATTTTCAAACTGCAGTGACACTGACGACATGTGACTGCAGTTTAACTGCAGCCTGGGCAAGGCTGCAAATGACACTGAGGAGGCTGCAGATGTACGCTGCAAATTACACTAAAAAGGCTGAAAATTACACTGACAAGGATGCAAGGCTGCAAATGATGCTGAGAAGGCTGCAAGGCTGCAAATGACACTGACAAGCATGCAGATGGACGCTGTGCAAGGCTGCATTGATGGGCATTTAAATAAATTTTTTTTCCTTAAAAATTTCCTCCTAAACTTGGGGTGCGTGTTATACGCCGATAAATACGGTATGTCAGGAGAGCCATTACTGACAATTTAGATGATGATGCACAGAAGAACTGTCACCATATAAATGGAAAATTTAGGGTGGAGGAACTTGACGAGTCCTGAATTAGAGCGGAGACTACGAGCCAGGCCTTCTCGTCTAACATCAGTGCCTGACCCCACAAATGCACTTCTGGAAGAATGGTGTGCTTCCCGCTCTGTCAAATACCTTCTGCCCCAAACCAGCTAGGCTTTACTGTGCAGTCACATACAACCCTACTCCCAAAAATGGCTTCATCGCACTGTGCATGCGTGCTGTAGGCCTATTCATTCCTATAGTACAGCCATAATCTGAGTAACTGCTTGAGGCTGCCATGAGTACATCTTTCCTAATAGTAATGACTGGAGCCGGGGCACACATGCATATTACGAAATGGTCACTTTTAGAGGATATGCTTTGCAGCTCCATGTGGGCCTCATAGTGAAGGTCGCTGTATCAGGGCTAAAAAAAAAAAAAAAAAAAAAAAAAAAAGTATTTGACACACTGGGCAGCACTTAGGAGGAAGGCGGGGCAGGGGGGGACCTATTCTTTAAAGCGTATTTTTGGTAGATTTTATTGTAAATATATTCGTTTCTACATTATACTTCAATTATTTCTAGCCTACTCCTATTACTCTGGACAATTGTGAAGATAGTAAATTTACTTTGTTGCGATCCCCACACATTTACTACATGAATTCTGTGACAAATATTCACTATGCCCTGTAAGTAGGCACTACTGTGTAGTAGAATTCAAAGAGCCCTCCTTCTGAGGACCTACAGAGGTACTCAGAAGAGGGGTTTCAGGAAGCAAAGTCAGTACAGGAATCACTGCGTGCAGGCAGCAAGGTACCATGGGATATGTAGTCCTTAGAAATTGAAAGTAAACAGCAGAGGAGATGCTGCAAAGCATGCAGGGAATCCAGGAAGTTGTGGAAAGGGATGCAGACAGGCAGAAATCACAACGTGAAAGCATATTTTTCAAGTTAATAATGGATTGGAATTATTACAAAAAAATAAAAGTGTATGCTCTGACAAAGATCTCTGTTTAGAGAAAAGTTGGTTATTATGAGGGTAGTAATCTTTCACACAACAGACCTTTTCATTATTTTTGATCAAAGATCATATTACTCTCCTAGTATTAAAGCTGCCCTGTCACTATAAGGTCAGAACTAAAGTAAGTGTAAAAAGAAGATGTATATTTCCTTTCTCGTAGCTTGGGTCTGAAATCTCTGCCGTATTGCCGACTCTTGCTCTTGACACTTCAGAGTGTAGAGTGTAGAAGAAGAAGAAGAAGGCGTGTACTTTACCTGAAGAGGTTGTGAGTGTGAGGTATGGTTGTTCAGTCTGTGACCACTTCAGCTCTGCTAGTACAGCCGCCTCCACTTTCTTGGAGCTCTTAGAGCGCTGTTTAAGGAAAGACTTCTTCCAGCTCCAAATGTATATGGATCCTTGCATGGAACTTTTAGAAGCTGTAATAAAATAAATATTTTATTACTGTCATAGACAAACACCAGAAGATTAAAAAGATTGGTCCACCAACATTTTAGATTTCAAAGGGATGCAGGAGAGTAAACCTACGGTCCTCCTCTCTTCCCCAACCAAATCTCCGCACAATGGCGGGACGTGACACCCACACATACAATATACTATCCTGGAATGTCCGAGGACTTAATTCCAAGTTCAAGAGAGCAGTGCTCTTCAAATACCTCAAACTACATTCCCCACATATAACCATTCTACAGGAAACACATCTCATGGGCAGCAAAATACTGGCATTAAGAAAGCCATGGATCCAGAGAGACTTTCATGCCACTTACTCCACGTATGCCAGGGGGGTCACCATCTTAATCAGTAAATCCTTCCCGTGTGTCATAGAACAGGTTCATACAGACCCCCAAGGAAAATACGTGCTACTAGTGTTTACTGTCTGGGGTGTCCGATATGTTGTGGTGGGTGTCTACATCCCTCCGCCCTTCTCCTCCGCCACCCTATACACTATCCTAGAGAAAATTGCTCCATACTGCCCGGCCAAACTGTTACTTATGGGCGACTTCAACGCCATCCTAGCCCCAGACCTTGACAGACCCGTCCCTCCTAAACAATTCTCCACAGATTTACTCTCATGGGCAGCGGCATTGGGAGTGTCTGAGGTGTGGAGATGGAAACACCCCACGACCAGAGCATACTCCTGCTTCTCCAATACGTATAAAACCTCCTCTCGCATAGATCTCGCCTTTGCCAACCCTACTATGCTGACAGACATATTAGACGCCTCTAACAGTTTCTTAAATCATTGGGACATTCCAATGATGGGATTTCTATATTGAAGTTTCTTGTCATCAGAAAATTTTTACATTTATTTTATGGAAGATAAGTCTCCGAAAAAAATTTAGGAAGCCAGAGGGGGGTGTCTTCCAGCAAGATCCAACTATGGCTGAAACATTACTTTTCGGTAGACTGACACTATAACCACTTGACCTCCGGGCCAATTATGACTCTTTGCTCCTACATGTAAAAAAATCATAATTTTTTTTTCTAGAAAATTACTCAGAACCCCCAAATATTATGTTTTTTCAGCAGAGACCTTAGGGAATAAAAGGGCAAGTCAATGAAACTTTTTATGTCACAAGGTATTTGCGCAGAGATTTTTCAACCGCATTTTTTTTTTGGAATTAAATGAAAAAAAAAAAAAAGTTAGCCCAATTTTTTTGTCGGATGTGAAAAATTATGTTACCGTGAGTAAATAGATACCAAACATGTCACGCTTTAAAATTGCGCACACTGGCCGAATGGCATCAAACGTCGGTACTTAAAAATCTCCATAGGCGACGCTTTAAAGTTTTTTACAGGTTACATGTTTAGAGTTACAGAGGAGGTTGTGGGCTACAATTGTTGCTTTTGCTCCAACGCATGTGGCGATACCTCTCATGTGGGATTTGAATGCCGTTTACATATGTGGGCGCAACTTAAGTATACGTTTGCTTCTGTGCACGAGCACGCGAGAATTTTACTTTTACACTGTCTATTTAAAAAAAAAAAAAATATATATATATGTTTTGATGACTTTTATTCCCATTACAAGGAAAGTAAACATCCCTTGTAATAGGAATAGTGCACCTGTAAGAACGATCAATCGGCTGAACTGGCGCTAGGATTGTTCTTACGGTGCACAGAATAGCCTGTGGAAAAAAAATTATATATCTGGACGATGCCTGTAGGGCATTATCCAGATATCCCCACTCAAAGTCCATGACGTTTTATGACGTACCTTGGGCGGGAAGTGGTTAACCACTTGACCCCCGGAAGCTTTACCCCCTTCATAACCGGGCCATGGGCGTTCAACATTGTACCCAAAGAAAATGCATGTCATTTTTTCCCCCCACAAATATAGCTTTCTTTTGGTGGTATTTGATAATCACTGCGTTTTTTTTGCGCTATAAACAAAAAAATCCAGACAAATTTGAACAAAAACTGGTACATACTTTCTGCTATAAAACATATCCAATTTAAAAAAAAAAATAAAAAAAACACCCCCACACATTTCTTCATAAATTAAGCCAATATGTATTCTACTACGTTTTTGGCAAAATAAATAAAAATTTAAAAAAAACAAGCAAACACACCCAAAAAGCGTATATTGATTAGTGTACGTGAACATTATAGCGTCTACAAAACCATAGGATACATTTGGAAAATTTTTATATATTTTTTTCAATAATAGTAATGGAGACGATCAGCGACTTATAGCAGGACTGAGATATTGCGGCGGATTATAACGGACTCTGATACTTTGCGGGAACCAGTGACACTAATACAGTGATTAGTGCTAAAAGTATGTACTGTCACTGTACTAATGACACTGGCTGGGAAGGAGTTAAACATCTAGGGCAATCAAAGGGTTAACTTTGTGCCTAGCCAGTGTTTTTGTATATACAGTGTGGTGCTTTCACTAGGGGTTAAAGGTTGAATCTAGTCTAGAGACACAATCGTCCCTTCCCCCTGTAAGAACTGAGATAAGTCTTGTTTACATAGGCATAGCTCAGTTCTCTGTGTTTTGCCAGGACATACAGCAAAAGCGGACCGCTGAGGGCACGTGCAAGCCCCCTGCAAGCAGAAATGCAGAATCAGATTTAAAATAAAAAAATGTATGTATGTATGTATGTATGTATGTATGTATGTATGTATGTATGTATGTATATATATATATATATATATATATATATATATATATATATATATATATATATATATATATATATATATAGCGCCCTGTAGCAGTAAAAGTGTTATAGGGCGGTCAGCAAGTGGTTAAAGAACAAACCTAACTTTAGATTGATCAGGTTATGCTGTACAAATAATTTGCATTGCCTACTATCCTAAAAGGAGGACTAATCCCATAATGTCTGATAAATAAAGAGACATGTGAATACCTTTATGTGCTAAGAAGACTCTACTGTGCAATGCTTTCTCTAACAAAACAAGCTATGGCCTCTCTGGAAATAGTTAAAGCTAAATAACAAACATAATTGCAGCTAAATACATTGATACGATTTACTAAAAATCTGCTACAAACTCACCAATTAGATCATCATTCAGAAACACTAGTCCATCTATAGTATGATAATCATGGTCATCTGATTTTTTCTTGTATATCGGAAAACTGAATTCTGCATGATAGGAACTGAATAAAAATGATAAATATTAAGTGAACAAGTTAAAAGGAATTTTAAAAAGATTTTAGAACATTTTGCACTGTAAACCAGCCCCATGGCTACTGCTTAAAGTGGATGTAAACCCTCACATATACCCAGTGAATTGAACAGCCTCAGATGATACACAGAGATGAAACAAATCTTCCTACATAAGTTTTGCTTGTATATCTGCTGTCTTCATCTGTATACAGTGGAACCTCGGTTTACGAGTAACGTGGTTAACGAGCATTTTGAAAAAGACGGCAACTTTTTTATTTTTTTTTAATTCTGACTCAGTTTGTGAGTGTTGTCTCGCAAGACGAGCAGAATTCAAGCTAATATGGCCTGCAGTACTGCATTTGGCCTGAGGTGCGGGGGGCGCCGGAGCCCGAGAAGTGCCGAACGACACCGATTACAGCCCATCAGCACCGTTCGGCAATGCTCGGAAAGACATGGAAATACTAAGTTTTACGAGCCTTTCTGAGGTCAGCCGAAGTGTCCTTGGGCCTTTCCAGCAGTTTCTGAGGCTCTCCGGCGCCCCCCACCTCTGGCCACATGCGGTATTGCACGCCATTGAAGTCAATGCAGAACTAATTATTTTCATTTCCATTGACTTCAATGGGGAAACTTGCTTTGATATGCAAGTACTTTGGATTACGAGCATTCACCTGGAACGGATTATGCTCGTAATCCGAGGTTCCACTGTATATCCTTTAGAAAATGATCTTCGTGTTAAAGCTTTGCTCTTCCTGGTTAGCACTGGGAGTGGATTATTGGCATACAGCTAAGACAGCTGATTGGAGGAAAGGCACACACCCGCACTCCACATTGGCAAAAGAACAAAGGAATGTGCAGAGATCTGCTCTTAGATGGCAAGCTAACTGCTAATCTATTTATAGCAACCTTCCCCGACACACACTTCTATCTCCTGTGTTGGAGAACTTATGAGAAGTTATTAGGCTGATAACCGAGCAAGAGACCACTATGGGACATAGTGCTGTGGAGAGGGATAAGAAAACACTACATATATAGGTGTCCAGTTCAAATTTCATGAATCGGGTTTACATCTACTTTAACCACTTTCAGACCGGACCAATTTGCAGTCAAAGGACCAGGCCCCTTTTTGCGATTCGGCACTGCGTCGCTTTAACTGACAATTGCGCGGGTCGTGCGACATGGCTCCCAAACAAAAGATTGACGTCCTTTTTTTTTCCCCACAAATAGAGCTTTCTTTTGGTGGTATTTGATCGCCCCTGCGGTTTTTATTTTTTGCGCTATAAACAAAAAAGAGCGACATTTTTTTTCCCCTCAGTTTAGGCCGATATGTATTCTTCTACATATTTTTGGTAAATTTAAAAAAAAAAAAAAAAAAACGCAATAAGCGATTATTGATTGGTTTGTGCAGAAGTTATAGCGTTTACAAGATAGGGGATAGTTTTATAGCATTTTTATTAATAATTTTTTTTATTAGTAATGGTGCCGATCAGCGATTTTTATTGTGACTGCGACATTATGGCGGACATTTTTATCACATTTTTGGGACCATTGTCATTTATACAGCAATCAATGCTATTTAAATGCATTGATTCCTGTGTAAATGACACTGGCAGTGAAGGGGTTAACCATTTCCTCCTGTGGGGGGTGTGGCTGTCAGCTAGTGAATGCTGATCTCTGCTCCAATCACAGGGAGCAGATATCAGCGTCACTAGTTGCTAGGCAGAACGGGGAGATGCTGTTTATTTCCGCATATACCCGTTCAGCCTTCCCGTGAGACGATCGCGGGTATCCCCGCAGCATCTTAAAGGGGACATACCTGTATATGCCTGTCAATGCCATTCTGTCAACGTACATAGTCGTGCGCCGGTCGGCAAGTGGTTAAAAAAGATCTATCATAATTTGTTGTTAAATTCCATCCCCTATGCAAATCCAAAAACATCTTTAAAAAGGGGGACAACTTTGATGGTTGCCTAGTGCCTCACAACTGCTCTCCTAAAATCCTTTATGTTCTGCCCATTATCTACATACATGCATATCATAATCTCTAATCCCTTCAAAAGAAACCCTGCCAACAACCTGTTGATGGGCTTTCCATTGAAGGGTATAGAGTTTACACATGCATGGATCACAGAATAATACGAATTTGGAAGGTTTAGAGGCTGCGCAATGCTGGACAGTGTCCATATTGAAGATCTTGGAGGAGCAAGTTACAAGTAAGTTACAAGTAAGTATGTATTATTGGTACTTACAGTCCTTGCCCTCAAGGAGCTTACCATCCAAGGTCCCTAACTCGCATTCATACATATACATAATAGGGCCAATTTATTATGTCTTTGGCGTGTGGGAGGAAACCGGGAAAAAAAAAAAGTGAAAATGGCCAAGTGCACATATCTTTCTTTCAGGCATAAACAACCCCAAATTTCCAGGCCGAGTACATGTTCACTAAATCATTACCATCTTCCTTTTTGATTATTCAGCGTTATGTCCCACACATAGCAACCATCATCACAACCTGCCAGCAAGTATTGATCCACGGAGGAAGGTACCGGAGAGAGCTGCAGAGGAGTGGATGGAGTGTCCAGTGTCAGCAACTGGCTGGAAAACAATAATGACAGTAGGAGAGAAAATTTAGGATTACCAGACGTTTAACCTTTATTACTAGAGCTTGACATATGACCAATATAAAAAAGGAACATATGGAATTTGCAGTTAAAGCATGTATATTTATTTTAGTATAGTAAATATGAAATATTATATTGCACTTTTGCCCATAGCAATGAGGGAATCCTTTATCATGTATTTTATTTGGGAAACAAATACTGTATACAATACATACAATATAGTAAAAAAATTAATAAAAACACACCAGTTTAAAAAAAACTTAAAAGAAATGTACTCTTTAAAAGATACTTAGGATAAACAGCTAAAATACACCATTACCTATAGGGGAGCAATGTTACCTGCCAAGAGTTTTTACTTCTGTTCATCCATACCTAATATTTACACAGCCCTACCACAGAGCACCCCAGCCTGGTGACCAGATTTTCTTTGCTGAACAGCTCAGTCATTTCCCTATCCCCAGCCTGTAATTAGACAGTGAAGGAGCAGCAACAGACTCACAAGATCATCTACTATCTACTCACTCCTCCTCAGCAGGTTCCTTGTCAGCACATGTAAATGCAAGACACCTGACTGGCCCGAGTAATGCCCTTCCCTCTACCGCTGTGCGGGTGAATACATGAGAATCAAGTCATATTCAGATATTTATATATTAAAACGGCATTTAAAATAGATTTAATTATTTATTTATTTTTTAATACATATTTTATCTGTGCATTTTAAGAACTGCCTGGAGTTAAGCTTTAAAATCAAAAAGAAGAAATGACTAAACACTAAAATTAAAAAGTGGTTGTAAACCCTCACATATACCCAGCGAAGTGAACAGACCCTAGACGGCTTTATGTACTGTTTAGAAAGTGCACACTGTTAGAATTTTCTCTCCATATTCACCTGTGGATGTAGATTCTTGCCATACACTGTGAGACAGCTGATTGGAGGAAAGGCACACCCCCACCCCTTCCCCCTCCACATAGGAGGATACTTTCAGAGCTGTGCTGTGAATAGACCAGCTCTCTGCTAATCTATTTATAGCACCCACCCAGACACAAAATTCAGCCTGGTTTTATCACAATTGACAGAAGTTATCAGGCTGATAACAGAAGAACAGAGCAGGAGAAAGCCACAGGACTTAGTGCTTTGAAGAGAGATAAGAAAACACCGCAGGAATAATAATAAATTATTATTATACAGGATTTATACTTGACACACTATAAACGTTTGCGCCTGTGCCCATATATTCTATGTACAAAACACTTAACTATTTCATTGCTTCATGTGATCTGTAACATTCTGGGATGAAGTAATGGTCTCAAACATGTACACATTTCCCAAGAGGTAGAAGCTTAAAAATAATGTTTAAAGTGTCATTTCACCTTTTTACAAAAAATGAAAAGGTGAAGTAACACCCATAGACCCTCACCACCCCCCTGGTCCTGGCTGCACTTACCTCGTGGATGATTCATTTTCACTGCCCATGCAGCTTGCAGCAATCCAAGGATTTGAAAGTCCAAATCTTCTTCCCTTTCTTTCCTTCAGGACGTGGGGTCAGACCAGATCGATTTTCATTGGTCAAAGCGGTCACATGCCGACACTTGGCCAATCAGAATCACTCTGGTAGGAGCCTGAAGCTTTCAAACCCCTGGACCTCAGGAAGTTCACACTTTATTGTAAATTTCTTTCACAAAAAGAATTGCAATTTTATTCTAAAGTGTTATTTGGCTTTTTTTTTTTTAGATCACAGCAGTGCCTCATATTGCAACTTTTCTTGATGCGGATAATAAAAAACTGTTAAAAACAGGGATTACTTGTGTAGCTTACCTTGCTCTAAAGTTGTACTCATAGTCTGGAACCCCTATATCCCATAATATGATTCTCTTGTCATAGGATCCAGCTTTAAAAAAAAAAAAAAAACACATTATATATTTAATTCTAATTTTGCAGATTATTATTAATATTATTATAAGACCTAATCAGTTGGCATAAAAAAAAACCCTAGTAACCAAATACTTAGAGTTTCCCTTTAAAACTATGAGATTACATAACCAGTATTCTTGCTGGGGAAGGTTATGATCAGATGAGCACAAAGTGAACCAGACTTGGTCTATACAGTGCCTAAAAGTAACAAAAGTGCTAAAGTACAGACAACTAATGGTGCCTTTAAATCAATCCCTGTGGCGCTCTGACCTCTAATTTAGTTGTCATATGCTAAAACCTTAGTAGATAGAGCAGGGTTGCCAACCTCCTGCAGCATTTTTTACTGACAAAACATGGCAATTTACTGGCGGAGCTCATTTTTTTTACTTGCAACGTGAGAAATTACAGAACTCCTATTAAAAACCAACACAGTGAATATTTAAACAGTATAAACATGATATGGAAACACTGACAATACCTATAACAAAGTAATTTGCTTGATTTACACTTAAAAAGTCAAAAGAGCATGAAATTATCAGCCACTGATATTTATTGGCAGTTGTTAAAAAAAAAAAAATATCACCAGATTTTTACAAACTGTCAGTAAATGTATTGGCGGTTGGCAACCCTGTAGTAGAAGCTCTAACATTTCAATGACAGGGGGTAGGTAAAGTAAGTACTAAATATGTTTTACATTAGGAACAGTGTTCCCGTATTGATAAAACATTTATGACAAAGGCTTAATTTCCATCCAGATATGATTTTCCAGTTTATAAGCACTTACTGAAGAGAAATGTGTCATGTTCTGGGCTGAAACACATGATTGAAATGGCTTTTTTATGAGCTTTTATTTCTCCATAGCACATGTTAACTTTGGGATGCATCAGTCTGACTACTCCATATCTTCCACCAGCTGCCAAGACATTGACTTTTCTCTTCTGTCCCTCGTTGCTTATCATAGTTAGAGTCGTCCAGGCCAGTGCAAAGAATTCCTAAAAAGGGAGGAAATTTTTAATTCTGTTAGAAACAAACTGGAAGTATATTTTTAAAACCTAATATCTAAACTGAATAATATAGTCAGTACGGAAAGTATTTTAACTCACACTTTAAACCGTTTTACAATTCCAGCTATCCCGCAACAATTCAATGATTAGTACATCTTCTGAAGACCAATACATTAAGGGCTCTTTCACGAGTGACGGATCTGTAATGATCCGCCCCCTGAACATCCGCTGCTCAGCGGGGGAATCGCTCCGTTGATTCCTGCTGAGCCGGCAGATGAAAGGGCGGTCCCTGCACACCGTGCAGGGACCGCCCTGTCAGATCTGCGCTATGGAGGATCGGATGAACACGGACCGTCTGTCCGTGTTCATCCGATCCGCTCTGCAGACGGATAGAAAAATAGGATTTTCCTCCGTCTGCAGAATCAGACCATAGCGGAGACGGCCGATATCGGGTGTCAGCGGATCGAGTGTCAGCGGATGCTCATCTGCTGACACCCGCTATCCCATAGGCATGCATGTATGTCCGTATTTCATCCGAAAGAAATGGGGAAAGAAAGAATAGGTAAGAGCAGATAAGTAGGCTCACACTTACCTCTCCTGGAAATTTATACTTCTTTAGAACCTTTCCAGTCTCACAGTCGCTAACACAAACTGACTCTCCACCACATGTTGCGATAACTGAAAGGGTAGAGAATTCATCATATATCAGCTTTGTAAAGTGAAACACCAGTTACAAAAGGAGTACTACCATGAAAAATTGTATTCTACTATATGGAGATTACTACATGTAATGATAGTATTTAGTATACGAATTGCTTTTATTTTTCTCCACATTTCCATGAAGGCCAAGCTCACCGGCAAAAGTGACATAAACAAGTATTGGAACACTTTAGAACACTGCCAGTGGTATTTATAACAGTTATCTTTTATTCTTATTATTATGCCAATTGTTTAAATCTTTTTTTAGTTTCCTAAAAGAAGGATCTATTGCTGCAACTGACTAAAACTATCACCTCTGGCAGATTAAGGCCAAATTTTTGGATGTAAACTGAACTGAAGTGCAAACTGATGGAAACTGAATCTGTATTAGTCCTTTTTCCTAGCAAAAAACTGATGACAGCCATGTGAAAAGGTCCCGTATGGTTACTCCCAATCCCCGTAGCTTGGTCTTCATGTGAAGAAAAATACACATTTTGACAAAATGGGGAAAAAAAAAAAAGCAATGCACTTCTGTTTTTTTGTTTAGGGTTCATCCTCCTAAGAGAATGGCTCATACCCTGAGATCTGCGTTCCCCATCTAATGTTCAAAGAAACAAAGAAAGTACAATTGAAAAAAGGAATCAGCTGAATACTATCATTACATGCATTACTTGCACACATTTTTTTTATAATATTTTGATTGACCGTGCTTTAAGCCTCATGCAGAAGTACCATTGGGGCTGTATGATATAGCTACCCACAGAAAACAATTACGGGCTGCAGCTGTACGTGGGGTGGGTATATGCTGGTACTTGTATACTCACGCGCACAGATGTACTCCCATCGACGCAGACGGTCTGTGCGTGTACGGCTGCATTCTGCTATTGATTTCTATAGGCAGCTGTATGTATTCTACAACCCCAGGCACCCATGTGCCATGAGGTCTCAAAACTTTACAGCTACATTTCTGTCTTACCTTTACTTGACAGAGAATCCAGAGAAGGCTCAAAAGCACAGGACCACAGCTGGGTGCGGAAATCGTCGCTGTTGTTATTTTTACTGTGACACTGAAGAAAATGAAGTGGCTCCACATCAAATCCTTTCTGAGAAAAGGGATATGCAAAAGCCAATGAGCTGACATGTTACACAATGTTGTTATACATTCCAGCAGAGTGTTAAAGACTCCTTTAGAAAGATGAACCAATAAATACGGCATGTAGAGGTGAACATTGCATAGCAATGAATTCCGAACATACTACAAAGACTTGATCAATACACAGAAGTTTTATTTTATTTTTTTAGTACCAGTTCCTTCAATTGGAGAAATTTGATACTGTACACCAGAGTAGTTAGACAGGACATTTATTGCTCAGTCTATGCTTGTAAAAGTTCCATGACTTAAATGAAAAATTTATATTTTGCCTATTGTTGTCACCCAAACAAATATCCTTATTGAAACACTTCCAATAATAATAATATCAACCACATGACTCAGGCTCAAAGACCTTATTCATGAGGGTTTTAGCTTGTATGAGAGCAATGTATACAGCAAGCTTTTGCAATGCTTTTTCAAAGGCCTTCAGCAGGTTTCGAGCATCATTTAGCTCAAGCGTTGGGAGGATAATCTTCAGGAGTACTGACTAACTTTTTTTTTTTTTTTTAAAAGGGGTTTTATTTGCCATATACATAACTAGGGTTGTACCGATACTGATAATAGTATTTGTGCCAATACCGAGCATTTGCACGAGTACTTGTACTCATGCAAATGCTCCGATGCTTGACCCGATACCTGGAAGGAGGCCAGTACACCTCAGCCACCTCAGTGTAACAGGGGAGGGGGGGGGGGCCGGGAAGCCTCACAGATGATTAGTGCGGCGATGGGGGCAGTTACAAGTACAGATCTCCCTGTATAGCTTTTCTGACAGCCGCTTCTCCTCCTCTCCCTCCCGTGGCTGTCCGGGAGATCGGTGCTTGTAACTGCCCCCACCGCTGCACCGATCATCCCCCGTGTCCTCCCTGGCTCCCCCCTCGTCCTGGATCTGTCAAGATCCAGGACGATCTGTCAGGATGGAGAGAAGAGGAAGGAGCTGGTAAATCTGTCATTTACCGGCTCCTTCCTTTTCTGAATGCACAGTCTGTGATCACTTACTCACTGAACTGTGTTTTACGATGCTTCAGTTTATGAATGAACAGGAGCCGCTGTCTCCTGTCCATTCATCTTTAGTGCAGCTGAGGCTGCTGAGAAAGGGACTGGGAAATCTGTGTCCTCAGTCCCTTTCCCCTTCTCAAAGGGGAAATGTCAGGGGGGGGGGGGGGGGAGAAAAAAAAAATATCACACCAAAAACCTGTCTCTAGCTAACATGGAACTCAGTGGATGAGGGCTGCAAATGAAGCCCACAAACCCATACAGGTGTCTTCTAAAACAAGGAACTGATATACAGAGTCAGCCACCATAATCGCTTTATCCCAGTCTGGAAGTGACAGGTACTCCGTTCCTTACACAGACACAATGACAAAAAATCCAGCACTTACTTTTTTTAGTTCCCTCTTCTGTCTCCCATTGTCTACTGATCTCTTCTCATCGGGTCCTTTTTGTGATGGTGTGCTCCTTAGATTGACTTTTTGAGGTGTTGACAAGCCACGCTTAGCAGGTTCCTTAACAGGTGTAACATTTGGTTTATTCTTAAATGGTGAAAGTGTAATATTTGTTTTATTTCTGGATGGTGAAGATGTGTGTGGGCTTTCCTGACGTTTAGATGACCTTCTAGGTGTTAAAGCAAGTGAGAGCACATCATTTGTCCGGAAGCGCTTTGTAGGAGTTCCTAATGCAAGGTCTAATTCACCAGTACGCTTTTTCTTACCAGGAGTTATCGGGATCTTTAGAAAAGAAAACACAAAATTTCAATCATAATTAAAATGCAATGTATAGTATTTTAAACTTCAATAAAAAAAAAAAAAAAATTGCTGGCTTGGGCTTACCTCGGTATCATCATCATTTGCAGATACTGGTTTAGGTTGTGGCTCAGCATCCTTTTTCTTCTTACATAACAATGAAGAAATTAATTCTTCTGCAATTATATTCACCTGTTTGACAAGTAAAAAGAAAGCTGGATGAAACAAATGGAAAAATATCAAAAGTCACAGTGTTTTTATGTCAGCTGTATGTTCCTCACTAGATAGGCAGGCAAAGAGTAAACATATAAAAAACAGCTTGATGGGAGAAAAAAAAAAAAAAATAAATAAAATTAAAATAAAAAGCAAATTCTTAATGATTGAAGCCAAAAACAAAATAACCTCAAAACAATAGATTGTAACTTTTCTCTTTATAAAATTTATTTTAGGATGATCAGCAGCAATCCACACTATATTAAGTCTTACTTTCCACTTGGTAAAGTCTTTAAGAGAGTTGGGACCATACTTCACATGATTTACCACTGTCTTCAGAAACTCCTTACTGACAGATTTAATCATGTCTGGGGTGGGCTTCTCAGACAACTTGTCCTTGTAGCTCTTCTCCCAGTAGGTTTCGACCTAAGAGACAACATGAAGAAACATAGCCTTACAAATAAAATAATTAGCTGCTGCATCTCTGTAGCATGACAATGTTTTATATGATTGATTAAAAAAAAAAAAAAAAAAAAAAAAAAAGCTTACAGTTAAATTCCAGGCTTACTTTTTAGTCTTGTATAGGGTACTGAAACGGCTTACTCTCCAGTGAGTCAGAGAGAGTCTGCATTATTTCCTGACAGGAAGATGTCCAGCATCATCTATATCTTTCCTCCGCAGCCTTAAGCCCCATACACACTATCAGTTTTTCTGCCGAGTTTTTCCTTCAGATTTACCAAAACCATGTAGTGCAAGGGCCGGCCTGATTGCATACAAATTAAAACTCCTAAGGTTTGACCTCATATTATATGGTTTTGGTAAATCTAAAGGAAAAACTCAGCAGAAAAACTGATAGTGTGTATGGGGCTTTACTATTCCCAGCCCACCTCATTCCCTGCCCTCCCCCCTTTTAGCCTGCTAGCATAGCATTGAGAAGCACAGAGACCTAGTGATGGCCTCACTAAGGCTAACAAAGGGTATTAGGAGGAGAAAAGAGGAATCAGGAAAAGCAGATTAAAATTCATCTTGAATATTTAAAGAAGAACTTCAGCTTTTCCTCCACAAAACATATGCATTGTGCCAGTGCCGGGACAAGGTCATCCAGCGCCCAGGGCAAAGATGCCAAACTGCGCCCCCCTTTCCCTTAGGGTTAGGGTCAGGGTGCCCCCCACCCCTGCAATAAACCATTGCGCCAGGGGCAGCCGCCCCTCCTGCCCTCCCCTTGTCCCGGCCCTGCATTGTGCATGCAACCTCACTAAGTGTATAGCAGGTTTCTATGGCTGTGATGTCACTCCTCCTGGTTGAATGTCTAAGCTCCCGTTTTATTTTCTTTTACAGTCCTGATACATATCCCATGATCCTTTGAGCCTCAGTAGCTTTGGGGCAGGCTATACTGTTGATGTCACTTGTACCAGTTCTGGGAGTTGATGTGGGTGAACAATAAGGTTACTGTGGGGGTTATTTACTAAAGGCAAATCCACTTTGCACTACAAGTGCAACGTGTACTTAAAATTGCACTGAAAGTGCAGTCACTGTAGATCCGAGGGGGATATGCAAGGAAAAAAAAAAACACACAACACAGCATTTTAGCTTGCACATGATTGGATAATAAAATCAGCAGAGCTTCCCCTCGTTTCAGATCTATCCCTCAGATTTACAGCAATGTTTTTGGGCCTTCATGTGGCTGGTGAAAGGTGTAAATGTGTCATACGTCCTCCTGTGTCATTCCAGTCTTGCAGCATGCCAAAGAATAAAGGCTTACTGCAAGACTACAGAGGAAAGGCTATGGGAGGTTACTATAAAAGGTGTTTTCTTCATATGTAAATGAATCGCTTCATAGAAAGCAGGGCTCTGGGAGGGTGGGATCTCAGGGGTGGGTCTCTCCTTGTTCACACTGGTCAGCATACTTAACTGGGCAGGACTGAATTGATTGCAATTCAGTCAATCCTGTCCAGCAGCAGCACAGCTAGCTTTCAAAACAGACTTCGTATGAAGGAGTTTCCTTCCTGAATAATGCTGTGATCTGTGAGGCGGGACTCTTCCTGAAGGTGTTACAGGGCGGGATTGAATGCCAATTAGAATCAACCTCAACCTGATGTATTCAATCCCACCCACCATCAGAGCTGTGAAGGAAGTTACATTACAAAAGGGGAGTGTTATAGACTCCAGCTGCTGCAGGAAGCAAGACAGTCTATCAGCGGGATATAGAGTGTCACTCGATGCAAAACCACAACTAAAACCAGAATACCAGGGGATCTGCAGACAACAGAGTAACATGGTACAGAGCTTTGATCTATGCTGGGATTGATCATTCCATTCAGTTCTCGTGAAAAGAAAGTTGGAATTCAGCTTCAAACATAGGTGTATATTCTTAGTCTAAAGTGAATGATCTTTTCTATGCTCTTGTCTGTCTATTGCTAGCTGATGTTTTCTAGGAGCAGTGCACTTACCCTGGAGCTTAATTCTCTGTGGTTGACAAACCGGACATGATTAGCCAGAGATGTTATATCTTTATTATTCAGTCGTCGCAGCTTAGGTAGAAAACAGAACACCTTGTAATTATCGCTGACCTAAATTAGGTAAGAAGCATTAAAACCGTAAATCATAAAAGTGCTCAATATACTGAAATCTGGAAAAAAAAAGTTTTAAATTAATCCAGTACTTAGCTAGGAAATGTAGCCTGTTGGAGCATATGTAAGCATGAGCTCAAGAACATAAACATTTTAGGCTTCATACACACGAATAGCACAGACCTCCCAAGGCCCGGTGCCGCATACAGAGAAGAATTAGAAGATATGGCTGTACGCGATTATGCACTGGGGGTTGCGCAAAGCACCCACATTGACATAAGATCCAAACACACAGGGAGATTGATTTGCTAAAGCCAAAATATACTGTGCACTTCAAGTACATTTGCTCTAGATCTGAAAGAAAGCTTGTAAATAAGGGGAAGCTCTGCTGGTTTCTATCATCCAAATCACGTATAAGCAAAAATGCTATTTTTTTATATTTTCCTTGCATGCGATTGAGTATTCTTTGCAAAGTGAAGCTTTACCTCATTTACGAAGCTCTGGAGAAAGTGCGCTTGCAGTGCACAGTATATTTTCCTTTAGTAAAATTAACCTCACTACCTGCGTTAGGAGCATACGCTTGTGTGTGTTCTTTACACAACCCTGATGCATAACTGGAACAGCAGCATCTTCCAATTCATCTGGATGGGCTAAAGTACATGGTGGCTGCGGGTCCCAGGAGAGCGATTATGCAGGCTCTGCATCCTATACGGCCTTATAAAAATAAACATTGCTACTGCTAACCTCCTGTTGAAAATATGAATGGACCTATATGTTGATCTTCTAGCTTCAATTAAAGTGATTGTAAAGCCTATATTTTTTTTTTTGAGAGTAAAACAAAAAAAAAACTTGTTGTTATACTTACCTGTTTTGTATAGAGCAGCCCCAAACCTACTCTTCGGGGGCCTCTGGTCAACTCTCCAGACTCCTCCTTTTCTCTGTTTCTCTATAACAAGCCACTTGCTATGGTGGCACACCTACAGGCTGGCTTCCAAGCCACGCTGCCCGTGTCCACAGACATGCGACTTGGCCCCGTCCCCCTCACAGCTTTTGAGGAGGGAGTGAAGGGAATAGTTAGTGGGGTGTTTTTCCCTTAAATGCAGGGAATGCATTAAGGCAAAAAAAAACAAAATAAACACCCAGCCTTTTGAACCACTTTAATCAGTGTTACAGATCCAAAATAAATATGCTCCAACGAGCAGGGCCCTCTGATTCCTAATGGATTAAAGTGTATTGTATTTTTACTGTCTACCTTCAAGTTGTAAAGTGCTGCGAATTCCGTCGGCACTATATAAATCCTGTATAATAATAATGGCGAATCAGGTAATTAAGAGTATCTGTATGCGGATTCCGGGGAAAGCAGTCCTCGCAGGGAGGACACAGTGATTACTGCTAGCGGCTGTAACAGCCACTAGCAATAATCGTACAAAAAATTTGGTAGGTTGGTTGTACCCAAGTTGATCAATCGATCAACTTGGGTACATTCAGCCTGCCCATACATGGTTCAGGCTGAGATTCGAACCGTCTCTGGCTGGCTTTAGGTGAACATGTAATTTCAAACAGACTTTAAGTAATTAAATTAAAAACACAACTCCAGACAAAGTTTTTTTGCTTTTGAATAGAAGTCGACCATTGCAATCACCCCTGGCAGCGTTTTATCGTGTTGATAGGTCTAGCTTTACTGGAAAGGCAGCAGTTCACTTACAGTAAGATAAAGGTTTTCTTCATACATGACCTCCTCCAGATTAGGAAACTGTCGCAGACGGGTTACATCCTCAACCTGATTGTCAATAAAATTTAGCACCCTTAGTTTAGGAAGGCTGATCTTTTCTGGGATATCAGATAGACTGTTCTTGGAGATGTCCAGTTCTTCGAGATTTATCATTTGTGAAAAAAGATGTGGATCAACATCTTTTGTCTCCAGATGCATTTTAGACAAACTGAAATAAAAACAAACGCCAAATAATCTACATTAGCAAAAAATAAAGAGCAGTCTATATGCATCTACATAGTTAAAGCTATATCTGAAAATTTATTAACAAAAGCACAATTTATGAATAGCTCTTTAAAAATTGTTATTTTAAAACCTAGGCACCAAAATGGACCTTCAGGTCACGGTTTATTGAGCATAAAGTGACCTCTATATTATCAGGGCTGTCAGGATATACCAAGTCAAACTACAAAAACACTAATGGTACAATTCTCTCAAATTAGATCCCTATCATAAAAATTCACTGGTGGTTGGCAATAAACTGTGTTACCAGGACTTTTGCTAACACCATTGATCTCATACATGACTGTTTAACAGTAAAGCTTATTGCATTGTTCATGGCAACCAATTAGCTTGACTTTTAAAATGTTCCTCAGTGCAGATTAGAATATTAAAAAAATAAAAATAAAATTTAGCACCAGAGGTGGAACATCAGACAATGTTTCTATATGTACAGTACATGAATTTAAAGAGTGAGGGAACATCAGAGTCCCTATTAAAGCTGAACTCCATACTCTCAATATCAACCCATGGGTAAGCTCTACATGGAGTGAAACACATTGGGGTGTCTTCTTCCAGGTGGAACAATCTGTATATCAGACTGTAAGAGAGAGCGGCTTTTCCTTTTCTTTGTCATTATTATGGATGAGTCCAGAAGGAGCAACCAGAAACTACTGGCCATTAAGTTGGAGGATTTGTGAGAAAGTGTGGCTGTAGCAGAACATTGTTTATTGCACTATACCGTTGTATTATTGGTCTTTGGCTGTTAATATTCCTCAACAAAATTATGGATCCAATTAGAGCAAGACTATTTAGACCAACCATTACAAGACATCTTTTGCGCTTGCTTGAACCCGAGACGCAACACCATCTAATAAAAGGAGTAACCCTTCTGAACAAAAATGATGGGTTCAATTATAGCAAAACCATTTAGACCAACTAGTGATCCTGGCCTCCCTTCTCTCCCTGCAACAATGCCATCCTCCCTACTGCCCCATGAATCCATGATAAAAAAAAAAAAAAAAAGAGAAGAGCATCTCAGTTTTTGGTGTATGTTTTGTGACCACAGCTAAAAGCGCCTACAATAGGCAGGTAAGCATCAGAACTGGACCACAGAGCAATGGAAGAAGTATACTGCTCTGATGAGTCACCAAGAGATGGCACCAGGATGCAGTATGAGATGGAGGCAAGCCGACTGAGGCAGCATGATGCTTTGGGCAAGATTCTGATGGAAAACCTTGGGTCCCACCATTCATGCGGATGTTATTTTGACATGTACCACCTACCTAAACATTGCTGGTGACCAAGTACAACTCTTAATGGAAACAATATTCCCTGATGGAAAGGGCCTCTTCCAGCAGGATAATGCGCCTTTCTTGGTTCAAGAACGGTTTGAGGAACACAACGAGTTTGTGGTGTTGACTTGACTTACAAATTCCCCAGATCGCAATTCGATTGAGCATCTATGCGATGTGCTAAAACAAAGTCCAATCCATGGAGGCCCCACCTTGTAAAGGATCTGCTACTGGTGGCTAGGTGCCAGATACCACTGCATACCTTCAAAGGTCTAGTGTTGTCCATGCCTTGATGGATCAGGGCTGTTTTGGCAGAAAAAGGGCGACTTACTCAATATTAGCTGGCTGGTCATAAAGTAAAGGCTGATTGATGTATTCTCTCTATTGAAATGTCAAAGAAATCCTAGCTTGCTTATCTGTACGTATGCTAACTGTATTATGTATTGTGCACTGTTGTACCAAACTGCTGCTTTCTTAATAACAAATTTACAGAAAAGAATAAAAAAAATAAATAAATAAATAAAAAAAAACACCCCAGCCTAGATATTTTCTGTACCTGCATTATCTTTAAAAGGGAACACATGGGGAATGTGCATGTGTTAAAGAGATGTATTAAAACAATTAGATTTTTTTGTTGTCCTGACACACACACACTAAGATCTCAACTTACTTGAGTGTCTTCAAGTTCTTCAAATGGCTGGATTTTGGAAGACCCTTCTTTAATAGGGTGTCGGTTGTTAATTTTGTCATTGTGCTTGCCTGTCAGGTTTTCCTATAGAGAAAAGAGATCCCGTTTATCAACCAACTCAGAAGACTGAAAATACAAGCTTTCGATATTCTGGGTTTTTCTTTCAGATGTGATTCAATACAAGGTCTTAAAAGTGGAACTAAACCTACCTTTTAAAAAACTGCAAGCAAGCAGCTTATTATTTTTTAAAAGTGACATGCTATATCTCTTCTGCAATGTTACAAACTTACCTGCCTGCTCAGTTTTCTACCAAATGTACAGCGACTCCGCGTGCATTTCTGGCGCATGCAAGGGGAGCTCGTCTTCCAAGGAGCTGAAAACCCAGCACCCAGGGAAAAGATCACGACGCCCGGGAAAGTATGTAACCACCGCATTGCGGGAAGGTGGAGGTGAATATTTTGGGAGAGTTTAGGTCCCCATTAAGATAGACCTCCATGCTGGAGCATCCAGCATGGAGGTCTATCGGATGCATATTGTATTCAATGTATTCAAGCACACACACGAACATTTCTGTATATCCAATCCTATAGACACAATTGATCCAAAGGAAAGCACAAAAACACACACCACACGAACACACATGGCACAACATGTTTTTTATAAAAATTCCTTCCTGATCCCCCATGAGCCAATCGGATATTCCCTGGATCAACTACACCTGCCATTATTACCTATACATATAGGTATCCAGTTATATGTTGAGCATTTAGGAATACATCCAGCTCTTTTTTAAAACAATCTACAAGCTGGCCAGAACCAGTTCTTAAGGAAGTCTATTCTACATTTTTACAGCTCTTACTGTAAAGAAGCCTTTCCATATGAGAAGGTTAAATCTCTTTGTCTCCAGACACAAAGAGTGCCCCCTTGTCCTCTGCGATGACCTGAAGGTCAATAACTCAACACTGAGTTCACTATACAGACCACTTCTGTATTTATTCATGTTGCTCATATCCCACCGCTTCTCCCTAACCACATGCCGACCAGCCGCCGCATATACTGCGGCAGGTTGGCTCTCCTGCGTACATCGGTCTGTGCATGAGAAATTGCGATCGCTGTACACAGAGGCAGAACGGGGATCTGCCTTTGTAAACAAGGCGAATACCTGTTCTGACAGGGGACATCTCAGAGACCTGCTGTTCCCAGTGATTGTGAACAGCTATCTCTATCATGTCCCAGGCAGCCCATCCCCCCTACAGTTAGAAAACGCTGAGGGAACGTCGGTGGCTCACCAATCAGGGCTCCGATTGGTAAGGCACCGACGCTCCCTCAGCAAGTTTATGTGCGGAGCTGTGAGGAAAACATACTACATAATTGCAGATTACACCAGTGTTTTAGAGTGAATGAGACACAGGAAACAATTTGATTCGATGTGTCTTGCAGACAAGTTCTAGGTACTGGGTAGCTGTTAGGTATAATAAGCTTATATATTTTGATTAAGGCCTTGTTCACACCATCTTTAGAGACCTGCGTTTTTCTGCACTAGAAAAAACGCAAATCTCTGCAGGGGGGTGTGTAGTCAAAAATCGGTACTTTTTTTAGTCCTAACGGCTATCCAGTACCTAGAACCTGTCTAGGTTTACCCTAGGTTGATTTAGAATTTCGTACTAAAATTCTTAGGAAATTGTACTTCATTGGTTAACATTTTATTTTGTAAAAAATTTACTTTACCAAATAAATATCACATACACTGTTAGAAATATGTTTGAGAAAAAAAAATTCCCTCTTGGTCCTTTGAATTTTCTCATTACTGTGGACGAAAATGAATGTCAATTTGACCCCCTCTATTAGGAAGGACAAATTTACTTTTTTAGAACATTCTTTCCCAAAATATTTTTCATTCAAAAATTCTACCCATCTATGGCCAGCTTTAACTTGCACTGTCCAGTAGCACACATATCAAATGAGAATGTATCTTTGGAAGCGCTTGATTTTCTATGTTGGAACAAACCTATGGGCTAAAAAACTCCTGCCTTGAAGGGGTTAACAGAAAATGCACTCGGTTTCAGAACATGTTTAGCATACACTTACATTCATTTACATGATTGTGACTCCATAGGGAGTCATGAGACTGTAGGTGTAAACATCAACAACGGCAGGCCCAAGCATTGTCTGCACCTACAGGGTGTGGAGACACCATTATACAATCATACTCCATAGGGGGGCGCTGGACGGCAGGTGTTAAATGTGAACAAAGAGCTTGTTTGAAATACTGATATTTTTCACCTCTGTTGATCCTGGTAATACTCTGAGAATTACTATGGGATACAGCCCTGTATTTTTCCCAGTGTGTTCATGCCTTGAGCAATCGTGGTTTTTATTTTTCTATGTCAAAACTATATTTTGATAACTTTGTGACATTTGTATACCACGCGCTGTACTCCGATCATCATCATGCAGTCTGTATTCCTATGTATATCATTTCAGGAAGCAACTGCTTTCCTATGCTCTTAGAAGAACTGCAGTCTGCTCACATCATTTGTAATAAAAACATCTTTGCCATCCTGAAGCTTCCCTCCAACCACTTTGCATATTATTTTATATATACTGTACTTGCCAAATATGCTGCAGAAATCTCCCTCCACTGATCCTGGCTTCAATTATTATTTAAACTATAGTAAGCTGAAGCAGCTGCCTGCTCACTTCCTGGATTTACACAGACACACACCTCCAGCTCTTATTGGCCCTCTTATGACTCCCCCCTTCCTGGCAAATACATACACATTATATATATATATATATATATAATTACATACACACAATGTCATAAGCCTAGGCTAATGACCAGACAAGAAACAGGAAGTGGACTGTATAAGGTATCTACTGGCAGATAAAAAAAATTGTTTTACAATCCAAAGTTAAAACAAGGGCAGAAGATTTAATAAATGGAAAGATGAAAAAAATTACTGAAGTTCCGCTTTAAAAGGATGCTTTCGTATTTTTCTTTTTGAAGTCTGTATCTTTGGGTTTTCGGTTGTTAAAATGAATAAATCTTTATTTTAGATATAGATTTAAAAGCGGAGTTCCGACAAAAATAAATAAATAAAATAAAATAATTAAAAGTCACAAATACTGCAGCAGCTGACTTTTAAGCCAGTTTCACACTGGATCGGTGCAGGCGGCGGCGGTAAAGCAGCGCTATATTTAGCGCTGCTTTATCGCTGTTTAAGCCACGGTATTCGGCCGCTAGCGGGGTGGTTTTAACCCCCGCTAGCGTCCGAAAAAGGGTTAAAACCTCCCGCAAAGCGCAGCTGCAGTGGCGCTTTGCCAGCGCTATTACCGCGGTGTCCCATTGATTTCAATGGGTAGGAGCGGTTTAGGAGCGGTGAATACACCGCTCCAAAGATGCTGCTAGGACTTTTTTTTACCGTCCTGCTAGCTAGGGCTTTCACACTGGAGTTAAAGGACCCGCTTTTTTCAGGCGCATTACAGGCGCTATTTTTAGCGTTGTAATGCCTGAAAACCGCCTAGGTGTGAAAGGGGCCTTAATAATCAGGCACTTACCTGTCCCAAGGTCCAGCGATGCAGGCGTACGAAGTCCCGCTCATCCCACCCCTCTCTGCGGCGCCGCCATTGTCACTGTGGGTGCCCGGCTGTGGCTTCAGAGCCAGGCATGCACTGCAACTGGACGGGCAATCCTCTGGGACCTGTGATGTGTCCCAGATGATTGCCGAGAGGTGAACTAACTTCCGGCCCCACGGTGCCCTGGGAGGAAGTGGGAGCTGGAACCCTCTAAAAAGAGGGTCCCCCCCCAAAAAAAATATGACATGCCAAATGTGGCATTTTAGGGGGGGGGTCACCTTCCCTTAAAGCGGAAGTTTCATTTTTGGGTGGAACTCCGCTTTAAGAAAAAAAAAAAAAAAAGTTTACACAATGGCAGCTTTGAAAGTATGACTAGAGGAAACACTTTTTTGAATAGAGCGCTAAAAAAACTAGAACTCGTCAGTTTTTATTTCTGTCTGTGCCCCCATTTGGGAGATTCACCCTCTCTTTGTCCACTATGTTTACCATTATCATTGAAAGTAAAGAAAATCACAAATTTTGGGTTGTCCCCAGAAAAGTTATAGAGTGGAAATCTTCCAATGGGGACACTAGTTCTGGTGACCTGGGGGTCCCCAAGAAACTCGCCTAATTTGCAGGGATTTCCCCTCACTTCCTGTTTGGCTATGGCACAGGAAGTGAAGGGGAATCTCCACAATGGCACACAGATGGCGGGAAAAAAAAAATCTCCCAGGGGTTATAACTCTCCCTTACTCTACCCAAAAAAATAAAATAAAAAAAATAAAACACACATTAGCAACTGCTTCCTGCAACATTATATCAAAAACTGCAGTCATTACCATATGTGTGTAAAACGTACACTGCCACCTAGTGAAAGTTCTGAGCATTGCAGCCAATAATCCAATCATCCCAATAAGCAGTTTAGCACGTCCCCATTTTATTATATTCCAACTGATCCTTATGGCATCCACTACTTCCAACTAATATCCGATTTATACACAATAATGTGTTTTCTTCTACTGAATAAATGCTAGTGTGAACTTACTATAACCCCCCCCCCCCCCAAGTCCAGGAGAAGTACCCTGGCAGCAATCAGTATCCCAGACATCATCAGTGGGGACACATTGATCATCTCTTGTGTAGTACTTTGGATACATGTAAAGCTTATATATATATATATATATATATATATATATATATATATATATATATATACACACACACACACATACATACATACACATACACACGTGTAATATAAATATTATAAACATATAAGAATCTCTGATCACTACGGGACACAAAGATGGGGGGATTACACATGAAAACACAATATAAGACATGTCAGGAGATCTATCAAATCTTTTTTGTTTAGTTCCATATCATCATGCAGAGATACAATCCTGCATCCTTCCATGTCCCCGATCAGTCTATGTGATGACACACGTGTTTTACCAGAATGATAGAATGAATGGGGGTGATCATACATACCGGATCCTCCACTGTGCAACCTGCGATCAGCCTCCTCCGTACAATGATTAGCCTCCTCCTCTGTGTCCTCCGTACAATGATCTCTGTACTATATGCAAAACTTCTCTTGCACTATCAACATCGCAGCTCCCGCCAGCATGTCGTCACTTCCTGAGGCCCCTTTCTCCCGGAAGTGTCGCCGTCCTGTGTTAGCTACACATGGCTGGCGGTAGTGATGTGTCTGGCTGTGGGTGTAAAGGGATCCGATCCTGCCTGCTTTGTGAGGCCGCAGGCCGGGAGCTGCTCAACGAGTCACCCCAGGTACTTACCTGATGTCATTACATTGCTCAGTATGTGGCTCCTCTGGTTTCTGGTAGGACCTGGCTGCTCTGTGTATGGGGATGGGAGGCGGACACAGTTGTCAGCACTGTACTTGGTTTACGGGGCTGGGAAACTTGTGCTAGTAGGATTACAATGTCTACACTAGAGGGCGCTCTCTGTGTTTCTGTCATGACTGCAATCAGGCTTCTCACCACCTAATCCCTTACGTATTCACTGTCTGTATTGATCCCCCATCCTCCACTTTTCACACTTTTTTTCCCATTGACCATCAGTACAATAGTCCCACCTTTCCACTGACAACCAGTGTAAGGGGGCCTTACCACACTGGAGTGTGCAAGGTGACCAACAATTCAAAACAAAGTTGGTCCTTCTTCTACTGACCACCAACTTAAAATTGATATTTTCCCAATGTAATGTGGTCCTTCTGCTACTTACCACCAGTGTAATGTGGTCCTTCTGCTACTTACCACCAGTGTAATGTGGTCCTTCTGCTACTTACCACCAGTGTAATGTGGTCCTTCTGCTACTTACCACTAGTGTAATGTGGTCCTTCTGCTACTTACCACCAGTGTAATGTGGTCCTTCTGCTACTTACCACCAGTGTAATGTGGTCCTTCTGCTACTTACCACCAGTGTAATGTGGTCCTTCTGCTACTTACCACTAGTGTAATGTGGTCCTTCTGCTACTTACCACCAGTGTAATGTGGTCCTTCTGCTACTTACCACCAGTGTAATGTGGTCCTTCTGCTACTTACCACCAGTGTAATGTGGTCCTTCTGCTACTTACCACCAGTGTAATGTGGTCCTTCTGCTACTTACCACTAGTGTAATGTGGTCCTTCTGCTACTTACCACCAGTGTAATGTGGTCCTTCTGCTACTTACCACCAGTGTAATGTGGTCCTTCTGCTACTTACCACCAGTGTAATGTGGTCCTTCTGCTACTTACCACCAGTGTAATGTGGTCCTTCTGCTACTTACCACCAGTGTAATGTGGTCCTTCTGCTACTTACCACCAGTGTAATGTGGTCCTTCTGCTACTTACCACCAGTGTAATGTGGTCCTTCTGCTACTTACCACCAGTGTAATGTGGTCCTTCTGCTACTTACCACCAGTGTAATGTGGTCCTTCTGCTACTTACCACTAGTGTAATGTGGTCCTTCTGCTACTTACCACTAGTGTAATGTGGTCCTTCTGCTACTTACCACTAGTGTAATGTGGTCCTTCTGCTACTTACCACCAGTGTAATGTGGTCCTTCTGCTACTTACCACCAGTGTAATGTGGTCCTTCTGCCGCTGTAAGGCGGTTCTTTCCCATTGTCCACCATTGTAATTTGCTCTTTCTCCCATGCTCCCTCCCATGCTCCGCTAGTGTAAGGTGGTTCCTCTCCCACCGTCACCAATGTAAAGGTTTCCTCGTCCCGCTGCGCGCCAGTGGGTGGGTCTCCTCGTCCCGCTGCTCGCCAGTGGGTGGGTCTCCTCGTCCCGCTGCTCGCCAGTGGGTGGGTCTCCTCGTCCCGCTGCTCGCCAGTGGGTGGGTCGCCACGTCCCGCTGTGCGCCAGTGCAAGGCGTTCCTTGTCCTACTGACCCATACATACACAGCCCGCTGTTCTCTATGGGGTGGTCGGGTGGAAACGGACCGCTTGTCTATTTCCATCCGACTGTCATCCAGTTCCCCCCATCCGCCTGGTGGATTGATCCGACAGGATCGAATTGGGTGTCATCGGACCAAAATAACAGGCTGTTTATTAAATAAAATTGTCTGCTTACATGAAAATAGTGAAAAATAGGCCAGACATAGAATACACTGGCGTTCCACGCCACTTCATATGCTACTTCCGGTCCGCTACATCTACGTCCGGTTCGCCGTGACCGCTTCCGATTGCGTCCTACACGTTACAACACGTTGTATACCTCGTGACTTCCTCAGGGGAAGGAACGCATAGGACGTAACCGGAAGTTGACACCACGAACCAGAAGCCATCACGGCCAAACCGGATGTAGATGCCGTAGACCGGAAGTAGCATATGAAGTGGCGTGGAACGCCGGTGTATTCTATGTCTGGCCTATTTTTCACTATTTTCATGTAAGCAGACAATTTTATTTAATAAACAGCCTGTTATTTTGGTAATGCACTATTGGAGCCCCTTTATTTTTGCATGTGGATCCTTACATTGAGTTTAAGTGGATATTCATCTCCTGCATCAAACCAATACCTTTGGACTAATTGATTCGTATGGATAGAAGTGGGGACATGATCGACACAATTGAATAAGGCATTTCCCTTATGCCTATAAGGTAAGAGCATTGAGAGCTCAAAATTTGGATTGTCATCTCATACCTGATTGTCGTAAACGTGTCACCTAAGAATATATACATGTTGGACATTTCTCATATTGCACTGAATTTTTTGAATTGGAAAATGTATTTGCATTTTTGCACGATTTTTTTCGGCACAGGATCTGCACTTTATATGTTTATTGGCACTTTATATATACAGTGGTTAGCACTGCATATATGTATTGTGTATTCAGTATTCCATTTAGTGGACTTTATTGAATTTCACTTTATACATTTAATATATTGCACAGATATTTCATTTATTTATTGTTGAATTTTTAAGATATATGGTTCCAGTATTATTTAGCACTTGTGTGAGATCATTAAGGTTGTGTGCATAGTCATTTACATTCTTGTACACTTTTTTTTTTTTTTACGCTTTTATGTGATTTGTGATCACTATTAGACTTTGCAGCTTTCCCACATTTTAATCGTTTTAGTTATATTTAGTAGCGCAGAAGTTCCTTTATCATTTATTGTATACACTTGAAAAGTAGCCTTTCTTTATTTTAAAAAGTTCACATCAAAATCAAAGCTGGAAATCACAGCAGACAAAAGAGCTGACGTTTTCGGTGCTTATTGGTGGTGTAGTGCTTATTCATAGCTTAGTACAGGAGAGGAGCATGTACATTTTGTGTAAGGGTGTTCAATTTTAATTACATTTGATCCTTCGTATAGCTGCGGTAAAATGTTTATTTTATTTTTTTATATTATTTTGCAGACAAAGTCCTTTACCTACATCCCAAAAAAAGGCATAGCTCTTGGAGTAGAAAACACTGAGTCGGCTGGCTGGTGGTTCTCGTTCCCAGGAGTGTGTTTGATAGAAGATTTTGTAACAGAAGATGAGGAAAGAGAGATGGTACACACCATGGACCTGGATGATTGGAGACTTTCACAGTCTGGTCGCAGAAAACAAGTATGTATATACCAAAAAAAACTAGAAGTGGTTTGATTCATAGTTAACCATTCATAAGGAACTATTCTTACAAACCAGCTCTGTACATGAATGGTCAGACAAATGCCTAACCTACAATCTAAAAATATTCTGTAAAAAAATTAGCAAAACTAAGTATTATAATCTACCAGCATATAAGCTTAAAGTGGTTGTAAAGTCAAAAGATTTTTTTACCTTAATGCATTCTATACATTAAGATAAAAAGCCTTCAGTGTGCAGCAGCCCCTGTAATACTTTCCCGAGGTTCATCTCGATCCAGCGATGTCCACAAGTGCTTTGGCTGTCCGACTCTCCCTCCTGACTGGCTGAGACACAGCAGTGACACCATTGGTTCCCACTTCTGTCAATCAAAGTCAGTTAGCGAATGACGAGAGTGAGGGGCGGCTCCGTGTCTGAATGGACACATAGAGCTGCAGCTCAGGTGCCCCCACAGCAAGCTGCTTGCTGTGGAGGCACTCGACAGGAGGGAGAGGGCCAGGAGCTCCAGCCAGGGACCCCAGAAGAAGAGGATTGGAACTGCTCTGTGCAAAACCACTTCACAAGAGGAGGTAAGTATAAACTGTTTAATATTTTTAAAGGGGGGAAAAAAAAAAAAACAAGACTTTAAATAAACCCCATCGCAAGCTGTAAAATGTTAAAGGTAAACCCCCCATGGAAAATAAATGTTCTGCAGTAGGAACTACATCACCCAGAGGAGGACATTGCTGTTGGATACACCCTGAAGTGTTAGCAGCTTTTAATTTTCAACCAGTGACCTGCTTGTTTATTAATCACCTCTGTACTGCCGTATTTTAAAAAACAGCGGGGAGATGAATGTGTATTTCTAGAGCACCCTTTATAAACATCAGTGCAGAAAAAAAAAATGGGTGACTGGTGTACCTATTAGGCTCAATTGCAAAGCCAATGAGAGTGGGTCTTTATTTACTGATCACTTTTATGGCAAATCACAGCAGTCACAAATGTTAACACTGTAATGTGTACATTTGACATTGTTCTTCCTCACAAAAGAGGAAGGTGGATTGAAGGTTTAGTTCACCTCTACCAAAAACTGCCTTATGTAGGTAAGGGGCACCAGTAGATATAAAAAAAAAAAAACTGTGCAGCTTTGAATAGAATATAATAATGCCCTTGCTATAGGTGTAGACTATTTGTGTACATCCTGAAGCCATGGCGAAAAACATCTAGAGATGGTGCTCCCCTGTCCTGCATTGTTAAGATGCTCCCAGCTGTTGATGTGCACCCCAACCATCACAGGAGCAAGCTCTCTCCCCGATTCAAAACCCTGTTCCTGGACTCCTCTCCCCTGTTGCAGTAGCTCTGATTTAAGTGCTGCTGCAACAAGGTAGATGGTGAACTGCACATGCAGTACATGGGATTTTGATTCATGGTGGGAATGAGAATCAACAGTTGTCAGTGTCTTGGCAACAAGGCAGAACAGGGGAATGCCATCTCTGCAAGTTTTTCAGCATGGCTTCAGGAGGTACAGAAATGGCCTACATCAATAATAAGGGCATTATTCACCTTTTACAGAGGGTTCACACATCAGTGGTGCAATTTGACCTGCAGTTTCCAAAGCTCTCTGTCTCTCTCTCTGCTTCTGCACAAGTCAAGGGAGCAAAAATGCAGGCCAAATCAAAGTCGCACAGGACCCTTTCTCCAAATCGCACTGTCATTAAACCGCACCTATCTAAACACCCTCAATGGGAACACATTTTATTTTACTTGTCATGTGAATTAGCACTCTGAAATGTGTGAATTTAGGATTAGTCAAAGCTATCCAGTTTGTTTGATCTACAGCTGGCCCTTAATTGCATAGGCAGTTTTTTGGTAAAGTTGAACTGACTTTTTAAATGCAATCAATCAATAGAAGCAAATCCCAGGCAGCAGCAGATTTAGGGTGGGGGATTTAGATAGTAGCATCATTTTCTACCCTATTGACAGTGGAATAACTAGAACCTTCAGGGCCCCGATGCAAGTAACCATGAAGGGCCCCCCAGACAGAGCCCTTTCCTCAAAGGATGGTGACAGAACACCAGGGCCAGGTAGCAAGTGGGTGGCTGTTTATTAAAAAAATAAAAATAAAATTCCACCCTGCTTCTCCTCCTCTCCCTCCCGCAGGCATTCAGTGTCTGCAGGAGGAAAATGGAGAGCTCGGTTCCTCTATGCCATTGTTTACCAATCTTTTTCAGTCAGTCAGTATACCCCTAGGTCAGGGATATGCAATTAGCGGACCTCCAGCTGTTACAGAACTACAAGTCCCATGAGGCATAGCAAGACTCTGACAGCAACAAGCATGACACCCAGAGGCATGATGGGACTTGTAGTTTTACAACAGCTGAAGGTCCGCTAATTGCATATCCCTGCCCTAGGTGAATGGTGCTCCACTGCAACTATTCCACAACTGTGTGCATTGCACGCAGTTGCAGCATAGTGATGATGCATTTAGGGGGTTAAAACAGGCGGTGAGGAGGCAACATATTGCTTCTTTACCTGCTGTCAAATGCCTCTGAAAAGTGATCTGAGCATGGATCGCTTCTTAGAGGAACAGCATTTTTTTGGTAGTACTATGAACAAGCGGGGAAAAAAAATAAAAAATCAGTTCTGATTGTATACATAGGATTAAAGGCGCATACATAAAATGTGCATACATGCATGTAAACACACACATATACATATATATATATATATATATATATATATATATATATATATATATATATATATATATATATATATATACACACACACACACACACACACACACACACACACACACACACACACACACACACACACACACACACACACACACACACACACACACACACACACACACACACACACCCTTTAAAAAAAAACGTCAGTCCATTACCTTATCGCTTCCTCCCGGGTATTGCACTGTAGGGGGAGGCAGAGAGCACAGCACACACTGTCCTTTTACTTTAGGTGTAAACAGTGTGACTGAGCTCCTGCAGTGCCAATTTACAGAACCAAAACTGAAAAATAGCCTGGTAATAAAGGGTTATATACAGACTGGTACTCAAGTGGGGTAAAGAACAGTTCTCACTTCAAGCGCACTTTATCAAGCAGTTGTCTCCTTGCTAGCTGTGTTATTGGACGACCACTTCCCGCCCAAGGTACATCATATGACGTCATGGACTTTGAGTGGGGATATCTGAATGATGCCTGCAAATGCAGGCATCATCCAGATATCATCTTTTTCAGCCAGAGATTCTGTGCACTGTAAGAACAATCATAGAGGCAGTTCAGCTTCTACAGGCTCGCCCTATGCGATCAGCGAGCCGGAGAACGAATCGGTCGCCGCCGGAAGTTGAGCATAGAGATTTCTGGTGACCAGATGGTCCCCAGTCATCTCTATGACCCTTGCAGGCCCGGGCGGGATGTTATGATGTCACATCCAGGCCAGCGGAAGTAAACAATGCTGGGGATGTGGCTGGCAAGGCCGAGACAGTGTGTTTTTTTTTTTATTTCAGCCTTTCCAGCCTGAAGGAGAGATCTCTCCATAAAGAGGACCTGTCGCACACTATTCCTATTACAGGGGATGTTTACATTCCTTGTAATAAGAATAAAAGTGATCAAAATTTATTTTTTTTTTTTGTTACTCTAAACAGGTAACCTGTAAAAAAATGTTTTAAAGCATCGTCTATGGAGATTTTTAAGTACCAAAATTTGGCGCCATTCCACGAGCGTGGTAAATTTTAAAGCGTGACATGTTGGGTATCTATTTACTCGGCGTAACATCATCTTTCACATTATACAAAACAATTGCCATTTTTTTCCCTATACAATGTTTGGGGGTTCTGAGTACATTTCTACAAAAAAAAAAAAAGAATTATGATTTATACGTGTAGGAGCGAAGTGCCATTGGGAACTGGTTAAACTGGAGATTTTTGAGAAATATTAAAAATTGTATTTGTGGTCTTTTATTTACCTTTTATCGTTATGCAGGATTTTGGTCCAAAGGTGAACTTTAAGAAACAGAAGATAAAGGTTGGCAGTTTCACTGGTCTTCCTAATTTCAGCAAAGTCCTATGGGAACGCATGAAGACACACCTTGTACTAGAAGGGTTTCTGCCCGTAGAACAGTGCAATCTAGATTATAACTCTGACAGAGGATCTGCTATTGACTCTCACTATGATGACTCCTGGCTGTGGGGTGAAAGACTGGTTAGTCTGAATCTTCTTTCAGATACAGTGCTTACTATGACAAACTCTTCCACAGATATACTACAGCTCTTCTCTTCTGCAAACCTAAGTGGCGAGCCAACTGAAAGCCTTAATTCAAATGGTAAATACAGCAGTCATCTGAATAATGAACAGTGTGCCCTTCAGGACTCTACACCACATAGTGGAACACAGACTGCTCTAGTTCCTTGCTCTGAAGTGGAAGTAGCCATATGTTTACCAAGAAGATCGCTGGTAGTTTTATACGGAAAGGCACGGTATAGTTGGAAACATGCTATTCACAGACAACACATCAAGCAGCGGAGAGTTTGCAGCACTTTTAGAGAATTATCAGCAGAGTTCATGCCTGGTGGTACTCAGGAGAAGCTGGGACAGATGCTTCTGGAGGTAGCCCTTGGTTTCCAGGGAAAATCTGTTTAAAGAATGTCAGTTGTAGTGAACTTTTTCATTACCTGTTCTAAGTTATTATATTAATCCATTCAATTCAGAAGATAATTTTATATCAGATTGTTTTAGAATTATTGATACGCTATTAATAAAAACAGATGTAATTTTCTATTTGTTTTATTGAGCAAAAACTCTTTATTTTTATTATGTGCAGGGCTTTAAAAAAAAAATAAAAATATGTATGAAACCAATATATATTCACTTTATGGTAAGACCATAAAATAAATTCTTAATCAAAAGTAGGGTGCTACAAAACCACAGTATAATCAACTAATGTTGTCGAACCATTTTTTTTTCTTAACCAGTTTCAGACCGCCCACTGTCATATGACGGCGGCAAGAAACATCTCTTGTTCCGGAATTCGTATCGACCTAAACTGAGGAAAAAATTTGATTTAAAAAAAAAATTGGATATTTATTATAGTAAAAAATATTGCATTTTTTCAAACTTGTCCCTCTTTTGTTTATAGCGCAAGAAATAAAAACCGCAGAGGTGATCAAATACCACCAAAAGAAAGCTCTATTTTTGGGAAAAAATTATAAAAAATGTATTTGGGTACATCATTGCATGACCACGCAATGGTCATTCAAATTGTGACAGCGCTGAAAGCTGAAAAATGGCTTGGTCAGGAAGGGGGTGTTTGTGCCTGGTAGGCAAGTGGTTAAACAAAAATAAGTAAACGTGAATAAATGTCCATATTGTGAGATTTCTACTGAGAAACCTTGGGTCCTGCTATTTATGTGGCTATTACTTGACAGTTAACCACCTACCTAAACATAGTTGCTGACCACATACACCCCTTCATGGAAACAGTATTCGCTGATTGCAGTGGCCTCTTTCAGCAGGATTATGGATCCTGCCACACTGCAAAAAATGGTTCAAGAATAGTTTGAATATGACCACAACACATTGAAGGTGTTGACTTGGCATCCAAGTTGTCCGGATGCCAATCTAATCAAGCATGTATGGGATGTGCTGGAAAAACAAGTCCGATCCATGGAGATCCTACCTTGCAACTTAAAGGATTTAAAGGATCTGCTTCTGACAGCTGGTGCCAGATACCACAGCATACCATCTAGGGGTGCAAGAATCAAACTCACGGATCGGATCGTTCCTCGGATCAGAGTCACGGATCGGATAATTTTTCGGATCAGCAAAAAAAAAAAAGACAAATCTTGTTACACCCACCGGAGTTTTAGATTTCACAGTTATTTTCAACACAAAACGGATCTTGTATGCTTAAATACAGTATTTGTAAATCCGGACTGTTTAGATGTTACATTTTAAAAGCAGCAGCAAACCTGCTGACCTTACATGGTTGTTAATGTGACGGAACGCCTCTGATTTTCACATTTAACTAAATGTTAAAATCAGAGGTGTTCTGTCACATTAGCAACCATGTAAGGCATGGGTGGCCAACCAGTGGCCCGTGGAGCCCTCTGATGTGGCCCACGACCTCCTGCTCTGGAATGGTGGGTTAGCAAGCCCAGATCGCAGGTTGCCAACCCGTCATACCACAGCTTCAGTGTTGTGAATGAAGCTGGTGGTAGAGGAAGAAAGCGGCTGCAGAGCAGAGCCCCATAAGCCGATTCTTCCTGTACAGCGCCGGCTTTTGCCACAGGCAGAGTCTATGGCAAAGTTCAGTTAACCTGCAGGATAGACACAGGTGCACTATGCTGCACCCACGGTGTGGGTAAACCGCAGCACATCAGTGTGAAAGGATTTTAGGCCCTTTTCACACGATCAACCCTACCCAATCGGACCCTCAACCTCTATGGAGCAGCAGATGTAAACAGACTTTTGACCTCCAATCCGATCCTCAAAAAAAAAAAAAAAAAAATAGAAGGGAATTCGTCCCCTTCCATCTGGGTGGATCGGATCGGAGGGCCTATAGAGTAGCCGTGACCTGTCATATGCCCGTTCCGCTCATTGTGGCCCGCGACTGGTTACCAAGTTGCTTAAGTGGCCCTCGCTCTTAAAAAGGTTGGGCACCCCTGATGTAAGGTCAGCAGGTTTGCTGCTGCTTTTAAAATGTAACATCTAAACAGTCCGTCGGATTTACAAATACAGTATTTAAGCATATTAGCTCAGCTTTGTGTTAAA
This sequence comes from Lithobates sylvaticus, assembly GCA_028564925.1. Lineage (NCBI taxonomy): Eukaryota > Metazoa > Chordata > Amphibia > Anura > Ranidae > Lithobates > Lithobates sylvaticus. The sequence goes on along the minus strand of CM053027.1, from coordinate 119,447,103 downwards.
AATAACTGTGAAATCTAAAACTCTGGTGGGTGTAACAAGATGTCGGCTTGCCCCCTTCTCACTATCATTACTGTGCGGGAAACGTCACTTCCTGACGAGACAGCAGCAGCAGCCGCCGCCGCCAGGTGTACCAAGATGGCTGCCGCTCCGGAGCTAGGCCGAAGCCATGGGCTTTCCTAGGGCCGAGGCAGCGGATCGTGGGGTGTGCCGATCCAAACAGGTTGACATGTTTGGATCACGGATCGGTGATGATTCGTTGCACCCCTAATACCTTCAGAGGTCTAGTGAAGTCCATCCCTTAACGGGTTGTGGTAGGTTGTCATAATGTTATGAGTGATCAATGTATAGTGGGGTTTACGCAAATGTGACGGTGGAAGTGAAAATATCCTTTAAAGCAGAACTCCAGGAATTGCAGCAATTGTAAAAATGTGCTAGTGTATAATGGGTTTATACCATCCTGTGGAATTCTCTCTTATTTACTAATCCTTTTTTTTTTATTAACTTAGTTACAGCTAGGGCTATACTCTCAGCACTCTGACAGGAGAGATAAGCTCTGCCAGCACCTCCCTTCCCCTCTCTATTCAAAGAGCACTTTGTATGTTTCCAATGGATTCACATAATACAAAGCCTTCCATGATTGGGCAAGGGGAGAGGAGGGGCAGGCAGCTACTGTATCAGGGACCCAAAAGTCCTTTGTCAGAACACTGAATAGTGATAGCGATACTTCTGGCACTCAGTAAAAATGTAAATAAAATATATAATTGCATGAGGTGGCACACACCCCTATAGGAGCCAGCAGAATTTTTAAAAGTATAACAATTTTTCTTTAACTACCTCGCGACGGCCAGGCGGCGCAGCTCTCAGCTTGGGAGGACGTCATATGACGTCCTCCCCTTCACGGCCCTCCAGGGAGCACGCGCACCCGCCATGTCACTGGGCACCCAATGCGCGTGCCCAGCGGGCGCGATGTCCGCTGGGCACCCGCGATTGCCCGGTAACACAGCGGGACCGTGGATCTGTGTGTGTGTAAACACACAGATCAACGGTCCTGTCAGGAGAGGAGCGATGGTGTGTTTTCTGTACAGAGAAACACCGATCGGTCTCCTCCCCTTGTGAGTCCCCTCCCCCCACAGTAAGAATCACTCCCAGGGAACATATTAACCCCTCCCCGCCCCCTAGTGGTTAACTCCTTCACTGCCAGTGTCATTTATACAGGAATCAATGCATTTAAATAGCACTGATTGCTGTATAAATGACAATGGTCCCAAAAATGTGTCAATGTCCGATGTGTCCACCATAATGTCGCAGTCACAATAAAAAAAAAAAAATAAAAAAATCGCAGATCGCCACCATTACTAGTAAAAAAAAAAAAAAAAAAAAATTAATAAAAATGCTATAAAACTATCCCCTACTTTGTAAACGCTATAACTTTTGCGAAAACCAATGAATAATTGCGATTTTTTTTTTCCATAAATATGTAGAACACGTATCAGCCTAAACTGAGGAAAAAAAAGTTTTTTCCTCATATTTTTTGGGGATATTTAGTATAGCAAAAAGTAAAAAATAACGGAAAATTGTATACTTACCTTCCGTAATTTTCCTTTCCTGTTGCATCACATGGCAGCATACACACATGGGTTGTGGCTCCGCCCCCACAACCTGATAGGACCGCGTAGCTATTAAACCTTGAGAGGACCCCCGCCCCTACATTCTCAGTATCCAGATACCTCACCTCAGCGGGTGGGCATTTGTATGCTGCCATGTGATGCAACAGGAAAGGAAAATTACGGAAGGTAAGTATACAATTTTCCGTTTTCCTGTCGCATCATGGCAGCATACACACATGGGGAATAACTCGCAAACTGGGTGGGGCTGAGCAAACAAGGTTTATTTACAGGGTATAGAGGAGTTGGCCTGAATGATAGACCTTCCAAATTCTGCTGTGGACAGCCTAGCGGCGTCCACCTTGTAGTGTGCCATAAACGTGTTTTTTGAGGACCAAGTGGCTGCCTTACAGATTGTTTCCGCTGAGACTTTGCAGAAAGCTGCCCAGGAGGTCGCCACTGCCCTAGTGGAATGTGCCCTTAAGCCCTCAGGTACTTGTGCTTGGCTAGATGAGTAGGCCCTTTTGATGATCTTCACAAGCCAGGCTGCGATAGTCCGAGAAGTTGCTGCTTGTCCCTTTCTGGCACCATAAGGTATTACCAGGAGATTTTCTGCCTTCCTCAGGTTACGTGTCATTGAAAGGTAGGCCAGGATGTTAGTTTTTATGTCTAGCGGATGCGGGTTGCCTTGTTCTGTAGCCAGAGTGGGAAGACATATTTCCTGATTAAAGTGGAAGGAGGTAGCCACTTTAGGAACGAAACGATCTGAAGGCCTCAGGACCACTTTGTCGGGATAGATGGTTAAGTATGGCTCCTTTGACAGTAGAGCGTGCATTTCGGAAACTCTCTTGGCCGAGGTGATTGCTATCAAGAAAGTGATTTTTAGTGTCAGATCCCATAATGATATATCCTCTACTGGGAAGAATGGTTCGTGTGCCAGGAAGTCCAGTACTACCGAAAGATCCCATGTTGGGAAGGTCGGTTTTCTAGGAGGCCTTAATTTCAGGCAGGCCCTCTGGAACTGGGCGATGAGAGGCTCTTGCGCCCACCTTACCCCTGTCATGGCAGATAGGGCTGAGACGTGTACCTTCAGCGTATTCGACCCAAGGCCCTTGTCCAGGCCTAACTGCAAGAACTCCAGGACTTGCGCTATTGTTGGGGAGGATGGATCCCAGGATTGCTGTTGTGCAACTGTAAGGAACTTGGCCCAAATTCTCTTGTAGACATTGTTGGTGGAAACTTTCCTGGCCTGGAGAAGGGTATTTACTACCTCCTGTGAGCATCCCTGCGCTATAAATCTAGCCCTCTCAGCCTCCATGCCGTCAGGTGTAGTCTCTCTGGGCACGGGTGGAGGAGCTGTCCCTGAGAGAGTAGGTCTGCTGACACCGGGAGTGACAATGGTTCTGCTGTGTTCAGCTGGAGAAGGGTTGTGAACCATGGGCGTCTCGGCCAGAAAGGGAGGACTGCTATCACCGTGGATCTTGACTTCTTCAGTCTGAGTAAAAACTTCGGTATGATTGGAATTGGTGGGAAGATGTAGCCTAGGTGGAAGTCCCAGCTGTGTTGTAGACAGTCCGTGCCCTCCGCTGATGGAGAGGGAACTCTCGTCAGGTACCTCCGGCACTTCGTGTTGGCTGGTGATGCTGCTAGGTCTATGTCTGGTACCCCCCAAGTTTCGGTTATTAGAGCGAAGGCCTGTTGGTTTAGAGCCCACTCGTGATTGGACGTGAACTCCCGACTCAAGGTGTCGGCCACCTGATTCTGGGTTCCTGGTACATAAGCTGCTCTCAGCCCGGATAGGGATAGTTGGGCCCATTCGAAGATTGGGATGACTTCTCTGAGCATTGAGCGACTCCTGGTGCCCCCCTGTCTGTTTATGTAGGCAACTGCTACTTGATTGTCCATCCTCAGTAGGACCTCCTTCCCCCTCAGGAAGGCGCTGAAGGCTATTAGGGCTTTGAATGCCGCTCTTATTTCCAGAATGTTGGACACTATGTTGTGCGTCCTGAATGGCCAGCGCCCCTGGGCTGCGTAGTGATTGTAGTGTGCTCCCCAGCCCTCCATGCTGGCATCTGAGGTAAGTACTTGTTGAGAGGGGAGGACTATGCTCTTGCTCCTCTTGAGATTGCGGGTCTTGGTCCACCACCATAGCGATTGCTTTACCTCCTTCCGGATCACTATTGGCTGAGACATTGACACGCCATCCCATTGTTCCAGAAAGGATATTTGGAGGGGTCTTGTGTTCCATTGAGCCCAGCGGATCATTGGGATAGTTGCTGACATGGTCCCTAGAACACCGAGGCATTCTCTGGCTGGTACCGCGGAGGCCCGCAGTATCCTTTTCACCCTCTGAGTCAGAGTGGGTATCTTCTCGTCCGGGAGTTCTACTGTGTTGAGGCGGGTATCTAACTCGGCCCCTAGAAAAATCATCCTCTGGGTAGGATGTAAGTGGCTTTTCTCCCAGTTTATTAACCATCCGAACTTTTGTAGGGTGGCGACAAGGATTACCCGATGTTGCAGGAGGGAGACCTGGGTGTCCGCCAGCAGAAGGATGTCGTCCAGGTAGTGGTGTACTCTTAGGCCCTGTTCCCTTAGTAGAGCTATTACTGGGAGTAGAACCTTGGTGAACGTTCTTGGAGCCGTGGAAATCCCGAAGGGGAGGCTTTTGAATTGAAAGTGGTGCCGGTCTACCGCAAAGCGGAGAAACTTTTGGAATGAAGGATGGATTGGGATGTGAAGATAGGCATCCTGCAAATCGATGGAGAGCATCCAATCTCCGATATTTATAGCCTGTAGGATTGATTGTAGACTCTCCATCCTGAACGTCTCGACTCGGATTGATCGGTTTAGACCTTTTAGGTCCAGGACGGGACGGAGATCTCCTGTCTTCTTTCTCACCAGGAATAGGGGTGAGTAGACCCCCTTCCCCCTCTGTAGTAGGGGAACTCTTACTATGGCCTGTTTGTGCTCGAGGGTTTGCACGTATTCGGTCATTAGTAACCTTCTCTCTCGAGATGCTGGGGTTTTTGTAATGCAAAACCGGTCTCTTGGTCGTCCCTGGAATCTCCACCTGTGGCCCAATTGAACCGTGGCTACTGCCCATGGATCCTTTATCATTTCCGCCCAGACCCGCTCGAACTTCATGAGCCTGGCTCCCACTAAAGCTGGTTGGGCGGACACACCTTCAAAAAGGCTTCTGATCTCCCGGGGTAGGGGTCTTAGGTTTTTGGAGCTTGAGGAAGGATGACTGGGGGTTCTTCCAGTTTTTCCTATACTCTCTCCCGGGTCTATAGGATCTAGCTTCCCTATACCTGTCAGGGAGGTTACGCCTGAAGGTTGGTGGTCTCTGTTGTTTTGGCCTTCTGTCTGAAGGAATCAAGCCTGACTTCCCGCCGGTGACCTTAGAAATGGCCGAGTCTAATTTTTCCCCAAAGAGGTTAGCCCCGTCAAAGGGAATTTTACACCAATTGGTTTTTGAGGCTGGATCTGCCGACCATGGCTTCAGCCAAAGTGCCCTTCTGGCCGTCACTGAGCTAAGCATAGCCCTTGAGGTGGACCTTATTATATCCACTGAGGCCTCCGCTACAAAGTCGCCTGCGAGGGAGAGTTCCTGGAGGGCGGCAATTACCTTCTCTTGTTCTATTCCCTCTGCTACCAGCTTTTCTGCATTAGAGGACCAGCTAGAGATGGCTCTTCCAACAGCCTCTAGGGCTATTGCGGGTCGACATGCACCCCCTGCAGAGAGGTAGGTCTTCTTCAGATCGAGGTCTATCTTTCTGTCTAGCCCGTCTTTAAATGTGACTGCATCCTCGATTGGGAGGGTCACATGTCTAGCCAGACGCATCAGCGAGGAGTCCACTACCGGTGCGGACGTCAGGGGGTTAGCATTAGGCTCTTTTAGGGGATAGAGCTTTGTCAGCCTATTGCTGAGGTTGGCCTTCTTCTCTGGCTTCTGCCATTCTTCTTTGATTAGATCCTCCAGCTCGTCGATAAACGGGAAGGTTTCCGGGTCTTTTTTGAGATTTGGAAAGTATCTCTTCACTTTCTGAGGGGTTTCTTTCTCCTCGGCCCAATCTATAGCCTCCTTTATTGATTTAATGAAGGGCTCGACTAAGGTAAGATCGAACCCAGAAAACATTTCCACGTCCTCGTTATCTGACAGGGGATCTGTTGTTTTAGGTGGAGAGGAAGCGGAGGACGAGGTGCCCTGCATAGCTCTGCCTGTTTCTGGCTCTGCGGATTGTAGAGGTAATTCTTTGGTTAAATCCCTCGGCTCTGGCTCTCTGTCCCTGGTTGCTTCATTGAAGCACGTGCGACAGGCCAGTTTTTCTGGCAGCGCTATTGCGCCACAGATCCAGCAGGAGTTCCCAGATGGACGCAGACTTTGTGCGTGTGAGGGGTGCCTGTGCGTGGGCGATCTCCTATGATAGGGATGGCCATGGCGGGAGTAGGACCTTGAGCGACTTCTTCTGCGGCTTGACCCGTAATCTCTGCGTCTTGAGCGGCTTCTACCGCGATCCGAGCGACTTTGTCTATGGCCAGAGCGACTCCTCCTTGAGCGTCGTGATGACCTTGATGACCTGGTAGGGCTGTGCAGGTTAGACAGCGTTAGTGGCAGGCTCTCTTTTTCCTCTTCTTACTTACCCGTCTCCCCCTCTTACCTAGTCGGTGGGCGATGGTCTGCTGGGGCAGCGGCCTCCATGAAGAGTGATCTGTTTAGGCAGGGAAGTCAGTGTAAGCATAGGTAAGGGGGGTGCAGCGGTGAAGGGAAGGGAAAATTACTAACCTTTAATGGGGAATAGCAGGGGGGAGGTGGGTGCAGCTATAAGGTGATTTGTGCAGAATAAACCTTCCAGAATCGCTCTTTCTCCTGCGCAATATAGCCACAGGGAAAGGCGATTCTGACATGAATTTAAATTTAGCGCCGTTCCCGACGCGGTGACGTCATTCCCGCGCATGCGCAGAAGCGCCGCGCACGTCCCGGCGCCATTTTGGAGCCTGGCAAGGCTATAGGGGGATGTATGGGCCGCCCGCGCCTGCACAGAAGCGCTGAGACGCTCGGCGCTGGGCGGAAGTGACCTGGGGAAACGAGAGAGAAGCCCCCATGGTTTGAAAGGATGCCGGGACGAAATGAAATACACAGGAGAAAGTGCAGGAAAATACATAACATGCCCGAAACCATGGTGCAATACAGAGTTGGAGGCCGCTGCATTATAAACCTATTTAAGGTTTGTTTTAAGGTAAGAGAGTTTTTTTACATACCCCTGAGACCATCAGAGTGGGGTTCCCCCATTTAGCTCATTTAGAGGCTGTACAGGTAGGACTTCCACCCAGGAGAGGTTTGAACCTGGCTGGGGCGATAGCGGTAAGAGGTGCTGTTCTTCGGTCTTGTCATGTGAGGAAAAAAAGGAGAATGTAGGGGCGGGGGTCCTCTCAAGGTTTAATAGCTACGCGGTCCTATCAGGTTGTGGGGGCGGAGCCACAACCCATGTGTGTATGCTGCCATGATGCGACAGGAAAGTTTTTTTTTTTTTTTTTTTTTTAATTTGTCCCTCTTCTTTTGTTTATAGCGCAAAAAATAAAAACCGCAGAGGTGATCAAATACCACAAAAAGAAAGCTCTATTTGTGGGGACAAAATGATAACAATTTCATCAGGGTACAGGGTTGTATGATCGCGCAATTGTCATTCAAAGTGCGACAGCGCTGAAAGCTGAAAAATGGCTTGGTCAGGAAGGGGGTGAAAATGCACTGTACTGAGGTGGATAAATGTATCTAAAGCCAAACATTCTCTCAGTATTAGAGAAGAAGACCAGCCTGAGCTCGTTTGGCTGGGCTTCTCCTCTGGATCACAGGAGTGCAATTTATTTTGCACTCCTGTGACCCGTTTTCAGCAGAGAGCGGTCTGAAGTCCGCTGTCTGTTGACGTTACCCCAACTCTAGAAGCCTGGATGGGCTGGGTGCCTGGACTGATGGCCGTCTAAGCAAGCCGCTCCCCACCCCTCCAACAGCTCAGCGCTCCAGTGATCGTGGAGGAGCAGAGCAGGAGAGCTGCTGCTTGACAGGCAAGAGCGCTCCTCTCAGGGAGCTGTGTTCTCAGTGCAGAGACACCGGGGGAACGTTGCTGCAGCCACCTAGGTAAGTATAATGGGGGGGGGGGGAGAAAAACAAACAAACCCATACTTCTTTAAAATGTGGAGAAGAGTTATAGCAGTCTGTGTGCCCGCTGTGGAGATTCGGCTCCTTATATTTATTTCAGTGACAGTTGTCGGCAAAAGAAAGTGTTGAGCAATTCAGAATTTGGAGCTGGTACTAAAAAATGTATAAATGGGAAATGTTCAGCAGAAACATCTGTTCCATTGACTTTGGCAAGTTTTCATAAAAGTTCTTGGGTCTCCAGGACTAGAAGTGAAACTTTCCCAATAGAACACAGACAGCAAAGGGTAAAAAAAAAGGTTTGACCATTCCCCCTACGTTTTGCCTTCAGATACACTTTACATCCGGGATATGCAATTAGCGGACCTCCAGCTGTTGCAGAACTACAAGTCCCATGAGGCAAGACTGACAGCCACAGGCATGGCGCCCAGAGACATGATGGGACTTGTAGTTTTGCAACAGCTGGAGGTCCACTAATTGCATAGCCCTGCTTTACATGATTAGAACTGTTTAGGCTCCTTTTAATAAAAAATCTAATTTTGCATTATTATCAAGCATCACTTGTTTGTCAAAAAAAATTAGCTTCAGCTTGATTGGATTTCTAAAGTTTACAGTAGCTGCCCTGTCACCTGCCTAATCTCACACACTGGGGTTGATTTACTAAAACAGGAGAGTGCAAAATCCAGTGCAGCTGTGCATGGTAGCCAATCAGCTTCTAACTTCAGCTTGTTCAGTCAAGCTTCGACCATAAAACCTGGAAGCCGATTGGTTTCTATGCAGAGCTGCACCACATTTTGCACTCCCCAGGTTTAGTAAATCAACCTCACCGTGTCCTAGATCTTAAGAGTACATAGCCGTGTCAAATAACAGGGCCAAGCAGTTGAGTGTAATTGAATGTACAGAGTATTGATACTGTTATACACTAAAGAATGGTGAAACATTGGGTGAGGTGAGGCAGTTATAGAAGCAACTATCTTACTTGACATGAGCATATGAAAGGGTGAAAATATACATCTTTCCTAATTACACCTGCACAGTTATAATTTAAGCTTGGCTTTTCAAAATTTTACATAAGGCCAACTGTGACAGGCTTGCTTAACTAGTGTTTCTGAAATAACCCTTAAATATTGGGAACCCTTATAATGTATATACACGGAAGAACAATGTTAATCTGACTTACATAAATGCATGGTCAAAATCTACAATATCTGCCTTGTGTGTAATCAAACCCCATAATAATATATGGATTTGTTCATGGAAAATGGCTTCTATAATACAATTATGACTTGTAACTACTACAAAATAAAGTATACATATTGGGTCTGTTACTCTTGTGCTGTTATTGTATGACTGGCTTTGTTTTTAGAATCCAGTTTTAAATCAGGGCAGCGATCCAATTTCAACAATGTTCAAATCCTTATTTTTGGAAGATCTTCAGCCCAAGGAAAAAAGTCCATAAATTGCTCCTAACACAATACACGTCTAGTCATCAGACTCATCCTCGTCAGAATCTTCAGCACTCATCTCCTTATCTTCCACTTTTTGAGGATCCTTCTCTGTTCCTAAATTAAAAGGCACATAGCATATTTAAGATTCAGGGGTCAAGATTAGTAAAAGTCATTTGTTTGCATTACAAATTTTAAAACAAAAACGTAATCTACGAAAATTATGAATACAAAAATGTGCCTATTTCTCACCACCTCCAATCAGTCTTCTTCAGGTTTATTTTGTAAAGTAAGGGCAAAAAAGGTCAGAAACCATTTCTAACCACCAAAAAGATCCCTACAGGGGATCCCTACTGAGAGTATTGGATAGTACTGATTAGGGATGCACCGATACCGGTATCGGTGGCGATACTATCCATTTTCGCGAGTATCGGTACTTGCGAAAATGATCCGATACCGGAAGTGACGTCGCATGGGAGCGGACCGCCTCCTCCTCCCCTCCAGACAGTGCCTTCCCCACCTCCTCCTTCCATTGGCATCGCTAGGTGAATGGCCCGCCCATCCTAACAGCCCACAAGCGATGTTTCCTTGCTGCACGATGCCTGCAGTCCCTGGCTGTCTCCTGTACCATGCCTGCAGTCCCTGGCTGTCTCCTGTACCATGCCTGCAGTCCCTGGCTGTCTCCTGTACCATGCCTGCAGTCCCTGGCTGTCTCCTGTACCATGCCTGCAGTCCCTGGCTGTCTCCTGTACCATGCCTGCAGTCCCTGGCTGTCTCCTGTACCATGCCTGCAGTCACTTCTGCCTGTTGTCTCCTCCTTCCCTCTACCAGCTGTCACCTCTGCCCCCATGTCTCCCAATAACCCTCCTACCCACCCAGCCTTTTCCATCTAAACTCTCCCACCCCCAACTACCTTGCCCTCACTTACCCCTCCCCTCCTGCCATCACCCGGCTCCCAAACAACCCCCCGCCACCTCCCAAACCACCCCTCTTCGTAGGCGATAGGTAACGGTAATTGGTATCAGCGAGTACATGATGTCAAGTATCGGTACTAGGTGTCAAAAAAGTGGCATCGGTGCATCCCTAGTACTGATATGATGCTTCCAGCTACCAGATTTTTTTCAAAAGATATTGAAGTGGTTAAGCATATTAGCTCAGTTTTGTGTTGAAAATAACTGAAATCTAAAACTCCGGTGGGTGTAACAAGATGTCCGCTTGCCCCCTTCTCACTATCATTACTGTGCAGGAAACGTCACTTCCTGACGAGCCAGGTGTACCAAGATGGCCAGAGCTAGGCCGAAGCCACTGGCTTTTCTAGGGCCGAGGCAGCGGATCGTGGATGCCGCCTGCATGTATACTTATCTGTCAAATGTCTCCCCTCTGTCTGCTATGAGACCCGAAAAACTGCAGATTTTGTGGGTGGGTCTGTTTTCCAGGGCTCAGTGGGTGGAGTCGTGATGTCAGTAGACTCCCCGCCCACCTCTACACCCCCCTTATCAATATGAATTATCTCCTGTGTATTTCTTACACTGAACTTCTGCTATGATCACTAACATCCAGTCAAAACCCCAAAAAGTCCCCACATGACTTCAGCATGCCAAATCATGCTGAGGTGTGGAACAGCCAATCCATGCAGAGCAGCAGAAGAAAGGAGTGGGAGGGAATTAAAAAATAATGCATGTCTCTTAGGCTAGTGCACGAGATGTGTAAATCACCTGTCACTCACAGCAAGGGGGAGGATTTGACAAAGTTTTTCTCTGTTTGTCAAGATTTATCTTACTGAACAATAAAAGAGGATTGCTCAGAGCTGGATTAACTCTTTGTGGCAAGACTGGGCTCAAATGAGAGGAAGTCTTATACTCTACATCAGGGGTCTTCAAACTACGGCCCTCCAGTTGTTCAGGAACTACAATTCCCATCATGCCTAGTCATGTCTGTGAATGTCAGAGTTTTACAATGCCTCATGGGACGTGTAGTTCCGCAACAGCTGGAGGGCCGTAGTTTAGTGATCCCTGCTCTACATTATGACATCATTTATTTATTTTTTTCCAGGTTTACATCCACTTTAAGGGCCAATTAACACTATGTGTGGTGACAGATGTTTTACAGCATGGTAAAAACATCTGTCACTGCAGAGACACACAGGAAACAATTGTTTCCTATGTGTCATATTCGCACTGTGCTGTAATAAATGCAGACATGCTGCATTTTAATCGCAGCTCACCAGCACGAATCACACTGCAATGTTCAGCAGACCATGTACATTTTGTGCAATTCAAATAAAGACAAAAAAAGGGGGGGGGGGGGGGGCAGCACTACACTGACCCCTTGCACACAGAAATGTCAATTTAAAAAAAAAAAAAAAAAAAAAAGAAAGGAAGGAAGAATAACCTGATATCACAGCAAATTATCAGCCCTGTCCAGATCACCTCAGCTGGATGATTACAGGACACCTCCCCCATATGCTATGGAGGTGAGGTGAGGGGAAGGGTTTTGTAGTCCTAACACACTTCCTCTAAGGCAACAACAGAACTCCTCTATAAATACAATACAGTGAGTGTGGCCAACCTAAGACAGGAAGAGTATTACTGGCAGGATCATCGGGTACAAGTAAAGAAGAAAATGTCTGACAGAAAACAAATGCAGCCACCGCATATAAAGACTGGCAAGCTAAAAATATATAACTTTTTGTTGCTGGGTTTACATACACTTAAAGTTGGTATAGTATACATGGGTATACATTTGGAATAAATCTGCTGGTGGTTATTTTGGCACAAGAGCAGATAATAATCATTCTTTATAGTAAGTGAATTTGAACACCTAGGACAGTACTACCCCCCTAGCTTCACTTTTATGGTAAATCATGAATTAAATATATATTACACAAAAATAAAAAATAATAATAAATATATATACAAACCATTGTTTTCTGGTTTTGCTTTTTTAGCCTTTTTCTTCTCTTTAAGTTTTTGTCTGCAAATCACATCGAAGGTCAATTTAGTCTATATAGCTCCATACATTTATGTTACAATTTTCACATACAATATAAAAATGTAATGCTAAAATAAACATAAAAAAAAAAAATATATCATGAAATATTTCCTGCTAACAGGAATTATATACACCAGTAAACCAACAGAAACAACCCATAGTACATCAGCAATTTTTCTCAGTATTTAACCTCATACAAGCAGGTTTTAATACAAGACACATGCTTTAAAAGGATAAAGTTCACCTTCTGTAGCCTCTCCCTCAGCTCCCCCACTCCCTGTGACAGCGGGTGGGGGTTCTCCTCCTAGTACCCGCTGTCACAATTTGAAAACAAGGTGGCCGTTTGGTCTTGAAAGGGTAGACAGGAGAGTCTTTCAAAACACAAAATGAAATAATACACTATTATCCTATTTCTCCTCCCCTTTTCCACCCAACAATGGATGCTAAACTGTTCCCAGAATATGGACATTAAATAATTTACATATTCCTAACAAACAGTAAAACAGCTTTTAACAAGCCATCTCTGACCTCTCTTGTGACTTGTACTGTGAAGTAAATAATTCTCAGAGATCACAACAAAGATTCTAGGGGTCAGATTTCTGGCTTCTAGCAACTAAACACCCACTGTGGCTGGCAGACTGACAAGATTCATCAGCAGTATAAAGTAAGAGGGAAAAAAAAAAAAAAAAAAAAAGCAGGAGATGTCAATGCCTGTTTTTAAACTTTGAAGACACATTTCTCCACAATGCCTGAGGCTACAGGAGGTGCATGACTGCTTGTTTGAATGTGCTTTTACTGTTGGTTCAGAATATATACAGTGCCTTGAAAAAGGTACTCATGTCATGTTACAACCAAAAACGTAAATTGTATATTGTGTATGTGATAGACCCACACAAAGTGGCACACAATTGTGAGGTGTAGGGAAAAATTATACATTTTTTACCAACAAATATCTGAAAAGTGTAAAAGTGCATTTGTATTCAGCCCCCCCCCCCCCCCCCCCCCCCCGGTCAATACTTTGCAGAACCACCTTTCGCTGCAATTACAGCTGCAAGTCATTTTGCACAACTAGAGTGAAATTTTCACCCATTCTTCTTTGCAAAAAATAGTTCAAGCTCTGTCAGATTGGATAGAGAGGGTCTGAACAGCAATTTTCAAGTCTTGCCACAGATTCTCAATTGGATTGAGGTCTGGACTTTGACTGGGCCATTCTAACACATGAATATGCTTTGATCTAAACCATTCCATTGTAGCTCTGGCTATTTGTTTAGGGTAGTTTTCCTGCTTGAAGGTGAAACTCCGCCCCAGTCTTAAGTCTTTTGCAGACTCTAATGCCTCGTACACACACACACACACACAATAGGAGCTTGTTGTCGGAAATTCCGATTGTGTGTAGGCTCCATCAGACATTTTCCATTGGAATTTCCGTCACGCAAAATTTGAGAGCTGGTTCTCAAATTTTCCAAAATCGGCTCGTCGTACATCACCACGTTCTTGACGCTCGGAATTTCCAACCAACTTTGTGGGACAGTGTATATGCAAGACAAATTTGAACCAACATCCGTCGTAAAAAATAAAAACATGGATTTTGTTGTGGGAAAATCCTATGGTGTGTACAGGGCATAACAGGTTTTCTTATAAGATTGCCCTGCGTTTGGCTCATTCATGTTCCCATCAACTCTGACGAGCTTCCCTGTCCATGCTGAAGAAAGGCATTCCCACACCATGATGCTGCCACCACCATGTTTCACAGTAGGGATGGTGTGTTCAGGGTGATGTGCAGTGTTAGTTTTCCGCCACACAGAGTTTTGCTTTTAAGCCAAAAAGTTAAATTTTGGTCTCATCTGAGCAGAGCACCTTCTTCCACATGTTTGCTGTGTCCCCCATACGGCTTCTCGCAAACTGCAAATGGGACTTCTTATGGCTTTCTTCTTGCCACTCTTCCATAAGGGCCAGATTTGTGGAGTGCACGACTAATAGTTGCCCTGTGGACAGATTCTCTCATCTGAGCTGTGGATCTCTGCAGCTCCTCCAGAGTTACCATGGGCCTCTTGTCTGCTTCTCCAATTAATGCTCTCCTTGCCTGACCTGTCAGTTTTGGTGGACAGCCTTGGTAGGTTTGCAGTTGTGCCATACGCTTTCCATTTTTGGATGATGGATTGAACAGTGCTCCGTAAGATGTTCAAAGCTTGGGATATTTTTTTTGTTTTTGTTTTTTTATAACCAAACTCCGCTTTAAAATTCTCCACAACTTTATCCCTGACCTGTCTGGTGTCTTCCTTGGCCTTCATGATGCTGTTTGTTCACTAAGGTTCGCTAACAAATCTGAGGGCTTCACAGAACAGATGTATTTATACTGAGATAAAATTACACACACGTGGACTCCATTTACTAATTAGGTGACTTCTGAAAGAAATTGATACCCCTAACTAAAATCTAGTGGAATCAGGGTAAAGGGGGCTGAATACCAATGCATGCTACACTTTTCAGATATTTATTTGTAAAAAATGTAAAACCATTCATCATTTTCCTTCCACTTCACAATTATGTGCCACTTTGCATTGGTCTATCACATAAAAAAAATCACAATAAAATACATTTACGTTTATGGTTGTAACATGACAAAAAGTGGAAAATTTCAAGGGGTGTGAATACTTTTTCAAGGCACTTTGGTGTGTATAATCTGCGCATAGGTTCACTTTAACCTATTTGCTGACAACAGGGGACATCATATCCAGTTCATATTTTTCTTTATCTTTTACACTATCAAAACATACACAGAAACAATGACTGCTGAATCTGACTGTTTAAATGTTGTCCGCATAGGCTATAAGAAGATTGCCAAGACCATGAAACGGAGCTGCAGCATGGTGGCCAAGACCATACGTCGGTTTAACAGGATAAGTTACACTCAGAACAGGCTTCTCCATGGTCGAAGTTGAGTGCACTTGCTCAGCGTCATATGCAGAGGTTGTCTTTGGGAAATAGATGTAGGAGTGCTGCCAGCATTGCTGCAGACGTTGAAGGGGTGGGGGGGATCAGCCTGTCAGTGCTCAGACCATACGCCGCACACTGCATCAAATTGGTCTGCATAGCTGTAGTCCAAGAAGGAAGTCTCTTCTAAAAATGATGCACAAGAAAGTCCACAGTTTGCTGAAGACAAGCAGACTAAGGACAAGAGTCAAGCATGGTGGTGGGAGTGTCATAGTCTGGGGCTGCATGAGTGCTGCTGGCACTGGGGAGGCTACAGTTCATTGAGGGAACCATGAATGCCAACATGTACTGTGACATACTGAAGCAGAGCATGATCCCCTCCCTTTGGAGACTGGGCCACAGGGCAGTATTCCAACATAACGACCCCAAACACACCCCCAAGAGACCACTGCCTTGCTAAAGAAGCTGAGGGTAAAGGTGAAGGACTGGTCAAGCAAGTCTCCAGACCTAAACCCTATTGAGCATCTGTGGGGCATACACAAATGGAAGATGGAGGAGCGCAAGGTCTCGAACATCCACCAGCTCAAATGGAAGGTGGAGGAGCACAGGGTCTCTAACATCCACCAGCTCTGTGATGTCGTCAAGGAGGAGTGGAAAAAGACTACAGTGGCAACCTGTGAAGCTCTGGTAAACTCCATGCCCAAGAGGGTTAAGGCAGTGCTGGAAACGAATGGTGGCCACACAAAATATTGACATAGGGAGTACGTGACGTTTAAGCAGTGTGCGGCTTGATATAGTACTTGGAAATTAATTTCGTATTATCTCAAGATAATAACGTTTTTTTCAAAATGTTGGCGTCAGTTTGAGATCAGCATACCAGTAAATGTGAATGCATGTAAATAAGCCTATGTACAGGAACCCTGATACAGACAATACAAAAAGTTTCTCTATTGGATAACCTAATTGATAGATGCAGAATATAGCACATTCATCTATGCGAGTCGCACTTTCAACATCTGTGATAAATACGGGGCCAAAAATAAAGATGAAGATCTATTGAACAGAGCAGGGCAGCGGTAAGTGCAAAAGAGAACTGTCACATGTATACAGAATACCAAACACTAGAAGATTATCCAATAACGGGAGTAGGGGGTACAGCCAGGGTCCCTTTGTTTTATAATACAGTATGGGGTCCTTCTCATTACACCCAGAGGAATTAGCTTCTTGTTAACAACGCAGAACTCAATTACCTTTTCAATCTGCGTTTTGCGGTTCTCTCCTCTGCCTTCACTTGGTTATCTTTTACTTTTATTTGAAATTCTTCATCCAGCTTTTGCTGTAATAAGGTAATATAGTCAGTTAGTTTGATCCACACAGCATATCGGATATTATATAAACTATACATTTATTTTTCCAAATACATTATCTAAAAAAAGTATAATGAACATCAGATAGGAAAGCAGGGAGGTTACACATACATCAGAAATAACTCTGTCATGGGGAAAAGAAAGCTGCTGACCCAGAACATCTTACGTTTATCTCTTGACTTTAGAATAAAGTGAACACAGTGCCCTATTTATGGGGATACAGGATGGCTGATTAGGATTCTCTGGCCAACAGTTGCTTCCATTCCCCTGAGTAGAACTGATCCAGTAGTGCCAAGTATGCCTATAGGCTTTGGATTCGTTTTGTTGTTTTTATTTTTATTTTTTAAAGTTAAAGCTGAACTCAGATCACAAAAACTTCATGTAATATATTCTTCAAAAGCCACAAAAGGATATACATCAAATTTGTTTGCACCAAAGGCCTTTGCAAACCCAGATAAGACATTACCACTGTGCTGTACATAGCCTGTGCAGAGAGCAAAACTGGGGGAGGGACCCAGCAAGCCCCACCCACCACAGGCTGCCTGCAGAAAACGACAGGAGGGGGCGGAGACAAGACCAGTCACTCTGCACAAGGAGAGACAGTAGCAGTGACCGATCTTTATTAAAGGAAGTTTCAACACAGAGGCAAAGTTTTACACAGGATTACTGCACAGATCTGGAAGAAATACACAGCGCACACACAGATTTAAGGAAGAATAAACATGCCTCTTGTATTTGGACAATATTTACTTTTCCCGGAGTTCAGCTTTAAATCTACCCTCTGAAAAGGTGCTCTTTACTCTACATCCCCTATTCATTTTTTTTTTATATACCATAAGAGATTGGTATGCAACTCACAGCTCTCTGGCTCCCAGCAATCTCAAATCAGTATACAGTGGGTATACAAAATAATCACCCCCCCTTTAAAATAAATCACATTTTGTTGCTTTGTAGCCTGAAATGAAGACAGACATAGTTCTCGTTTTATCCAACTGTTATAAGTGCAACTTATAACATCCAAGTGAAAGACAAGGAAAAGGAGTTGGGAAAAGGATCATCCCCCTTATGTCAGTATTTTCTTGGACCACATTTTGCTTTAATTACAGCCTTTAGTCTGTTGGGATATATGTCTCTACTAACTTTGCAATATTTGCCCACTCTTCTTTGCAGAACTGCTCAAGTTCAGTTAAATTTGATGGTGACTCTTTGTGGACTGCAGTCTTCAAGTCATTCCAAGGATTTTCAATGGGGTTTAAGTCTGGGCTCTGACTAGGCCCAAGGACATTCACCTTTTTCGCCTTCACCCACTCTGTGGCAATTTTTGAGTAATTGTCATGTTGGAAGGTAAACCTTCTTCCCATTGACAACTTTCTGAGGGCAGATTTTCCTCAAGAATTTGTCTGTATTTTTCCCTGAATCCTGACAAGTGCTCCAGTCCCTGCTGCAAAGAAACACCCCCATAACAGGATATTACCGCCTCCATGCTTTACTGTAGGAATGGTGTTATTTGGATGGTGAGCTGTATTGGATTTCTGACAGACATATCATTTGGTGTTGAGGTCAAATAATTAAATTTTAATCTCCTCTGACCATAACCCCTTTTTCCATGTGGCCTCAGAATCTTCAAGGTGCGTTTTGGCAAAGCTCAGTCGTGACTGCATGTGGCCTTTCTTGAGGAGGCCTATACAAGCCACATTTGTGGAGAATGTCATATTGTTGTCACATGCACACACTGACTACTATTTGGAACTGTTCATAATTCCCTCTACCTTGACTTAAGGCCCATACACACGATCGGACTTTTTGACAACCAACATGCAAATTAGCTGTTTTGGACCAACATCCGACCGTGTGTACGCTCCATCGGACCAACTTTTTCCAGGTTTCATCAGACTTTTGTTGGCTGTGCGAACGGACCAACTTTCTGCCAACAAAAGCCTGATGGACCAAAGTCCGACCGTGTGTACACAAAACCAACGGACTTTTGTACAAACCAATGCAGAACAATGCAAAAGATCAGACAACAATACAGAAGTTGACCAAAGGTGGCGGTAAAGAGCAGAAAAACCAAGTGATTTGGTGAAAGTTGGCTGAAAAAGTCCTGCCGTGTGTATGCAATACCAACTTGGGGCCAACACCCTTTGGACAAAAATCCACGGGAAAGTTGGTCCACGGTCCGATCGTGTGTATGAGGCTTAAGGCTCCTATTCCAGCTGAAGAAAAACAGCCCCAAAGCATGATGCTGCCACCAAGAACCGGTACATGGTGGTGGGGGGCAGAAGAGGCGGTACAATTTATTGGGGGTGGGGCGCAGTGAAGTGTGACAGGCCGGAATGGCCTACCGGGAAATTTCCCAGTAGGCCGTCTGTCCTGGGGTTGCTTCAATCTGTGGCTGGCTACAGCGCTCCTCTCCTGCCTCCTCCTCTTCTTTGTCACACACAGCGCCGGATGCGCTGTGTCACATAACTGGGTCTGTGTGTTGTCTGCGGCGCGGTGTAACAAGGTCCCGCCCCCCTAGAGCGGCTTGTGTCATAGCAGATTTAATCAGTGTTCTGTCTATCACATGAGCCGGTCTAGGGGGTCGGGACCTTATTATGGCGCCGCCGAACACGCACAGACCCAGCTATGTGACACAGTGACACATAGCGGGAATGTCCACTGTGTGATTCAGAGCAGGCTATGGTGAGTCTGCATTCATGGGCACAGTGAGGCTGCGATTATGGGCACAGTGAGGCGGCCTTGGTGGGCACAGTGAGGCGGCCTTGGTGGGCACAGTGAGGCGGCCTTGGTGGGCACAGTGAGGCGGCCTTGGTGGGCACAGTGAGGCGGCCTTGGTGGGCACAGTGAGGCGGCCTTGGTGGGCACAGTGAGGCGGCCTTGGTGGGCACAGTGGTAGGCTGCATTTTATGGGCACTGGTGAGACTGCATTGATCTTTTGTATGATGTCTGCAGTCTCTGACCATCTTTAGTATGGTGTCCTCAGTCTCTAGCCATCGCCTGCATCATGTCCGCAGTCTCTTACCATCTCTTGTATCATGTCCGCAACCTCTGACCATCTCTTGTCTTAAAGCATGTCTGCAGTCTCTGAGAGAGTTTGGAGATGAGTCAAGAGTGGGAGTGCCACCAGGATGGGGGTCATGGGAGAAGCCAGACATGTGGGGACTGTTGAGGAGACTATAGGATATAACCAGAGCCACCAAGCTGGAGCCGTCTAACTGAGCCCTGCACGGTGCACCTGAGAGGAGGTCAGTAACTGCGCCGCCAGGCCAGTCCAAGGGGGGGTCACTGATGTAAGGGGGGCATGAATACAATAATGTAAAAGCACACCGATATAAAAGGTTTCCCCCTTACACCTTAATGTATTCTTTTTGCGGAAGGTGGTCTTAACATTTTATGTAAAGAGGCACTCTGATGGGCATATTTTATTTTAAGACCAACACTGATGGACAGATTTTGTATTAAGGGGCACTTTGATGGGCAGATTTTACGTTAAGGGGCACGTTTTGTTGTGCCCATCAGAGTGCCCCTTAATATAAAATGTGCCCATCAGGGTGCCCTTTAACATACAATTTGCCCATCGGAGTGTCCCTTAATAATAATAAATATATTCTTGTTTAAAAATGGGGGGGGGGGGTCAGTTTGCCATCTTCGCCCTGGGCACCAAATGGCCTTGTCCCAGCACTGCTGCCACCACCATGCTTCACTGTGGGTATGGTGTTCTTTTGGTGATGTGCAGTGTTTGTTTTTGCGCAAAAAAATAGATTTTTTGGAATTAAGGCCAAAAAGTTCAACCTTGGTTTCATCAGACCACAACACATTTTCCCACATGCTTTTGGGAGACTTCAGATGTGTTTTTGCAAAATTTAGCCGGGCTTGGGTGTTTTTCTTCGTAAGAAAAAGGCTTCCATCTTGCCACACTACCCCATAGCCCAGACATATGAAGCATACGGAGATGGTTGTCACATGTACAACACAGCCAGTACTTGCCAGATATTCCTGCAGCTCATTTAAAGTTACTGTAGGCCTCCCTGACAGCCTCCCTGACCAGTTTTCTGTTCATCAATTTTGGAGAGATGTCCAGTTCTTGGTAATGTCATTGTTGTGCCATATTTTCTCCACTTGATGATGACTGTCTTCACTGTGTTCCATGGTATATTTAATGCCTTGGAAATTCTATTGTACCCTTCTCCTGACTGATACATTTTAACAATGAGATCCCTCTGATGCTTTGGAAGCTCTCTGCGGACCATGGTTTCTGCTGTAGGATGCGACTAAGAAAATGTCAGGAAAGACCTACTAGAACAGCTGAACTTTAAATGATGGAAGGTGTGTACTGACTCCTATCTAACATGAGTTTAAATGTGATTGCCTAATTGTGAACACAGCTACTTCCCCAGTTATAATAGGGTGTGCACACTTATGCAGGGGAGGGAGAAGTCCCTTAAAGCATATTAAACAGCACAGTGCTTGTGCTGTGTAATCTGTCCCCCTCTAAACTGTAAAAAAAACCTGGCTGAACCTGCCACTTCCTGTATCCCCCCTCTTTGCGCTGACCATGAAAATCAGGGCTGCTGATCTCCCCGGCTGACGTCAGAGGGTGATCTCAGCCCCTCCTGCAGAAGCCATCCATCGGAGCTGTACAGCGGCCGTGAGTCATGTGACCAACCTGAACGTTGCCCTAAATTGGCATTTACAAGCCTTGTTTTTTTTTTTTTCTTTTTTTTAAAGACTTATACAGTGTGCTATGCCTGCCTATAATAGAGGGGCTGGCAGGGATTTATACTTTAGGGTTCACAAACACTTTAATAATAACTAGGTCACTTATTTGTTTAAGAAGGAAAGATAAAAAGGACCTCCTCAGACATGACATCCATGAATTCTTGTCTCTGATACTCTCTGCGACGGAGATGGCGATACACATGAAACTCCCCACTGCCAGCACCAGCACTGGAACCTAGAAAAGTAAATGTGCATGAAAAAGGGATTTAAAATTAATTTTATAGATGCAACACTTGAAGCTTAAAGCGTTTGTTACCCCAAAACTTCATATTCCTGATCTGTGGCTTCTGTTCCATGTACTTGTATGAGACAGTATCCGGTTCTCTTTGTATTGCTTCTATTAAAGCGCAACTCCAATTTTGTTTAGAAAAAAAACCATTCCCCTCTGGGTGATCTATGTACATTGCAGGGATTAAACCAAACTGTGTTGCAGATTCCTACCTTTTGTTATTCTGAAGAAATGACTGCTTGTTCCTGCGTGCCGAGTGGGTCTAATGGGAGTGGTTTCATAATTATCAGTCAGCTTTGCACCTGCAGAGAACTAATGAAGAAATCTGCAGGGCCTGCATCCTTTTAGATGTGTTCCTATTGGGAGTATCTCTGTTGCAGGGGATGCCTGAAAACGGACTTATATCTTTGGCAGACTTATGGGAAAATTGGTGAGCCAATCACACAAGCAAGAAATTATGTTTCTGGGGGTGATCAGTACAACTCCAGGTAGCCATATTGCATTGCCTTTTTAGAAAATTAAAGCCGCTGCAGATTGAAAATGAAAGGTCTTTTTTAAAAACATTCAATCACAATATGAATTCATGCATTTCAATGACAATGAACTCTGTCGTCATCTGGGAGACCCTGGATACGATCGGCTCCACAAAATTCAGCCTCTCGTAAACCACTTCAACCAACAGTTTGCAGCCTTGTTTACTCCCGATCAAGTTGGTCGGTGTATAAGCTCTGTGACAGGGCAACAGGCTATACATATAGTTTTATGATTTACGAGGGAAGAGATAGTCAGGTGGAGCCCGAGAACTGCCCAGACTACATAGGGAGTGCTGGTAAGATTGTGTGGGACTCTGTGTCACCCTTATTCGGAAAGGGGTACCACTTGTACCTGGACAATTATTACACAAGCGTGCCACTTTTTAGTCACCTTTTTGGATTGTGGAATTGGCGCATGTGGCACCGTGCGATCTAATCGCCGGGGCTTCCCCCAAGGGCTTGTAGAATCCCAACTTAGATGGGGGGGGGGGGGGGGGGGGGGGGGGGGGGGGGGGGCTCTATGTGTGGGGGAAAACGGACGCAAATTTCGTTTGGGTACAGCATGGCATGACCACGCAATTACCAGTTAAAGCAGCGCAGTGCTAAATTGTAAAAAGTGCTCTGGTCATTGAGAAGCCAAAAAAAGTGGTTAAAGGAACAAAGTCCTTTTTTTTTTTTTTTTTTTTTTTTAGGGTAACAAACACTTTAACATGTACTTTAACTTAGCAATATAAGAATGTTCAGCTAGAAATAATACTTACCCATAACATCTCTGACAAATTCTGGTGGAGCTCTTGGGTTCCATTCTTTTAGCCTTTCAGGTATTGGGGCAGGTTTGTCCTGTAACACAGAGGATAGTAATTCTAATTAGGTGAGAGTGTTTTTATACACAACTCCAGTGTTACGCTATAGCTGTAATTGGCTGTTTTTCCATTCGTTCCTGGTTTTCAGGCATGCCTCAAGGCGTTGTAAAAAAATACTTGTCATAGAAATGTTGTGTAAACTGGGAAGTGTAAAAAAATAAAATATAATAAATATATATATTTATTTATTATATTTATTTATTTATTATCTCCTGATATTATAGCTGCAAATTATTTTTGGGTAACATTTTTTTAAGCTGACATACTGGCAAAAAAAAAATCCTTAATAGTCACAGATGGTATAAATCCACTTGAGCTAGGTTTACACTTGCACCTTCTGTAAAAAGCAATCTGTGGTGGATTGCTGCTCAGAGTGTGGCTAAGCACTCCTGAATGCCTGTTTTTTTGTTTTTTCTGTAAAGCAATTTTCAATGGGACTAATGTGTTGCATCCGCAAGCCAAGTGTCTCATGGTTGCAGTGTGACCCCATTCCCTTGAATGGGCATGCCATGCTAAATTTGCAGCGATATGTAAACATTCCACTCTGGCTGTATTAGTAAGCTTTAAGAGGGTGGTCAAACCATGGCTCCACTGCCTGTTTTTCCAATCAAAACCCCATTCCCATGCACCAAATTCCTTTGCAAACCCAGATATTATTTTATAAAAGTAGTGTAGATGTCACCACCATGCTGGCTCCACCCTTCATCCCCATGATATTATATATATATATTATATCTATATATCTATATATATATATATATATATATATATATATATATATATATATATATATATATATATATATATATATATATATATATATATATATATATATATATATATATATATATATATATATATATATACACATACACACACACACACACACACACACATACACACACACACACCTCCAGTGCTCCCTCTCCCCTCATCCTTCCATCACTGTCAGCACAAAATACCCAGTGCTTCCAAGTATAGGAAAGAATGGGACCTCCTTCCATGGTGAAGTGCGCAGCTCAGCAGCCAATTACTATGCCCGATTTAAAAAGTTTTTTTGCGAAAATTGTTGAAACAGTTTAAACATTATTTTTGGGTTAACTGGTAAGTGTGCTGAGGATTTTTTTTTTTGTATAACTTGATCCGTTTGCCTACTTTACTCTATAACAACATGACCCATCAGATGTATAGCAGACACCCGCTTGTGCAGATTATGTTCATTAAAGATTTTATTGGAATGTGGCATTTGCGCATTTACAGTGGGGGAAATAATTTTTTGACCCCTGCAGATTTTGTAAGTTTGCCCACTTACAAAGAAATGAAGGATCTATCATTTGTATCATGGGTGTATTTTAAATGATAGAGACAGAAGATCAACCAAAAATCCAGAAAAAAACAAAAACAAAAAAAACACACGATACAAATGTTATAAATTGAGTTGCAGTTCAGTGAGCAAAATAAGTATTTGATCCCTAAGCAAAACATGACTTAATACTTGTCGGAGAAACCCTTGTTGGTAAGCACAGAGGTAAGATGCTTCTTGTAGTTGGTTACCAGGTTTGCTCACACCTCAGGAGGGATTTTGGTCCACTCTTCTTTACAGATCTTCTCTAAATACTTAAGGTTTCTTGGCAACTCAGTTTCCGCTCCCTCCATAAATTTTCTATAGAATTAAGGTCTGGAGACTGGCTAGGCCACGCCACTATGTGCTTCTTCTTGAGCTACTCTTTTGTTGCCTTGGTGGTATGTTTTGGGTCATTGTCATGCTGCAAAATCCATCCATGACCCATCTTCAGTGTTCTGGCTCAGGGAAGAAGGTTCTTATCCAAGATTTTACAATATAGGACCCCAAAGAGCTCAATTTTGGTCTCATCTGACCACAGCGCTTTCTCCCAATCCTTCTCAGAATCATTTAGATGTTCATGAGCAAACTTCAGACGAACCTATACAAGTGCCTTCTTGAGGAGGGGACCTTGCAGGCACTGCAGGATTTCAATCCATGGTGGCGTATTGTGTTACCAATGGTTTGTTTGGCGACTGTGGTCCCAACTGCCTTAAGATCATTCACAAGCTTCTCCTGTGTAGTTCTGGGCAGATCCCTCATGTTTCTCATCATCATCCTTACCCCATGAGGCAAAATCTTGCATGGAGCTTCAGACCAAAGGCAATTGATGGTTATTTTGTATTTCTTCCATTTGCGAATAATTGCGCCAACAGTTGCCTCCTGCTCACCAAGCGTCTTGCCGATGGTCTTGTAGCCCATTCCAGCCTTGTGCAGGTCTACAATCTTGTCCCCAATGTCCTTTGACAGCTCTTTGGTCTTGCCCATGATGGTGAGGTTTGAACGGAAGAAAAAGATTCTGTGGACAGGTGTCTTTTATATACATAACAGGTTATCGTTAGGAGCACCTTCTTAAATTGACAGGACTAATCTGTGTACCACATGAGCACATACTGAAACCAGTTTATGAGAGACAGAATTATTGTTGGTTGGTAGGGGATCAAATAATTATTTTATTCACTGAACTGCAACTCAATTTATAAAATTAGTTTTTTCTGGATTTTTGGTTGATATTCTGTCTCCATTATTTAAAATATACCTATGATAACAATTATAGACCATTTATTTCTTTGTAAGTGAGCAAACATACAACAACATCTGCCAGGGATTACATTATTTTCCCCACTGTCTCCAGTGACAGTGTTTAAGGAAATGCATTGTGGGAATAGTTACATGACATGATCGACATTCTAATTTATCAGGAAAAAAGGTTCTCTTGGATATATTTTAAGAACAACCCAAATTTTCCAACCCTATTATCTTAGAACTTTCCTTCCTGGCCTCTGAACCTCCGGAAATCCCATCTCTTTACATAGTATTGGATTCCTTGCTGACGGATCCATTGTGCTTTTTTTTTTTATATTTAGATTGGATTTTTGGTATTCAATACCCTAAATGCATATTTTTTTAATTTTCTTTTTCTGGCTTTATATGTTTCAAATGTGCAATGCGGTCTTAATATTCGTATACTAAGTTATACCAAGAGCCTTATCTATGTCATTAAGGGTACTGTTTGTACATATGGGCTCTATTATATATCTTATTTAAATAAGTTCTGTCCCTTTACTTTTCTGTAAATTCCGATGACGAAAATCTTAATAAAAATATATTGTATAGGAATAGGTATAGATGGGCTTTTCATCCAGTTTAAATGCTCACACCTTTTGTAAATAGTGGATTTTAAAGCAGTATTAAAAACGTATTATATTGCAGCTTACCAATTAGATGTGATGGCTGCATTTGTTTTTGTTTTTTTGTCTCTTTTATTTTCACCTGGTGATCTTGCGAGAAGAAGCTCTCTTAAAGATGTAACAGAGGGTTGAGACAAACCATTTACCACTGACAGGGGTGCTTACAGTGATCAGCTTTCATTAATTTATGTAAAACCTTTATCCTAAAAAGGAAAAAAAAAATTAAAAAAACTGTCACTGTAACTGCAGTGTTGGCTGGAGTTTGGTTAAAATGTGTTAGTGTATCTAAATCTGCTAGTATATCTAATGCTCCCACCCACCAGGCTGATAATACTGCTGTTCAAATGTGCCCCCTGTGCTCTTTCATCCAAAGTGTAGGCACTCTATTATAGGTGGTGTGTTACTGGTCAGATCACCAGATGAAAACAGCAGAGAAAAGTTAAAAAAAAAAAAACACACACACAACCCCAAATGCAGCCACCACATCTAATGATTGCAATATATTATGTTTTTCGTTTAATACTGCTTTAAGCACCTTGGTAAACATACCCCAAAAATACACTATATTGTCAAAAGTATTGGAACACCTGCCTTTACATGAACTTTAATGGCATTCCAGTCTTCGTTCGTAGGGTTCAATATTGAGTTGGCCCACCCTTTGCAGCTATAACAACTTCAACTCTTCTGGGAAGGCTGTCCACAAGGTTTAGGAGTTTGTCTATGGGAATGTTTGACCATTGGGTTGAGGTCAGGACAGTCAAGTTTCTCCACCCCAAACTCACTCATGCATGTCTTTATGGACCTTACTTTGTGCACAGTCATGTTGCAACAGGAAGGGGGGCATCTCCAAACTGTTCCCACAAAGTTGGGACCACAAAATTGTCCAAAATGTCTTGGTATGCCGACGCCTTAAGAGTTCCCTTTACTGGAACTAAGGAGCCAAGCCCAACCCCTGAAAAACAACCCAGTGCACAAAGCAAGGTCCATAAAGACATGGAAGAGCGAGTTTGGGTGTGGAGGAGCTTGACTGTCCTACACAGAGTCCTGACCTTAGACCGATAGTACACCTTTGGGATGAATTAGAGCGGAGACTGTGAGCCAGGCCTTCTCATCCAACATCAGTGCCTGACCTTACAATTGCTCTTCTGGAAGAATGGTCAGACATTCCCATACACACTCCTAATCTTTGTGGACAGCCTTCCCAGAAGAGTTGAAGCTGTTATAGCTGCAAAAGGTGGGCCAAATCAATATTCAACCCTACGGACTAAGACTGGGACGCAATTTAAAGGGGCGTTCCGGACGTTTAAAAAAAAAAAAAAAAAGTCAGCAGCTACAAACACTGTAGCTGCTGACTTTAATGGACACTTACCTGTCCAGCGAGCCCGCGATGTTGGCCGCCCCGTCCACAGGATCGGTTGCCGGCGCCGCCATCCTAACTAAGGGAAACAGGTAGTGGAGCCTTGTGGCTTCACTGCCTGTTTCCTACTGCGCATGCGCGAGCCGCTTTGTGAATGACCCCGTTGTTTCCTGGAACACACACATGTCCCAGAAGGCAACAGGGCCGCTCGCCGAGGAGGAACATTTTTTTTTTTTTTTTATATTTTTAAGAATATTAATGTATTTTTTATTTTTTTTGGGTGGCCCTCTACTATAGTCAGGGTATGAGTATCAAAGTGACAGCTCAGGCGCCAGCACCTGTCCTTCAATTAGCTTGGAGACGGGAGGAGGAGAGCGCAATGCGGCGGTGTACCGCAGGGAAATCATAGGACTCTATGAGAGAAAAGGAGCCACCCTGAGATCAGAGAGGGGGGAAGAAAAGGAAGGCATTGATATCAAAGCCATTGCTACTTTTCACTGCACTACTTGTGGCCAAGGTCCTCTTCTCTCTAAACTGCCCCCCTTTCTCGTGCTCTATAGTTGGGAGTCATGCATGGGGAATACAGGTAAGATTTCATTGATTCGGATCTGATCTTGTTAGGAATACAATGTGCATTATCATTCACCGTGCAGGTTTATAGAAAGGCACTGTATGGGGTGTCGGGTTCATTCCTCATCATCAGAGATCAGATCTATTTCATTACAGTGACCAATCACAGCCATACACCTACCGGGTTCCTCATCAGCCGCTCCAGCTTCAGCCTCTGCTCGTCGGTGGCATTTTTCGGTATAACCAGAGGCTGGGGCTCTTTTTTGGGCCGAGTTGGTTTCGAAACTTCAGATTCTGCCGCCATACTCGCTGCTCACTCCTTGTTTACATCGGCGCGGAAAGATGACATCATCTCCTTTAGAACGCTTCCCGTTCGCAGGGGTCTCTTCCTTTGCGGGTGTAGTGTCATATTTTGCTCCCCATCGTAGAATGCTCCGTAAGAAATCTCGCAATGCGCATGCGCGAAGCGTTCCACACACTTGCGCCATGCGTTCCACACACTTGCGCCATGCGTTCCAAAGGATTTGCGGCAATACAATTCAGTGAAACCATCAGCTAATGTCACGGAAGTGACGTTACAGACAACACAAACACTGGGCTATGCGTTCCAACACTAATACTTCCCTTGTTACCTAGTATCTCCAGAACTACCAGCTGTCCATGTACAACCCAACCTTTGGTGTTAGGTTCTGCATTGCTGGGACTTGTAGTGCCTATGCTGAGCTACCAGTGGTGATGGATCCTGCAATGCTGGGACTTGTAGTGCCTATGCTGAGCTACCAGTGGTGATGGATCCTGCAATGCTGGGACTTGTAGTGCCTATGCTGAGCTACCAGTGGTGATGGATCCTGCAATGCTGGGACTTGTAGTGCCTATCCTGAGATACCTGTGGTGGTGGATCCTGCAATGCTGGGACTTGTAGTGCCTATCCTGAGCTACCTGTGGTGGTGGATCCTGCAATGCTGGGACTTGTAGTGCCTATCCTGAGATACCTGTGGTGGTGGATCCTGCAATGCTGGGACTTGTAGTGCCTATCCTGAGCTACCTGTGGTCATATATCCTGCAATGCTGGGACTTGTAGTGCCTATAATAGATCCTGCAATGCTGGGACTTGTAGTGCCTATCCTGAGCTACCTGTGGTGATAAATCCTGCAATGCTGGGACTTGTAGTGCCTATCCTGAGCTAACTGTGGTGATAGATCCTGCAATGCTGGGACTTATAGTGCCTATCCTGAGCTACCTGTGGTGATAAATCCTGCAATGCTGGGACTTGTAGTGCCTATCCTGAGCTAACTGTGGTGATAGATCCTGCAATGCTGGGACTTGTAGTGCCTATCCTGAGCTACCTGTGGTGATAGATCCTGCAATGCTGGGACTTGTAGTGCCTATCCTGAGCTACCTGTGGTGATAGATCCTGCAATGCTGGGACTTGTAGTGCCTATCCTGAGCTACCTGTGGTGATAGATCCTGCAATGCTGGGACTTGTAGTGCCTATCCTGAGCTACCTGTGGTGATAGATCCTGCAATGCTGGGACTTGTAGTGCCTATCCTGAGCTACCTGTGGTGATAGATCCTGCAATGCTGGGACTTGTAGTGCCTATAATAGATCCTGCAATGCTGGGACTTGTAGTGCCTATCCTGAGCTACCTGTGGTGATCGATCCTGCATTGCTGGGACTTGTAGTGCCTATCCTGAGCTACCTGTGGTGATAGATCCTGCAATGCTGGGACTTGTAGTGCCTATCCTGAGCTACCTGTGGTGATAGATCCTGCAATGCTGGGACTTGTAGTGCCTATCCTGAGCTACCTGTGGTGATAGATCCTGCACTGCTGGGACTTGTAGTGCCTATGATAAATCCTGCATTGCTGGGTGTTGTAAAAATTTCTGCGACCCATGGAGAAATCAAACCGCGTCACTTCCGGTGCGGCTTCGTCACTCAAACAGCTGCTGACGGCGGGGCGTTACTGAGCATGTGCGATTTCACGGCCCTTGATCGCGCATGCGCGGGAGCTAGCCGCGGTCGAGAAATATTGTGCTCTCAAGCAATTATGCGCTCAAACCGAGCATCAGAATGGGGAAGAAAGGGGATTTGGATGACTTTGAACGTAGCATGAATGTTGGTGCCAGACGGGCTGCTCTAAATATTTCAAACACTGCTGATCTACTGGGATTTTCACACACGACCATCTCTAGGGTTTACAGAGAATGGTCCGAAAAAGAGAAAATATTCAGTGAGCGGCAGTTGTGTGGACGAAAATGCCTTGTTGATATCGGAGGTCAGAGGAGAATGGGTAGACAGGTTCGAGATGATAGAATTGCAACTATAAGGCTACTTTCACGCTGAAGGTGTTTTTCAGGCGTTTTGGCGCTAAAAGTGAGGCTTAGAGTGCAATGATGGTTATTGAAAAGATAATTAAAAAAATTAAGTAAACCGCGCTCTCTCTAGAATATGTTTAACCACTTGGCGCCCATGCTATAGCCGAAAGACGGCTTCAGCGCGGACGCTCCCTGCCGGGAGGACGTCCCTGGATGTCCTCCTGTTTACTTCCGCAATGCGCGATCTCGGAAGTTCTGTGCTGGCCGTGTCCCTCGGACACAGCCAGTCACAGATCGCTGTAAACAGCCAATCACAGCGGCCGTTTACAGCGCGATTGGCGTGTCCAATGAGAGATGATCTCATATGTAAACATATGAGATCATCTCTCAGCGCCGCTTTCCCTCTTCACAGCGTGTGAGGAGGGAGAGATGAGCGGCTGCAGCGGCCGTGAGTTAAAAAAAAAAAAAAAACGAAAACAAATGTGCCATCTATCCCCGCTGCCATCTGTCCCCATTTCCACCTGTCCCCACTGCCACCTGTCCCCACTGCCATCTGTCAGTGCCATCTGTCCCCAGTGCCATCTGTCAGTGCCACCTGTCCCCAGTGCGATCTGTCAGTGCCACCTGTCCCCAGTGCGATCTGTCCCCAGTGCCACCTGTCCCCAGTGCCACCTGTCCCCAGTGCCATGTATAAGTGCCATCTGTCATCAGTGCCACGTCAGTGCCACGTGTCATCAGTGCCACATAGTGCCATCTGTCATCAGTGCCATATCAGTGTCACGTGTCATCAGTGCCACATATTAGTGCCATCTGTCATCAGTGCCACGTATCAGTGCCATCTGTCAGTGTCACGTGCCACCTGTCAGTGTCACGTGCCATCTGTTATCAGTGTCACGTGCCATCAATGCCACGTATCAGTGCCATCTGTCATCAGTGTCACGTGTTATCAGTGCCACGTATTAGTGCCATCTGTCATCATTGCCACGTATTAGTGTCACATGATATCGGTGCCACCTATAAGTGCCATCTGTCATCAGTGCCACATATTAGTGCAATCTGTCATCAGTGTCACGTGTCATCAGTGCCCCGTATTAGTGGCATCTGTCATCAGTGCCACATATCAGTGCCACGTATCAGTGCATCTGTCATCAGTGTCACGTGTCATTGTCCTGGTGCTCCAGGGCCTTCAAAAGTGTAATAGGTAGTCAACAATTTAGATGTGTAATTTATGCTCCTAGAACACGTGATGGCGCTCCCTGCATGTTGGGCCTCTCTAAGTGGCCAGGCTGTGCTATCGTAATACACAGGAGGAGTAGCAGAATTTATTTTGGGGTGTCATTTGTGGTATACACATGCCATGTGAGAGAAATAACCTATTACAATGACAATTTTGTGAAAAAAATAAATATTCATTTTGCAAAGAATTGTGGGAAAAAATTACAACATCAAAAAGCTCACCATGCCTTTTACTAAATACCTTGGAATGTCTACTTTCAAAAAAATGGGTCATTTGGGGGGTATTTGTACTTTCCTGGCTTGTTCGGGGTCTCAAGAAATGAGATTGGCCACCAGTACATCAGATGTGATCAATTTTGTATGATTTGCACCAGGACTCTCTAACGTTCACAAAGACCAAATAATACCCACTAATTTGGGTTATTTTTACCAAAGATATGTAGCAGTATAAATTGTGGCCAAAATTTATGAAGAAAAATTTATAATTTGCTAAATTTTATCACAGAAACAAAGAAAAATGCGTTTTTTTTTTCAAAATTTTCGGTATTTTTTCATTTATAGCGAAAAAAAAAAAAACCCAGAGGTGATCAAATACCACCAAAAGAAAGCTCTATTTGTGGGGAAAAAAGGACAAACAATTCATTTAGGTACAGTGTTGCATGACTGAGTAATTGTCATTCAAAGTGTGAGAGCACCGAAAGCTGAAAATTGGTTTGGGCAGGAAGGGTGTTTAAGTGCCCAGTAAGCAAGTGGTTAAAGTGCAAGTGCTCTGAAACAAAAACAAACTCAACAATCAAAATATAAACTCAGCATCAAAGTATACCCATGTGTAGTATAAATTATGTGAGATAACCACAATATTAAAGTGATCAAGTGCATGTACAATTTCATATACAATTTGGTATTTCCTGACTGACTCCATGGCAGCCTACGTATGGGTTAATCCCGCCTCTCATACCTCATAGGACCCCACTCCCATAAATCTTTGCTCCTAATCAGAGACTGTGTTCCTTTTTTGTCCTCCTCCTTAAGGACTGAAGTAGTAGTTCTTACCTCAAGGAGTCGTTAATCCGGGTCTGGTTCCTGTTGCAGCTGCACACATGATGATGATTTGGTGTCTGGAGTCCATTAGCCCAGCTACTAGCAGGGTGGACATGGGGATGAAGAGCGTTGCCTGAAGAGCTTACTATCTAGCCACTGGCTGGAAAGCGGCAGTATGGCCATTCGTCCTAGCTACTAGCGGGAGGCCTTTTCCCTGAATAATCCCCCAGTGACGTGCCTGTGGACGGGAGCCAGGTCGGGTGGTCGGCGTGCTGGAGCGGTAACGTATGGCAGCCTGTTTTTGTTTGTTGTATGTACCATTTCCGGGTGTATGGCGGCTGGAGCGCATCTGCGTCCCAGACCGCCGCTTTCCTGTACTGCGCAGCCGCATAGTCTCGGTTGGGATCGAGGCTTGGTCGGTGCATGCGCAGTACAGATGAATGGCGGCGTTCTCGCATGGGCGCGAGCGCCGTGGGGGTGACGCTGACGGCGTTGTGACGTCATTCAGGCGGCAGATTTGAATGCCTGTCAGATTTAGACAGGCTTGCTGCTGCATTCAAACAAACGCTGTGACGCTGTTTTCTCTGCTTTACTGAGGTAAGAGGCTTGATGCCTTATCCCCTATTGATTTAACAGATGTCTATGCTATGCATAGGTAAAATGACTTTGGCAAATTGATTTATTTATTTAAAAAAATAAATAAATAAATAAAATAAATGGATTTTAGTAAATGTTTTTTACTATGGATATTGTTGCAGCCTGTCCGAATTGTGACTATGGATGTTTCGTCGCCCCCTTGTGGCCAGCCTTTACGCCGCAGGTAGGGAGAAATTTGGTTTTCTTTCTGCTTGTGTTGGTTGGTATAGGGTATATTTTTAAGGGAATTTCTTTCTCCTTATTATCTATTTTAGCCCTTCTATTACGGATCTTCGTCCTTCAGCACGCAAAGATAATACACATTCTGGGTCAAGACATGACCGTTCTAGGTCCAGTTCTGGACGCCCTAAGTCCTCCTCCAGACACCACTCTGACAAGTCAAGGTCGGGGTCTCGGCACTATTCCCTCTACCATTCTGGTCGCTCGAAAAAAAGATCCTGTTGAGGATGTAGAGCGAAAGTGCCAGGAGATAAATCGCTATGCGATTTATGTTTCCCGAGCTGCAAAGAAAGGGATGCTAAAGACCGGCAAGTAGGGGCCTTGGTCAGGATGGGTGTTCAGGAATCCTTGAATAAATCAGATTCCGCCCATGCAGCTATACCTCCCTCTGCACCAACTTCAGTGGTTGAGGTGGAAGACCTTGAAGCTCCAGGTCCCTTCCGTGACAATTTCTCTTTCAGCGGATCTTCAGACAGCGAAGCTGAAGTGGAGGATCCCAGTGCAGGATTTGACTTTCCCAGGTCCCTCATCTGGTGAGGGCAGTGAAGGATGCACTGAGGTGGGAGGAGCCAGTGGAAGCACCCTCTAAACAGAGGAAATACGTTAAGCATCTTAAAAAAGAGTGCTCAAATTTCCTTTCCTGGGTGAACTGGGAGAATTTATCTCGATTTTGGAGCAAAGTGGAGAGAAAGAATTCTCTTATCTCTAAAGTGGCCAGAATGTATCCATTTAAAGGTGAGGAGGTTAAGCACCTGGAGTCTGCTCCTCTTATTGATGCCGCCTTGATGAGGCTGGTAAGACATGTCACGCTCCCACTGGAAGACACCATCTCTTTCAAGGATGGTCTTGAGAGGGAAATTGATACGGATTTGAAGCGTATATACATTACGGCTGGGACGGCCTGTAAGCCAGCATTGGCCTTGGCAGCATTATCCAAAGCAATGGAGTGTTAGACGGATGATATGGGTGCAACCTTGGGAAGTATGTCCGAAAAAGCCCTCAAGAGCTCTCCAATATGTGAGATGAAAAGGGCACGTGTCATGCGGTCTTCCATTACAGCTAAACAGCTTTATGGCTACTCCCTTGGGTGGCGGATCCGGCCTCTAAACAGGCCTGGTGCAAAATTCCCTTTGAGGGTTCTTCTGTTTTTTTGGAATAAGCTCGATTCAGCCATCACTCGTGCTACCGGCGGGAAGTCTGGATTCTTACCCCAGGACCGCCGTCTGTTTGCCCAGAAGAGAGTCCAGTCCAGGTCAGACCCGGAACGTGCTAGGGATGCACGGCGTTACAGACCGGGTCGGGAATTTAGGAGGAACTGGAGGAGAAACCAGCCTTCTGGTCAGAAGCCTTCAAAATCTACATCTTCTAAGGGCCGTGAAGCGGCAAAGTCTTTTTGATATAGCGCCTGTTTAGGCGGAGCAAGTAGGGTACTACGCTTCTGCCACGTCTGGGCAGCCTTGATACAAGACTACTGGGTCATAAAGACAGTCTCTCTAGGACATGCCTGGGTGTTCAACAATCCACCCATACATCGTTTTGTTCCCACAAGCCTTCCTTTGTCGGAAGAGAAGAGAGAGGTTCTATTGACCTACATGGACTCCCTTATCACCCAAGGTGCCGCCATTCCAGTCCCGTCCGAGGAAAAGTTTTAGGGATTTACTCCCCCCTCTTTATGATTCTCAAAAAGAGTGGTTCCTGGAGGCCGGTTATCGGCCTGACTTACCTAAACTAACTCCTTTATAAAAAAGGGAAAGTTCAAGATGGAGACATTGCTGACCTTTCGACAGACAGCGTACTTCCATGTACCAATAGTGAAGGACTTTAAAAAATATCTCCGATTTCCGGTGGGTCAAAAACACCTCCAATTCATATGTCTCCCGTTCGGGCTTACGACATCGCCGCAGGTGTTTTCCAAGCTCTTACTGGCGGTGGTCGCCTTGATCGGAGTCCGAGGTATTCGATTACACATTACCTTGACGACCTACTCCTACTGTCTCAGGACAGAAAACAACTACTGTCACACCGGGAGCAAGTCATATTTACCCTGACAGAATTCAGCTGGCTTTTGAATCAAGGAAAAAAGTCATCTGGAGCCAACCCAGTCCCTAGTTTTCCTAGGGGCACAGTTCAACACAGTAAAGAGCACGATCTCTCTTCCTCTAGAGAAGATTCCAGTGGTCCAGGACAGGATTCATCTGGCAATGTCAGCTCCTCTTCTCAGGTCCTCCGAGTGCCTCAGGATAATAGGCACCATGGTGGCAACAGCCCCCATGGTAAAGTGGGCGCAATGGAGAATGCGGCCCTTTCAGAAAGGATTCCTCCAACAATGGAATCCAAGTCTACAGGATCACTGGATCCGGATAACTCCCTCCATGCGGGAGAGTCTCCCTTGGTGGTTGCAACGAAGGAATCTTCTCAACTGCCATTCAATAGCTCCAGTTTCCTGGATAACAGTGACAACAGATGCCAGCAGCAGAGGCTGGGGTGCTCTGTCGGTCGGAGGTAGCCCAGGGCAGGTGGGATCTTCCTGCCCAGGGGGTAGTCTCGGACATATTGGAGATTTGAGCTGCCTTCCAGGCCCATCTGGTTTTTCTCCATCTGATATCGGGAGCCTGAGTCCTCATGAGATTGGACAATACGACGGCGGTGTCGTACATCAAAAGACAGGGGGCACTCGCAGTCTCTCCCTTTTGAAGGAAGTGAATCCAATTATGTCCTGGGCTCAGGCGAACTTGAAGGACCTGACGGCAGTATATCTTCCTGGGGTCCAAAAATGTCCAGGCGGATTTTCTGTCAAGAACCTCCTTGAACAACGAGTGGTCTCTCCACTCGGAAGTCTTCAACTGGATCCTGTCATTGGGAATGGTTCCAGAAGTGGACCTGTCTGCATCTTCTTGCAATGCCGAGATGAGGAATTATTATACCAGGTATCGCTGTCCCCAAGCCATGGGGTGGATGCTCTCACGGATCAGTGGAATTTCCACAAGACCTATGCCTCTCCACCAGTTCCGATCAGTCTTCGGTTCCTTTCGAGACTCAGACAGGAGACGCAGAGATAGTGGCGATCATCCCATACTGGCTCAATAGGCCATGGTTTCCGCTCCTGTTACAGTTGAGTTACCGGGACCCAGTTCCGCTTCCCTCCAAATCGGATCTTCTTCTATAGGGAACATCCCTTCATCCGGGTCCGTCCCATCTCCATCTGATGGTTGAGAGGAAGAGGCTGGAAGCATTAGGTTGTCCAAGTTCAGCAATTGCTACCCTGCTGAACGCTAGATGGCAAGGTACAAATAAAGTTTACCAGAGAATTTGGTCTAAGTTTATGGACTACGTCTCCCCTTCCGGGGGTTCCTGTAGTAATCCAGAAATAAAGGATGTACTAGGATTTCTCCAGACAAGGTTGGATCTCCCTTTGTCTGTAAACTCCCTGCGAGTTCAAGTTTCAGCAATATCTGCTTTTGCTGGTATTTCCTGGGCAAGGAATCCCCTTACCAGACAATTTTTCAGAGGAGTATCAAGGCTTAGGCCCCAGAGAAAACCAAGGTTCTCTAAATGGGATCTTTCTTGGGTGCTAGATTTTTTTCTCAGAAGATTCTTTCCAATGGATGGATGAACTATCCATGAAGGACATTTCCCTTAAAACAGCCTTTCTAGTGGCCATAACATTGGCTAAAAGAGTGTCGGAAATCAGTGCTCTAGGTTCCAAAGAGCCTTTCCTTACCTTCTTCCCTGATCGGGTAGTTCTGGTTCCAATGCTAGGATCAAATCCTAAAGTATCATCAGTGTTTCATGAGAACCAGGAAATTGTTCTCCCAACCTTTCAGTCAGAGGATTCTTCAACTAACCATCCCTTGGATGTCGGTGAGGTCTTGAAAAGCTACTTAGAAGCTACTGCACCTTTCAGAAGATCAGATCATCTGTTTGTCTACTTTTATGGAAAGAATAGAGGACTGTCTGCTTCCTCTAGAACTATTGCAAGTTGGATTGTCCAAGCTATCCAAAGGGCATATGCAACTAAAGGACTGGTTCCTCCAGAAACAGTGACTGCTCATTCTACCAGGAGTATGTCAACATCATGGGCGGCCTCCCGACACGTATCGGCGGAGGTGATCTGCAAAGCGGCCTCTTGGTCGTCAAACACTTTCATGAGGCATTATTGTGTTGAGCCAGCGGCTCTTTCCTCTGTTAATTTCGGTTTAAATGTTTTATCTGTTTGAACGGTGCCAATTAAACCTTCTTTTGTTGAACCAGCAATTTGTGCCCACCCGAGTCTGTATGGCTAGTTATTTCCCATACGTAGGCTGCCATGGAGTCAGTCAGGAAAACGGAAAATTTATATCAAATACTTACCGTAATTTTCCTTTCCTGATGGACTCCATGGCAGCCGGAGTCTCCCTCCCATTTGCTGGAGTAGGCTAAGTTATGGAACACAGTCTCTGATTAGGAGCAAAGATTTATGGGAGTGGGGTCCTATGAGGTATGAGAGGCGGGATTAACCCATACGTAGGCTGCCATGGAGTCCATCAGGAAAGGAAAATTACGGTAAGTATTTGATATAAATTTTCCGTTATATGATATTCAAAAAGTTCATACAATTGTGAATTTTTCCGGGTCCTGGTATAACAAGGATCTTTCCACCATCATCAACACCTGCCACACATCCTACTCCCTGAAATCCCATGACACCCATCACAGGTAGTCACATGTGCTTAAACAAGGGTTGCCACTTTTTCTTTAACCACTTTCAGACCGGACCAATTTGCAGCCAAAGGACCAGGCCCCTTTTTGCAATTCGGCACTGCGTCGCTTTAACTGACAATTGCTCGGTCGTGCCACGTGGCTCCCAAACAAAATGGACGTCCTTTTTTTCCCACAAATAGAGCTTTCTTTTGGTGGTATTTGATCGCCCCTGCGGTTTTTATTTTTTGCGCTATAAACAAAAAAGAGCGACAATTTTGAAAAAAAACGCATTATTTTTTATTTTTTGCTATAATAAATATCCCCCAAAAATATATAAAAAACGTTTTTTTCCCTCAGTTTAGGCCGATACGTATTCTTCTACATATTTTTGGTAAAGTTTGGATAGTTTTATAGCATTTTTATTAATAATTTTTTTTTATTAGTAATGGCGGCGATCAGCGATTTTTATTGTGACTGCGACATTATGGCGGACACATCGGACATTTTTGACACATTTTTGGGACCATTGTCATTTATACAGCAATCAATGCTATTTAAATGCATTGATTCCTGTATAAATGACACTGGCAGTGAAGGGGTTAACCACAAGGGGGCAGTGTAGGGGTTAAGTATGCCTAGGGGTGTGTTTCTTACTGTGGGGGGGGGGGGCGTGGCTGTCAGCTAGTGAATGCTGATCTCTGCTCCAATCACAGGGAGCAGAGATCGGCGTCACTAGTTGCTAGGCAGAACGGGGAGATGCTGTGTACTTCCGCAGCTCCCCGTTCAGCCTTCCCGTGAGACGATCGCGGGTGTCCCCGCGGCGATCGAGTCCGCGGGACCTGCGACCGGCCTCACGGGGGTCCCGACCGGCGTGGGAGGCATTAAGGAGGGACTTATATATACGCCCTCCTGCCTGTACGTGCCATTCTGCTGACGTATATCGTCGTGGGCCGGTCGGGAACCGGTTAAGTCAAACCCGAACACTTTAGAGGCGCACAGCAATTTTTTTTTTTATAGTATAAACTATACATATATTTTGCAATTAAATAACATTTCTAATCATATCAAGTTAATCACAGTAGTCCCCCTTTACATCAGAGTCCACAGAGTTCCCCTTTTACATCTGAATCTGCAGAGTTCCCCCTTTACATCTGACTAAAATCAAAATAAGTGCAGCGCTAAATACAAAGTATCCCCTGAGGGATATAAAGTGCATTCAATAAACGATATATAAATAAAGTGCATTAAGCAAAATGTGTTCTTATATACAGTATATAAATAATAGCAGGTAAAAAACAAGGCAAAATCCCCCCAAAAAAGTAATTTTTGCCTTGTTTTTTACCTGCTATTATTTACTTTGCCCATCTATGCACAGCAACTGCACATATAATTGGCACGATTTTTTCACCATCAATTGATTTTTATAAGGACACTATATGGACAACATCTGCACATTGCGCTTTAACATTTATTATGTTTGATTTATATAAGAACACATTTTGCATTTTGCACTTTATTTATAAATATCGTTCATTGAATGCACTATATATCCCTCAGGGCATACTTTGTATTTAGCGCTGCACTTATTTTGATTTTAGTTTGATTTATCACATGTTTAGGAAGTGTGTTTAGTGCTGGCAGCTTTAATTAGATTAACATAGCAGCTAACAAGATATCACATATTTACCCTTTTACATCTGAATCTGCAGAGCTCCCCTTTTACACTGTAAGGGGGGGGGGGGGGCTCTGCAGACTCTGATGTAAGGGAGAACTTTGGGGACTCTAACATAAGGGATGCTCTGGGAATCCTGATTTAAGGGGGAACACTGGGAACTCTGATGTAAAGGGGATCACTGTGGCTTCTGGTGTAAAGGGGAACTCTGATATAAGGGGTACCCTGATTCACCTTAGTGTACTCAGAGGCAGGAGAAAGAAGGGGGGGGGCTTCAGTCACAGACAGGGAGGGATGGTGAGCTCACTCACCCCTTGGCAGTCAGCACCTCTCATCCAGATGTATCTGAGGTTACTGAACTTCAAATTTCGAAAGGAGGGGGGGGGTTGACACTATCAAGGGCTATGGGTTGCTGCTCACCCCAGGTTGGATAGAAAAAAAGAAAAAGGTTCTCCCTTGGTGGTGGGGTTTTTAGGCAGCAATAGCCGTCTGATAGAAGTAGTCAGATGGTTATATGGAATAATAGACCAAAAAATCATCCAAATCAATTTGCAATGTTTATTCAAAGTTTTTTTTATATATAAAACTGAACTTCAAATTTCAAGCCCCCACTTTCCTTTTCTGAGGAACAGTGCCGGGGATTGGAGTGTGGGCAGACACAGAGGGGTAGGGGTGGGAGGAAGAGGAGCAGATCAACCCTCTCTCTTCTACCGTCTGTGTGGGGAGGGGGTGGGGGATTGTTAGTGCTGGCTTTGGGCAGTGTGAAAGAGTGTGTAACAGACACTTTTGGCTTAGACAACTGCAGCCAGCAACCCTGTTGGGAAGCCATAGTCCAGTCTGAATAATGTGTCCGTGTTTCAGGCAGTTTTAAACCCGGACACATGATTCCAAACCCAAACTGTCTGGGTGAATCCCGGACAGGTGGCAACGGTAGCTTAAACATCAATCCAGATGGAAATTCCTTACGGCCACAACACTGGTCCAAACGGATGATCAGACGGGATTCAATTCGGCAGATTGTACCAGACGTTTTGTGGGTATTCAAGATAAATAATATTTACCATAGCCACAGCAGGTATCCAAAATTCAGTAGGAAATAAAAAAGAATAGGGCTCCCATGGTGAAGTATGTCACGATTTATTCCAAAAAATTCCAATAGAAACAAGTAAAATAGTTTAAAATCAAAGTGTTCCTAGCAGATAACACATCCACGTGTTGGAAACGCCATTAGCGTTCCAAACTGCGTATCAAACGTCGGAAGTGATGTATCACGTTCGAGCCACCCTACGCATTTCGTCAGCACACTGACGTCATCAGGGGTCATGTGATCGGATACGTCACTTCCATTTATATACAGATCTGTCAATTAGGGATATCCAATCTGAATCAATCGTTACTCAAGAGACATAAAAACCTATATAAACCATAATATATTGAAAACGATCTATAAAAACAAGTTGTATTAAAGTAAATTAATAAAATTTAAAGCAAATTCATTAAATTAAATTTTAAATTTACATTACGTTTATTGGAAATATTGTATCAAAGGACACTGCCATCTTGTGGACAAAGATTAGATTTTAATTTAACATTGAATTGTATCAAAGAGCACTGCCATCTTGTGGACAAAAAACAGACGGCAGGTATTGTTAAAAGTATATAGACTAAATAAAAAATATTGTCTAAATAAAAAAAAATATATATGTGTGGAGCCATCTTGTGGCAAAAAAGGGGGAAAGGATTCAGTCAGATTGGATTTGCCTTTTACACAGAGAAAACAACGGACACGATTCCTAGTAAATAGATAAATAGCAATTTAAATCAATATCTACATTTATTTCCGCAGGTGTAAGTGTGTTTAATTAATAAATCCATTCAGTTTCATTTTTTGATATTCTCTGAATCATATTCCCTCCTCTCCAATCAATTTCTATTTTATCGATCCCAAAAAGTTTAGCCACACTGGGATCCTTATTGTGGTAAATCCTAGGAACACTTTGATTTTAAACTATTTTACTTGTTTCTATTGGATTTTTTTGGAATAAATCGTGACATACTTCACCATGGAAGCCCTATTCTTTTTTATTTCCCACTGATTTTTGGATACCTGCTGTGGCTATGGTAAATATTATTTATCTTGGGAATACCCACAAAACATCCGGTACAATCTGCCGATTGAATCCCGTCTGATCATCCGTTTGGACCAGTGTTGTGGCCGTAAGGAATTTCCATTTGGATTGACGTTTAAGAGCTTATGACTACCTGTGATGGGTGTCATGGGATTTCAGGGAGTAGGATGTGTGGCAGGTGTTGATGGTGGTGAAAAGATCCCGAAAAAATTCACAGAGAATTGAATGAACTTATATCATATATACCAAATTGTATATGAAATTGTGCATGCACTTGATCACTTTAATATTGTGGTTAACACACATAATTTATACTACACATGGGTATACTTTGATGCTGAGTTTATATTTTGATTGTTGAGTTTGTTTTTGTTTCAGAGCACTTGCACTTTAAATCACTTTGAACATATTCTAGAGAGAGTGCGGTTTAATTAATTTTATTAAATATGTTCTCCATTTCTATATCTGCTTATACCGAGCTGCTTTCACATTATTGTTTAACCAATTATTGTCAAACCGCTAAGGGAGGAGGAGCCAGTGACGTAAACCAAAGGAGTCGGCATACACAGCGAGGCTGTGAGGAGACCTTACCTGACTGCTTCCCTATAACCACAACGCTATTCATCCAGGGGCGGTTTGTGAGTAGATAAACTGGTGGATTCGTTTAGTTTCTGTTATCATTAGAGGTACACACTA
This sequence comes from Lithobates sylvaticus, assembly GCA_028564925.1. NCBI lineage: Eukaryota > Metazoa > Chordata > Amphibia > Anura > Ranidae > Lithobates > Lithobates sylvaticus. The sequence goes on along the minus strand of CM053027.1, from coordinate 119,404,379 downwards.
TTGTGTTTTCTCTGTTTTTCCTGAGATCAAGAGTCCATACCAGATACGCATAAAGCAGAATCCACAAAAGAGGGGATAAAAGATTAAAAAATAACAAAACCCGGTGGAGTGAACATCTTAGAAAACAAGATGCATGGACTTATAGACTGGATTTTTTAGCAGTGCATACACAATAGGAAGAATACCATCGGGAGCACTGTGTTATTTGTGATTTATCACCCAATACATGTGAATGGACTTTTGAATGAGCTGCAGATGAAATTTTTTATATGACATTTTTTATATCTCAATATTTTCTATATCCCACTATTTATATTCACCTTGTTATATTTATTAGCATCAGTCACTTTATATGCTTATTATATCTCCCCAATTACAGCTTCATAATTGCAGGTAATCATTAGCATTACACTACTGCACATGTTCATTATAGCTCCATAATTGTATGTATTCATGCTCTTTTTTCTTGGTGCCTGTTGGATAAGAGGCACAGGTTTTTAGCACAGTGTTATTCATTTATATAAGATTTTTAGGGAGCACATGTACTTGTTGGCACAAAGTTATTTATGAAAAAATGTGGCCTCTTATAAAAAAAATAAATGAAGAATTGGGCATGGGTAGGGATTTGTACCATCATCCAGGAATCAAGTGGTATAGAAACTGGGAGCTCTCCAGGAAATCCCCCATTATGTAACAACATTATGACCAGGTATTTGTCGTTTTTCCTCATCACACTCACCCACACAAGTCACATAATTCACCCATTTTCCTCACCCATCACCTCCTTCCCCCCTCCCCTCCACCTGGTCTCCCAGCTGTTTCTCTTTTCCCTTTCCGTTTTATCACTTCACTATCACCTACACTTTCTATTTATCCTTTGTGCCACTACATTGTATCCGTCTTTCTATTTGTTCATTTCCCCCGTCTTTTTTTGTGTGCCTCTTCTGTGTCTTCACATACATTGTGCACTCGGCACCCCACCCCCCCTCCCTCTTCCTTATCCCCCCTCCCCCCTTCTCGGGGGGTCGCTCTCATTCTGCACCTTCCCCCCCCCCCTTCCTTCACTCAGTCTCCCACACTTCCTTTCTAATGTTTCATCATTTTACCACTACCCACACTATGTATCTACCTTTTCTCACTTCACTTGCATCCATCCTTTAATTAACTTCCTATGTTTTCACATAAACTATGTATATCGGCAAAACATCTTCCCGTCACCTTCTTCTCTTCCTTCCCCTTTCCCCCTTTTTTCCACCCTCCCTCCTCATTTTGTTTCACGATTTTCACTCACCTGTACACTAACCCCAGTCCCTGCACTTCACCAACTGGTAAAATGACCGGCTCTGACCATAATCATTTTTGTACCGATCTACTCAGATTCCGATCATCATACTCAGTAGCACCCCCGAGTTGCCGCGGGAGACCATTAAATAGGTGGTAGCACTCTGCGCTTGATGTCCGTTAAAGCATGGGTAAGCAGCCGTGCCCCTTCCCCCTTTTTAAATTTCTGAAGATTTGTTAAGCTTGATGCTGTATGATATGCTTTTTTGCTTTTATCTGCCAACTATTATACATTACTGTCTCTTTGATCTAATCACAGATAACATTCAGATGAAGCGGCTAATGCCCGCGAAACTAGTTGAGGACAATCATATCTGTGATCAACTGTACCATTATGAATACACATTTGGTGACATACTGTGTAGAGTTTTTATGTTTTATTTTTTAATTGTCTTTCGGCATTAATAAAATCTTCTGTAATTTTCATATATTTCTCTGTTATATCATTTTTACTGTACCGTGATAGTCCAATTTGCCCATTTTCATGGTAGCCTAGTTGGGGACTAGGCTCCCAGTTTCTATACCACAAATTTATTTATATCAGCACGTTTTACACAAGAACTTTACATATAAGCACTTTGCATTGTTATCACTTTAGCTTTATGGATTTGTATTTATTTTCTACACCCGATTGAGTGGATGCACATAATAGAGCCACATTTTTACTGTACACAGCAATCATTTTGCACAGCGTTTGTTTTTGCACAGCGATTCTTTACTAGTAACGCACTAATTTGTATTCATCAATATTTTGCACAGTGAGAGATCATTTATGGTGCAGCTTCTGGATTGGTTTAATTAGGAATTTTGTATACCAGCGCTTGAGTATTCAATTTTTTGTTAAGCCAGGGACCCAGCCAGCGGAGGTCACGCTTGCAGAGCAGCCTTGTGTGTCAAGCCAGGGACCAAGCAGGCCAGTGGGGTGAAGCTTGATAACTATCTGGAGTGTCAAGCTAGGGACCCAGCAGAGAAGCCGGGGTGATGCTTGAGGAAGATACTAAAGTGAAGATTGGAAGAGCTCAAGGGATTCGGTGGCAGTGGATCAGCAAGTCTAGTAGGAGAGACTGGGAGCTGAGTGGCTTGAGAAACTACAAGAAGTGATTGTAAAGAAAGTGAAGGAGTTTGTTACAACTTGTGTTAGGAACTGTTATAAGACTGTTGCCATAAGAGACAGCATTCCTACACATGCAGATGTGGTGTCTTGCTGGATGCCTTTCCCTGAATGTCTGTCTACCTGTAGAAGTCTCGGAGTCAGCCAATTAACATTGCAACTACCATAACGTTGTCCCGACCCTAAACCCTCTCTCCCACAGTTCTGTTCAAGAGAAATGAAATCTCTTTGCATTCAAGAGGTGTCTGGCGCCTATGAATCTATCTTGCACTACACCCACTATGCCTTACAACCCACTCTGTACGGAAGGATGTCAGCAGCTCTTGGCTCTGGAGGTTCTCATTAGACTAATGCCGCGTACACACGAAGGGACAATCCCGCGGGATTATCCTCTGGACTCAAGTCCAGCGGACAATCCCCTCGTGTGTGGGCATCGGCTGACTTTTTGGCGCCAAAAGTCCGGCGGACTAAGTTTTAAGTTTTGTTTTAAAATGATCCGCTGGACTGGGCAGTCCAGCGGACAATCCCGCCGTTAGTAGGCTAGTCCGCCGGACTTTTTAAAATGAACGGACTTGCCGCTCATCGGCAAGTCCGTTCATTTAGCACGTGACTTCAGGTTACGTAGCTAGCGTAGGCAGTAAATGCCGCCGCGCTAGCTCCGTGACCTGGCATGGATTTAAAGGGACTCCCTACGCCGAAAAACGGCGTGGGGGTCCCCCCCAAATCCATGCCAGACCCTTATCCGAGCACGCAGCCCGGCAGGCCAGGAAAGGGGTGGGGACAAGCGAGCGCCCCCCCCTCCTGAGCCGTACCAGGCCGCGTGCCCTCAACATGGGGGGTGCCCTGGGGAAAGGGGGGCCGTGCGGCCCCCCACCCCAAAGCACCTTGTCCCCATGTTGATGAGGACAAGGGCCTCTTCCCGACAACCCTGGCCGTTGGTTGTCGGGGTCTGCGGGCGGGGGCTTATCGGAATCTGGGAGCCCCCTTTTATAAGGGGGCCCCCAGATCCCGGCCCCCCACCCTATGTGAATGAGTATGGGGTACGATGTACCCCTATCCATTCACCTAAAGTGTAAAATGTAAAGTAAAGAAACCACACTTTTGAAAAAATAATTTATTGCACTGCTCCGGGGGTCTTCTTCCGTCTTGGGGGGTCTTCTCGCCGGACTCCTCCGCCATTTACGTAGCTCTTTTACCGAGCGGAGAAGTCCGGCTACCTTCTTCGTCGTCGCCGCCATCGTCTGGGGGTCTCGATCCGCCTTCGGGGGTCTTCCGGTGTCTTCCGGGGTCTCTTCTGTTCTTGCCGCTGTCGTCGCTTTCTGCGCCGCCTTCTTCTTCCGCCTTCTTCTTCTTGTTCTTGTTCTTCTTCCTCCGATGTTGACACGTCGCTCCCTCTGGCCGGAATGGCATAGCCGCGCTGTGCTGGGACTTATATAGGGACAAGGGGACAGGGTCACATGCTCATGTCACATGGTGACCCCGCCCCCTTGTGATGTCACAGTCCCAGCATGAGACCCTGTCCCCTTGTCACTATATAAGTCCCAGCACAGCGCGGCTATGCCATTCCGGCCAGAGAGAGCGACGTGTCAACATCGGAGGAAGAAGAACAAGAACAAGAACAAGAAGAAGAAGGCGGAAGAAGGCGGCGCAGAAAGCGACGACAGCGGCAAGAACAGAAGAGACCCCGGAAGACACCGGAAGACCCCCGAAGGCGGATCGAGACCCCCAGACGACGGCGGTGGCGACGACGAAGAAGGTAGCCGGACTTCTCCGCTACGTAAATGGCGGAGGAGTCCGGCGAGAAGACCCCCCAAGACGGAAGAAGACCCCCGGAGCAGTGCAATAAATTATTTTTTCAAAAGTGTGGTTTCTTTACTTTACATTTTACACTTTAGGTGAATGGGTAGGGGTACATCGTACCCCATACTCATTCACATAGGGTGGGGGGCCGGGATCATGGGGCCCCCTTATAAAAGGGGGCTCCCAGATTCCGATAAGCCCCCGCCCGCAGACCCCGACAACCAACGGCCAGGGTTGTCGGGAAGAGGCCCTTGTCCTCATCAACATGGGGACAAGCACGGCCCCCCTTTCCCCAGGGCACCCCCCATGTTGAGGGCATGCGGCCTGGTACAGCTCAGGGGGGGGGCGCTCGCTCGTCCCCACCCCTTTCCTGGCTTGCCGGGCTGCGTGCTCGGATAAGGGTCTGACATGGATTTGGGGGGGACCCCCACGCCGTTTTTCGGCGTGGGGATTCCCTTTAAATCCATGCCAGGTCACGGAGCTAGCGTGCCGGCATTTACTGCCTACGCTAGCTACGTACCTGAAGTTACGTTCGAAATGAACGGACTGCTCCGTGTGTGGGCAAGTCCGTTCATTTTCAAAAGTCCAGCGGATTGTCCGCCGAAATGTCCGGGCGTGTGTGGGCAAGTCACACGCTCGGAAGTCCGGGCGTGTGTGGGGAAGTCCCTCCGGACTAGGTCCGGCGGACAAACCGGCCGACTAGGTCCGGCGGACAAAGTCCGAACGTGTGTACGCGGCATAACTGATACTGGAAGCTCTAGACACTTCATGCCCTTGTGAGATATGCAATGTCGGATTCATTCTGATATACTACATTAAATGCATCTGACTCCGTAATAGAGTCCTGCAACTCTGGTTAGAGTCCATCTTGCACCAAGTGGTCGATCACATGGTGAAATTTGTTCAATTGTATCTTCGGAACATTTGGTTTTTCATAATTTTCTGAACTAACTTTTTAGTTAACATTTTTCGGATATTTGTTTTGGACTTTTTCATTTTTTGCTAATAACAATCATTATTCATGGACTTTATTTGTTCACTTTAAGCGTTGCATTACCCTTATGATTTAGTATTTTACAGTGTGTCTGACTGTTTTGTTGCTAGCGGCTTTTCTCACCATTTTTAACAGTTTTATTTGTTTTTGTGAGCGCGTCTTCGTTCCATTTGCATAAATCAAACTCGTTACAACCAAGGTATACAGAATACTATCTCTGAATGCACAACACATCGAACCTTGAAGCGGATGGGCTACAGGAGCAGACAACCACACCGGGTGCCACTCCTGTCAGCTAAGAATAGGAAACTGAGGCTACAATGAGCACAGGCTCACCAAATTTGGACATAAGATGATAGGAAAAACATTGCCTGGTCTGATGAGTCTCGATTTCAGCTGCGACATTCAAATGGCAGGGTCAGAATTTGGTATAAACAACATGAAAGCATGGATCCATCCTGCCTTGCATCTGTGCATGCAAAATGTGTGACACTGAGAATCCTCTTTAAAGTGTATTAGCTATTTTCCCTTTCAAAAAGTAATTAAAATATTGTCTATATAGTTGTGGGGAAAACACAAGAGGCTATGTCCATAATATACCTGGGAACTTTACAAAGCCTGAGAATGAGGCAAGGGGAAGGGCTGATAGCGGAGTGCAGTGCGCCAATATGGAAGCAATGTTTTTTTTTTTACAACACAGCTAAGTATGGCTATAAATGTCCCCTTCTGCAGTGTTTTTCTAGATTTTTGCACGTTATTCATTAAATGACCTTGTCAGTCACATAAAAAAATGTCAGGTCCCTGCAGTAGAAACGGGAGTCTACCTACCTGTCTGGTAGCCCATGTCTCCTGCCTTCCATCAGTTCCAGCAGCCTGAGTCAGACTCTTTAGCAATCAATACTTCCAGGAGTGTCAAATGCTTGTGTCCCCTGTTTGAAGGATCCTACGGTACACAGGCAGGGAAGCCCAATTTGGATTTTTTCATGCAACTGACATGTTAACCACTTGCCTACTGGGCACTTCTACCCCCTTCCGGCCCAAGCCAATTTTAAGCTTTGAATGACAATTGCGTGGTCATGCAGCACTGTACCCAAGAATTTTATTTTTAGACAGATAGAGCTTTCTTTTGGTGGTATTTAACCACCACTGGGTTTAATATTTTTTTGCTAAGCAAACAAAAAACACTGAAAAAAAAAAAAAACTAAATAAAAAAATTATTTTCTTAGTTTCAGTTTTTTGTAAATAAGTAATTTTACTTCTGCACAGATGGCCACTGATAGGCTGCGTTGATGGGTACTGATAACGCAGCACTGATTGGCAGCACTGACGGGGCTGCTCTGATAATCAGGACACTGATGATCAGTGCCCTGATGATCACTGTAGATGTCCCCTGTGTGGCTTGCCCCTTACCGGCTCTCCTCTCCTCACGCGCTGTCAAATCCTGTTTGCACTGTGATCAGCTGTGATTGGCTCTTTACCATGATCTGCGATAAGCTGTGTCTGAAGGACACAGTGATCACAGATGCCTGCCGATGGGAGGACATTAATAGATGCCCTCTCGGCAATGTGCGACCCCGCTGTATTCGTCATTCAGCTTGAGCACAGTCGTGAAGAGGTTAAAATCTGCATGTTTTTGCTAGAAAATTATTCAGAACCCCAAACATTTTATTATTTCTGACATCAGAGGCCCTGAAGAAAAAAAATAGTGGTTGCAATTTTTTTATGTCAAATTATATTTGTGCAGTCATTTATCTAACACAAATTTTCAGGAACACATACATTAAAATGAATTTTAGTGCACAAAAACACAATATAATTTTTTTGTAAAATATAAAAAAAAATTTATGTTGCATGTCAAGATTCAAAATGGCAACAATCTATAAAACCCCAAATTGTTCATAGGTAATGCTTTAAAAGCTTTTATAGGTTATCAGTGTAGCGTTAAACATGAGCTCTGGCACTAAAAATATTGTTCTCACTCACTTTTTATTATTTTTTTTTTACACTTTTTTTTTTTTTCATTGAACTTTATTATTATCACAAGGGGTGAACACCACACTTTGTGATAGCTTGGGCAGTGGCAGGTACTCTTTGAGAGATCAGGGTTTGATCAGCTGCTTCCATGGCTGGTACTGTCCAGGGAAACACTGAACTGATGAACGTGGCAAAATCCTAGTCGCTTCTGGATTTATTCATCAGAGGAGAGAAATGTTCCTCCTTCTCCTCTGTGTGTAGCTGACCTGACCACGTGCAGCCGTCCCAGGTGAACGTCAGTGGGCGTCGACGGGATGGGGGTAGGGGGGAGGCCTTCCAAGCTCTGTAAAAGGTATCAGGTGGCTGTATAGCTGCTTGGATCACTTTTACTGGAAAGCCGGTCTCTGGCTAAAAAAGATGATACGAGGATCATGGCTGCAGCTGCTCCAGCCATAGTCCTTGTATAACTGCTTCCTTCCGAGGCCATATATATATATATATATATATATATATATATATATATATATATATATATATACATGGTCTAGGCTGGAAGAAGTTAAAGCAGGGTGCTAGCAACTTGACAATTGGGATCTACTTATTGATGGCACCCCTGCTGAGCCACCAGTTCCTGACCCAGGCCAAGCAGTAACCCAGGATCTGATCTACCCAGCCTGCCGAGTACCTGGATGCCGAATTCTAACAAGATGAAGCCACTTCATCTTGGCTGCACAGGTTCTTGCCCCACCAGCGTGCCTTATTGGTTGGCAGGTCTCAGCCCAGGAATCCTATTGGCTGATGGCTCTCAGCCCAGGAATCTTATTGGCTAGCGGCTCTCAGCCCGTGAATCTTATTGGCTGACGTCTCTCAGCCCAGAAATCTTATTGGCTAGCGGATCTCAGCCCAGAAATCTTATTGGCTAGCGGATCTCAGCCTAGGAATCTTATTGGCTAGCGGCTCTCAGCCTGGAGAACCTCATTGGCTGGTGGCTCTCAGTCTGGAGATCTCATCGGCTCAGTGTATGAGGGGAGGACATTCTGATACCTGTTTTCCCTTACCCTCTGTTTTACTTACTACTGACCCTAGCACACTGCATTACATATGATTGACCTCTGCACTCTGCGTTATATACTCTTGAACTCTAAACTCTGTTACTTGCTCTTGACCGCTGCACTCTGTTACTTACTCCTCTCCTCTGAGCTTTGCTTTACATACCACTGACCTCTGAACTCTATGTTACCCTGACCCCTTTACTCTGCATTACTACTGACTCTTCGTACTTTGTATTACATAAAACTGATCTCTGAAATCTGTGTTATTTACTCATGACCTCTGACCTTTTTGTTGCTTTTCCCCAACTTCCGCACACATTACTTACTACTACCCTCTGAACTCTGTGGTTACTCCTGACTCCTCCACTTAGCATTAAAGCTGAACTCCAGCTTTTGATACATAGTTTATTTGGGCCACAAAAAAAGTAAAAAACAAAAAGAAAAAGAAACGAGGCGGACTTGTTGTACCACTTGATCTTTTTTTTCTGCCGCGCACCTTTTGTTTCTGTAAGAATTTAGTATATGAACCAGTAACAATAACTGTGTAGTGTGAGTAAAAGTTTTTTTATTTACAAACCTCAAAGCCAAGATAACGAATCATTAACAGATAGTGGAATGGTGGAGGAAGTGAAATTTTGATAAGAAAGGTATGAATACCGGTTTATATTGTTATGGAATTCCTAGAGCATGTATAGTGGATGGGGGTAGCTATGCTGGGTTGTCACACCTTGTATATGCATTTCCTTCTCCTTTTTGATACTTAATTTTTGCTTTTTCAAAGCTATGAACTTTCACATGTCACAGAAGTTAACCATTATCTGTATTTTTTGGTCTTGGATTATTCCCTTATTGTCCACATTAAAGCAGTATTACACCCTAAAGCAAACATTTATTATATTGCAGCTTACCAATTCTTAGATGTGATGGCTGCATTTGTTTCCTTTTTAGGCTTTCTTTTTTCTATTTTCATCTGGTGATCTAGCCAGCAAATCTGTTGATTTTCACAGTACAAACTCTCCAGCAGAATGTATCAGTTTACTTGGATGAGACAAACTACTTAACACTGGCAGGGGTGAATAACATGATCAGCTTTTATTTATTTGTGCAAAACCTTTATCTCAAAAGGAAAAAAAAACTCTTGCTGTAACTCATTATAAGGTGTGAGCTGGAGTTTGGCTCCAATTTGTTAAATGTATTAGCAGATTTAGATACACTAACTCTCCCCTCCCCCCAGACTGACAATGCTTCTGTCCAAAGGTGCCTGAGCTCCTCCACCCACAGTGGGGGCACTCTAATACAGGAGGGTGTGTTACTGGCCAGATCACCAGATGAAAACAGAGGAGGGAAAAAGCCAAAGAAAATAAAATAAATGCAGTCCACTAACATCTAATGATTGATAAGCTGAAATAGAACACATTTTTGGGTTTAATACCGCTTTAAGTAGCAAGTACCTCCTATTTTGTCACTGTTTTAGTTGCTTTTTAGGGAACTACTACACCCAGAGGCGCCGTTTAGGAGATATTTACTGTATACTGCACAGATGATGTAATCGGCACATGCGCTCTAAAGGAAGGGCCACCCGTGCTGTTTCTTCAGGAGCGTGTGCCGGGACCAGTGGCTCCTGCGCGCATGCATGGCCCCGCAAGGAAGAAAGGCGAAGATGGATGCGGCCGTCAGCGGAGACGATGCATACTAGCACATTATACATTTTTAATTAATATTAATTTATCTCTCCTCTGACTGAGAATCAGCTAACCGCTATCTAATGCCGGGATCCACCTAGCTGCCTGATTGACAGCTACCTAGGACCAAAGCCAGCTGCGCCCACTCCCTCTCCTGCCCAATGTGGCGGTGAGTGCTGGAGGGGCAGAGCGGAGAGTAATGACTGACAATGCTCTCCACTCTGAGAAGACCGAGAACTGTTCAATCAGTAGTCATGTGACCACTCAGTTCTTGGTATTAGAGACGACAGAGGATAGCTGCGAGGCGAGTATGTGTGTTTTTATTTTAAAATATCCCATACATCTCCTTTAATAAAACTAAGGGGTTAATATGACTTTAGACTTTTACTAAGGTGTCCACAGTCCCATTAAACCAGTCCTATCGAACATAATAGAAGTACATCTGTAATTACCACATACACAAATGAATTTATCTTACACAAGGTGTTTCTTTGTAAAATGAGACGGGCTTACTTAAGCATCTTTTATTAAGGGCTTCCACTAAAGGAAAGAAAACATACAAATATTCAGTACATTAACAAAACCTATAGACTTTATTTCTTACTGGTGTGTATTTTGGCAGTTTTTAAATTATGTAACAATTATACTACAACACAAATAAAAACACTTGTTCTACATGTTTACAAGATTATCCAAAAAGAAACAAAATGTCTAGGTACTCTTGAATACCTTGCGGCAATACATAGTTTGTACAGAAAATCAAAAGGTGCGTTTGCTTGTCAGCAAGTAACAAAACAAATACATTTAATAAAACGTAACACTGACTTAATGCCATGAAATTTATCCATTCTTCACCTCTTCAAAACCTTCTCAACCAAACTCCTTTTAAAAACTTTCACCTCTACAAGGTAAAGAACTCTACTGAGGATGAGGTTGGCAGTTGGTATAAATAACCCCACACAGTTCCAGTCTGTACATTTCTGAAACCTGTTATTCTGAGTCTGCCTTTCTAGGGTGTGAGAGGTTGCCATGAACGTTCATGGGTCTGACACCTAGAAGATACTTTAGAAACACAAATCAATAAGTAGTGATTTAATGCCAAGGGCGTAACCCACAGAGCCAACCAGATGTCTCCTTGTTGTACCTTGAAGTAGACTGCTAGTGGATATACAGTATTATAAGGCAGTGCTTCTTAAACTGGTTTGCAGACATGTTTGGGATGGGTCACCACTTGACTTTGTGTCCAAGTACAAAATCAGTAGACCATTGGCAGTGATGGCACACTGACTGTGACTGCCAGGATAGAGTGTGTATAAAAGGGAAGGGGGGGGGGGCTATGGTGGTGGAGGCAATTACCCAAGCAAGATTGTGAGATGGAGAGAGCCAACGCTAGTTGGAAATGTCCAATAAAAAAAGAACGTACAATGAAGATTTTATTTTTCTTGGCTTTGCTAAATCTTACCGAAATGAAGAGGAGTGTCCACTATTTTGTTCAATATGGTGACGTTCGTACAAATAATGAAAGCCTTGAAGTGGTTGTAAACCCTTACATATACCCAGTGACTGGCCGCAGGTGATACACAGAGAAGAAACAAATCCTCTGACATTAGTTCTACCTGTTTATCTGCAGACTTCTCTTTTCTACATCTGTTCAAAGTCCAGAATTTAGAACTTTTCTGAGCCTTCCAAAAATAGTGGACAGAGAGCTTAGTAAGGAGAGTTCTGAAAGCTGATTGCAGGAAAGAGACACCCCCCCTTCCACACAGCAACAGAAGACTGTCAATCAGCTGGAAGTCCCTCCCCTGTCACCATTTTTCTCTCTGTGTCAGGAAAACTTGTAAGTAATTTTGTTGATAGCAGAGGAACGAAGCAGCAGAGAGAAATGACACTTCGTTCTCTTAATTGAGACGAGTACCCACTATAGAGGGATAATAACAAGGAGAAGAGGCGCCTCTAAGTGTAGAAGTAAAAAAACACACAACATGTTTTTCTCAGCTTCGCTGGAATCTGGTTTCTATTCTTATGTGGAAGCAGCCCTCAGTGTATGGACCCCAGTCTATGGACTATATATGGACATTTACTTATTTTATTGGGGTGTTATAGAGTTACTTGTTTGCACTATAGAGGGATATGCTTTTCTCATATTTCATGTCTGAGGCTTACAACCACTTTAAACTTAACAAGCAAAAAGGGTATTTTTTTAACAAAACACCAGCAACAATAAAACAAGGAATGCTTCAACGGCAAGGAAGAACACTTCAATAAAAACAGTGCTTTGACTATAGCTGGCTACGTATTATACAATTTTCCTTTAGATTTACCAAAACCATATAATTTGAGGTCAAACCCAAACACTTTCAAATTGTATGCAATCAGGCAGGCCCTTGCACTAAATAGTTGGAGGCAAATCTAAAGGAAATTAAACAAGAAAATTGTATAATGAGTGCTTATGAAAAGCTAATTTGTTTGAGCCCAAATCAGCTTGTAAGACAATAGCTATGAGTAGTCATTAACACCAATTTAGGCAACATTGTTCTGCAGTCGTCGTCATGTGTAGTCCTTGCACCCCTGCCACCCATAATGTATTATGAAAATAGTGCTACATTAATGATAACTTTTGCGTTTTTTTTTTTTTTTATATATTTTTAATAAGTGACCATTGTTATTTGTCTTTTATGGCTTTAGTGACATTTTGGTAAACATTATCTTCTTGGGTTCCAGTCTGGTAATAATTTTATTTGGGTCCTCAGAATAAAAAGTTTAGAAACCCCCATATAAGGGACAGACCAAGAGGCTCTGAAATTCCTGAAGTTTCAGTCTGAATGATGGGTATGATAACGTGTTACAAACTAGACTCTCTTAACCCCTCTCCACTGATCAATGTTTAGCAGAGGCTGCAAAAGTCCCAGTTTCCTCTGCCAGCGGGAGTTTGGCAGTGTCATCTGGTCCTCTACATTTATTTGCTGGAGAACTACCAGCTACAGAAACCTGTTAAGGGATCCCTTTTAGTACTACCAAAAAATATTTGGATTAGCACAGAAAACATAAGGTGGCACACTTGAGCTTTGCACGCATTTACACAGTTAATGTAATGCACTTGTGTTCTGGCCTATAACCCAAGGACAGTAAGGTTGACCTGTTTGTTCAGCAGGGCAATACATAACCCAACTCCCCCACCCTCCCCAACACACACACAATAAAGTCTGTATTAAATTAACTGTGGCTTTTTCAGTTTTTTTTTTATGTAGCAGCACAAAATACAAAACCATTTAACATGATCAAATCAGGAATCAAGGACAACGGCAGTAGTGCTGAAGTATTAATGAATCCAATATTCAACCAGTGATACACATCTGAGCATACAACATTTATCCCATATAACTTTTCTGGGAGCATTTCAGGAGTCATATTCCATAGAAGCTTTACATAGTCATAGTCATGAGCATTCTTACACATGGGTGATTGTGTGCTATATTTATCTTTTACATATTCAAGTACTTATGCTGTTGTGTATAAGTCAAGGTTATTGGTTAAATTATGATAATGTTATATGATTTAATAGGTTATGGAATACATTATCTAATAAGTTAGTCTCTTGGGCAGTATTTTATGGTGAAATCCTTCATAAAAGGAAATTTAATGGAAAAAGACAAAGTAGAGGAAATATCCTGGTCCTGGTTTGCATTTCCTGTTTTACACCAATTTAGAGCAGACACCATTAGGACATATGGTCCTGTGTTTGTAAGTGACGGGGTAATCTAAAGTTAAAAGCTATATGTCATAGGCAAGGCTAATTTCCCTTGGCATACATATGTCTGCAACTCCTCACCATTCAGCATTAGGAAATCAGTTACTGCAATATGCAATTTTCTACCTGTAAAAGATTTTTAGTATAAAATAGCTTAATTAGCCATAAAAATGTCAGCACATGGGAAAGCCTAAAAACAATAATTCCACCCAAAGCCAATTTTTAGTTCTGGAATCACCCATCAGAGTACTACAACCTCTCAGGGACTCCAGCAGAAAGATCTCTATAACCAAGTACCAGCTTTGCTCATCTGCTGCTGCTATCATGACGGGTTCATAATCTACCTTTTGCATTGTTTGATTGTCTGGAATGCAGAATGTGGCAGCAGCAGTAAGAATTTATTGCTTAAGTGAGGGCCTTTATGTGTTAAGCCTCAATTGTCAGTATTAAGAACTGTCATTATATTCACACAGTACTGGGTATGTTCTAGAAAACAGCAGGTAGAATTCGAAAGTCAATGCTGAAGCTTTGATAGATGAATACATTATACTTCTGGTTATTTTGGTGTTGCCGATTGTGTTGGTGGATAGGTACAGGAGATTAAATTCTTCCATCTTGACTAATAAGAGAAGCGAAGTGGTGATTCAAACAACCAGAAATACATTCTTACACTTATGATAACTGCCTCTTTAAAGGAGTTGCAAAGGCAGGTTTTTTTTTTTAATCTTAATGTATTTTCTTTGCATTAAGATAAAAAGCCTTCTGTGTGTAGCAGCTGCCCCAGCACCCCCTAATACTTACCTGAGCCCCATCTCTGTCCAGCGATGTCCACAAGTCCCTCGGCCATCCAGGACTCTCCTCCCGTTGGTTGAGACACAGCAGAGGCGCCATTGCCTCCCATGGCTGACAAAGTCAGTTAGTCAATCAGGAGAGAGAGGAGGTGTGGCCAAATGGCAGCTCAATGTCTGAATGGACACAGGGAGCTGTGACTCGGCTCGGGTGCCCCCATAGCAAGCTGCTTGCTGTGGGGGCACTCAACAGGAGGAAGGGGCCAGGAGCAGCGAAGAAGGACCCGAGAAGAGGAGGATCCAGGCTGCCCTGTGCAAATCCACTGCAACAGAGCAAGCAAGTATGACATTTTTTTTTTTTTTTTTAAATAACAGACTTTAAAATAACTTTAAAACTAATCTGATGTGGTTTTAAAGCTGAACTCCAGAAAACAAAACAAAAAAATCCCTTGCAGTGGGGCTGCACCTGTGCTGCAAGGGTTACCCACTTTTTTTATGCCTAGGGGACCATGAAAAGCAGTTTTACTTACCCAATCCTTCTTCTCCCACAGGCTCCTCCATGCTGCTAGACTGGTCCCTGCAGCCTCTTCTCTCCTGCACTTCGGCAGCGGTCTCCAAGCTTTCTGAACAAAGGGCAAGTTTACTGTCCCTCTGACTTTGAGGGGACCAAACTGGGTGGAAAATGCCCTGGCGTCAATGGGAGTAAAGAATGCCCCATTATTGGTATTAGTGGGAGGATTATTGCACCATGGTTGGTATTATGCAAAGAAATAGTGCCCCATCCATAGGTGTGCGCAGCCTATCACATTAGGGTGTGCACCCCAAAGCTCAAACACACATGCCTTTCTCTGCAGCCTCAGCTGCATGGGACAGGTAATAAAAGGGAAGTGCTCTGTACTTAGCCCCTTCCCCTGTTCTCCATCCTGAAGCATCCCCTGCAGCAGCCAGGGGGAGAGGAGGGAAGCTAGCAGCACTACTGGGGGGGGGGGGCGCAACACAGGAGAAGCCGAGGCAGTAGGGGGAATCAACACTACACACAGTGATTAGGGTGTGCCCAGACACACCCCCTGGCCCTATCATTGGTGTCAGTGGGAGGAATAGTGCTGCATTGTTGGTATCAAGGCAAGGAATAGTGTCCCATCCTTGGTGTCAGTGGGAAGAATGGTGGGGTCAGTGGTAGGAATAGTGCCCTATTGTTGGTGTTAGTGACAGGATTTATGCTCAATTGCTAGTGTAGAAGGAATAGTGCCTTGTATCAGTGGTAGGAATAGTGTCCCAAGGGCCTGATAAAGGCAAGCAAAGGGCCACATCTGGCCCCCCGGCCACAGTTTGGCGGGCCTCTGACATTATCAAGACTAGCCCTGCATGGATGTAAAGACGTTGAGGGGCATTTCACTGCCAAGGCAGAGGGGAGTCCCATTTACCAGGGGATTGGAGCATCTAAAAGTGCTCTTACTGTTCCCCTAGAAGCCTAGACTAAACAAGCACTTAACATAGAAGGACTTTTTCGTTTTCCTGAGTTTATCTTTAATAGTTTCTAAGGCAGTAACAGTCAACAGTCTTAACCACAACCATAAGGCCCTATGTACAGCCTAGGCTTAGGATCCAATAAGCTCCATAAGGTCACAAGCATTCATTTGGAGACTAGAAAATAAGCTTCAAGACACCAAAAGTTCTAACACTTTAACACTATAGTGACCTTAGAAACATTTTAGGCCAGGCCAGGCCAGGTTTGCTTGATTACTATACATTAAATTATGAATGATATACTGTCTGCCTATCTATATAAATAGGAGAGGGTTGGGTAATTTGTAGAATTCCCAGTATTTTAGGAGGGTTATAAACTTCCAAAACAATGACAGGCAGATGTCTTCTTTTCTAAGGCCATACACGTTCTGACTTTCATCTGATCAAATTATGTTAATTGATGACGTCTGAAATTCAATGCTGTACAATCAGAAAATTTGCCTGCATTAGTCCATTGACTTTCGGAGTCAAACAAGCATTAGAAAAAGTAAAATAAAATAAAATAGATTGTTTCAAAATTGATTAATTGTTACATATACCACACAATTGTCTTGAAGTGTATTTCCACTTTTGCAGCCAAATTGGGATAACACCTACTTTATATTTCTTATGTGTCCCCATTTACATTGTATTACTTAATTTTAAACTATACAATTTAAAAATTGCAGCTTCCCTTTTTTTAGAAGCTCTATTGTGGACCCTCCAGCAAGGACAAATCCTAGGTAGTTTTCTTTGTTTATGTGGTGGCTGGGCAGCTATGTTTACAGGTAGATCTTCATTATCAATTGTAATCAGAATTGAACACTGTTTGCCCAAACAAAGGTTAAAAGGTGTACACGTCAGGTTCCTATGGTAGTGAGCCCGTATAGAAAGCCAACTTGGGGTTCCCCAGGGCACAGTGTCTAAGCCCCAGCCTGCTTCATCACCAGGGCCACTGATATGGGGATGGACTTGCAGCACACTGGAACCAGGTCTCGGCCCCCAGGTACGTCTAGATGACAATGTGGAGACCACACGTGTGTGCGAAGTATAGATGGCAGGAGACAGAAGAGGATTCAGGAAACAAGCCGAAGTCAGAGCGGGCGACAGGCAAGCGGAGGATTGGTAGAAGTGATAGGGATAAAAATCCACAGTATAGCAGGTGAGGTCTATAGGAGAACACAGAAGCCAACACATGTGAAGACAGATCTAGCAGAACTTTTGCAGCAAGGAGAGAATTTCACAAACAGAAAACTGAATGTTAGACTGTGACAGAGGGCAGACCTGGGATAGGCTCACTCTAACATTGTTCAAAATGTTGCTGTTAGCAGTTAGCCTTGACACCTCCTGAAAAACCTCAAAAAAGGTAAGAAATATTATTTATTTTTTATATATATATGCTGTGGGAATTGGATCACATAACAAACATATCATAACATTTTCTCAAACCTGACTGCAACAGTGGAAATATGCCTTAAAAAAACATTTAAGCTGGGTTCACACTATTGCAAATTGGATGCAGATTTCCCAGCATCCAATTTGTATAGCAGGAGATTGTGACCAGGTCTCTATGGAGCCGGTTCACACATCTCCGCAGCAGCTCCAGTGCGAATGGCACAGGAGTCCTGTGCGTCTTTTGGTCCATTTCAGCCAAAAATCCGGGCTGAAATCAGACCTGAAACGGTGAATGGAGATGCACCAGACTCCTGCTGTGAGCCACTGCGTTCTCCAGTGTGAACCAAGCCTGAGAATCAAAACGGTAGTGAAAAACAATCAATAATGACTGCATGTTAATATTCAGAATATTGAAAAGATCAATTAATGGAATAAACAGAACAATAGATATATGGCCTGCATAAGAATGATGGGTGAGGAGACATCTGCTTGTCATTTGTAACCCTGGACCTTGCCAATGATAATTTTGCAACTTACTAAAATGATGATCAGTTCTGAGTGATACTGTGTACCTGCAACATAGGGGTTAACAGCAGGTTGGGCCATTGGATCAAGACCTAATTCACCTCAGTGGGTAAAGGATCATCGATTGCACAACTCATTAAGAAATTCTTACAGAGCTACCAGTCTCTGACAAGATTCTCAATCTCTCTTGGGCCTGGAATGGGCACATTTTTGCTAGTCGAAGCGGAGAAAAATCTTTCTTTGACTGGTGCTGCAGATCATTGTTAAAGAAATTTCCATGTAAAGTCATAGTTTATAATTAAGTAGCAGATATGTTTTATGTGCATTTCATACAATCCTTTGAGAACTTGTGTCGTTCTGATATCTTTATCCTTATTATTCACAGATAATCCAAAAAATGTCATGCATTGCCCAGCCAGGGCAAATCAGATGGTTCACTAACGCCCTCCTCTGCAAAAGCATATTCCACACTTCTCCTCCACTTCCCTGCCACTCCATTCACCCAGTGATGTAAAGAAAAATATTCTGTGCTTTTGGGTATGGAGGAGCACATGATTCCTAACCCTCCCATGTGACAGTGCTGATGCTTGGTGATAGGCCCAGATGAGGGTGGGCAGAAACTTTGGGCTCTGTGTAAGCAACTAATTGGAGCTTATACAGTACTTTCATTTGGCTCCCAGAAAGCAACTTGTATCAACGGGAGTAAAGAAAAAAGTATGTGCCAGAAGGGGGCATTAAAAAGAACCAGTTGCTTTTCTTTACACGTGAAACTTTGTTCTCTTGCCTCTACGTTCAACCAGAGGACACTTTGGAGTGACTGTACCTGGTTGAACTCACAGCCATGTAAGCAAATGCAATGGAAGCCTATGCAATGACATAGACAGTATGACAGTGTTAATATACTGTACATGTGTATCTGATATAAAGTTATATCTATTTTAGAGATAATTTGATTTATGGTCCTGAAGAAGCAAAATATAGTATCTGTGAAACATGTCAAGGTATCTGTTCCATGACATCATTAGCATAAAACATTTTAAAATGTACTGTATATTATGTACAATTATTGGATTGAGGAATTAAATGTCTAATCATGTTAATAACTAATGGATACTAGAATGGGGGATGTCTATACAATGAGACAAAACTTGTTGTATTTGTTGTAATTATAATGGTTTTTACTATATGTGTATCAGTTCCTCTTGGGTATGTGAACAGTCCTTCATTCTCTAATGCCACGTACACACGGTCGGACTTTCTGGCAGAAAAAGTCAGATGGCATCTTTTCATTGGATATTCTGATCATGTGTGGGCCTTTCGAAAATCCTGACAGACCTAGAAATAGAACATGTTTTAAATATTTCCGACGAAATCAATTCTTATCGGGAAAAACGCTTGTTTGTATGCTGTTCCGACGGACCAAAAATGACACATGCTCTGAAGCAAGTACGAGACGGCAGCTATTGGCTACTGGCTATTGAACTTCCTTTTTCTAGTCCCGTTGTACGTGTTGTACGTCACCGCGTTCTAGACCGTCGGACTTTGGTGTGATCGTGTGTAGGCAAGACGGTTTCAACAGAACTCCGTCGGAAAAACCTTCAGAGTTTATTCCGATGGGAAAACCGGTCGTGTGTACGCGGCATAGCAGTTTTCTAGCTACATTTACCAATAGCCATTCTTTATTTAATTGAAATCCCTCACAAAACACCTATGTAGGAAAGTTCTATGTGCTTACAAATGTAGAAAGAAAGAAGAGGCTATTTACATTGTCACTTCTCGGGAACCAGTACTGTGAGCTGCCTAATGGCTGCTTTTATAGGAGCCCAGATGACTGGAGTTGAAAAATTAGGTCTAAAGGGTTTTCCATCATATGCATGCTTTTATGTGGCCATGAAGCATCACACTGACACATCTATAAAGCACAACAGTACTTCTATAGGAGTAAGATTTAATACTTCCACCCTAACCATAACTAGCTTAGTTTTGAATGCCTCTATTACTGGGTCACTCTGCTAATATAAGCCTATCCTTGTATTTGTACTCTGTGTATTTGTGGTGTTTTGTCTTTAGAAAGTGAAATGCCACATCTGAGTTGAATGGACACATGGAGCTGCGGCTCAGCTCAGGTGCCCCCATAGCAAGCTGCTTGCTGTGGGGGCACTTGACAGGAGGGAGGGGCCAAGAGAGCCGAAGAGGGACCCGAAAAGAGGAGGATCTGGGCTGCCCTGTGCAAAACCACTGCACAGAGCAGGTAAGTATGACATGTTTATTATTTTTTTTAGAAGAAAAAAAAAACAAGACTTTACAATCACTTTAAATCAGGGGTGACCAGCCTTTTGACCTTCCTGGGCCACATTGAAAAAGGAATAATCCTCTTGGGCCACACATAAAATACACGAACAATAAGGATAGCTGACGAGCAGAAAAAGTCAGGCAAAAAAAGTCAGGCAACGAGTCAGGTTAACGATCGCCGATATAGATAATATACCTGAGTAATAAAATTTCATATTTTTTTTTGGTAATATTTTTTATTGTAAAAGAGGGTAACATAAAACTAGTGCGATATTTGACACCGTTTTTGATAAGCCAACACATCAATATCTGGTTGGATGGATGTAGTAGCAATTTTCAATGAATTCTCAAAGATATTTTGGTTCTAATTTTGCCCTTCACGTGCTTCATCCTTGAAAATAGTTGCACACAAATATAGGTTCTGCCGAAAACTGACAACATGAATAGGGCGTGATTGTGAACAGTGAGATATGTTTCTTTGGGAAGATAAAAAGTTGTTAAAGTCCAGTAAAGAAACACTGTAAAATTTTTTTGGCCGCATGTGTTAGCAAAAACCCCCAAAAAAATCTACATTTTTAAGTTAGTTTATGATTTTGTGTTGGGCCGCATTCATGCCCGTCTTGGGCCACATGCAGCCCATGGGCTCTCAGGTTGGGCACCCCTGATTTAAACTGATTTTGCTGATTTTTAAAATATATGAATATTCAAACCAAACAATGACAAATGAAGTAAAATAATGTTAAAACAACACTTAAATAGTAAACATGAATAGATATTTTTTAACAAGTAAACCTTTTTTTAACCCCTTCCCACCCACCCCAGCTTCCTTTAAATAGCTCTGAACACCTGGTGGGGGGTGGTAGCAGGAACATGTGACCGTCACAATGGTCACATGATCAGAAACCAGTCTGGCTGGCCACCGATCTTCAGTCCGGACCAAGAGCTCAGACAGCTCGGTCTTTGTGCTAGAAGTGCACAGTTAGCATGCTTTCAGCCCCTAAATATCCACCACCCAGCACCGCATCGGTGTGGCATGTGGGCATTAATGCCTACCCTTTTGCCTTATGTACCTTATGTATTGGGTGGTGGTAAAGGGATTAAGCTGAATTCCAGGTACTGTATAGATTTTATTGCATAGTTACATTGGTCCAGCTTGGACCAATGCAAGTATGCATATGCCAAGCATGTAAAACTGCAATGGAAAAGGAGAAATCGCTGTAGTAGTCGCTGCTACTACCGGCATTGCCACTGTCTTCAGGGTCCCACGTCACTTAGCTTTGGTGCCATTCACAGAACAACTTGCATTTTTCTCAACAAACACAAAGTGTTCTCTGATTGGATGAGGTGGAGATCATGACGTTACCGACCCACCTCTCCACCTCCATCCAATCAGAGAACACACAGCATTCATTGAAAAAAACACAAGGCCTTCAGTGAATGGCACCTGTGGCATGCAAGCAACCCCCTGTGTACCTGAACCTGGAGTTCAGCTTTAAAATGTGCCATTCCAAAAGCCCGCTAACAGCAGAACTAAAGATAAGGCAGGGGCGTTGGAGGTGGGAGGCTTTAGTAAAGATTTCTACCCTAGAGACCAATTTTAGTTTTTTTGTCATTTTTCAAGCCCCTTAATACCAGTAGCAGAAAAGCAAACGCACATCCCATCTGTAAAATTCTAAAAGTAATCCAAGATCACACAGGATTTGGTGTCAGCTCTACTGACCTGAGGAATGGGGTATACTCGCAGGAAACAAAAAGCACAAGCAGCAATGTAAACAGACTGTCAGTGCTGAATCTTGCTAAGTTAAAGCAAACCTGTTACAAATTTGCAAAAATCAACTTGAGCATATGATGAAAAAAATACACGATCAGGGGGTACCGTATGTTATAAAATGTGTAAATGCAGACAATTAAAGCTGAGATTCTATTAAAATCTTGACTTTTCCTGTAAAAGTCTATCTTGACCCTATTGCATTCCACAATCCAGGTCTCCCTACTGACTAAAGAGTTCATCCGTCACATTAAAGGCTTAGATGGTGGGAGATCCAGAGTTATGTTTAGATATATCTTTTGATCTACAGATCATTTTGACATATGGGTTTCTACAATGTTAAAATCTGCTTGCTCATCGCATAAACTGAATTTTAGAGTACGGTAAAAGGTTTGTATGAAATTGCACACTGTGGAGTTGATTTACTAAAATTGGATAGTGCAAAATCTAGTGCGGCTCAATCAGCTTCTAAATTCAACTTGCTCAATTAAGTTTGGCAAAAAACCCGGAAGCTGATTGATTTCTATGCAGAGCTGCACCAGATTTTGCCCTTTCCAGTTTTAGTAAATCAACCCTTATGTGTATTCCTAATACGCTGTATGCAAAGCAAAATTAAAAAGGCCACTATACAAAATGTTCATGAACTGATTTTTGTCAAATAGGTTGTATTAACATTAATATGTTACTGTTTTAGCAGATAATCCAAATCAAAATTAATATTTTGCAACATTTTCCTGTCCAATTTTTTCATGGATAATTTCTACCAATTCCGCCAATGTGTAGGATAAGATATGGTAGTTGTAAATGGAATTACACTCTCTTTCACCTAATGTATACAATATCATCTTCATGTCTTGAGTATAGTGGTCCTTTAAAAGCTTTGTGTACAGGAAACTAGAATTGAGAGAATATGGTAGGCTGCCACTGTTCACTTCTCCTTCTCAAAGTTCTAGCTGTCTTGCTGACCGAATGACTTCCATGCTTTCTACATCACTAGCTTGGAACAAGTAGGCAGATTAGGAGTTCCCTGTCTTTACTCTGGACTTCTAACTGCATGCCTATTCCAGGTCAGGACATAGAAACTACTTAACCCAGAGACAGCCAGACAACTGGCATTTTCAGGTGGTCAGAAATGACAGCCTACAGTATTGCTCTGTACTTTTTCCTTCAAAGGCCCCCTAATCATCGTTTATTTTCACTATTTGGGAAGAAGATTGTGTGTATCATCATAACAGCATCTGTTCTTGGAAGAATTCATGTGGCACACAAGGACTTTGTGTATGTCAGCCATAATGCTGACATTTGAGTTAAGGAAAACTAGTAGTGATGTGGTTTAAAACAGGATTCATCAGTAGAAAGAATACTGGTTCTCTACGGCTCTTGTGCGGCTCCGAGACCCGTCGCTTTCATGGTAGTCTTCTGTGCTTCCATTTGGTGATTCTAGCAAAAGCTCTGCACTGTTGCTTCGGCTTCTGGCAGCAAGGGTCCCGTCTACTCTGTGATATGCTGGGTGGCTGCTGGCAGTGGGGTTTTCTGGAGGTGTCACAGGTTGCACATTACTTGCCCCAGAGCTGGCGAAGTAGTGCTGAGATTGGGTGTCAGTCCTGCAGCTCTGCTGCTGGAAACTAGGAACAGCAGGTCCAGGCTCTAAAGCAACAAAAAAAAAAAATAGATCAATTTTTTCATGTGTAAACGGTATCCTCATGGTCACTATACACAGAATCAAAATAATGAATTATTTCACTGAAGGCGCTCTCAAAATGTAGTTAGCTATAAAGGCATGCCATGTTACCCTAAAATCAAGAGCACCCTTTTTTTTTTTTTTACCCCACTCACAAATTTCCTCTGATTCCTCTCGTTTAACAAAGACCTTTCTCAGCCCCCTATTGTGTATTGTTCCCAGATGGTCCATATTTTGCAAGATATGTTCATATGTGTAAAATGCAGTAAGTGTGTATGTTGCCATTTTAAAAAAAGTTTTACAATTAGAAATGGATACACAGTAGTACTATTTGTTTTGATTATACATGCTGGATGTATCTCTCTGTTTACATTCCTCTTTATGTTGTGTTTAGTTCTCTGATCTTTTTCTGTACGTATGTTATGCTGGTATACATTTATGGCATTTATGCATATAAAACATGAATGAACAGTCATATAGGGGCTCATATACACCAAATGCGATTTCAAGCAGTTTGCTTTTTTTTTTTTTTAAACAAAGGAAGACTGCCTGGTACTTATGCTGGCCATAAACAGCTTAATTTTACACAGATTCCTGGTAAATATGATGAAATCTGAGCCTTTGGTGACCCGTCGGCATCATCTGGTTTAGCAAACTTCCTTCCAAAAAGGAGAAGTGGAGTTGGGACTTAACATGAGGCATGTTGATGTGTATAATAATATATGAAGTATATATAAATAAATTAATATTTTCAGTTGATTATGAATTAACACACCATTGCCCCATAATATTTGTTATAGAGACCATTCCATCAAGGGGTGCTCCCATGCTCTCCACCCTATTAAGCTTCCAGGTCGGGGAGGTCGGTCTGGTTAACCGTGTCTCATGCTCCGGGGTTGCGATGAGCTCAGGTCCTTCCCCCCGTTTATCTCTCCTATGCAACAGCGGCGGGGTCGGACCTCAGCTCATCGACGCCATGTGAGCGTGTCCTGTGCCCGGCGCCACGTTGATGCAGCGGTGTTCGAGAGCACGCTGTTTCCATCCCACGTTTTAGCGGAGGGGAGTGGACGCCCACAGGTTTGATAGGAGTCCAAGGCTCCTCTCCTTGCCTGCTACATGGTATACATGACATTGGCAGGGATCCACCCAGGGCCGGGGGTATGGAGAGATCCACCGCTCCAGGATGATCCACCCAAACTCAATCTCACAGCTGTTCCTATGGTTAGAGAACCCAGGTGCAGGCACGGCACAAGCTGATGAAGCTATGAGTAAGCACTCTTGGTAGTGTGAAATGCATTAGCTATTTTCTTGCTTTGCTGTGACCTATTTTTGTGTGATTCCATATTTTACCAATAAAGGCTTTTGAATTTTTCTTGGAGTGCGGCCGTTCAGAGTCCTTAATTTGCATCTTCATCAGGGCCGGGGGTATATCTGGCCTGGGGCTGGCAGACATCTCACTCACCATGCCATTATCACGACGAATAATAGATCCCTTTGGTGTTGCACTTATTTTCAGTTCAGGTAATTGGGGAATCTTTTTTTCTACTTCACATACCTTTTATACACACACACACACACACACACCTACATATATACAATATATATTTACATACATCAACACACACACACATAAATTTGCATACAGACATTTATATATATATATAAAATTCAGAAGATGGGATTGCTGCACAAACTATTTATTAGAAAAATTTCATCAAAATAGCCCGAAAACTTTTATATATCATGTATGCCTGATTTTAGGATGTCATGTTGATGTCCTTTTGATGAAATTTTTCTAATAGTTTGTGCAGCAATCCCATCTTCTCAATTTTCTCGATATTAAAGCCTGTGGGAAGGCTTGATTGCTAAGCACAACCAACTGGGACTGACATGCACCTCACCCTCTGGATTGTTTCTATATATATATATATATATATATATATATATATATATATATATATATATATATATATATATATATATATATATATATATATATATATATAGATATATATATATATATATATATATATATATATATATATAATTACTGCATATGCGCTAGCTATCTACTGGCACATTGCTTTGTTTTTGATATGTATACTGTATGTACACATATTTGAAATATATATAATTTTAAATTAATGCAATCATTCTATTATTTACACATTCTCAGTCATTGCACATACTCAATTACACTTGCACACACTCATACTCACATTCACACACAACTAAGCAACTCATCATTCTCATTGAATGCTTCTTATTATTTCACTTTATATTTGTACACAGATTTGGGCAGATGTCAATCATGTACACACTTCACTATACAGGGGGTCCCCGGGTTACAAACAAGATAGGGACTGTAGGTTTGTTCTTAAGTTGAATCTGTTTGTAAGTCGGAACAGGTACATTTTTTAAGTGTAGCTCCAGCCAAAAAATCTATTTTTAAGTTTTTTAAATAACATAGAGAAGGGTTATCACCCCTGCAACATTTGTTTTGCTGTCTGTGCCCCTGTTCAGAAGATTTCACCTCACCTTCTGTCCCAATGACAATTGGATTTTGAAAATTTGGGGTTGCTAGGGAAACATGGACTGGTGATAAAGCATCAGTGGAGACACCTTTTTTCCATATTAACTCTTACAGGAGTGAATTTCCCTTCCTAGGGGTGGATTTCCTCTCACTACCTGTTGTCTCCCTCCGTTTGTAAGTAGGAGTCGTTTGTAAGTCGGATGTTTGTAAGTAGGGGACCCCCTGTATGGCATTGTGCAGTCGTTTTCTGACCTGCTCCCTGGCTACTGTTTCCCATGGGTCTTGTCTAGAGGATCTCCCGCTTCAACCCCTATTGGGACCATTTGTGCCGGGCCACCGTTTTATCCCATTCCCTGGAGCTGGCTATAATTTATAGGCTGTTTTGTAAGTAATACTGAAAGTGCTTCTTCTTTTTCTCTTTTTTTTTCTCCATCTCTTTCCCATCTATGGGGAATAGTGGCTCCCTATAGATAATTTAATAATCTATTTATTATTTTTTAGCGCATTTATGCATCCAATTCCTGACGATTGGCAACAGGCCATGAAACGCTTTGAATGTTCATCTATGGGTGGCAAGTATAAGTTTACCCTGATAACTGTATCATATTGCAACCTCTATCAATTTCACATATCATGTAAATCATATACCAATTATCTGTATATATTTGATTGTTTATAATTTATTATTTCTGTCACAAATCATGCTTATTGATTATTCACATTATTATTATTATTATTATTATTATTAATAATAAATGTATTATTATGATTATATACATTGATTCTTTATGACTACATTCTGTATCATAAATGTTTCAACGTTATCGGTTTTATTATGCATTATGAATTATCCCTAGGGGATTGTGACATTCAATTTATTTATATATACTTCATATATTATTATACACATCAACATGCCTCATGTAAAGTCCCAACCCCACTTCAACTTGTTCTTGTATAACTTTTTGAGATAGAGGCATGCTGATGTTGTTGTTCTAGGCTGAGACAGGTCACATTTATGTCTAGCTTCCAAAAAGGAGTCGTGCTGAAAATTCTTGACCGAACAGTGACTGCAGCCAATCTGATAAAGTCACTGTTTTTGAACTCTCACAGCCTCAGGAGCAGCATCTGTTAGAAGACAATAGTCAGCCGGGGAGATCCCTCCATCCATGCTGTTTAGCATGGATAGGGGAAATCTATTGATTTCACTTGTTCAGCCCGCTTAACTGAATGAGAGAAATCTCAAAGTGTATGGCTAGCCCTAGAGAGATTTTGCCATGAATTAAAAAATAACCTGATGCGGGTATAAAGTACATACACCTAGCGTTAGCCTCTAATACCCTGCTGGCTGAATGCTGAGCAGCCAAAGTTCTCACACTTTAAGGTAGTTTCAGAGCTTGCCCTTACATCACCCCCTTTATAGGAATGCAGGAGGCAGGAAGAAGTGGGCAAGCTGCATCGCTATCAAGGGGTGCCAAAGCTTTGCCTGTCAGAACGGCCTAAAATCCAGCTGTAAAAGCAGGGTATCAGAACCATTGGGTACCTGTACTTTATACCTGATGCCGTTTGAAATAGTTTGATTTAAAAAAAAAACAAGCAGGAAGGTACAAAGTGTCCCTACACAAACATATACAGAAAATTGGTGTAATAGCAGTTATCTGCCAAGTACTTTAAATTAATTCATGTCAATGAGGTTTGTTCTCTCCAGAGCCATGTACTGCAGAGCATTTAGAAAAATTCAGCATGTTGCAGTTTTGGGTTTGAGACCTACAAATTACCCATCGAGTCAAATGAGTGTAGACCAATAAAATTGCATTGTAGCGCATATGGCAGCACAAGTTAAATCGCAGGCAATATTGTCTTACCAAGAACAAAGTTAATAAAATTCAGATTCATTTCTCTTAGTTTTTGTAGAAGTAATTCATAGCTGTTACAGTAAATTAACAATCTTCATGAATTAAAAAATAACCTGATGCGGGTATAAAGTACATACACCTAGCGTTAGCCTCTAATACCCTGCTGGCTGAATGCTGAGCAGCCAAAGTTCTCACACTTTAAGGTAGTTTCAGAGCTTGCCCTTACATCACCCCCTTTATAGGAATGCAGGAGGCAGGAAGAAGTGGGCAAGCTGCATCGCTATCAAGGGGTGCCAAAGCTTTGCCTGTCAGAACGGCCTAAAATCCAGCTGTAAAAGCAGGGTATCAGAACCATTGGGTACCTGTACTTTATACCTGATGCCGTTTGAAATAGTTTGATTTAAAAAAAAAACAAGCAGGAAGGTACAAAGTGTCCCTACACAAACATATACAGAAAATTGGTGTAATAGCAGTTATCTGCCAAGTACTTTAAATTAATTCATGTCAATGAGGTTTGTTCTCTCCAGAGCCATGTACTGCAGAGCATTTAGAAAAATTCAGCATGTTGCAGTTTTGGGTTTGAGACCTACAAATTACCCATCGAGTCAAATGAGTGTAGACCAATAAAATTGCATTGTAGCGCATATGGCAGCACAAGTTAAATCGCAGGCAATATTGTCTTACCAAGAACAAAGTTAATAAAATTCAGATTCATTTCTCTTAGTTTTTGTAGAAGTAATTCATAGCTGTTACAGTAAATTAACAATCTTTATTACGAGTTAAGATTTTGAGCTATATATTTACATCCGGGGCAAATGTGATAAATGTGAGCCTACCCCCATGAATACCAGTGAATAGTAACATAAATAAAAGCCTCACCAGGTATCGGATGCTGTGGAACAACATAGCTGTGCAGGGTGATGTCAGCTGAGCCACCAGATTCTAGGGGTATCGGGTGAGAGTGAAAATGTTTCAGCATATCAAAAATGGTCTGGAACCAGAGGTGCTGCACATGACATTGTCCGTTCTCATTCAGAGATAATCGTAGGTGCTGAAAAATTAGAATTACAATACAATTACAATATGCAAAAATATTAGCTTTTTGTCAGATCACTTTAAAGAAATTAGATTCCCCCTTCCAAATCAAGGCAACAAGGAACTAGGAAGTAGAAAGGACCTGCATTTTCACAATTTCAACCCCATTGGGGTGTAGAATTTTGAATGAAAATTAAAGTAGAATTATAGGCAATACTTTTTTATTTTAGATACTTTAAAGTCCAGTTTGGGCAAAAAATAGAAAATGTTAGTCCTAGCAGCTCTTTATAAAGTATTTTTATTTTTTTTCTCACATTTCATTCTCCCAAATAGGGAGACTATTGATTACAAAAGCTTTTGTTTAGATATGTTAGGTTCTATGCATGGACATTCTTGTTTGCAGGTATCATATGACCTCCTAGGATCCCTCGGAAAGTTATTTTTGGATTTATTTTTTTGCTACCTGGGACATCACGCACGTAACCTGCATAATCTTCTTGCATATGTTTCTTTTTTACTATTATTTATTTATATTTTTTGCTTTATGTTTGTTTATTACATAATGTAACTATCTAACTGCTGACCTGACATGTTGGATTGAATAATAATAAACCCTTTTGTAAAAGAAAAAGTAGAAAATAAAAGAAAATATGAAGTGCTATATTTTTATCATGGCTTCAACCTTTTCATTTTGCAGGAGTTAAAAAAACAAGGTCTATTTTCTCTGTGAAACCTTAAAGTGGTTGTAAAGGCAGAAGGTTTATCTTAATGCATTCTATGCTTTAAGATATAAAAAACCTTCTGTGTGTAGCAACCTCCCTAATACTTACCTGAGCCCATCACTATCCAGTCATGTACACAAGTGTCTCGGCCATCCGGGACTATCCCTCCTGATTATCTAAGACACAGCTGCAGCACCATTGGCTTACTGAATTTGACAGCAGCGGGAGCCAATCAGGAGAGAGAGGGAGCGGGGCCGAACCACAGCTCCGTGTCTGAATGGATACACGGAGCTGCGGCTTGGCTCGGGTGCCCCCTTAGTAAGCTGCTAGTTTTTTTCTTTTTTATTTAGCTCTGCTGCGGGCAAGGGGTAACTTGTCAGATGGAAGCATTTGGGCAGCTGCGCTGCCACCCGAATGCTTTCCCACACCCCGGTAAAGTGCTCCCCCCTGCGTGTGCCCCCGCAATGTATCCCGGGCTCTGCTTGTCCATCTGCAGGCCCAAGACCAGCATAACGGGTGCTGCCCGGTACAGGGGAGGGAAGAGAGTGGATACAAGTCCACTCTGCTCCCTATCTTGTTCCTGACCCGAAAGTAACGTGTATGACATCCCATCCAGGTCCCAGTTGACAGTTTCCCCCAGTAATTCTAGCTGATGACCTGAAGGGAGCTTTTTAAGCGCGCCTACAGAAAATATAGGGTACCAAAGTTTGTCACCATTTTACGGGCGCATGCAAATTTAAGGTTTGACATGTTGGGTATCTATTTACTCAGTGCAACCTCGTCTTTTATATATTACCAAAAAATTGTGTAATTTATTGCATTTATGTGCCCCCTAAAATTAAGTTTAGTGTGTTTTTTTTACTGAAATTTTCCTAGACCTTTGCGGTATTATTGTGTGAATAATAATAAACCCTTTTGTAAAAGAAAAAGTAGAAAATAAAAGAAAATATGAAGTGCTATATTTTTATCATGGCTTCAACCTTTTCATTTTGCAGGAGTTAAAAAAACAAGGTCTATTTTCTCTGTGAAACCTTAAAGTGGTTGTAAAGGCAGAAGGTTTATCTTAATGCATTCTATGCATTAAGATATAAAAAACCTCCTGTGTGTAGCAACCTCCCTAATACTTACCCGAGCCCATCACTATCCAGTCATGTACACGAGTGTCTCGGCCATCCGGGACTATCCCTCCTGATTTTCTAAGACACAGCTGCAGCACCATTGGCTTACTGAATTTGACAGCAGCGGGAGCCAATCAGGAGAGAGAGGGAGCGGGGCCGAACCACAGCTCCGTGTCTGAATGGATACATGGAGCTGCGGCTTGGCTCGGGTGCCCCCTTAGTAAGCTGCTAGTTTTTTTCTTTTTTATTTAGCTCTGCTGCGGGCAAGGGGTAACTTGACAGATGGAAGCATTTGGGCAGCTGCGCTGCCACCCGAATGCTTTCCCACACCCCGGTAAAGTGCCCCCCCCTGCGTGCGCCCCCGCAATGTATCCCGGGCTCTGCTTGTCTATCTGCAGGCCCAAGACCAGCATAACGGGTGCTGCCCGGTACAGGGGAGGGAGGAGAGTGGATACAAGTCCACTCTGCTCCCTATCTTGTTCCTGACCCGAAAGTAATGTGTATGACATCCCATCCAGGTCCCAGTTGACAGTTTCCCCCAGTAATTCTAGCTGATGACCTGAAGGGAGCTTTTTAAGCGCGCCTACAGAAAATATAGGGTACCAAGGTTTGTCACCATTTTACGGGCGCATGCAAATTTAAGGTTTGACATGTTGGGTATCTATTTACTCAGTGCAACCTCGTCTTTTATATATTACCAAAAAATTGTGTAATTTATTGCATTTATGTGCCCCCCAAAATTAAGTTTAGTGTGTTTTTTTACTAAAATTTTCCTAGACCTTTGCGGTATTATTGTGTGACATAAAAAATTGGAACTACCACTATACTATTCTGTAGGGTGTCTGCTTTCAGTACCGACATCCTTTGCGGTTGTTGGCGCGTAGCTCTCAATAAACTACCACAACGCTGTTGAGTGCTGTAGTAGTTCATTGATTCTTCCGGTCAGTGTAAAGGCCCGTACACACGTTCGGACTTTTTGACAACCAACATGCAAATTAGCTGGTTTGGACCAACATCCGACCGTGTGTACGCTCCATCGGACCAACTTTTTCCAGGTTGCATCGGACTTTTGTTGGCTGTGCGAACGGACCAACTTTCTGCCAACAAAAGTCCGAAGGACCAAAGTCCGACCGTGTGTACACAAAACCAACTGACTTTTGTCCACAGTACAAACACGCATGCTCAGAACCAATGCAAAAGATCAGACAACAATATAGAAGTTGACCAAAGGTGGCGCTGGAGTATTCGAACGTCCTCTTTTGAAGTGTCGTCAGTACGTTGAAACGTCACTACGTTCGTGTTGGTTGTCTCAAAAGTCCGACCGTGTGTATGCAATACCAACTTGAGGGCCAACGCCCTTTGGACAAAAGTCCACGGGAAAGTTGGTCCACGGTCCGACCGTGTGTATGGGGCTTTAAACTGCCTGCCTGTACGATCTACGAGCAGACAGCAGGAGACCTGCATTGCACCAGCTATCTAAATATGGCTTTGGTTAAATTATTATTATTTTTTTTATCAGTAGATAAGATAGATTGTCATAAGAGACCAGTAGATTGGGACCCTTAGGCAAGTCGTTTTTAAAAAGATTTCCACGCCCCTGGTGCATTGAGGATGTCATGTCATGCACAGAAGAATTAAAAAATGCTAAATTTTTTTAACGAAATTTAGTTTACCTTGCTTCATACTTTACTAACTCAGGCTCAGTGCTGTAAGGTGCTGGGTGACTTTGCAGCTAAACTGCTCAATAGAATGTAGAAGAACACATAACACTACCCTGGTAAACTTTGGCACCCCACAATGCAGAACTTGGTGCTTAAATATCCACACTGGCCAAACTGTGAGAGCGTAAAGGGAGCAAAGACAGGGTAAGTACATGTACCTTATGCTTCAATAAAGATTTTCCTAATATTGTCAAGCTACATATTCACTTTAAAACATACAGTATGTAAATTATAACAATGAACATCTCTTATTTGCCAATTTTTGGTTTGTTAACAGTCTTGGTATATATTGTTATAGCTCTCAATAAAAACAAGAGGTTTGGGACTTTAAATAAAGTCTGGACAAACACAGGCCTCCATCCCTATTCAGATACATTAATAGAACGGTCTGGAACTTTAAATGAGGCAGGTGATCAATATTCATATTCATATGTCCTAACAATTTTTTACTATGTTGCTTTTATGCCATATATCTGACTTGCTATTACATTCCCCTTAGATATACATAGGCACCCGCTCCTGATGAGTGATTCAAATCACGTAACGCGTCGAGCTATATGGGATGCCAACACACATACCATCATATGCTACTAATGTTGGACAGGACATAAATACATTGATTGCCATTTAATTGCCCAACTAGGATGGGTTAATGGAGTGGACTGCTCTAATGTGTATGCATGCATGTATATGCTATGTTACTTATGACATGTGTATATATATGAAATAGTTTTTTACTAATATTTATATTTCATGTAATGTGAATGTATACAATTTGATTAAATCTACTCTGTATTTGATTGACCAAATCTACTCTGTATTTGATTGACCAAATCTACTCTGTATTTGAATATTGATCACGTGCCTCATTTAAAGTCCCAAACCATTCTTTTAATAGCTCTCAATAAATGCATCCATAGTACAGGAAGTATGTTACTGGCAGGATCACAGGTGAAAATAAACAAAAATTCATCCAGTGGATTTACCGCATATCTTTTCCTGTGTAGAACTTACTTTAAAGAATACAAATCATCAAATAACAGTTATATCACGGAGAAGCACTTTTAAAGTAGTATAAATAAAGTGCTTGCCTTTGCTTTGCCTTGAAAGTTGAATGTCAGCACATATTCTCCTGGCCGGGTTTCACTTTGCCTGATGACAAAGAGTCCGTGGCTTCGGGTTCCACCGGCAAGAACAAGTTGAGCAGCCTTGATCCTTGACAGTGTCCCATGGAACCAAGGATAATCAAAGAGATTTATTTCAAATTTCTCACCATCATCACCTATTGATACAACAAAATTAAATTTAAAAGTAACAGTACAATAACATATTTTGTCACTTACATGTTATCATTCCTATGGAAAAGTAAAAGAAGACGTTTAAATATTACCGATTTCTGCCAACGCTTACAAAATACATACTTACTTATAAGGGTTTCTACTTTAAAAGCAGAACTCCAGGAAAAAGTAGAACGATAAAATGAATAGCCAAATTAAATATAAAATAATAAAATCAGCTTTTGTTGCAATATTAAAGCTTCAATCCAGACATTTACCCTGTCCAGTCTAATGAGTTAGCATTACTGAACCCATTTCCTGTGAGCCCAGGTCGTGCTAGACCCACCCCAGCCTACAACACCCCTTTTGAATTCCCCTGAGTATGTGTAAGTTGTATACAATATGTATGTAATTTGTCCAATCTTCCAAAGAATTTGTAATACTGTCTAGTCAGTGTTGTGATATACCTTTACTAAAACAGCACAATATGGAGGGGGACCCTTCCAGTGTTTGACTTTGGAAACATGGTGGTGCCACTTCCCAGCTCACAACCTTCCAACTGGGCAATAAAGGGGCAGCAGCACGCCGAAAATCTTCGACATGTGAAAAGTGGTCTCTTAGTTCTGCCTCTTCATCTTCCAGTCTTAGATTGGCCAGGCAGTGATGATGTCACTCTTGCACATACACACAAGAGTCACATCATAACAGCACAGAGCGATTTTGTAAATATGCGCTGAGCTGCACATGCACGGCTCAGTGAACATTAGCGCCGACAAGGAGGAAGGAGTAGTTTTTCTTTCATAAAAATACTACCTATCCCTGTTTTCTTTAGGCTCAGTTCCATGTTAATTGCATTTTTATATCTCATGGGCATTGAGATATAAAAAGGTAGTTTCTAGTTTACCTGTAGATTTATCCAATCCTGCGTTTCACCATTTATTTAAAGCAACTTTGTCAGGGGAATTAAAAATCCAAACAAAGGTTTCTTGTAAGGGAAAAGGTATTATACTCACCTCTCCAGTGGCCATCTCTGCTTCTTCTTCAAAAGCGTGTTTTCCCAGTAGTGTGCCATGGCTCATTCTCCCAACTCCTACATCACTGCTAAGTCCTGTAGTGATGTAAGGTTTGGAGGAAAAAAACATGGTAAAAACAAGGTAGTACGCCTTGGGTACCAGGGAGGTGAGATAAATGCCTTTGCTTTTAGGCCTCATTTACATGTGCAGTGGGGTGTACCACCTTTTGTGAGGCAATCCGTGTTGGATCGCTTTTCAGAAGCAGTTGACAGGTGGCTTATCGGAAATATGTTGCCCTTGAATGCATGTTTTACCACTGTCGCAGCACATGCATTACACACAGTTGCAGTACTGTCCCATTCACTTGAATGGGTTGCGTTTGGCAGATGTCAAAATGTGACATGTTGTAAAAATTTTACAGCGCTGCAGTGAAAACTTGGATCAACCACCTATTTTTACAGCCCCTCAGCCACATGGGTGAAAGAGGATTTAGGGCCATGTCACACTAGCAACTTTGTGGCACTTACAAAGCTCTGTTTTTCCTCTGGCATTTTGTAGCTGCATACAGAGTTTCTGCTCTATATCATTACAATACTTATCTACACAGCTACAAATCAATGGTGTGCCATGATCATCAGCAGCTGAATTATGTAGCATTAGTAGCTACTGAAGGTGGCGATTCTGTCACTAGCTCCAAACACTGCAAACAGACAGTCACTTAGGGACTGAGCTACAGATTGTTTTGAATTGACAAAGATATTTTATTAACTGCAATTCATTTTTTCCTCTACAAACAAAAACTCTAAGGCCCCTTTACATTTGTCTGCATCCAGGGGCGATCACACTCGCAAGTGATCTCTCCATTAACAATTACATATGAGCAGTCACGATTGGCTGCGGGAGCTGGCAGCCTCCAATTGTGTTCAACCCCTCCCAGGGTTCTCACATGTATTTGCTGTTGGCCCCATTCTCAAGTGGGAATGGGGTCTAAGGAGTGCAAATTTGTAGCTGCTTCAAATGGCTGTTACAAAATTGCTAGGGTACCATGGGCCTTACAGGGAGCCTTTACTTGGATTTCTGATTATTCCTGACTGAACTAGTTTGTAAGGATAAATGTACCACATTCTGTAGAATACAGCTTATGCTGCAAATTTAATTTGCATTAATTATATTTTTCCAGCCAGGCAAGCAGTACAATAAGATCAGCTACTTTTCTGCTTAATTCTGAGGGTTTAGACCACTAAACGGCTCCATTAATGATCATGTAATAACTCACCCACTAGCATATATCAAATTGCTCTATCCAGAGACCTTTATTGATCTGGAAGGATTTATTCTGATGGGCAATGGGTAATTTGTCATCATGTACATTTTAAACTGCTCATGTTGGTACTTTTTGAAACAACATGGTATAACCAGAAATAAAGAATGCAGTGAAGTTCAGAGTTTCTGTGTTGCATAGTTTACCTAGTGCTGCAGTCTCCGAGGTCGAGAGAACGTTTTCAAGGGGACATGGTATAACAATATGGTATAACCATAATTAAAGAACACAGTGAAGTTCAGAGTTTCTGTGTTGGATAGTTTATCTTGCTCACAGCTGGGAACTGCAGTCTCCAAGGTCTGGAGAACGTTTTCCTCTAAACATGATAGAACAATATGGTATAACCATATTTAATTGACATAGTGAAGTTCAGAGTTTCTGTATTGCATAGTTTACCTGGCCCATGGCTGGGAGCTGCAGTCTCCAAGGTCTGGAGGAAGCTCTCCAGGGGGACGTGTATGAGATGCTCCAATGTGGCATGTTCTCGGCCTCTTGTCTGAGAAGCTACAGCAGCTGGAAGTGTGGCAGACATTGCATCCTGACCACACATATCCAGAGGGCGGTAAGATCCTGTGGGGGATCAAGTGAATAAACAAATGGATTGGCTGAACTGAGATAAAAAGCGTAAATTAAGGTATATACAATTCTATAGAGTTTGGATGGAGAATGGTTCCACCACTGCACTGCTTACCTTCAGCAAGAAACTCACAGCTACAGGATGAGACTCGGCTAGGCAGACATGCTCCCTGCTCACAAGAAGAAAGTTCTATGTCATCCCCACTATCCCTGCAAGAAAGTTACTGTTAGCCATGTTATATTTTAAGAGTTTTTTTTAAACAGATAACTTTGTCTAACCAAGTAGTATAAAAGGGATATGGATCCAAACCACAATATGGTCTTCATTACCTTTAAAAAACATGTAATTTCTCCTCTGACCTTCAGGATTCATACCCAAGCAGAAGACCCAATCTATTGTGATGAATACCAGCTCATATCCAGGAATAAATGGATTCCACTCTCGCCCACTCTAGTTTTACTGCAGTTTGCCCAAATTAAATCTTCAAACTTTTTATCTCTTTATAATCGTTCTTCCCCATGTGTTATGATTTGTTACGGACTTCCTTCTAAATGCCCTAAAATATATTTTTACCTGAGTTAACATTGGGCTTCCTCCCTCACACTGCAGTACTCTGCAGCTAAGAAACAGACACCCCCTTATCATGTGTCCCCAGGTGTCCTCATGTGGATTGCACAGAAAGATACACGGCCTGTTATTGAGTGCCAACTGCTGAGAGCACCAAGCCTTAGGCATGCCATAAATGGTGCAAATTTCTTTCCTGCAACCATGCTTTGCAAGAAAGAAATTTGCAAAATTCCCTTATCAACACAGTGTTGACAAGGGAATCCCTCCTGCTGAGCAACTGTCTTCTCCCGGCAAGCAAAGCTGTCCTCGCCAGGAGAAGACAGTGATTATCGCTTGCAGCTGTAACAGCCGCTAGCGATAATCGCTAGCGAATCCGTCAGGCTTGTTGTACCCAGGTTGATTCGAACAGCTTATGTAGGAGGACTTGTTTAATCTCTGTGTATCACTTGAGGCTAGTCGCCTCACTGGTTATATGTAAGGGTTTACAACCACTTTAGGGCATATTTAATCAAGATCAATTTGTTAAAAATAAACACTGTGCTCTTGCAGTCAAAACAATTCTACCCACTTAAAAATATTGCAGGCAAATTAAGGGGTAGGTTCACTTTTATGAAAAAAAATAAATGTACATATTTTGCAGGTAAAAAATGTTCACTTAGTATTCTTTTCACAGGGGCCTGCAGAGCTTTGCACCCACGATCAGTGGATTGCGGGTGCAATGCCAGGCTCCAGCAGACACTGCCTACAGCTCTGTACCTCTGTACAGGCTGTCAGTTTCAGAGCTGTAGGAAGTGTGAAAGAACTATGGGTATGCTGATCAGCATGCTCACAGTCCATTGAAGCTACAAGTGCCAAGTGGAAAATGGGTCTTGTAGTTTATTCATTCACAACTACTCCAATATTAAATGTGACAGTGGCTGTGGGGGTAAAGAACCCTTGCCTAGAACACTGAGTGAAGGCACTAACACTATGACAACAAACACACTAAAAATATGGGATAAAATTCATAAACTTCTTAACGTTAAATATAATTCTTCTTTAATAGCACTTAAAAATAATGAATATTTTGCACCAGGGAATAAATTAGTGGGAGGGGGATGGATTAAAGATGACAGGGCACAACTCAAAGATATTTTATATAAGGGAAAAATTCTTTCATTAAACGAATTAAAAAACAAGGGGGACTTATTTGATATGAATGAGTGGAGATATCTCCAGCTGTCTCACTTTGTCAGAGGTTTGCCGCAACCAATTAGGGTGAGTGAGGGCCTGACCCGTCTAGAGCGAACTTTTACAGCTCGCGAGACAAAAGGATCAATTGCGAAGATCTACAGGCTTCTGCGGGATGTGGACGGAATGGAGATACCCCCATTCATTCAAAAGTGGGAGAGGGAACTGGGCACAAAAATTGACACACACACACTGAGGAAAATTTTTAACTTAACCTATAGTTCAGCAGTAGACTCTAGGGCCACGGAAACTAATTACAAGTGCTTATCAAGATGGTACATAACTCCATCAAAATCATGCCAATTTCAAAAAGGGGGCTCGGCCGAGTGCTGGAGAGGCTGTAGGGATAAGGGGACGATGGCACACCTATGGTGAGATTGCTATAAGATAAAAGCCTACTGGAGGAAAATAATAGATTATATCAAGGATATTACTGGAATATACCTCGAAAGCGACCCGTGGGTGATCTTATTCCATGGCACTAAAGAAGCTGTCAAGCACTATCAAAGGTCCCTAATACCGCACTTACTCAATGCCGCAAAGCGCCAGATAGCGAGGAACTGGAGGAAACAGGAGGAGCCAGCAATATGGGAGTGGTTAGACCTAGTCGAGAATACTCGAACGATGGAGTCTCTTAGAACTAATATGGAAGAGGGAACGGGAGGTCTAGTAGAGAAGTGGGATAGTTGGAAAAAGTTCAAAAAGACGTGGAGTTACGCAGAAGCCGTACGTGTGTAGGGTAAAGGTTGAAGTCCTTGAACCCAAAAATCGAGAGCCCAAATTATTGATGGTTAAACCAAGCCAATGGACACAGCGAAGCGGAGCGGGGGGAGGGACTGGGTGGGGGGGAGGAAATTTAAAAGTAAAACCTGTAAAGTAAAGGACAGCGGTTATTGTCGATTAAAGATTTATAAGTTAATAAGAAATGCCACAATGATGTGAACACTAAAACGGACGAGACGAACTGATAAAGCTGAGTAAGGTCCGCTTGAAAGTTGAACTGAGATGGCAGGAAAAAGAAAAAAAAAAAAAAAGAAAAAAAAAAAGAACCCTTGCCTGCAGTCACAGGGAAGGTGGGGATAAAGTGAAGAGGGGGGTCCGTTTCAACATGTTACATTCTATATATGGGTGTAACATGTAACATGTTTAAAATGTGAACCTATTCTTTAAATACCTTTCACCTGCACCGCAGAGGATTTAATTGAATGAGCAGATTTGAGCTATTCAAATTTTCATATGCATGTTAAAATCTGCTTACCCAGGATCAATGCAATCCTGTATGTCAGCAACCCAAGAATGTTTCTGGAGAGAGTCAATGGTTTCTAAGATATATTCTGCACTGTTTTCTACCTGCAAAACAAAATATTACATATATAAAATTACATTATTATTAATAAAAATCTATATATAGTTAAAAAAAAACACTGCAATCAATCTGTTATAACATCAGAGATACCAACAGCTCCCAGTCCATATTTTAAACATGTACAATCTAAGGTCCTGACTCATCAAGCTGCAATACCATTTAACATACTAAGATACTTAAAGTAAAATTCCTGCCTAACACTAAATAGCTTTATAAAGGTCCCATGTGTAGGGATTGCCCCCAAAATTTCACTATAAAAAATGTCCTGTCTGCCTATATTTATATCATCTGTTGAATTATTCTGTATAAACAGATGCACATTACGATGGCTGTTTAATGTACTCATTTTATACATACATCACAGTGGTGCCCTGGCGCTCCAGATGTGACTTAAACATTATGTAACCTGTCGCTATTTATGTAAAGTCTACAGTACGTTTTATTGTGTCTGTTGTAGGCCATTAAATACTTTTTTATTTTTTTCAAAGGTCTCCTCTCCCCCCCTGCTACCTATGCTGTCTAACCTGTGTAAATAAAAGGTGTATACTTACCCATTTTCAGCCAGCTCTGATCACGTGATCTGGCTCCCCTTGTGTCAGTCAACGGGGACTGCAGGGGAGAGGAGGGAGCACCGACAACGGCCCGGACATGGGAGCCTATGGATGACGTGACGGCTCCCAGGACTTCCCAGCTGTTGTTGACTGTTGTCTCCTCTCCCCTGCAGTTGCTGCTGACTGACATGGGGATCATGTGACCAGTGACAACACGTACAGTGGTCGTCAGAATGCAGCCCTTACAGACAGCTAAAAAGATCATTGGTGTCATGCTCTGGGCTTTGCCAAGTGGCATGGCCCCCAGAATTACGCAGGCCTCATCAAATGTGAGGTAATCAGCCGCAGCTCAAGGAACCCCTGGAAATCTCTGAAGGAACCCTAGTTGAGAATGACTGGTGTAGAGCAGTGATCTCCAAAATGCGGCCCTTTGCTTGCCTTTATCTGGCCCCTGGGGCACTATTCCACCAACTGACACCATCAATGGGGCAATATTTCTCCCATTAAAACCAATGATGGGGCACTGATGCCAGGGCATTTTCTACAGTGGCTAGCCACAGTCTGATTCAATTTCAAGTGTGAAAATTTGGCATTATACATTTACCAAGCTCTAACTAAAGCTTTTTCTAATGCCAATTATGAAGACCTTCACCACTCAAAAAGTACAGCACCAAGAGTTTTTATACCAGAACCTGCAATCAGGGATTGGACAGATATTACTATTGATTTTCTGAATGTATACAAAAAATATTTATACAGTTCAGATTCGGTCTGTCTTCACTAGGACAACACAGAGGGCCCACCACATAGCTTCCTGTGCTCTGTTTTTATTGACACTGGAGGATAGCAGTATACAGTTAATAAACTCCACATTTAGGTCCAACATTCCACATTCAGATTAAGTCTCAGATTTACAGGGTCCTAACACTGATCATCTATGTCTGCAGCCAAACAAGTTTTTCTTTTTTTCTATTTGTAGTAATAGTAGTAGTAGTAGCTACTGTATTAATATTCATAATATCACATCGCATAATAATACTATGCAGCCAGCCGATATATTTCAGTCTGTCTGTTTACGTGTTGGATATCTTATGCATGTTAATTTTCAGATGAAGGTTTTTGTGGTCTGGCTTATCCTTATTTCACCCTGAAGACTTGTTGAGGCTCTTTCACACATCAGGAAATGCCAGTATGCGACCATTCCTCTGCTCACCAAAGGCCTGGCCGGTGAACTATAATGTGGCTGGCATGTCTGGCCCTAAGTCCCTAGGTGCTAAGCACTGATAGACGCTGCCAAGCCTCAGCTTCATCAACATCAGAAACGTTATCCTGGTCATATGCAAGGTCCACTCCTTTCCTGAATCATTGGCTGTCAGAAGTTCACATATTTTATTTATCCTGATAATGAAGGTCATGATTTATGGAACATCTAATGGCAGAAACAAAACAAGCGTTTGCTGTCACGCTAATGACCCAGACTGTGAACAGTATGTAGTACACCCATATTATCACAGTAGAGGCAGAGAGGAAATAATAAACAGATTATCTTGTTTTTCACCAGCTTGCACTGATGTCTAATTGATAACAGTCAGGATATTGAACAGACAGTATGACATATTGTCCATAAACAGCTTGAGAACAGCTAAACATCTAAACCCAAGAAAAATATGTTCTATATTGCAGCTTACTATTCCTTAGATGTGGATGCATTTGTGTTCTTTTTTTCAGGCTAAGAATATTTTTTGCAAGTACAGAAAACACCTATTGACTTTGCCAGAACTCTACTGTCCTTGTATTGCAGAGAGCCTACGGGGACAAAGCCACTACTTCATATATACAAGGCAGTGAGTGAGTGTTGTTACTCTACAGTTAGGAAAGGTGTTATGCGGCGTACACACAAGCGGAATTTCCGTCCGAAAAATCTTGGACGTTTTTTCCCGACGGAATTTCCGCTCAAGCTTGTCTTGCATAAACACGGTCACACAAAAGTTCTCTGAACTTTCGACCGTCAAGAACATGATGACGTACAACACTACGATGAGCCGAGAAAATGAAGTTCAATGCTTCCGGGCATGCATCGAATTGTTTCAGAGCATGCGTAATTTTTTGCGCGTCCGAATTGCATACAGACGATCGCATTTTCGGATAGGAACTTTTCCCGACCGAAAAAATAGAGAACATGCTCTCAATCTTTTGCTGGCTGGAATTCCGCCAGCAAAAGACAGATGAAGCATACACACAGTCGCATTTTCCGACAAAAAGCTCTCATCTGAGTTTTGCTGGCAGCATTTCCAATCGTGTGGCAAGATTACTAGGTGAAAATAAAGGGAAGGGAATGTTAAAAAAAAAAAAAAAAACTAAAGCTGGCAATTGATGGATAAAATTCAACTGGTTTAGAAGGGACCAGATGATTAAAATCAATCCATCTATGGCCGTTCCCGCTCTAGAGAAGTCAATCTAATGCCCCATACACACGGTCGGACTTTCCGACGGAAAATGTCCTATCGGACAATGTTGTCGGAAATTCCGACCGTGTGTAGGCGGACTTTTTCCGTCGGATTTTCCGACGGACAAAGTTTTATCTCCTGCTCTCAAATTTTCCTATCGGACTTTTTCCGATCGTGTAGTGAATTCCGACGGACAAAGTGCCACGCATGCTCAGATCACATTACAAGACCAAAGCTATTGGCTACTAGTCTCTACGTAGTCCCGTCGTACGCAACAAACGTCACCACGGTCAGGATGATCGGATTTTCCGACAACTTTGTCCGACCGTGTGTATGCAACACAAGTGTCAGACAAAATCCATTGGAAAAAATCAGACAGATTTTGTGGTTGGAATTTCCGACCGTGTGTATGGGGCATAATGATTGACTTTACTAGAACGGGACTGTTGGAAAACTTTCAATCAGCCAGTGCCTGCAGCCAACTGGCTGCAGCACTGATCATTGTATTCTAGCAGCAGAGGAGTCTCCGCTGTCGGAATACAATAGCACAGAGGGGAGGATTCCTCCATCTACCTTGTTTGTGTGGATGAGAGAATGATAAAAAAGAACAAAAACAAACAGTCAATGCATGGGCAGTCTAAGACGGCCACCTAATCATCCTTGTTCAGACTTCATACATTCTATGGCCCATTGATGGCACAATTGTGTAAATAATTACTAGCTGCACACTTGTTTTTATGTTGCTGGCTGTATGATACAATTTAGCCCTTGCTTTCACCCTTAAAGTGATTGTAAACGTACATTTTTTTTCGATGAGTGCACCCGTAAGAAGCTGCTTCCTATGGGGGCTCTCGTGCGGGCTCGATCCTGAGCCCCGCTGCCTGCACCACCACTTGGTTCCGCCCCATCACAACTTGGCTCCTCCCCGCCATAGGATTTTATTGACAGAAGCAGGAGCCAATGGCTCTCACTGCTATCAATCTGACTTGTGAGGAAGGAGAGAGCGGAGAAAGCCACTGTTTTGGGGCACATCGCTAGATCGAGATCGGACTCAGGTAAGTAAAGGGGGGGGGGAGTTGCTGTGAAGGATCCTGGACACAGAAGGTTTTTATCTTAATGCAGAGAATGCATTAAGGTAAAAAACCTTAAAGTGGAGTTCCACCAAGAAATTTTTCAGAATAGGACTCCTCTAAACCTATAAAAAAACATTTGGAGGAATTTTTATTTTTTTATACTTATCAGAATCGCCCTGTTGCTATGTAGTCCTCCTAACCTGCCACTTCCTGGTCCGTGGAGCTCCTTGTCACTTCCTCCCTCGCCTGTTCTCTTGGAAAATGATGTGTCATAATTTCCCAGGAGTCTGTGGGCAGTACTGTGTGACGCGTGTTTCCACGGGTTGAAGAAAGGGGCAACTCCCACCCAGCTCTTTTAGGGGTAACATCATGTTCACTCAGTACAATGGGTGGAACCATTGTGTGCAGTGGCTTTAGCTGGTGTTTGGG
Source organism: Lithobates sylvaticus (assembly GCA_028564925.1). NCBI lineage: Eukaryota > Metazoa > Chordata > Amphibia > Anura > Ranidae > Lithobates > Lithobates sylvaticus. The sequence goes on along the minus strand of CM053027.1, from coordinate 119,359,886 downwards.
GTGCCCTGGAAGTGCTAGCATCCAAAAACTTTGCATGAAATGGGCTGGAGAAATGCATTTTTTTTTCTTATTCAGCAACGGATACTAATGTATAGTGCAACATACATGTAACAATATAGTTTGAAACAATATACCTTTAAAACAAATGTGTTGTCCTTGTCAGGCATTTCCAGCGGCATTGTAGTGCGGACCTCGATAATTGCAGAGAGTGGAATGCTTACTTTAGGTTTGGAGGACTGTAAAAGAAAATTTAACACACCAAAAATTACTTATGCATGTTGCCATAACTGGTAATAATTAATATGGTTAATTATAACAGAAAAAACACGAGAGACTGAATTCTTTGAAGCCTAACTTCGGGCTCATTTTTTTTTTTTTGGTCTCCCTCTGGACTTATACAAAAAAAATTAGACCTTGTTTACATGCTGTATTTTTAGCAACCGCTCCCCCTTAAACCACAAAAACAGTGGACAGGGGTGTACATTTGCTGCGGCACAGCAATATTTATCCCCACTGTCATGCTTGGCAGGCAGTATTGCCCACCCATTGTGACCCATTCAATTGAATGAGGCCATGATGCCGTGGTGCAAGTTTTTAGGGGGTCAAAACAGTCAAACGCCCTCAATATAACGATTCATCGCAGATCAACACAAGAATAAACAAGCCCTTAGTGTGGAATTTGCCTGAAATTCATTTTTGAAATGACTGTCAGATAGTTATATGGTTGCTTTGTAGAACATATTTTATATACAGCTGTGTAGATTGTAGTGTCCGTTTTTTGACTTAGCAGCTATATTATGCTCAGTATGCTTATCAAATAAATGCACTAATAAAATCACGCCATACATTTTGTCAATATATTTTCATGTTGTAATCCCTTTAAAGATCTTGCAAGTGGAAGAAAAACTTCAACAAATTTTCTAAGATGTCCAACATTCAGCTCCTCTCCCCGCCGCTAATATCAGCAAATACTTATTACCAATTGTATTACATGGCAGGAGAGGCTTTCACAATGCAGCCATTCCTGGGTAAAATTACATTTGTAGATAGTCAAGAAGAATTAACTTCTTCCTCTTAGCCAATATTTTCATTTTTATTGTTTTATAAATAAAGGAGAAGTATAGCCAAAGCACTTAGTTCTGCACTCCTGTGATCCAGAATCAGGCTAAAATCCGCTGTCTGCTGAGGTCACAGAGCTGGTTCTGGCTCTGCAGGGATTCTGACAATAATGTTGGGATCCACTCAGATGCCTGACAGTCAGCTAGCTCAGCCTTTCAACGCAGCACTGAGAGCCAGCTGCTACTGCCCCCTCCACAGCCTAGCGTTTCAGTTAGCACTGGAGGAGTTAGAGTAGAGAGCCAGTGACTAATAAGTCACAGCTCTCTGGTCAGTGAAGCCTGAGAACTGAGCAATCAGCGGGCATGTGATAGCTCAGTACTTGGTCTTAGAGCTGGCAGGGGACTGATACTGCAGCCACATAGGTGAGTATAATTGTTTGGTTTGTTTTTAATCCCACACTTCTCTTTTATTATTATTTATTTCTTCATTTATTTGGTCTGGTAGTTTTTTTTTTTTTTGGTTGAATTTAACCACTTGCTTACTGGGCACTTAAACCCCCCTCCTGCCCAGACCAATTTTCAGCTTTCGGCGCTGACGCACTTTGAATGGCAATTGCGCAGTCATGCAACACTGTACCCAAATGACATTTTTATCATTTCTTTCCCACAAATAGAGCTTTCTTTTGGTGGTATTTAATCACAGCTGGGGTTTTTATTTTTTGCTAAACAAACAAAAAAAGAGGGAAAATAATTTTTTTTTTTTTTTAAAAATCATGTTTAAAGCGGAGCAACACCCATTTTTAAAACCTATAATAAAAAAAAAAAATACTCACCTTCCTCGATCCGAAACGGCAGTTTTTTTTTTTTTTTTACTTACCTTTAGTTGTTCTTCTTCTTTGCATCCATCGCTTCTTGGTTCCTGGTCCCTCGGATATGGGCGGGGATATTACGGCTATTACGTAATATCCCCTAGCCCGCACTGTCTCCTGGGAGCTTGTGTCATAGCTCCCAGGAGTCAGTGCGGCTGCCTGGCCCGAGATCGTGCGAGACTTCGAACCGAACGTGACGTCATCACGACGCTGCTGACGGCGCTCCTATGAACGGTCCACTGCGTATGCGCGAGACTAGAGAGAGGCGTGAATGAAATCCAGGAAGACAATGCCCTGGAGTATTCACATGCCCACACGCAAGATGGGGATGAAGCCCGAAATGGATATAAAGTATTTTTTAGACATAAAATCCGAACGGCCAAAGTCAGACAGACAGGACAGGTGAGCTAATGATTTACAAAGCATTTTATTAAGCAATCCCCATTAAAAAAAAAACGTCAGGGGCAGTGTAGCTCCGCTTTAATAGTTTGTTATAAAATTTTGCAAACAGGTAATTTTTCTGCTTCATTGATATGTGCTGATGAGGCGGCACTGGTGGGTACTGATAGGCTGCACTGGTGGGCACTGATAGGCTGCACTGGTGGGCACAGATAAGGTGGCACTGATGGGGACAGATAAGTCAGTACTGATGTGCACAGATAAGATGGCACTGATGGACACGGATGGGTGGCACGGATGGGCACTGATGGGCACTGGTAGGGGACACTGATGTCCCCTACTAGTGAGCTGATCACGACAATTCATCCAATATTATTCGATCGGACAAGCACAAAAATGTTATAGTATAGTATAGTTGTCGTCCGAAAATGCAATACAAATACATTACAACACATGACATCACTTCTGATTTTTTTTTCTGTTGTATGAGAATTTTCGTGACTTTAGTTACCTATTCAATTTCTACTTGCGACTGTTAATCGAAAAAAGTTGTACGATCTGTTGTACGATATTTGGATCGTGTGCACGGGCCATAAGTGTCATTGCTGTCTGCTGCCTCCTTCCCCTGCTATCAGCATGAGTCACTTCTGACAAGTTTTCCTGACACCAGAGATAAAAAGTGACAGGGAAGGGAACTCCAGCACACAGCCTGTGACTGACAGCCTCAGCTCCGTTCCTGTGTACTAAGTGAAGAGTGATGTGTCCCTTCTCTCCAATCATCTCTCACTGAGCTCTGCAGAGTGAAACTACAGCTCTCCATCCCCTGCTTTCTGAAAGCTCAGACAAGCTGTATGAATTCTGCACTTTGAACTGTTGTAGAAAAGAGGGCTGCAGATAAACAGTTGCAGCATATGTATGAGGATTTGTTTAATTTCTGTGCATCACCTGAGGCTAGTCACTTCACTGGGTATATGTAAGGGTTTACATTCACTTTAAGCAATGCAGTTTGGTCACCTCCTTGCACCCAGCCTGTGATTGGGCAACAAAGGAGCAGCATTAGATAGATGGGCAATCTTTCATCTCTCTCCTCCTGTCAGAATGTTCCTTGTCAGTACATATGTATGCAACACAGCCAATCAGCTCCTAGTGCTGCCCATCCCTATTGCTGTAAAGGCAATTACAAGAAGCATAAAAGCAGCAAAATTCTGGTACTTACACTAGCTATAATACAAATACAATTTCATGATTTCAATAATGAACATATAACTGTATCAATTAGATTTTTTTTAAATCGTCAAGATGGTTATTAACCGTTTGCCGACCAGCCACCGCAGTTTCACTGCGGCAACATGGCTCGGTTGCACGAATCGCTGTTATATTACGTCGCTCCCTCTGGTGGCCACTAGGCGCACGCAGCTCGCCCCCGGAACCGTAAAACACACAGATCCCGGTTCTCTGAGGGGAGAAGTGACAGATTGTCTGTTCATACAAAGTATGAACAGCGAACTGTCATCTCCCCTAGTCAGTCCCCTCCCCCCTTCAGAACACACACTAGGGAACACAATTAACCCCTTCATCGCCCCATAGTGTTAACCCCTTCCCTGCCAGTGACATTTTTACAGTAATCAATGCATTTTTATAGCACTGATCGCTGTATTAATGCCAATGGTCTGAAAAATGTGTCAAAATTGTCCGTTGTGTCCGCCATAATGTCACAGTCATGATAAAAAAAAAAAAAAAAAAAAAACAGATCGCCGCCATTACTAGTAAAAAAAAAAAAAGAATAAAAATGCTATAAATCTATCCCCTATTTTTTTAGACGCTATAACTTTTGCGCAAACCAATCAATATACGCTTATTGCGATTTTTTTTATACCAAAAATATGCAGAAGAATACGTATCGGCCTAAACTGAGGAAAAACATATTTTTTTTATATATATTTTTTGGGGGATATTTATAGCAAAAAGTTAAAAATAATGTGTTTTTTTCTAAATTGATGCTCTTTTTTTGTTTATAGCGCAAAAAATTTTGTTTGGGTGCAATGACGCACGACCGCGCAATTGTCAGTTAAAGCGACGTAGTGCCGAATCGCAAAAAGTGCTCTGGTCAGGAAGGGGGGCTGAAGTGGTTAATGATGGTAGTCTATTTTCCCCATTTAAATAAAATAATCATCCTTGTTTAAGAAATGGGTATTTTTGCCTTTTCTTTTTGTCCAAATTGCATTTTCCCATCAGGGGCAACATCTGAAATCTCACAAATGGCCCTGGGCATCACTGGTTTTTAATAAATCAGACTCAGTATTACAAAAGTGAAGTCTGAAAATTAAAATAATCACTATGAGTATATGCCTAAAATTTCATCGAATTAGGCCCATTCTATTTGTATTAAGATGTGTATAAAACAAGGTGAATATTCATCTAGATAGAACCCTAACATTTTCTTAATGATCTGGCAGACAAGGGAGATTAAACAGGTTTTTACTTTGAAATGTAAATAGCAGGGTTGCCTTTTCGCCTCCATTTGTTAAGGCTGCCATTAAGTTCATGGCACTCCCCCCCAGATCAATTAGCCCAACCACAAAGGAAAGGAAGGGTGAGCATATATGGCTCCGAGAAATGCAGCTGATGCCAAGACAAGCAATTTGAATATTTGGCTGGATTTCTTTGTGTGCGGGGAAATCTGTTTCGCTCGTGTGTGTGTGCTCTTATACAACTGTATACTTCCAGTGTTGGATAGGCATATAAAAGGCACTTAAGAAATCACGCCATAATGTAAGACACAGACAATTAAAGATAATATATTTTAAGCCATATAAACAGTAGCTGGATATTTAAATAGTGCTGATAACAAGGAAATGTCAGCCTTCCTGTAAATGGAATCTCTAATGTTTCAACCTGCTGTAGGTGTCTATAAGCTACCTGACGCCAACCTCTGTCCACTGAGAGCACTTTGCTGGCAAAGAAGTGTGCATGTCTATACACTATCAGGTCTCGTTCACAATAACATCTAGGGGGCGGTAAAACCTGCAGTTGAGCTGCAGTTTTACAGCCCCCCCCCCCCCCCCCCAACAACCGCTTCTCCCTTACCTGCAGAGGAAACCGCGGCATGCTTTAATGTCGCAGCAGGAATAATGCTCCATGTTGCTTTTAGTGGCCAGTACCGCCTGCTGAATGAAACTCATTCAACCGCTGCAACCGTCCCCACAATTTCGTGAAGCGCATACAGAAATTTCGGAGGAGCAGGATGGAATATCTTTCTTGAATAAACAAATTTCAAACAGTGAGTGTGATTTTTGTTTGGAAAATCACCATTCATTACGTAATCAATTATGTTAAAAGCAAATGATATTTTGAAGTCATTTTTAATGACATTCATTCAGCCATCAAATGTACAAAAAAATAAATAAAAATAAAAATCTAATTCATACAAACATTCATTCTAAAATCTACTAGTATATAGACAGCTTTAGACATAGCAAGTGGGAGGTGGTATTTGGGTGAAGCTTAGCACCAGAATCAAAGCTAATGCCTCGTACACACGAAGGGACTTTACCGCGGGATTGTCCGCTGGACTCGAGTCCGCCGGACAATCCCCCCGTGTGTGGGCGCCGGCGGACTTTTTGGCGCCAAAAGTCCGGCGGACTAGGTTTTAAGTTTTGTTTTAAAATTATCCGCTGGACTTGGCAGTCCGGCGGACAATCCTGCCGTTAGTAGGCTAGTCCGCCGGACTTTTGGAAATGAACGGACTTGCCGATCATCGGAAAGTCTGTTCATTTAGCACGTGACTTCAGGTAGACGGAGCTAACGAAGGCAGTGAATGCCGCCGCGCTAGCCCCGTCACATGGCACGGCGAGGGGGTCCCCCCCAAATCCATCTCAGACCCTTATCCGAGCACGCAGCCCGGCAGGCAAGGAAAGGGGTGGGGACGAGCGAGCGCCCCCCCCCTGAGCCATACCAGGCCGCGTGCCCTCAACATGGGGGTTGCCCTGGGGAAAGGGGGGCCGAGCGGCCCCTCCACCCCAAAGCACCTTGTCCCCATGTTGATGAGGACAAGAGCCTCTTCCCGACAACCCTGGCCATTGGTTGTCGGGGTCTGCGGGCGGGGGCTTATCGGAATCCGGGAGCCCCCTTTAATAAGGAGGCCACCAGATCCCGGCCCCCCACCGTATGTGAATGAGTATGGGGTACGATGTACCCCTACCCATTCACCTAAGGTGTAAAAAAAAAAAAAACACACAATTTAAAAAATATATTTTATTGCACTGCTCCGGGGGTCTTCTTCCGTCTTGGGGGTCTTCTCGCCGGACTCCTCCGCTATTTACCTAGCTCTTTTACCGAGCAGAGGAGGCCGGCTACCTTCTTCGTCGTCGACGCCGTCAACTGGGGGTCTCAATCCGCCTTCGGCGGTCTTCCGGGGTCTCTTCTGTTCTTGCCGCTGCGCCGCCGCCTTCTTCTTCTTCTTCTTCTTCCTCTTCCAATGTTGACCCGTCGCTCTCTCTGGCCGGAATGCCAGAGCTGCGCTGTGCTGGGACTTATATAGGGACAAGGGGACAGGGTCACATGCTCATGTCACATGGTGACCCCTCCCCCCTGTGATGTCACAGTCCCGGAGGATGCTTGGGCTGTGACATCACAGGGGGGCGGGGTCACCATGTGACATGAGCATGTGACCCTGTCCCCTTTTCCCTATATAAGTCCCAGCACAGAGCGGCTCTGGCATTCCGGCCAGAGAGAGCGACAGGTCAACATCGGAAGAGGAAGAAGAAGAAGAAGAAGGCGCAGCGGCAAGAACAGAAGAGACCCCGGAAGACCCCCGAAGGCGGATCGAGACCCCCAGACGACGGCGTCAACGACGAAGAAAGTTGGCCTCCTCTGCTCGGTAAAAGAGCTAGGTAAATAGCGGAGGAGTCCGGCGAGAAGACCCCCCAAGACGGAAGAAGACCCCCGGAGCAGTGCAATAAAATATTTTTTAAAAATTGTGTGTTTTTTTTTTCTTTACACTTTACACCTTAGGTGAATGGGTAGGGGTACATCGTACCCCATAGTCATTCACATAGGGTGGGGGGCCGGGATCTGGGGGCTCCCGGATTCCGATAAGCCCCCGCCCGCAGACCCCGACAACCAATGGCCAGGGTTGTTGGGAAGAGGCCCTTGTCCTCATCAACATGGGGACAAGGTGCTTTGGGGTGGGGGGGGCGCACGGCCCCCCTTTCCCCAGGGCACCCCCCCATGTTGAGGGCACGCGGCCTGGTATGGCTCAGGAGGGGGGGGGGCGCCCGCTCGTCCCCACCCCTTTCCTGGCCTGCCTGGCTGCATGCTCGGATAAGGGTCTGAGATGGATTTGGGGGGACCCCCACGCCGTTTTTTCGGCGTGGGGTTTCCCTTTAAATCCATGCCAGGTGACGGGGCTAGTGCGGCGGCATTCACTGCCTTCGCTAGCCCCGTCTACCTGCAGTTACGTTCTAAATGAACGGACTGCTCCATGTGTGGGCAAGTCCGTTCATTTTCAAAAGTCCCGCTGACTTTTTCCCGCGGATTGTCCGCCGGAGAAGTCCGTGCGTGTGTGGGCAAGTTACATGCTCGGAAGTCCGGGCGTGTGTGGGCAAGTCACCCCCTCGGAAAGTCCGGCGGTTTGTCCGCTGGACTAGGTCCGGCGGACAAAGTCCGAACGTGTGTACGCGGCATTAGGCCTAAAGTCATGGCCTTCATAACAAGCAGAAAGCAATCAGGGAACTGAAGTGTTTTTTTTTCAGGGCAAGGAAGGTAATAGAAGACACTTTGGAGTTAATTTACTAAAACTGGAGAGTGCAAAATCTGGTGCAGCTGTGCATGGTAGCCAATCCCTTACTCTTTCCAAAATGAAAAAAAAAAAAGTTTTGCCTATAGTTCTACTTTAATGCTGGCAAATAATAGGAGTGTAAAGGGGTACTAAATAACATTAAAATACACTTTTTAAACATATGTAAAAACCTAAGAAACATTTTCTTATCGCCATCTTGTGGACAAATATGGTGTGGTCCTACCATCTATGTCCTATTGAAAATGCTGAGTGAAATAAAATAAAACTATCTCAAAATTAGAAGGATACCCATAAGAATAACCAAATGCAAATTTTTTTAAAAGAGGAACGACCTAGTGCTAATTTCTACAAATCTGTGATGAAACGTCACTTTCAGGTGTGAGGTGGATGTCCGAAGGAGCGGGATGGTGCTTGCGTTTGGAGCATGCATGCCCCTTCCTCAGACATACGTCCCTCTGAATAACTTCAGACCAAACTTAGAAGGGTTAATGTAACTTTACTAAACAAGTGTGGCATAACAAGTTCAATATGAACAACGTCCTTCCCGTAACCCTAACTATAGTAGTGTGGCTGCCCAGGCATACCTCTGTGAGGTATGGCATTGTCCATGGCTTGGATGTCTCGGAAAGTCCCAGGGTCTTCAGTGGACTGCAAGGCACAGCAGCCCCAATACCACGAGCAGAACAGAACCAACCAGTTCAACTTGGAAGACCCCTGGACCTCAGCCTTCCCCCTTTTTAAAGCACAGGTGGGCTGACTGGGACCAAAAAGCCCAGAAACTGAGACTACAACAGTTAACCCTTTCTGCAGCCTGGGCCAGCCTTTAACATTCTAGAACTAACACATTTCAACCTACCTACACACTGATAAGGGATTCTTTTTTTTTTTTATATATATATTATATTGTTTTCTGCGCTGCTTGATAAAGCTGCCCATATGTGGGCTGATATGTTGCCTAAGACAGGCAATGAGATATCTGGCTATCCTTCAAAGAGCACCGCATCTGCTGCAATTCTCACCTACAAAAGCACTCCCTGCTCCGTCCCTTCATTCCACTCTAAAGAAGAGTGAAGGATCGGGCATACTCACTGAAAGATTTTCAACAAGCTGCAAAATCTATCTAATAATCTTTCCGATGCCCCCAACTACCAAAGGTGCTTGCTATCACCCTCTCAGCAGTTTTAGAGACTAGCGACATTTCTATTAAAAAATGCAGCCTGTAGCATCCCGTGAAAGAAGAAGCTTGATGCTTTCATCTCCAGCAGAACGCAAGTCAAAGCAAGTAAGGCAGAAGTAATGTGATTAATGCTCACTTTTTGAACAGTCCCTCACCAGTGCCAGCATCTTCTCCAGTGTGCCAGTCTTCAGCCATCTTCATTGGCTGGTGCAGGATGACATCATTCTTGCACATGTGCAGGAATGTCACTCTGGTGCTGTGAGCTTACAACACTGGAGAAGCCAGCAAGCAGGCAAACGGGGGCATTTTATTACAGAAGAAAAGACATTGCATGTCTCTTCTGAAAAACAAGGTCTGCCCACTAGCTGTTTGTTACAGCAGAATTAAATCTCTGCTATAAACAACAGGGTCACTTTAACCACTTTAACACACTTCAGCCCCGAAAGGATGCGGGACTACGTTGCTTTAACTGACAATTACGCAGTTGTGCAACGTTGTACCCAAACAAAATTGACTTCCTTTTTTCCCACAAACAGAGCTTTCTTTTGGTGGTATTTGATCACCTCTGCGGTTTTTACTTTTTGCGCTATAAACAAAAAAAGAGCGACAGTTTTGAAAAAAAAAAGCAATATTTTTTTTACTTTCTGTTATAAGAAATATCCCAAAATATATAAAAAAAAAAAACGTCTTCCTCAGTTTAGGCCAATATGTTTTCTTCTACATATTTTTGGTAAAAAAATTGCAATAATTGATTGGTTTGCGATCAGTGCTATAAAAATGCACTAATTACTGTGTAAATGTCACTGGCAAGGAAGGGGTTAAACACTAGGGAGCGATCAAGGGGTAAACTGTGTTCCCTCAGTGTGTTCCAACTGTGGGGGGGGGGGGGCTCATTAGAACATGACAGAGATCACTGCTCCCGATCACTGTGAGCAGTAGATCCCTGTCATGTTGCTAGGCAGAACAGGGAAATACCTTGTTTACATCTCCCCGTTCTGCCTCTCCGTGCCACGATCGTGGGCCACCAGCTGTCAAAACAAAAAAAACAGGCAGCCTGCCAAGTTTCTCACAACATGCTTAGGCAGGGATAAAGAGAAACATTGTAACATAGTTCTTTTAGATAAAAGGGATGAACTTCTGTCTGTAAATTAGGTCAGTTACCACTTAAGACTAAACCTTTTTTGACACTTGTTGCTTACAAGTTAAAATCAGTATTTTTTTGCTAGAAAATTACTTAGAACCCCCAAACAATATATATTTTTATATATATATATATATATATATATATATATTTATTTAGCAGAGACCCTAGAGATTAAAATGGTGGTTGATGCAATATTTTATGTCGCACTGTATTTGCACACCGATCTTTTAAACGCAATTTTTTGAAAAACACTTTAATGAAAAAAAAAAAACACTAAACAGTAAAGTTAGTCCAATTTTTTGTATAATGTGAGATGAGGTTACACCGTGAGAATCGTGAACTTTATTCTAAACAAAAAATAGCGAGCCCAATTTTTTTTGTATAATGTGAGATTAGGTTACGCCGTGAGAATCGTGAACTTTATTCTAAGCAAAAAAATAGTGATTCTCATTTTAGCCAGAATCGTGCAGCTCTAGGATCACAGGAACACAGGATCCATGTCTACTGAAGTCACAGAATGACAGTGTGCCTTGGCTAAATAGTAGGCAGACTGTCATTTTGTCAGAGAAATGAACAATCGGCGGGTCCCGGTGGACATCGGGTCCGCAGGACCCGCTGTGTAAAATCACAGCCTGTGTGCATGTTATCAGGCCAAAATCACCAGGGTATGTAAACTTTTGATCAGGGGACTTGGGTAGTTTCTGTTGCCATAATGATATAAAAAGAGTAAACACAGTTGATTGATAATAAATGGCTTCAGCCAAATACTAACCATGAGTGAAAGAAATGTTTTTGTGTTATCATTCATATTCTCTGAAAAATGGCCAAGAAATCAAATTCTGCCAGGGTATGTAAACTTATGAGCACAGCTGTATATAAACGATTCTGCACAGAGCGGCCTCCTTGTAGCAGTAAATCTGCTATGGGGTGGTCGTAAAGCCGTTAAAAGATTTAGGATGCATTAAAAATTTCCTGCATTGTTACACACATTTAAAATGCCTGTAAAACACTTGATCAGATAGGTACCATTCTTATGAATGGATCAATTCTCATCTTTGTGCAGTGCCGTTTCAAGAAATGGTGTTTTGAAGTGTGTATTAAAATAATATCTGTATTACATAGAAATGAATGGTAATGCATGTAACACTGCAGGGCATGAAGAACACATGTAAAATGCTCAAAGGCTAAAAGGCATTTTCTTTAACACATAGATGTGAATGCATGCTTACATTTGTCAACAGATATTACAACTCATACTGGAATAGGATGTGAAAATGTGAGAGAATGTCTACAACTAAGGTCTCCAGTCCAAACATGAGCGAGTTATTTATTAGAGTGCAGAGTCAGGTGGTGAATCAGAGCCAGCAGATGGTAAATTAGTTAAATAAAAGCGGAACATGAATGAGGAATGACCCCCGGGTTCCCAGGAGTCTTGGGATACATTTACGGAACACCATTCATGGAACATATTGCAAGTAGGAGGTCAGTCACCCCCAGTACACTACACTAACGATTGACTGTGGCTACAATTCTTTTCTTTATGCTTCAACGCTACTAACCTGATCCCATATTGTTCAGAAAGTACAGGCAACCATTTTATGGTTGGAATCAATATCCAGGCTACAATAACTAGAGTCACCAATAAGGCATGAAACACAAAATGATCAGTCATGTAGCATACTAAAAGTAAAAAAGCTGGTTCACAGAACAAAATGGCTGCCAGTGTTAATTTTAACATCAAAATTTCGATTTAGTTTTAGTAATTTTTTTTTTTTTACTAAAATGCAATTTTAGCTTTAGTCATATTTTAGTAATCTCAATTATTTTAGTTTTAGTCGTATTTTAGTCAACTAAAATCTCCAGTACATCTTAAGCCTCGTACACACGATCGGATTTTCCGCAGACAAAGCGACAGACTTTTGTCCGAAGGGCGTGTGCCGTGAACTTTTCTTGCATACAAACGGTACACAATTGTCGGCAAACAAACACGAACGTGGTGACTTACTACATGGAATGTCAGCTCTTGAGCGCCACCCTTTGGGCGCTTCTGCTAATGTCGTGTTTGGTGATCATTGATTCCAAGCATGCGTGTTTGTACTTTGGACTTTTGCGCGTCGGACTTGTGTACACAAAATAGGAAAATCTGACAACAGAACGTTGTCCGCCGAAAATTTACTAGCCTGCCATCCAACATTTGTTGGCAGAAAGTTGGCCAACCATTGTCTGATGGAGTGTACTAACGGTCAGATTATAGGCAAACAGTCTGTCATCATACAATTCCCTGCCGAAAATACGATTGTGTATACAAGGCTTTAGTCAACTAAAATCGAATGGGTTTAGTTAAAATTGTAATGCATTTTTTTAGGCGTTTCTCTAGAATTGTATACTATATTGTATTATATACTCCTGGGAGTAAAAATCGAATAACGTTATTTACGGTATTAAGGTTTGAAAATGCACTAGAGACAGATTTAGCCGTGATATATAACGTCTTTTAAATAAAACCAAGTTTCACAAACAAACAAAAATATTGCTTTTTGACAAACAGAAGTGCAACTTTAAAATATAAAAAAAAAAAAAATGTAAACTCTATTGGCTGTAATGGCATTGCACACATTACCTGAGTAGAATACAAACATTACATATTAAGAAAAATAAGAAAAGACCTTTTTCTTAATTTTTTTTCTTTCAGAAGCTTAGTAGAAGCCCCCTACTTATTCTTATATGGTAGTGCAGTGTTAATTTTGACATCAAATTTTGATTTAGTTTTAGTCATAGTCTTTTGACTAAAATGCCATTTTGGTTTTAGTTGCATTTTATTTTATTTTATATATTTGCCACCCAGGCCAAATCTGACACTTCTCTCCTACATGCAAAAATCATAAATTTTTTGCTAGAAAATTACTCAGAACCCCCAAACATATATGTTTTTTAGCAGAGACCCTAGAAAATAAAATGGCAGTCATTGCAACTTTTTATCTTACACAGTATTTGCGCAGCAATTTTTCAAACACATTTTTTTTTTGGGGAAAAAAATGTTTCATGCATTAAAAAAACAAAACAAAAAAAAAAAAACAGTAAAGTTAGCCCAATTATTTTGCATAATGTGAAAGATGATGTTACACCGAATAAATAGATACACATATGTGTAATGGCACGACTTGCGTATGTGTTCACTTCTGCGAGCGAAAACATTTTTTATTGTTACTTTTGTTTTTCTATTTTGATTCTTTCTTTTTACTTTTTTTTTTGATCACTTATATTCCTATTACAAGGAATGTAAACATCGATAGATGAAGCCGGGAAGAAGAGGTCCGTGTAGGTGAGGGACAACGGGCCCATCAGATCATGAAGTGGGGGTGAGGTATTTGTGTTTTTTGTTCTGCTTTAACCAAACATTGTTTGCATCAAAAATGTTCATACCCCACATAATTGGGGTGAGACAGGAGTGTTTCAATACTTTTGTAGCACCCTCCTAGATAGGTGCTAGGATTAGGTAAATTTAGTTCTGGATCACTGTAACCAGTGTGGCTTTGTTGATTGTTCTGGCCTGTTCTATGTCAAAGTGGCTGCAAACTTGTTTGCTTCTCCCTGGCTGGTCCAGAAATGTTCTGGAAGTTGGATAGGAAGAATCTAATCAGCAGCTGAATAATAATACAGCCCTGGCCAATCCCTGGGCAAAGGTGCCCAGATGTTGCCTGGGAGACTGTATAAGTACTCTGAGCCAGAGAGCAGCCTGGTCTTTTTCCCTGGAGGAGGAGATCACTGCCTAGCCCCCCTAGGCCATTTAGCCATGTGCCTGCATAGTGTTGAGGCCTCAGGTGGGTGACCTGGAGGCTTGCTCTGCTGAAAGTTGACTGAGGAACGGTCGTCTGAGAATCTAGTCTGGTATCAGAGTGGAAGTGTCATGATGATCTTAGAAGGAGGCAACCAATTTTCCAAGGACATTTGTGAGTACAGAAGTACAGACTGGTGAGAGAGATCAGAGTGGAAGTGTCATGATGATCTTAGAAGGAGGCAACCAATTTTCCAAGGACATTTGTGAGTACAGAAGTACAGACTGGTGAGAGAGATCCTGAAGACTGTGTGCTGAGGCCATACCTCATGTGCTCGAGTCAGCGGGTTTAAAGGGCCGATTGTGTCGTTTGCCTGAAAAGCTTATTAATCTGTTCAAATTCCTGGTAAAAAGGACTTTGCTTGGACTGTCCACAAAGAGGAAGATACGTTTTCTCAAATTGCCATTTCAAAACCCAATCCACTCTACTTGAGTCCTCAAATCATTGCTTAGGGTTACTGGAGTATCCTACTATTACCCAATACCTACCCAAGTTCTACAATACAGCATTGGAAAAAGCATACCCCTAGACTGTATAATGAGCCTGAAGAATGATTGAATGGTTAGTTGTGCTGTGAGGAAACTATTGGGAAAGGGATTCAGGCAAACTACACTCCTATGGGGGTAGAGCTACACTTTGTACTAAAAAGTGTCTCACTTTATCATCTCAAAAAGTTGTGGAGGTTATCCAATGGGTGCCTTTAGCACTTTTCAGCGGGTTGACATGTCCACCGGAACACTCCAATTAACAACGCTGCTCTCTGAGCAAGGGTTTGGTTTAACCATCTGTGCACTCTTGGCACAAGGGCTTGTTTTACTTGGTGTAAACTATGCTATCAATCAATGTGATGTATTGGACAGATGGAGACAGGCACACATTTAGGGTATCAAGTCCTTGACTGCGTACAGGAAGCAAATAAAGGTTTTAAGTACTTATGGTTCTGTTGAAAGTGTATTCCTTAAGCCATGGCCAGCATAATACACTTAAGAATTGCAAGACAGGCTTAAAGCTTATAAGCAAAACATATTCTGGAAAAACAAAGTAGTGCCTTGTTGTAGCTCATTTTAAAACAATATCCCTTTTCTCCATAGCTTCCAAGTTTTGTCATAAAGTACAGGTCAAAATGTCTTTTTACTCCTAGGATCATTTTGTGTTTCTTTCCAGCTTCAAACAGGACATTAATGCTGAAAGCATGCAACATAGGGTTCTTTTCTGACATTATCTTCGAGTCTATCCACACACTTGACCCAAAATAATGTGCCTATTATACAAAGCATACTGTAACATATCTCCCTGTTTTATGGGGCTAGTGTAGGAGGTCCACAGCTATTCAGCAGCTGGACACAGGACTCCTTGGCTTCATAATATTCCAAATTCTCAGCCAGGACCCGCCTCAAAACTATCCCCTACACATTCCCAGCGTACCACTGGGACAGCCAATTTGAGGTTATAATAGCCTCACTATGCTACTTTCGCTTTGATTATTCACTGATAAACAATGATGTTTTGTTGATTATCATAATAGTAAGCAGATAATACCCGATAATGCTGTATTACACTTCCCATAATTCTCAATCAATCTCTACTAAGTTGTGCATTATAAGGTATACACAGTAAATGTTTAAGCCTTTTTTAACCGAAAACTAAACTCCAAGCAAGACCCAAATAAATGCAGCTTTGTATTCATTTACATGTATTTTTGTCCATGCAAACACTGTATGCACTTGAATCTTGACAAAACGTGAGAGCAGAGAGACAAAAAAACTGAGCTCATTAGTCTCTGCTTCTCTTTTCACTGTCCACTCATGGATTGATGGAAGAGACCTGATGGGGTTAGAGAAAAGTCAGGGCTTTGCTGTGTGGCAGAGCTGTGTAAATACCAAGAATGGACGGAATGCAAAGAAAAACTAAATATATGGCCGGTATATCGCCCATAAATGTATTTCATGTGTGTTTTAGCTGGACATTTAAAGGCTAGCACAGTTATGTTAAAATAATAATGCACAAAAGCACCAGTTCGAAATGCTGCACTCTTCTTCAGCTCAGATATCTCTTTTTATGAAACATTCTCTTTGGATAACCTTTTGGAGCATTTATATATTGTGATTTAAAGTGTTACTAAACCCACAACAGTAAAATCTGTCTGTATATGCAGTAAAGCATGCTTGTTATACTCATTGTGGAACCTAAGGGATTAATACTCTGCATTGTGTAAAAAGGCTGTTTGATTTTGTATGCACAGATCCTCCCCTCCCTGCACTGTCCCCCTGGACAAGTCTAGATAAGACAGTGCCTTTGGAGTCAGGCTGCACATTCTCAGTTTGGTGTATATTGCTAGAGGGTTTTTTTTTTTTTGGAAGAGTACTGTCTGGACAGGGCCAATCAGCACTGTCCAGACATGTTCAGACAAAGAGTCAGGAGCCCTGCAGCCGCAAAGGACAGCTCAGTGTATGAAAACTCCTCCTACAAGCTTCACCAGGAACAGATAGAAATCACAAGACTGCTATATACTGCTGATGAGAAAGGCTATTTACTTATATTTACTTTATTTGTATTTACTAAAACTATTGCATTTCCATGTTCTGTGTGCTGTGGGAGACCATATATAGTGAATGCAGGGTCCTGGGTTTAGTAACACTTTAAGCCTTTCAATGCATCTTCATATTAGGTAAATATACACCGCCCCAAGGTGATCACTCGCTTACCACCTTGTTGTCCCACTGCTGTATGAAAGGGCTAGCTTGGCTCATACACCACATATAGGAACACAGAAGCACCAATTTGGAATGCACTCTTCTTCAGCATTATTGAAGACAAATGGATAAAAACATCCCATGGCGGTAACAGAGCAAGTGGTAATGCGTGAGACGCTCTACAAGCACTTATTTGGGACTCTACCTCCTGATTGGCTGAGACACAGCAGCAGTGCCATTGGCTCCCTCTGCTGTCAATCATACTCAGTTAGCCAATCAATAGAGAGAGGGGTGGGGCTGAACCGCAGCTCCGTGTCTGAATGGATACATGGAGCTGCAGCTCGGGTGCCCCCATAGCAATCCACTTGCTGTGGGGGACACAACAGGAGGGAGGGGCTAGGAGCTACAGCCAGGGACCCGAGAAGAGGAGGATCTGGGCTGCTCTGTGCAAAACCACTGCACATGGTAGGTAAGTATAACATGTTTTTTAATAGAAAAAAAAACGGACTATACAATCACTTTAAATCACAATATATGAATGCTCCAAGAGGTTATCCAAAGAGAATGATTCATAAGAAGGGATATCTCCTGAACTGAAAAAATCCAGGCATGGTATATTTTTACATGGTTATATTGGCTAAGCTTGGACCAAAGCTTTTCGAATAGGTGTACTGATTTTACAATTTTTTTTAAGTGTTTTCCCATTTAACATGCAGGGAGCAACCAGAAAATACATTTACGGCAGTCCTGGACTTCTATTTTTTGTAGCCTTTTGGCATTTTTTAGAATATATTTTGCAGTAGGGTTCCACCAATAGAAGATTCTTTGTTAGAGTAAGTTTATAACTAGGACACAGAACATTCTCATAATAAGTCCTAAAGCAAAAATAAAAACTTACCTTTGGAGGCACATAAAATTCAAGTAGAAATCTTTCTCCCTCCATTTTCACAGCTTTTCTCAAAAGCAAACGACATTTTTGCCACTGAGAGCTACCAACACAGTTTGTGTCATCCGCTACCATGTACCTGAGAGTTCCTTCCCTTTGAATGTCTACAACATCGATTTTGGCTGCTTGCATTTTAGACAGCCGTAACTTGTGAGTCCATTTTTCACGTGTCTCCACTTGTTCCTTGTTACCCGGTGTGCAATTTTCACGTTCTGAACGTTTAATCTGCACATTATCCAGGCTTGGCTCTGGAGAAGAAGACTTCCTGTGCCACATTTCCTTCATGCCATCTACCACACACAAACTCATATTTCTCAGTGAGAACCCCTTCTTAAATTTCGGCTTGGAGCTCCCGTGGACTGAAACATCCTCAGAGCTTCGTGAATGGCCATACGAGGAGACCTTGTGAACTCGAGCCTGAGTCCGGCTTAAGTATTTGTTTGCCACAGGATTGTCCATGCTGTCTAAAGACTCGGTGGAGGTCTCTTCTTTCCTGGGGACAAAATCCCTTGCTAAAGGCACCTGGCAGTTTTGTAGTCCAACAAAGGGAACAATATTATATTTTGTCGGAGAATCTGATACATATACCCTGCTCACCTCAAAACTAAAGAAATCTAAAAAGTTGGCAGCAAAATGGTGAGAGAATGAAGTCTCTGCTGCCGGGACATTATAATGAGGGTTTTCTCTCAAAAACTGACAGAATTTCTGGGCAAAATCCACTGCAGCAGCTTGTGCATGGAGCTCACAGAACTCCTTCCAGTCGGGAAGCTGGGAGGAAGAGTCTTGATTAGGTGCATCACCATTCATGGCTGTTCCATTTCACTCTCAGAAATCTGAAATAATAAAAAAAAAAAGCCTTCAATACAAAATCATTGGTACTTTAAAAATGCATATACAAAACACACTGGGATTTGCTGATCTGCATGCTTGCTGCAGTTCAAGGCCTTTAAAGAGACATTTATTTCAACCGGCAGCTACATAACGGTCTATGTAGAAAGGTGAGGGAAGCAGGTGGAGAAAATAATTAAACACTCCCAGATAGGGCTGAAACAACTAATCGATTAATCGACAAATATCGATTATGAAATTAATACACAGCAGAAACACATCAAAAGCAAACTGCATAGGTGTGTACCGAGCCTTATGCTGGCAACATGGATTAATTTTCAAACGAGAATATTCAGATGAAAAATCTTTGTACATTCGCTGAATGAAAGAATGTTGTTTGAAATTTTCACTTGTTTTTAGCATTCTGTTTTTAAAATGAATATCATTTCTGAACGAAAACCACATACACTGTCTGAAAATTCCTTTGATCAAGAAGTTTTCTATTATTCCCAAATTTTCCCATTACTGTGGTTGAAAATGAATGTCGATTTGACCCCACTAACGATTAGAAATCGAACAAACGTTCTTAAAAAAAATGTTTTTTATTTTTTAAGGAAGACTTTGTTTTTTTAAATAAAAAAATTTGATCTCTGAGTCTGATGATATTTACCAGGTTCACCCTTTAATAGTATATACAGTATATCTCTTCTCTACTAGTATATACAGTATATCTCCTCTAATAGTATATATACAGTATATCTCTTCTGTCTGTTATTCTCAGAGTGGATTCGATATTTTGCTCCCTAACCATATAGTTGGTTATTTATATTTACCATTGCAAAGAGACATTTAAGAATAAATTGCCTTTTTTTAAAACTTTACATATTAACTAAATTATACACCACACTTTTTTTTAAGGTTATTAACCGATTAATCAAAACTAAGGATGAGCTCAGGCGTGTTTGCACACTCCATGTGCAGAGCCCGCCAGGAAGTCGGCACGGCGGTGCACTAATCACAGGCAGTGAGACATTTCCCGATGCAGAGATCGGGAAATGTCTCACTGCCTGTGATTAGCGCATCGCCGTGCCGACTTCCCGGCGGGCTCTGCACGTGGAGTGTGCAAACACGCCTGAGCCCATCTTTAATCAAAACAATAGTTGCAGCCCTACTCCCAAAAGATAAGTGCATAAATGTTTTAAATAAATGTTTTATTATGGTCTGCACTATGAGGCTGTTTTCATCTTTTTAAGCGGAGCTTTGATTGGTGTCATGCTAACTGTCAAATCCATTGAGGCATCTACCCGCAGCCATTGATTTAACATGTTTTGCAGTATAAGGCTTCTGTTGCCCTGAATATTAATATGCCTGTTGGTGAGGTGAGCATACACCCTTGGGGGTCTTCTGGTGGTGGTTTTGCATTGAAGATTTCAACATCACCTCTGTTTCATATTTGTGGACACCACAGCTACTTTACACATTGGAACTGTTATTTATGGACTTTATTTGTTTGTGATTTGCAGCATTATTCCCCATTTGTTCACTCATGCCCAGCTGTGCTATTATCAGGTTATACACGTGGATTTGTATTAATATATTATATATATATATATATATATATATATATATATTGTAATTTGATTTATACTTATAGAGCAGAACTATTGTTGACAAAATAGTGTATGGTCAGAGATAATCAGGTAACTTTCAGGGTGTCATCATAACCAAGTACGATTTTCTCTTAGTACAAGTTCCCTTTAAAGCAAAATGTTATTTAAATAGGTAATTTACTAAAATGAAGTAAGATTAAGTTATGGTAAGTTTGTATAAAACTTATATGTTAAGACGTTGATACCTTCTTAGGAAAAAAAGATTGTAAAAAAGCATACATACAGTATTTTCAATTTACAGCAGTATATTTCAGCCAAACCATACACTTTTGGTCAACCATATAAGCTGTTCCCGCTTACGAAATCAGCAGTATGGGCTCAATAACATTTGTAAGTAGAGGTGCACCAAATAATAAAAAATAAAAAAAGATACCGATAATGGAGCAGTCCGCCCCGGGTGCCACATATGTGTCATCCTGGCGCGGCGTGCTGCTGCTGTGTCACAGAGCTGGATTTGAATCACTGGGCGGCCGCTGTAACAATGCCCCGCCTCCTAGATCGGCTCTTGTGATAGACGGCATACTGATTCAATGCCAGGAAATTGAATCAGTGTGTCATAGGAGCCTGTCTAGGAGGCGGGACTTTGTTACAGCGGTCGCCCAGTGATTCAAATCCAGCTCTGTGACAAAGCGGGAGATTGCATTACCAACCACTGGCAAGGCTGTATCTGATGGGAACTGGCGAGGCGGCATCTGATGGGCACTGGCGAGGCTTCATCTGATGGGCACCGGCGAGGCTGCGCTGATCTCTTGTAGTATGTCTGCAGTATCTGACCATCTCTTGTATCATGTCTGCAGTCTCTGACCACCTCTTCATGTCTGCAGTCTCTGACCATCTCCTGTATCATGTCTCCTAGAGGTGCACCGAATGGAAATTTTGCTAATACTATTAGCAATGTATTATGTAATGTAAGAGATTGCAGACATTATACAAGAGATGGTTAGAGACTGCATTTTTCTTGAGCCTTTCTTGCACTAAAGGTGCCAATAATGGCCAACAATAAATTCATATTAATTTAAATTGGTGATATTAATTAAAAAGTCAAATACAATTATATATAAAAATATAAATATAAACATTTTCCATTTCGGTTTAAGTCCATCCTGCATTTTCGGTTTTGGTTTCGGCACCAAAATTTCCATTCGGTGCACCTCTATTTGTAACATCTCCTGTTATGGGGAAAGAAGTACATAGCAGTAATCCATCAGTCCAGAGATGATTCCAGAGGCACATGGCACTTGTGCAAAATCTTTACAAAGGTAGTTGGATCTCATGCTGTACAAAAAAAATGCTGTCCCTGTTAGCTATCCTTTTTAAGTAAACCTACTAGAAAATCAAAAGATCTATCAAAGCAAAACTAAAAAAAAGACAAATAGGAAAAACACAAATACTGCTCGGGGCTGCACTACATGGGTGCTTTTAGTTTAGCACTTTTGAGAAAAAACTAATAAGAATTTGTTTTTATCTAAAGCTACTTAACTTCTTAATTTTCTGCACATTGAACTTAAAGTGTTTCAAATGTAGTTTATGACTTGTTTTATACAGAATATAACGTGATCACACAGCTGGTAATACAAATTATGCCTGGGACCCCATGACATCCTATGTCAAGCAGCAAATACACCCATGAGAGTCCCTGCTGTTATGACTGATCTGATAATGTGGTCGATATCCCAAAGGTCAGGGTTATAGGAGAGCTTTTACTGCCAGAGATTTTTTAAACCCGGTGGGTTGAACGAAAAAAATAAAAAAGTACCCAAATCCCTCATCGACACATTTGAGGACTGCTATTGCCATCATTGGTGGATGGTATCTTGTTGCAGAGAAAATGGCTTTTGTGTACAAGTGGCTCATTCTGATATTTTCTAATAAGCCAAGAACTGGGCTTGCAAAAGATCCAAAGGGCATTTTGGTCATGCAAGATATGATGCCTTATACTTAACGTATTATGGCCTTGATAAGCTCCAATTTGAGGATATGCAACAGGCAGACATCTCAGTATGGCCAATAACTATATACTATAACTGTATAGATATATGCATAACTGTACATCTGGGGTATTTAAATGGAGCTGCTCCAAAAACAATACCCATCCTGTATTAACCACTTCAGCTCCAGAAGTTTTACCACCCTTCATGACCAGGCCATTTTTTGTGATACTGCACTGCATTCATTTAACTGACAATTGCACATGGTGCGACACTGTACCCCTAAAATATATGTTCTTTTTTCCCCACAAATAGAGCTTTCTTTTGGTGGTATTTGATCACCTCTGCGTTTTTTATTTATTGGGATATAAAAAAAAAACATATTTTTTACTTTCTGCTATAAAACATACCCAATAACATTTTTTTTTTTAAATCGCAATCTCAATAATGTATATTGATTTTTTTTTTTACTAGTAATGGTGGAGTACAGCGACTTATTGTGGCACTGTGATATTGCGGCAGACAAGACCAGACACCTGACACTTTTTGAGGACCAGTGACACTAATACAGTGATCAGTGCTAAAAAAAAAACAATATGCACAGTCACTGTACTAATAGCACTGGTGATCAAACGGTTAGCTGTGCGCCTATATTGTGCTTACTCACTGTGGGGGAGGTGCTTTGACTTGGGGAAGGCAAGGATCAGTGTTCCTGCTTTGCAGAAACACAGGATCTATGCCTTCCCTTCTGACAGAAAGACAATCTGCCTTGTTTACATAGGCAGATTGTCATTCTGCCTCTGTGCTGTGTAATTGGTGGGTGTCAGTGGACATCGAGTCCCAGATCCAGAAGTGGCAGATCACGCAAGTGATCTGGCGCAGAGCGGCCACCCTGCCGCAGTATAGCTGCGGTGGGCAGTCGTTAAGTGGTTAAAGTAGAAATATAGGTAAAACCCTTTTTTTTTTTTTTCATTTTGGATAGCATAAGGAAAAGTTATAACCCCTGTCCATTTCTTTTTTGTCATGTCCCAATGGGGAGATTTCCCTTCACTTCCTGTCCAAAAGTCAAAACAGGAGGTGAATGGAATTGCTTCCAAAATTAGGGAATCCCTAGTTGTCACCAGAACTGGTGTACCCATTGGACGATTTCCCCTCTATTCTTGTTCTGGTGACAGCCCTAAATTTGGAATTTTCTTTCACTTCCACGAATAACGGTAAATAGGACAAATAGAATGCGCAAGACTCCCTAAAGGGTACCCAGATAGTAGTAAAAACCTGACAGCAGTTCTTATCCCTCTTCAATCTCACTAAAACTAAAAAAATATGTTTTGCCTTTAGTTATACTTAAAATTTTCAGCTGGTTTGTCTACTGTACTGTTTCCCCTATTCTTCTTTGGAGGCACCAGTATTGGGCTGCTGAAGTTTAGTGATTGTTTTTAAAAATAGCCCTCCTGGGTGGGCATAGTCCGCACTTTTGACAAGCTCCTGAAGCCACTCATATTAATCCTTGCAGCACCAGAAGAGCACAGCTACAGGGGTATCTGGAGGGGGGAGGGTAGCACAGGACAGAAGAGTTAAACTTTTTTTTAAGTCAGCAGCTACAAACAGCGCTTTGTGAATGGCCAGCTTGTCTTCTGGGGGACTGAATGCAGCTTCACTGTGCCCATGAATGCAGCCTCACTGTGCCCATGAATGCAGCCTCACTGTGCCCATGAATGCAGCCTCACTGCCCATCAGCGTGCATTCACCATTGCCTGGATCACACACACACACATCGGGCATCTCCCGCTGTGTGTCACAGAGCTGGGTCTGTGTTCGTCCGCGCTCTAACAAGAATCTGTGTTTCGCCTATCACACGAGCTGGTGTAGGAGGCGGGACCTTGTTAGAGTGCCGCCAAACACAGACCCAGCTCCGTGAAACACAGCGGTAGATGCCCGCTGTGTGCGACACACCAGAGGAGGAGGAGAGAGAGAAGGGAACGCTGCAGCCCCAGATCAAAGCCAGTGTGGCCCTGCCTACCAGAAAGTTGTTGCATACAGGGCTTCTGGTCCTTCCACCCCCCTTGTCCCGGTCCTGGTGCTATCACCCCAGGCTGGGTGCCACTTAGGTGCGGTCCGCCCCCCCGAATCCCCATAGCGACGCCACTGAATGGCTCTTTGGTTATGCACTGGCTGTTTGACAGAGGGGCGGGTCTGGGTAGCAGTCCCATCCATACCCGCCATCACACTCTCTGATTTGACAGGTGAAGTCTCTCTTCCTGACTGCACAGTACACATCCAGCTGGCTTGTCCACCAATCCCTGGCTGTGCTGGATGATCACACTGCTGCAGGTCCTATTGAGCCAGAACTTAACATACAGTCAACAAAATTATACGGAACAAAGCCCCTGTATGGTGGGACAGCGGGACAGTGCTGTATAACACGTTACTTTTTATTACTTATGTAAGCAATGCTTCCTGCTTTGCAGGGCTACAAAACACATTAAGCCCCATACACACGGTCGGACTTTTTCATCAATTTGGTCCGATCGGACAAGGTTGTTGAAAAATCAGACCGTGTGTATGCACCATCGGACAGTGTTCGTCGGTTTGTCCGTCGGACAAAGTCTTATCTCCTGCTGGAAAGATTTCCCGTCAACCCGGTCCGATCACACCAAATCCGAGCGTGTGTACGCTTGTCCGACGGACAAAGTGCTACGCATGCTCAGAAGAAATTCTGTGACGGAAGCGCTCGGTCAGGTAAAACTACCTTTCCTAATCGACACAGCACATTCGTCACGCTGCAATGTTAAAATGTCTTTAATGCAGCGCATTCTCTTTTTCTTTACAATGCAACAAGAATGACATCTTTTAGCTGCTCCTATTCACCCGCACTTCTCACAAACTTACTTCTTTATTACTTTGCAGCATTTATACACTACATGTTTATTTTTACTCAGATCGTAATACAATCTTTCTTATTTTTTTACGCAGATTTTTTTTTTTTTGGGGGGAATACATATTTGAAGGAGGTTTTTTTTTTTTTGGAGGGGGTTTGTATGTCTCAACTTAGCAAAACCACATTATTAACATTTGTATTTCTTGCTTACATTTACTAGGAGTTTGTTGGTTGTTGGTGCCCCTTGTTAATTCTAGGATTAGTGAAATGTACCTGCCTACTCAAAGTAAAACTGTCATTGTAGAAAAGTAAAACACAATAGTCAATGATTATTTCAAATCAAAAAAACCTTTATTTAGGTCTCAGCAACAGACCAAAGAGGAACGCAGCCATGGTGAAACTTGGGGAATTTGCAAAGCCTTGGACACCCATGGCAACCATCATTTTACAGACTTAAACAATTGGGGGCATGAAGACTACCTATCTAAATAATAAGGGAGCGCAATCTGGTCCTGAAGTCCAAAACATCCGGAACTGCAGCAGATGCCATCTAGGTCCCCAGGCTCTGGTACTACGAGAGGCTCCATCTTCTCTCAGACCAGACTGAGTCCAGGTTGTCACTCTCTTGTCTTCCTTGTACGCTTCCTTCCACGCCGTGGTGCTGGTGCTGGTGGGGTGGCAGAAGGAGGAGGAGGAGGCGGAGCAAGGTCACTCTCGCAAACATGTGTGAGGGGAGTCATCTCCCCAGCCATCCCCTCATTTAGTATTTTGAGGATGACCTCCTCACACATGCTGCGTTGCCCCGCCTCCATACCCGTAAATTTACTTGTAACCAAGGAGGCAAAGGCCTCCTCGTAGGTGGGTGTGGCATAGAGGGAGGCTGAGGCATCTTTTATCAGCTGGAGCGCTGACTCTCCCACCTCCCCCATGTTTTTCGCCCTTCTGTAGGGAAGGCGGAGGGGAGAGACTTGGGAGACAGTCAGGCTCCAACGCCTACCCCCCTGTTGGCTGCCACTACCCCCTGCCTCCTCCTGACTGCCACCTTCCACAGCCACCTCCTGGCTGAGGTCTTCCTGTGTCTGAAAAAGGGACATAGTTTCAGTTATTTGTTCATCAAACACACACAATTCTCATCTAGTGACTGTTGCAAAATGTTTTTAAATACAAAACCATACAATTCTCAGCCCTGCAGTTTAGATTCTTCCCAAAAATGTCTCCCACACCACTGTCTGTTGATATGTCAATCACGTTAGGAAATAAGCAATTGGGGATCCTGAATTAACTGAACATCATTCATTATTCAACAAACTGGTTCCAAAACTACTATACCTGGAACAAGCTGGGCACCTGCACATATTCCTGACTGGAAGGCCCAGGTTGGTCCTCGGAAGCCTCATCAGGGGTGGCGTGCGTGGAAGGACGCGTGCAAGGAAGAGTCGAGAGTGACTTCCTGACAGTAGCCTGGTCTTTGAGAAAGTGGAGCCTGTCATAGTACCAGAGCGTGGGGACATGGACATCAGCTGCTGCAGCTCCAGATGCTTGTGACTTCAGGACCTTATTGCGCTCCCGGAAATAGGTAGTCTTCATGTTGTTTATCTTCACTTTTAAGTTTGCGACGGTTGCCATGGGCAGGGTAGGCTTTACAAATGCCACCAGTTTCAGCAGGGCTGCGTACCTCTTTGGTCTGTTGCTATAATCCCTGTGTTTTGCCTGCCATAAGAGGGGGAATTGCCGGTATTTATCAATGAAGTGTGGGAGAAAGCTCACGTTGTAGAACGCCTCCATCACCTCTGCAAGACACAACGCCACACAAAACAATATAAATAATGTCAGCCTAAACTCTCCTAATCTTCTCCATAAAGAAGCCTCAAGTTCTAATCAGTCTAGGCTAGTTATGTACCAACGTCAAATTGTACCTTCGTTTGTAGCGATCGTCTCGTGCGTGAGCTTTCTCTCCCCTCGTCTCCCAGATCGTGGCTACGACACAGGCGTGTGACGTTTTATATACAGTGCGCATGCGTCAAACTCCGCCCGCCCCTGACGATCTTTCTCGTCTATTCCCCACCCCTTCTCTTTACGGCGCAGTGGGGAGAGCACATGGCGGGGACACAGCAGGTGCGCCACAAATATCCCACCAACGAGGAGGAGGACGAGGAAAGGCCGGAGGCAGAAACGTCCCGATCCCGGAGCCTGAAATTCAAGGCCTCCAATATGTCATTTGGAGAAATGTTGGAGATGGTGGACATATTAAAGAGGAGCGACTATGATGGGAAGTATGGGCCTTACCTCAACCCCAATGTCCGCAAGGCCAAGATCATGTCTAAAGTTGTGAG
Source organism: Lithobates sylvaticus (assembly GCA_028564925.1). Classification (NCBI taxonomy): domain Eukaryota; kingdom Metazoa; phylum Chordata; class Amphibia; order Anura; family Ranidae; genus Lithobates; species Lithobates sylvaticus. Next base: position 119,332,327 of record CM053027.1, on the reverse strand, counting down.
AAGGCTGTACAATCATTTTGGGGTACAACGATCCAAGGAGCAACTGAGGAAACGCTGGTCAGACCTGAAACTGAGGGAGGCCGATCAGTACAGAAAGATCAAGAGAATTCTTCAAAAAAGTAAGTAGTTGTGTTTTGTGTTTGATTTCTTGCTTGCATACTGCTCCATGTGGTTTGATTTTTACAAAGTTGTACATTCCAAAATGGCCACTTTCATGTTCGTCTGTGCATTCGATCGTACTCAGCCTCGATCTTTCTGCCACTGTCATGGTCGTGTGTGTGTCCATTCGATCGTACGCAACCTCGATCGTGCGGCCACTTATAATACGATGTTTGGTGTTTTTTTGGGGGAAAGGAAGTTTGTTCTCCCTAGAAATGTCATCCAGAATGTAAAGCCAATTTATTCAATGTAAAGGAGAGGTCACCCAGTAGCTGTTTACCCATCTGGACTCGAGAGCACTAGTGCTGGGACACCCAAACCCCCTTTTTATTAGCCTTTTCCACACATGTGCTCCAGTGGATACTAGAGGGGGGTCTCCATCACACAAACTTCTACCAAAAAGCTAGTCAGTTTAGCACCTTTACAAAGTGACTACATTCATGTAGTTGACATTTGTAACTGGCCAAACTAAAATAGTGTCCGTCACTTTCAAGCAATGTTTGTCATTTCCTATTTCTGCCCTCAATAGTTTGTGTTGCTAAATCTTCCTTTTGGACATTCTCATAGGGGAGCGAAAACTTGGGCCGTCTGAGGAAACCCCCAAACCAACACCTCCCAAAAAAGGGGAAAGAGCAGAAGCAGTGGAGGAGGAGGAGGAGGAAGGAGAGATCATCGAACTTGGAGAAATTGTCACCACAACAGGTGAGTGTGGGAGAACACAGCTACTGGTAAGCTAATCCATGTATGGCTGCCTCATTTCCAACACCCCATTTTTGTTTGTTTGTGGTTTTTAGGTGACGTGGATGTTGTGGAAGAAAAATCGCACTTTACCACAGAGAGTGCCCACGTACTCATCGGAGAGATAATGGTCTGCAATCGAGATCTAGATTACATAAAGCAAAACATCAATGATGTTCAACAAAAATTGAAGAACATCATTGATGTTTTAGGAAAAATATGAAAACGCACCAAGTAATTAACACACATTTGTGCCTGCTTCTGCACACATTTGCAACTTAAAAACTGTCTGAAATTTGGAACATGCACACATTGTGTCCACATGTGCTAGCTCCCACCATGGTGGATGAATGGCAACGTTTTTTTGGGGGTGCAAACACTTTACGAACTACGAAAGTGGTTGTGGTGAAGGGGTTGCACCCCCAAAAAACGTCCATTCATCCCCATGATGGAAAATGGCACTTTTGAAGCTTCTAGGCATGTGTTTTCCCATCTAATGACCATTTTCAGACCCAAATTGTGTGCATGTTCCAAATTTCCACTTTTCGGGGGTGACCCCCCCATGTGATGAAGGCAAGATCAAACACACTTTGAACATATAGTCATGTCTGATCTTGTCTTCACTTTACAAAGTTGAACTTTCCTACTTCATAGGTTCTGCTTAGCTCCATGCCTGGTTTTACCAATTGCGTAATCTTTGTAAATAATGTTGTAAATAACCAAGATGTTGTCAGTTTTGGCGTGAAGATTGTAAACGCACTTGTGAATGTTTTCCAAGTAAACTTTTTTATTTTTCAAAATGTGTGGCTTCCTTATTTAAATAAAACAATGCATTATGTATGTAAAATGTAAAGGATATGGGGGGCAATGGGTGTTATTTACTAAAGGCAAATCCACTTTGCACTGCAATTTCCTTTCCCAGGGAACTTTTTCAATGCACTTGTAGAGCATAGCGGATTTGACTTATGTAAATGACACCCACAGTGCTTTGTACGAAAACACGGAGCACAGCATTTTGGAGAATACACACATGTCAGACCTGGTGCTGAAAAGGAGTATTTTGGGTGTCAGTTATGCAGGACAAACCTTCTCTAGACCAAAGATTAGGTAGCAAACACACATGAGAATAATCTTTTTGGGAAGAAGAGACTGTTACCTCCTTTTGCCCAGAAAGTGCATTACCACTGTCGAAGGCAAAGGGAAAAAATGACAAAGTAAAATAAGCTAAAAAGAAGACTGAAATGACAAGAAATCAGAGGTTGGTTAAAATATCAGATTTATTAAAAAATGACTCTCACACATCGTCAGGCAGAGCAATGGCCCCCCTACCCACAAAGTATTCCATATATTGGTCCCGGACCACGCGGGCATTGAGAGGGGGCAAGCCTGGACGTGCCACTCGAAGGGCTGTGAGGTCCGCATTTGGAGGGCCCTCCACATCTGGGCCAACGGGCACCACATAGTTCCTGTTATGTCTTTTGAGGAAGTTGTGCAATATGCAACAGGCAAGAACTATGTGGTTCAGTTTGTATTCCGCCAAGTTAAATGCCGTCAGGAACAGGCGGAAGCGGCTGGCCAGGATGCCAAAAGCGTTCTCCACCACTCTTCTGGCTCTGGACAGCCTGTAGTTGAAGACCCTCTGGTCCGGGGTGAGGGTCCTCATCGGGAACGGCCTCATCACATGGGGAGTCAGCGCAAACGCTTCATCTGCGACAAAGACGAAGGGGAGTCCTTCGGCATTCTCCTCTGGAGGTGGCAAGCACAGACTGCCACTTTGGAGACGCCAGTAGAACTCCGTGTGCGTAATGGCCCCACCATCCGATATCCGGCCGTTCATCCCCACGTCCACATACATAAACTCGTATGTTGCCGACACCACCGCCAACATCACTACACTATTAAACCCTTTATAATTATAATAGTAGGACCCCGAGTTGGGCGGTGGGACGATGCGGACGTGTTTCCCATCAATTGCCCCTCCGCAGTTAGGAAAGTCCCAACGGCTGGCAAAGTGAGAGGCCACAGTCTGCCATTCCTGTGGCGTGGAAGGGAACTGTGGAGTGAAACAAGAAAAAAAAATTAGTCACTTTGCACCTAAACATTGCAAGCAGATTAGACAATCAACATCTTGGAACAAGAGCATTGTATAAAATTGGAGGCTGGAAAGTATTTACACAGAAAAGTAGAGGCTGCCCTTCACAGATTACTCACCCCCCCCATCAATCCCCCCACTTCTGATGGGACATTGGCAATAACTATGGTTTTGGGGGGGGGGGGTGGTGGACAGGTAACCCTCTGCACTTCATTGATTGGCAAATGGCTCAATAATGTGGCCTAGTTTGGCCAGACCCTCTGTACTTAACACTATTGGCAGGCCACAGGAAAGATCAAATAACATTTCCCCCCCCCCCAAAAAAGGCAGGCACAGTGTGACATTATTAAATTACCAAGCAAGCTAATAGGAGGGAAAGAAGACAAAAAAATAGGAAATGGAATGTATGGAGGCAGTCCCTTGCACTACATGCTTTGCTGAATTCATCCCTAAAGATGCGCACTATAAAGAGGTAGGTATATAGTGTGTATGGACCTTGGGAAAGCCAGCAGATAAAGGATTGGTACCATCTGACAGAGCAGTTGGGGGAGGGGGTTCCTAATGAGTTTGCCCCCCCCCCCACCAAAAGAACAAAAAAAGGGGGCTCTACATGAAGTAAACCACACAGCAAACATTTGTGCATATTTTAGGGGGTGTTTTGGGGCAAACAATACTATGCAGCAGACAAAAGACATTGCTTAAGTGAGTAGGCCATAGGTGTCTATTGGGGCAGAAGAGCATGCTGGTGAGGTAAGTGAAGGGAAAAATGCATGAAGGAGAAAAGGGGCACAGCATATTAGAACATATTGCAATCATGGTAATTAGGGAAGGAGGTCAAAAATACAAGTCATTAGCAAACAGAGCATACATAGAAGGGAATAGTAAAGTAGAAATGTTACCTTAATATAGTCCTCCTGCAGGACCTGAATGATGGCAGAACAGGTCTCTGGAATAATGATTCCCAGGGCCTGGGGAGAGATACCTGAAGAGAACTTCAAATCCTGAAGACTTCTCCCTGTCGCCAAGTACCTCAACGTAGCAACAAGCCTCTGCTCCGGAGTGATGGCTTGTCTCATGCAGGTATCCTGCCGGCTGATAAAGGGGGTCAGCAAAGCCAAAAGACGGTGAAAATCGGGGTCCGTCATCCTGAGAAAGTTCCTGAAATCATCAGGATTATTCTCCCGGATCTCACGAAGCAAAGGCATGTGCGAGAACTGGTCACGCTGAAGCAACCAATTCTTGGTCCACATACTCCTCATCACTCTGTTCATGGACGGGTCTTGGGTCAAAGCTAAAAGCCCGACACCAATTCCGCGTACAGCACGAACTCGGCGACGAGTACGCACGGGAAACATCGCTCAGAAGGTCACAAAAGGTCGGCTGGTCAGAACGGACAAACAGAAAGCACCGATAAACAGCAAGGCCTGAAAGAACGAAGTGAATACCAGCAACGAGCAGACAATAAGCAGTGCAAATCAAAGCGTCCTATATCAAGATATAGGCCGCAATGACCAACAAATGCAAACTGACTACACGCACTAATAAACAGATACGCACGACAAGCACAAACTGAAGAGCAGTAACGATCTGAGTCAGAAAACTGAGAAGCGCGAATCTTAAGTCACCAAACTTCCACTAACTCTCGATAAACACGGGATCAGCAGAAGGAGCCCAACGGGTGCCTGACGTGGTGCTGAACTTCCCTTTTGTAATCTCGTGGACGACGACTTACGTCACGACGTTCTTCCGGACCGGATATTCCGACAACGTAGTCCGACCGTGTGTACGCAACGACAACATCGGACAAAGTACGTCGGACAAAGTCCGACCGACCTGGTCCGCGGATTGTCCGAGCGTGTGTATGGGGCTTAACTCTTATTACATATGTAGCCCCAACAACCCTCTGCGGGGCGGCTATGGATTTCTGGGCTTACCGATTACCTCCTCCTTGTAGCTCGTCGTTTTTGTCTAGGGTTCCCAGGGTTAGTACCCAGTAATTGCTGAGACTGACACTCAAAGTCCTTTTTAGGATTTTTATTTGCAAAAAAACTTTGAAACATAACACAGTCTCTCAGTTGGGAATAGAGGGCATGGGTGATAAACCTCAGGCACTTTAGAACTACTGACAGTCAGATAAATGTCTCTCTAGATGATCCAGGGAGTAGCCACTTGCAACTGGACACTTCACTGTTGGATAAACCCTTGTTTGTAGATCTAGCAGCCAACAAGTGATTCAGAATTTAGCAAAGTCTCTGCCACAGACCTGGTTGTGAAACTTTAATTGAACATGTAAAAGTCTCTGCCACAGACTTTTTTGTAACCGTAATATGGGTTAGGAACTTTTCCTATGGTACCTGTATCTTTCAGCCGATCCGGCGATACCGTAGAAAATGCGGATTCAACTAGTGTCCATACATCTCAGCTCCCAGGCTCTTACCGAGCAGCCAGCCTCATGCGTGGCCCTCCTCCGCAGAGTCCTCCCCTGGTCGCTTGTCGAGTTGCTGTGCCTCTCCAATCCTGAGAGGACACCGGGACACTTCAGAATCCTCCATCAGTTACTGCGCCTAGAACTAGTCAGTTCCGAGGCTCAGAAACGGATGGATCCCCACCCCAGACCATGAGGGCCTCTGGGACTGGTCAGGATGACCAGGCTTACGGGGTCAGCAGACATTCCTAAACTGAGACCCCTCACGGGGCTGGTCCGGACCGGAACCAGAACCAACAAGAAGTTGAGAGCCGAACCACTAACACGTGACTTCAGCACTTTAAGTACCCCTTCCCGGAATACACAGCGGGGCCAGACGCGCCCCCTTATTGGCTCCGGGACTGCATTCTCAGCCTGTCATAGGTGCTCACCTCACCTATGACCAGGCAGAACTCTAGTACAGCCCAGCCAAACTGATGCCAAAGCAATAACCTAGAACAATTAACCCCAAAACTCAGTTACAGTTCTGGGAAAAACTAAATTTACAAGAATAGCGCACACTTTGAAAAAGTGTCGGCGCTACACATATGTAGGCGATGCTCCCTGCTTTCCAGTGCTAAATAACACAATACTCTTATTTCATATGTAGGCAATGCTTCCTGCTTTGCAGTGCTACATTAACACTTTACTGCAGGCAAGTCTATGAGTCAGCTAATACTGAAAACAATGCTTTCCCTCTTCTCCCAACAGTCATTAAGAAGTGAGGCAGAACAATTGCAAATTGAGTGTTTTCTTCTCTTAGTGTAATCTACAGAGCGTTATCTTTGTCCTTGTCAAAGAGCCCTACCTAATAAAAAATGTTTCCATGCTTTCTGTGACTAGATTTTCAAATATTACAGTTTTATCCAATTTTCTAAAGCTGCTAGGAGGTAATAATATGGCCCAATAGCCAGAATAACGTTCTGTGCCTCTTTACAGAGACTCTGTAACCAATAAATAATATGATCAGGAGTTTTGGCTTCATTCTGATTTAAATGGCTGCATATTTATCTTGGGGGTCAAGGACTCAGAATGCAATGATGCCACTGGATAAGATAGAAAACCAAATGATTAACATTTTAGAAGGTCAGCAATGGCAGTCTGCATAATTTTCCTTTAAAGGCAAATTTAACTTTCAGATTAAAGCTGCAAAATACATTCCATTTGAATAAAAAACAAAAAGATATGCAAAGTCTTGCAGTTATTTTTTTTTTAAAACAGCAAAAAATCCTGTCCCCTGCCAGCATACTGTGGAGGAACCTTGTTCTCTGTATGGAAGCAGTAGTCTCACTGCAAAGGTCCAACACGCCCCCCCTCCCCCCCCCGGTGAGTCAGACTGACAGCTCTGCTATCACTATCATGCTTTATGCTTATTGGATAACTCTAGCTGTGACTTCCCTAGTTACACATGTACATGACTATTTCGGCACGACAAACCCAAAACAAGTGTTTTTAACATAATTTGTTCTTGTTTTTGTAAAAATTTGTGTTCTGTGGTCAGTGCGAATGCAAACACTGTTAAGCGATGTTCTTTAACCAAGTAAAATTTTTAATTAAAACAAATAAACAGCAGAAAATCGCATTACTTCCACTATGCATAGCAGCATTCGTTTCACAATGGGGCACAGTTCACTGCTCTGTCCTTGTAATATTAAGTACAATTTTGTTAATTGGCTTTAAAAATAATTGCTTTAGTGTATATGGTATATGCTGAACAGAAGCAATAATAAGAAAAAGAGACTTTTCCTGCCAGCTTCGGGCAACCTATTTGAAACACATTCAATTGTAATAGCTGTAAATATCAACAAGATGACCTGGAGCATTGGCACAGAAAACACTGTCAGGAGCTGTTAATCTCAACTTCTAAACAAATCCATGGGTGCAGGACACCCTATACATAATGTATATTTTGAAAATATTATGCCTTGCCGCAATCCTCCATCCCACGCAGCACACGACTGTAACATAAATATATCCACTTAATATATTTAAATCGCATTCATGATCGGAATAAACAGATCACTTTATTTTTTATTTTTTAATGTACTTAAAATGACATTTCATTCATTTGCACAGATAGTTTAGCTTTCTACAACATTATTTTAATTTGTTTGGATATGTATATAAGCTGGCCGTACACTCTTTGAATAGCCCTCAGGAACAGATCGCTCCATCTATGCCAACAGCGTAGATGGGTAAATCCCCCTGCTGGGCTATTGTATTCTGATTATACCCGGTGGCCAGTTTATCACAAACTGAACAAAATTCAAACGGCGTATGGCCAGCTTTAATACCTCTTCTAGAGGCAGCTTTCAGTCTAATAGGACAGTCTAACTTACGATGATGATACATTTGAAAGATATGGGTGGGCTGGGAGGGTACCCAATTCCCATATTTTCAAGAAAGCAACTGTACCAGTCCCACACGTTCCCCTTTAAGGATGAATTGTAAATGTATTTTATACATAGGACCAATATAATTATGCATATACCATGCCTGGTCGACCCCCTTGGAACCTGGAAAGCACTGTAGTAGACACCGCCACTCCAGTAATCTCCACTTGCTTCCAGGTCCCACACAAAGCAGCTACCCTGCTGCATTTTGAACACAGGAGGGAGGATGGTTAGCATTTTCTGAATGAATATGAAGTATTTTAAGATTGGACAAGGTAGAGAGGTGAGCCAGTGACATCACACTCTCTACCTTGTCCAATCAGAGAACAATTTACATTAATTTAGAAAATGCATAAGCATTGGCCAACCTCCTTTGTTCACAAGCAGCAGAGCATCTGCTCACCACAGGACCCAGAAGCAAGTGAAGATCACTGGAGTAGCGGTGTCTACTTCAGTGATTTCCAGCTTTCACGGGGATCAGCCAGTTATGGTATATACATAGTTACATTTGTCCAAACTGAACCAGTGTAACTATATAAAAATATACCATACCTGGAATTCACATTTAGGTGATCATACCTTCTTTCCCAGCTGATTGATATCAGGGCAGATGCCACTGATTCCTCCTGAATGGGTATAGCCACCAGTGGCAATCCCCCCCGGGTTTCAGACGGGCAACAGGCGGGTTGCAGGCTTCTACGGGCAGTGGCTGCTGCATCATGGCGGCTTCCACCGTGCGTTTCCTCCCTCCTCTTCCTAGGCATCCAATAGGATTGTCTGTCCTTTCAGCCAATCGGTGACGGGTCTAAAGACCTGCTTCCTCATTGGCCAGGAGGAGGATCAGTGTGGCACAAGTGAATATTCATTTGTTATTGTCACACAACTGGGTGGGCTCGGATTGCAGTGCCCATGCGCTCCTAATGGGTGGGCCGCTGCTGATAGCTACAGTACATATGTGGACCTTTTATTATCAATGAAGTAACTCCACTCTGGTTCAGAAAAAAAAAAACATTCCCCTCTGGATGATCACTGTACATTGCAACGATTATAATAACCTTTGTTGCAGATTCCTACCTTTTGTTATTCTGAAGAAATCCCTCTATGTTTCTCTGTTCCCCTGTGCTGATTGTGTTTAATGGGGAGTGGTTTCATAAATATCAATCAGCTGTGCACCTGGCAGGGCACTAATGAGAAAAGCTGCTGGGCCTGCATCCCTTTAGATGTGTTACTTGTGAGGATTATCTCACCAAAAATAAATTTTTTGTTCCAGGGGATGCCTGAAATCTGGCTTGTATCTTAGTGTAGACTTCTGGGAAAATTGGTGAACCAATCACACAAGAAGGAAATTATGTTTCTGGAGGGCCTTCTGTACACACCTCCAGGTAGCCATATTGCATTTCATTTTCAGAAAATTACAGTGACTACAGTTTGAAAAGGAAAGGTAATTTTTAATAACATTCAATTACAATATGACTTGTGTATTTGCTACTTTTTTTCCCCCCATGAAAGTGGCGTTACCCTTTAACAGTACCTCAAAGGGAACTTGTTATGAATACAAATATAGATTACACTCCTTACTTTACTACCTCATACGTCACTATACTGAAACAATCAAGCAGCCAGTGAAGTGTTGAAACACCTGATAAGCACAGGAAGGATAAGGACGAAAGCCACCCCAGCATTTGTACGTTCTGTCCTGATTATTTTTTTGGAAATTATTATACCTTAACAGGGCTTTTTTTCTCAGAGAATAGGTGCAGGAACTCAACCACGCCTCCATCACACTACTGCCTAACAGTGGGAGGGTCTTAATGGGACATGGTTAAATAGAAGTAGTGCGTTCTGCACAGGTTGCAGAGTTCAGGAGTGCACTGCATACAAAGTGAAGAGCTCAGGCGAGTAAAAAGTTCAGCGTTTAGGAGTGCGCTACGTACAGAGTGCAGGGTTCAGAGGCGCACTGCGTACAGAGCGTAGGGTTCAGAAGTGCACTGCGTACAGAGTGCAGGGTTCAGCAGAGGACATTAGGGATCAGTGTGGACCAATTTTTCAGCACCTGTATGACAGGTGCATATCATTGCAATTTTTTGTTTTAGAGTACCTCTATAGGTTTACGGTGGGTAGGCGCCACCGACACCAAAGACCATTTTTTAGGCACCAGTTACTTCTATCCAAAGTCAAAGTGACACCAGAATGTATCCAAAAAATCTCTAATCTTGTTCTCAGTGCACTACATTTACAGGTAGGCTAAGGGGACCCCCCATGCACTATATTGGAAGGAATTTTTCATTTTTATGCTTTCACTTTAAAAAATCTAAAAATCACTGCTCATTTAAAAATGATGTTTTTCACAAGCTTTTTTATTTTTATTTAAACATGTCCCCCAGGGCATTGTATGCCCAAATACTTGCATATAAGCCTTCAAAATGACATTCGGGTCCCATTGACTTTAATGGGGTTCGTTATTCGGGTTCAAACTTTTGCGGTGTTCGAAAGTTCTGGTGCGAACCGAACAGGTGTCCGTTCGGCCCATTCCTAACACTGATAGGGTTAGTATTATTTTATGCGAGGAACATTATTCTTCTTCTCCAATGGTAAGCCTCATTGCCCCAACCCTTACCTTGTGGAAACAATTAATCAATGTAAATTTACCAATGTACAAGGCCCCCTACTTAGCGAGAGGTAGCCCTAAAAAATTCCACAAGGTTTGGGACATTTGGGTAGAGGACTGGTCTACGAATACTGACCCTGAATCTCCTAATTAATAGATTACCTTACAAACGAGAAGGTGGACATGTATATTTAGCTGAACCCGCGTCCAATCCATATGTCTAATAATTATGACTTTCATCTTATTAAATGTGGCTTACTACAACCATTGAGTAGCCGATACCTAGAATGTTATAACAATCTCAGAAGTTACTGGAGCATAGAGTCTTGTTTTAGTGCCAAAGTGGCACTACTGTTAAGATTTTATTTTATACTGTTTGTTTTATTGAGCTGTATGTAGACCGAGTATGGGTATGCCCGATAGGCTCTGTTTTGTATCTACACTTGAAACCCAATAAAAAGAATATAAAAAAAAATAAAAGTGTCACCTTACAAACGCCTCTAGAAGCATTGAGAGACCTAACCAAGATTCACCAAATTTGCACCATCAAAGAAGGGCCCCAGCTAAGCTAGCAAAAGAGAAAAAAAATTACAGTTTGGGGACAATCTCCCCTTGTTTTAAAGTCTTACTAAACCCACAACAATAAATATCAGTCTGTATATACATTAAAGCATGCTTGTTATACTCACTGTGGAAGGGGTTAATCCTCTGCATTTTGTAAAAAGGCTGATTGATCCTGTATGCACAGATCCTCCCCTTCTAGCATTGTCTACAAAACATGTCTGGATAAGACAGAATTACTGGAGTCAGGCTGCACATGCTCAGTTTGGTGTGTATTGATAGAGTTTTCTTTCTTGGGAGAGAGCATGTGATCAGCACAGGGCCAATCAGCACTATCTGGACAGAGGGTCAGGGGTCAGGGGTCCTCTGTCCTGATAGGACAGTCAGTGCAATCTGAAAACTCCTCCTACAAGCTTTAACCAGGCACTGATAGAAGTCACAAAACTGCTATATACTGATGATGAAAAAAAGGTATTTAGCTGTTTATATTTCCTAAAATGATTGCATTTCCATGTTCTGTGTACTGTGGGGAGACAAGATATAGTGAATACAGGGTCCGTGGTTTAGTAACACTTTAATTCTTAGCACTTGTCTCACTATTCATTTTAATAAAGATAATTTTTTTTATATATTAAAGCCCTGCAGGCAACTTTGATTTAGCAGGACCATCCCTGAGTCTAATGCCGTGTACACACGAGCGGAATTTCTGGCCGAAAAAGTCAGATGGGATCATCGGATATTCCGACCATGTGTATGCCCCATCAGACTTTTCCCCTTGAAAATTCAGACGGACCTAGAAAGAGAGAGAACATGTTCTAAATTTTTCTGACATAACCAATTCCTATCGGGAAAACTGCTCGTCTGTATGCTGTTCCGACATACCAAAAACGACGCATGCTCTGAAGCAAGTACGAGACGGAAGCTATTGGCTACTGGCTATTGAACTTCCTTTTTATAGTCCCGTTGTACGTGTTGTACGTCACCACGTTCTTGACGGTCGGACTTTGGTGTGACCGTGTGTATGCAAGACAGCTAGAGCGGAATTCCCTCAGAGAAACATTCAGGAGTTTATTCAGACGGAAAAAACGCTTGTGTGTACACGGCATAAGAGGTAGCTTAACTCCCTGAAGTTTTACCTTTCTTGTAGCTACTCTCTTTGGACTCTGGTGTTCCTGTTACAAGACAAGTGATAAACGTGGTGGAATTTGGGCCCATTCACCTTTAGTGAAAAACCTCCATATTTAAGTCGGTTTTATGACTGTATTGCATAGCAGTAAATTATTGTAAGGTTGGGATTATAGTTGTATAACCTTGTCTTTGTTGACTCACCTTCAATGTACTCAAAGTCATTTTAAACCGGTGTGGTTTATTTGTGTAAGACTGTTTTTACACTGGGGCGTCGTTTGAGTGCCTCCGGTGGTTCTTTTGTTTTATTTTTATTTAATTTATTTGTACTGTTTGCACTTTATTACTAGTCAATTATTAGACTATTAGCACCGTTCCCCACATATACTTTCACATTTTTGGTTGTCACAACTTTTTGAACGGGCAGCTGAATTTATATACTCTCAATCTATATGCATGTGTGGGGAGCAATTGTTCCCCTATTTTACAATATACACTTATTGTGATTTTTTTTTACCAAAAATATGTAGAAGAATACATATCAGCCTGAGAAAGAAATTTGTGTTTTTTTATATACAGTATTTTTGGGGGATATTTCTTATAGCAAAAAGTAAAAAATATAGATTTTTTTCAAAATTGTCAGTCTTTTAATGCCTATAGTGCAAAAAATAAAAACTGCAGAAGTGATCAAATACCAAACGAAAGCTCTATTTATGGGAAAAAAGAACATACATTTTGTTTGGGTACAACGTCACATGACCGTGCAACTGTCAGTTAAAGCGATGCTGTGGTCATTAAGGGGGTTAAATCTTCTGGGGCTGAAGTGGTTAAAGTGGAACTTTATATCTTTTACATTTTGGTATTCATATTGTATACAAAACTGACCTATTTTGTTGTAAACTATTGTATATCTTGATAAGCTTAGCAATATTCATGGTAATCACAGATCTGACAAATTATTTTCTAATTCAAGAGCCAACAGTGAAATTTTAAGCAGTCATGAACAATGCTCTTCAAGGACCTTCAACAGAATGGGCTCAAAAGCATAGAAACCAGATGTGATTTTTATGGTACATTGGCCACCTAGCTCCTGGGTCTTGTCCAGACTTGGGTGATGCTTTAGCTTTATTTTTTAAGTAGAACACAGATAGAACACAGACAGATTATCAGTCTAGTTTGTCCTATCATTAAATACAGACTTATGATCTTGACCTTTTTTTTAGCTCTGAATCTGGCTCCATCTTACACTTCAATACAGCAGTTGATCTCTAGTATAGCATAATATTTCTAAAATATGTCCCTTCTTAATCAATGACACCATAAAACTTCTAATTCACTCCCTGTTTATCTCTCGCCTCGACTACTGCCACTCCCTCTTAATGGGATTACCTATACATAGGCTATCCACCTTCTGTCCATCATGAATGCAAATATTAAAATGGTAGTAAAGGCAGGTTTTTTATCTTAATGCATTCTATGCATTAAGATAAAAAGCCTTCTGCAGACCCCCTCAGCCCCCCCAATGCTTACCTGAGCCCACTCTAAATCCAGCGATGTTGTAGGAGTGTCTCAGCTGCCCGGGACTCCCCCCCTCATTGGTTGAGGCAGCAGCACCATTGGCTCCCACTGCTGTCAAAGTCAGTCAGCCAATGAGGAGAGAAAGGGTGCAGGGCCAGGCCGCAGCTCCATGTCTGAATGGACACACGGAGCTGTGGCTCAGCTTGGGTGCCCCCATAGCAAGCTGCTTGCTGTGGTGGCACTCAACAGAAGAAAGGGGCCAGGAGCAGCGAAGAATGACCCGAGAAGAGGAGGATCTGGGCTGCTTTGTGCAAATCCACTGCGCAGGGCAGGTAAGTATAACATGTTTGTTAAATTTTACCAAAAAAAACAAGACTTTAGTATCACTTTAGGTTATAGGTAATTAGTTGCTGTTCAGGCTTGAGAAAAATAAATTGTTTTATTCAAGGTCGGTTATGGAATTATTTAGAAATATTGTCAGCACTTACATAATGGGTCAAGGGTTATACATTTCCATAGACAAAGCTATTCAGGAGCTGCAACAATACTAGGTCAGTGGCAAGGTTTTATTTTTTACTGGGAAAGTGCAAGAAGAGCTACCATGCAAAAAATATTCCTCATAAACAACATTCTCCATCCATCATTAGAACAAATGCCATATTGTATTACATTGTGAAGATAATAGAAGAAGAGAAAGGTGAAGAAATGGGTGCTTTTTGAATAGAAATACGGTACTAGATGTGACAGACTAACGTCTTCTGTCTAATCCAACCTCTTCACTTTGCTACACCTATAAGCCTCTCATAGGATGAACACATCTGCATTATATTTATTGTAATGGCAAAATAACCTGGGAACTACAAATACAAGGTTATGTATGGTAAGTTATTGATAGGGGATTTGTCCTTATATGATTCCCCCAGTTCTCTTTTAGATTTTCACAGGAAAAACTAAAGAAAAAAGAAACCATAATTGTATTTCCTATGACAGATTATTTTCTTCTCAGACCTACCCAAGCTAGCAGCACTAAGGATATAGCTCTGCCCAAGCTTTTACTATTTTTTGGTGAACTCGTGGCTTCTCTACCACTAAAACCTGAGAAAATCCAGAAGAACGGGTGACTGTAGTGACTGCAAATAAGTCTCTCTTCAGAGAAGTTGACCTTACTAGATTGGGGCTGATTTACTAAAGACAAATAGACGGTTCACTTTTCATGGGAAGTTGCACTTTTGCAAAGGAAGGTTTCCCTAGTGCTTGAATAAAGAGGTAAAGCTTTGCTGGCCTCCATCATTCATTCATGTGAAAGAAAATGCTGTTTTTATTTCATTGAATGTAATTGGGTATTCTTTTCAAACTAAACATGTATTCAACTCTGGGGAAAATTCCCTTGTAAAGTGAACAGCCTATTTGCCTTTAATAAATCAAACCCAATAGCTCTGTATGATAAACCATACTGCTTGGCCTTGGCTGAGAGCATTTGATACTGCCATCTAGAAAAGGATTTTAGGAAGGAACACATAAGTAACCACTCATTTTCCAAGAGAACATGGTCAGCTGGTATAGCCTATTGGTCACATTCAAGTAGACTATAATGCTAAAGACATTTACCAACTTATCAAAGCTGTTGAAGAAGAGGCTTGGTTAGATTTTAAAACAAACTTTAACATTAGAGAACAAGTCCAGTTGATTGTAACTAACTACTATTAGCTATACCATACCTCCCAACTTTTTGAGATGGGAAGGAGTGACACCTATTACCAAAAGTATGTAGGCATAAGACACACCCCCGTCACGCCCCCCTTAAAGCAGAATATACCAAAAAAAAAATTATAAAAAATGATTAGTTAAACCCACAAGTGTTTTTTCTACCACTACTATTACTTTATACTGGCTCTTGAAATCTACAAATGCAGCATTTTAGACATTGGATGAAAGGTTTAGCACTGGTTAACATTTTTTGAAAGATAAAAAGTATATTTTATATACAACTATATATATCAGACCAACGTGAGTGACAAATTAGGAGGTAAGAGGGACTTTGTTCCAAATCAGGGACGATCCCTCAAAACCAGGGACAGTTAGGAGCTATGGCTATACCATAACCTGAATAAATTAGATCCTTGACAGACATACAAGCCAACTGGTGTTTTAGGAGAGCCTTGGGCATGTGTGATCGCTCGACTGCTAAAACTTCGATGAGACAGACTCATATTGAGAGGCTGAGATGGTAACGGATAAGGATTCCCTGAGCTTTATGCATAAATAACAGTAGAGAAGACAAGTGAAGGTGTTGCCTACAGCAACCAGATTACATTGAGCAGCTGGTTTCAAGACGCACATCTGACATACCACCCTTCCATTACTCTTATTTTTTCATATGCATGATGAAAACTGCGCTATTAAACTATTCATTGGGGTTGATTTACAAAAGGAAAAAATAGGTTGTTCAGTTTGCAGGAGATGTTGCACTTTGTAGGGGAATTGTCCTCAGAGCTTAGTAAATGGGCTGAAATTTCAATTTGCAAAGAATACCCCATCACATGCAAGGAAAAGTTGCACTTTGGTATGGTTGGAAGGAATTGTTGAGCTTAGTAAATGGGGTTGATTTACAAAAGGAAAAAATAGGTTGTTCAGTTTGCAGGAGATGTTGCACTTTGTAGGGGAATTGTCCTCAGAGCTTAGTAAATGGGCTGAAATTTCAATTTGCAAAGAATACCCCATCACATGCAAGGAAAAATCCCCCCAAAAAACACAGCACTTTTGCTTGCACATGATTGGATAATGGAAGTAAGCAGAGCTGTACCCAATTCGCTAAGCTCTGGGGAAAACTTTTAATGTGAACATCCTATTTACCCTTAGTAAATCAACCCCACTGGGTTTAATGTATATACTCTACAAAACTTTACCCACCAGTGTATTTTTTCCTGCCACTCCTAATCTTCAACTTTTCTCTGTAAAGGGTAGTTCAGCCCTTTCTTCCATTGAGAATAGTGCCCTTTTCATGTCGGCTTGTCCTGTAATGTGTTCCTCCTTGTGGACGGTAAACATGCATTACAACGCAGCCTGGATAAACTCCGGCCTGTAAGCTCTTCTCTGGGGGCTTAGTATCTTCTGTGGTCTGTACTCCAGTTTGATGCTGGCATGGAGTCTGTGTGCTCATCTTTTATTCAATGTTTACTGCAATGCACATGCTGAAGTCTCATCAGTGGCCCCTAGCAATGCCACTTAACAGCCCCCCACACAGAACTGCTCCAGTGTGTTCCCGCCTTGTGGTAATCATCTGGTTTTCAAATGTATGTAGCAAACCGTAAAATTCACAGTTGTACATTCCTCGGCTTTTTGACAGGGCGCCTTGTTCAAGCTATTTTTCCACACTGTCGCTTGTATTTATTCTGCTAGCTTGAATTTCTAATCTCTTTTCTTTGCTGACTGATCTAGAAAGAGATCAATATCTTTTTATTGATTTCCTTAGAAAACAACATTCATAATTTATAAACGTGTGCATTATTTTATGCCCTATGAGTTTAATGATGTTATAATTATATATCTAAAATATGAAAGCAATAATTACTTTAAAAGCCAAGAAAAGTATTTCTTTACACGGGTCAATTCGACTCCAACTCTATGGGGCTAATTTTTAAAAAAAACAAACGGGTGCAATGCCCATAGCAACCAATTTGTTTTCACCGTTCAAATCAAACAAGCGATCTGATTGTTGTAAGTAACTGCACTAGATTTTGTAAATCAGCTAGAGCACATGTTTCAAACACAAGGCCCACAGGCCAAATCTGACCCACCAGGCCATTTAATGTGTCACGGAGAGAGGCTTGTCTCTGCCCTCCCATCTCAGCAGTCGGTAGCAAAGAGGAGGACTAAATCGCTCCCACAGATCCTGTGCTTCTCTGCCTCCCCTGGTTTCAGCATTTAGCAGACTCCGGCAGCTGAATCCAGCCCTCCTCTGGTCCTCCGCCAGACCCTGCACTTTGTTTCCCAGCTCGGAACCCAACTGCTTCCCGGAAGCAGCACAAGGTAAGAGGGGTGCACTGTGATGTAAGGGAGGGTGGGGGACCTTTGACTTCTGATGGTGGGTGGGCTCTTGCGATCTGATGTAAGGGGGGTGGGTGCTCTGGAAATCTGATTATAATTATGAGAATAATACAATTCTATTTCAGGAAAGTCACACACCACTGGTATCATCTACAAGAAACTTTATTGGAGACTGCTTGGACAGAACAACATGGCAGAACCAAGTTCTCTCTGCGCCCCTTCTTTTTAGACTTGCATCATCACACCAGAGTGTCAGTGGGTTCCGCGCTGGTCTGCACCTGTCCTTCAAAGCTTAAGTCTTAAGTTATTAATAAATAACTAAATTACAGTAAAAATCAAATGCAGAGACAATTATTTATTATGATTAAGAATAGATACATTTATATAGTCTTGCGGAATTGGCCCTTTGAGGGAAACTATAATGCTGATGCGGCCCGTGATTAAATTGGAGTTTGACACCCCTGAGCTAGAGTACAAACATTAAAGAATACATATTCAGTGAGTTTATTTGTATAATAGTGTTAAAAAGATCTTCATACAAAAGGACAGACTAATGTATTGTTGGGTAAAACGCTATTTTTCTGTGTACAATAATACATTTTTCAATGCAAGGCATGAGAAAATAGAACAAAATAAAAAGTTAGTAACACAAATTCCCAAATACACACTGGGCATGGATAAATAACCATCAGCACAGACTCTTGTGCAATTTCAAAGTTCTAGAACAGGCATCACTAAATGGCGGACTGCAGTCCAAATGCGGACTGAAAGACAGTCCCACCCGAACCGCCAAAGTCACGCCACTTAGGAACCCAGACTCGTTCAGTCTTGCCTGACCGCCCTGTAGGTCCCGCAGAAGGCTGGGAGGTCCTAGGGCAGGAGCTGCAAGCAGGTGATTGGTTGTTAGGACACTGGGCAGTCCTAGCAACCAATCATCAGCTCTCGTCCTTTCTCCAGACCTGCCCTGTGTAAGGTAGGACTGTGTGTGTGGCTGCAAAAACTACTGTGAAAGGGAAGGAGGTGTAAAGAAACTGTTATGAAGAGGAGGTGAACGGGTCTAAGCGTACTGCTGTGAATGGGGCTAAGGACACCGCTAAGAAAGGGGCTATGGACATTGCTATCAAGGGGGTAAAGGGGGTTAAGGACACAGCTATGAAGGGGGCTAAGGACACTGCTATGAAGAGGGTGAAGGGGGCTAAGGACACTGCTATGAAGGGGGCTAAGGACACTGCTATGAAGAGGGTGAAGGGGGCTAAGGACACTGCTATGAAGGGGGTGAAGGGGTCTAAGGACACTGCTATGAAGGGGGTGAAGGGGGCTAAGGACACTGCTATGAAGGGGGCTACAGACACTACTATGAGGAGGGATGAAGGGAGCTAAGGACACTGCTATGAAGGTGGCTACAGACATTGCTATGAAGAGGGTTAAAGGGGCTCAGGGACAATGCTATAAAAGGAGGGGTGAAGGGGGCTAAGGACACTGCTATGAATAGGGCTCTGGACACTGCTATGAAGGGAAACTGTGATGTGGAGCGGAACTCTGACCTAAAAGGGGGGCTGTGATGTGGTGGGGGAAACTAGGACACAAAGGGTAGGTTGTGATGTAAAGGGGGGCTGTGTTTTGGGGGTCAACTGTGATGTGAAGGGGGACTGAGGATACTGATGTTAAGGCTGGGGCTGTTATGTGCAGGGGGGACTGAGGACACTGGTGTAAGAAGAAAACTGATATAAATATGGGGGGCTGTGATGAGTCGTCGCACAAATTTTTTTTTTTGTTCAGTCTGCGGCCTGTACAGATTCCTCCACCCATGTTAAACAGCATGAATGGAAGAATCTCCCCTACCAGCTATTGTATTCAGACAGGCGGCTCCAGTGAGCTATGTATGGCAGCTTAAAGTGGTTGTAAACACCCCTGACCTATTTTTACATATAGCTAAGCACAGTGAAGAAATGGCCCTTTGTGGCGTTTCTTCCCAATCATGTGCCATGACTGGCGGCTCCCGCGCATGCAACGTCATGTGACTCCGGCCAGTCACAGAGTCCGAGTCTGCAGGGGGGGGGGGGGGGGGGGGAGGATGCTTCAATCAGCGGGGACATCGCAGGCTTCATTTGCAGGTAAGTGCCACATAATGGGTTGATATGCGATGCATACTAGCCCATTATGCTTTTACTTTGCAGGGGAATAAAGAGGAAGTAAAACCCATCAGGGTTTACTTCCTCTTTTAGTAAGACACTCTTTTTACTAGCTCTGAAAGTTAAACTATAGGCCTCACAGTATCTCACAAAAGTGAGTATTTTAAATACAGTACAAATATTTTATTATATCTTTTCATGTGACAACCCTGAATAAATTACTCTTTGCTACAATGTAAAGTAAAGTAGTCAGTGTACAGCTTGTATAAAGCCCCATATACACTATCAGTTTTTCTGCTGAGTTTTTCCTTCAGATTTACCAAAACCATATAATATGAGGTCAAACCTTAGGAGTTTAAATTTGTATGCAATCAGACAGGCCCTTGCACTACATGGTTTTGGTAAATCTGAAGGAAAAACTCAGCAGAAAACCTGATAGTGTGTATGGGGCATAACAGTGTAAATGTGCTGTCCCCTCAAAATAACTCAACACACAGCCATTAATGTCTAAACTGCTGGCAACAAAAGTGAGTACACCCCTAAGTGAAAATGTCCAAATTGGGCCCAATTAGTAATTTTCCCTCCCTGGTGTCATGTTACTGGTTAGTGTTACAAGGTCTCAGGTGTAAATGGGGAGCAGGGGTGTTAAATTTGGTGTTATCGCTCTCATACTGGTCACTGGAAGTTCAACATGGCACCTCATGGCAAAGAACTCTCTGAGGATCTGTAAAAAAAGAATTGCTGCTCTACATAAAGATGGCCTAGGCCAGTGATGGCGAACCTTGGCACCCCAGATGTTTTGGAACTACATTTCCCATGATGCTCATGCACACTGCGGTGTAGTTGAGCATCATGTGAAATGTAGTTCCAAAACATCTGGGGTGCCAAGGTTCGCCATCACTGACCTAGGCTATAAAAAGATTGGCAAGACCCTGAAACTGAGCTGCAGCATGGTGGCCAAGACCATACAGCGGTTTAACAGGACAGGTTCCATTCAGAACAGGCCTCGCCATGGTTGACCAAAGAAGTTGAGTGCACGTGCTCAGCGTCATATCCAGAGGTTGTCTTTGGGAAAGAGACGTATGAGTTCTGCCAGCATTGCTGCAGAGGTTGAAGGGGTGGGGGGGCCAGCCTGTCAGTGCTCAGACCATATGCCGCACACTGCATCAAATTGGTCTGCATGGCTGTCATCCCAGAAGGAAGCCTCTTCTAAAGATGATGCACAAGAAAGCCCGCAAACAGTTTGCTGAAGACAGGCATACTAAGAACATGGATTACTGTAACCATGTCCTGTGGTCTGATGAGACCAAGATAAAATTATTTGGTTCAGATGGCATCAAGCGTGTGTGGCTGGAACCAGGTGAGGAATACAAAGACAAGTGTGCCTTGCCTACAGTCAAGCATGGTGGTGGGAGTATAATGGTCTGGGGCTGCATGAGTGCTGCCGACACTGGGGAGCTACAGTTCATTGAGGGAACCCTGAATGCCAACATCTACTGTGACATACTAAAGCAGAGCATGATCCCCTCCCTTCAGAGACTGGGCTGCAGGGCAGTATTCCAACATGATAATGGCCCAAATACACCTCCAATAGGACCACTGCCTGAGGGTAAAGGTGATGGACTGGCCAAGCATGTCTCCAGACCTAAACCCTATTGAGCATCTGTGGGGCATCCTCAAACGTAAGGTGGAGGAGCGCAAGGTCTAACATCCACCAGCTTTGTTATGTCATCATGAAGGAGTGGAAGAGGACTCCAGTGGCAACCTGTGAAGATCTGGTGAACTCCATGCCCAAGAGGGTTAAGGCAGTGCTGGAAAATAATGGTGGCCACACAAAATATTGACACTTTGGGCACAATTTGGATATTTCCCCTTAGGGGTGTACTCACTTTTGTCACCAGCGGTTTAGAGACATTAATGGCTGTGTGTTGAGTTCTTTTGAGGGGACACCAAATTTACACTGTTATACAAGCTGTACACTCACTATTTTACATTGTTGCTACTGCACTCCCTGGTCGATGATCAGGGACGGCACATTTTTTTACTCTGCAAGTTGGCAGGGTTGACGTGTATCATTGCTAATCTTTATGTCCCTCCACCCTTCTCCTCTGATAGCCTGAAATGACTTTACATTGTTACCATGTGTTGTCACATGAAAAGATATAATAAAGATATAATAAAATATTTACAAAAATGTAAGGGGTGTACTCACTTTTGTGAGATACTGTATGTATTGCTATGTACTAGAATGGAAAATAAGCATTTGAGCTGGATTGGGCAAACATTACTTTTGACACCTACTACTTACTTTTTTACTTATTGACATTTGTTTTTTTTTTTTTACATTATTATTATTACTTTTACTTGCTACTTACTGACACATTCCTGTTTTTGTTTAGCACTTGAAGTCCGTAATGTTTTTCCAGACTGGGTTGATACTTATAGATGCCTTGGCAATGCTTACCTACTATACCTCTTGAAAGATTTCTCCATTGCATTTCTGAATTGACAGACATTTATTTATCTATTATAATTTCTGACAGGCAAGTATTACACAGAACATTTGTAAATGTTCATTTAAAGCCTTCTGCCCTGGTGATAAATGTACAATTTTGGATTTTCTACCACATTTTATCCCAGTGACAATGATCGCCGGGGACAACTTGTGAGGGTGAATTGCCTAGGCAGAAACAGACAATAATTTTTTTTTTAAATTTTAACCCTTCTCTTACCTACCCCCCCCCCCCCCCCAACATTTGCCAGGGTCTTTTAGTAGAAAATAATTATAATTCTCTTCTGCCAAGAACTTTTACTTCTGCTAGCTTTATTTTTTTTAAATATGCACCCTACAGATGCAGGGAATAGAGCTGAGTGCCAAGATGATGTAACTGCAGCATGCAGGATTTATATTATCAGTACCTGCCCAATGGGTGCAGCAAGAAGACCGTGAACCCAAAAGAGGAAGAAAAGGACATGGAACCAGCAGGGATGGAGTGGATGAGGAGAGCACAGACCTCACAGCACTGGGCAATAATCCACCCAGAGGTAAGTGTGCCATAATATGCACGTATGTTGTACAAACTTGCACATTATGGTAAATGCTGCCACGCTTCTGTTTTAACAGAAGAACAATATAATGGCATAACATGTCCTGCTTTTGATATTGGCTAATAATTGCATTTATGCCAGTAATTCCTGGAAGAGCAGGTTTCTGCCAAACAAGCTCCGGCGTGCCAATTAGTATCAGTGATTGATAGGATTGCCAGTGTTAATTGGTTTACCAATACCGGGCCATGTTGGATAAAAGGAATAGTGCTTTGTGAAAAAATCAATCTGCCCTCAGGCTCCAGCAGTTTTCCCAATTAAAGGACTCCTGAAACGCAAGTGGAGTAACTAACAATAAAGTGTTTGCAAACAAAAATCTATTTTTCATTAGGTTTGGCATCATGCTTCACCACATATAGTTTTCTTAAGCAAATCATTTATTGTGAATCCGTTTCAAACTTTCCTGCCTGCAAAATTGGCCAGTAACAGCACTACCTGTTTCAGGCTGACAACTCAAAGCCTCTGCCATGCACTTAGCAGTAGTGTTGTCGTCTATCCTGTACACACCTTGAGTTGGCCACTGGCCTGCCCAATCAGGTCTGTGCATGCCTTCTGCAGAGTTGACAGCCAGCCCAACATCCAAGTAAAGGAGTGATGATGTAAAACACACTGAACAGCAGATTTTGAGTTTACTTACACTTTAAGGCTACTTTCACACTGGGGTCGCTCGTTTTAGCGGTGCCTTTCACCCACTAGTGGGGGACTTTTAACCCCCTGCTAGCGGCCAAAGAAGGGGTTAAAAGCGTCCGTGTTGTCTATTCATTTCAATTGGCAGGGCGTTTTGGGAGCGCTGTGTACAGTGCTCCCAAACTGCCCCAAAGATGCTGCTTGCAGGACTTTTTCTAACATACCACAAGCGCACCACCTCAGTGTGAAAGCACGCGAGCAGCATGAGCGGCAGTTTTCAGTAGCTTTACAGGTGCCATTTCTAGTGCTAAAATGCCTGAAAACTGTCTCAGTGTGAAAGAGGTCTAATATTATTGGTGTAATTTACAATATACAGTATATTATAGGTATAATTTGTTTTAGGTGTAATTTAAAAAGGAAATTATTGCTAAGGTGTATCTGTGTTAGGGCTCAACTAGGGTAAAGTTCATCCAAATCTGAAATATCATATGCCTAGGAGAGGACTGCTCCCAAATTAGCTTTCCTGGCGTCATTGTCCAGCTACCACATGATGCTAACTTGCGTTGTGTAAAGTCAGCCGATTCAAAATAATGCACAGGAACAGACCAACAAAAATAGACATGCAGTATTTTTTCTAACACAACACCACAATGCAGAGGGGTGAGTTTTTTCTAACACATAATACCACAATGCAGAGGGGTGAGTTTTTTCTAACACATAACACCACAATGCAGAGGGGTGCGTTACCGTGCATTGTGTTGCATAGGAATGCACGAGTGTTGGAACTGCATTGCCTTTATGCCAAAATTAATGGCACAAAAACTCGCTAACGCACATAGCACGCATTGCCAAGCAGCGTGGTGAGAGGGTGGCAACAGCTCTGACAACAGTTGGTGCGATTATTCGCAAATGGAAGAAACAAAAAATAACTGTCAATCCCTCGGTCTGAGGCACCATGCAAGATCTCACCTCGTGGAGCTTCAATGATCATGAGAATTTTTAGGAATCAGCCCAGAACTACACGGGAGAATCTTGTCAATGATCTTAAGGCATCATAGTCACCAACAAAACAATTGGTAACACTACGCCGCGAAGGATTGAAATCCTGCAGCGCCTGCAAGGTCCCCCTGCTCAAGAAAGCACATGTACAGGCCCGTCTGAAGTTTGCTAATGAACATCTGAATGATTCAAAGGAGAACTGGGTGAAAGTGTTGTGGTCAGATGAGACCAAAATCAAGCTCTTTGGCATCGACTCGACTCAAGGTGTTTGGAGGAGGAGAAATGCTGCCTATGACCCCAAGAACACCATCTCCACCATCAAACATGGAGGTGGAAACATTATGATTTGGGGGGTGTTTTTCTGCTAAGTGGACAGGACAAAACCACCCCATTAAAACACTGAGCCATGTACCATCAAATCTTGGGCGAGAACCTCCTTCCCTCAGCCAGGGCATTGAAAATGGGTCGAGGATGGGTAGTCCAGCATGACAATGACCCAAAACACATGGCTAAGGCAACAAAGAAGTGTCTCAAAAAGAAGCACAATAAGGTCCTGGAGTGGCATAGCCAGTCTCCAGACCCTAATCCCATAGAAAATATGTGGAGGGAGCTGAATGTTCTAGTTACCAAACATCAGCCTCGAAACCTTAATACCTTGGAGAGGATCTGCAAAGAAGGGTGGGACAAAATCCCTCCTGAGATGTGTGCAAACCTGGTGGCCAACTACAAAAAACGTCTGACCTCTGTGTTTGCCAACAAGGGTTTTGCCACCAAGTATTAAGTCATGTTTTGCGAAGGGGTCAAATATTTCTTTCACTCATTAAAATGCAAATCAATTTATAACTTTTTTTTAAATGCGTTTTTCTGGACTACCATTAAAATTATAGACTGATCATTTCAGTGTCAGTGGGCAAACGTACAAAATCAGCAGGGGATCAAATACTTTTTTCCTCACTGTACATTGTTTTTACTGAACCCTTGTACTGTATTTGATGAAGATTCTAGTATTTTCCTATAGGTTTACATCAAGTGCTTGTTATAGAAATGGACCAACATTAAGACCCCTTTCACACTGGGGCGTATTTCAGGCGTTTTTCAGGCGCTTTAGCGTTAAAAAAAGTCCCTGTAAAGCGCCTGAAAGAAGCCGCAACTGCAATCCCAATGTGAAAGCCTGAGTGCTTTCACACTGAGACCCCTTTCACACTATGGCGTTTTTCAGGCGCTTTAGCGTTAAAATAAGCGCCTGTAAAGCGCCTGAAAGAAGCTGCAACTGCAATCCCAATGTAAAAGCCCGAGTGCTTTCACACCGAAGCACTGCGCTGGCAGGGCGTCAAAAAAAGTCCTGCAAGCAGCTTCTTTGCAGCGCTTTTGGATCGGTGAATACACTGCTCCTAAAGTGCCTCTTCCCATTGAAATTAATGGGAAGCGCCTGAAAAACGCCTGAAAAGCGCTTGTAGCAGCAGCGCTTTGTGGGTGCTTTTAACCCTTTTTTGGCCACTAGCAGGGGTTAAAAGCGCCCCACTAGCGCTCGAAAAACGCTGGTAAAGCCCCGCTAGTTTAAGCGGTGCTTTACGAGCGTTTTTCGGGCGCTGGCAGTGTGAAAGGGCTCTTAGGCCCCTTTCACACTGGGGCGTTTTTCATGCGGTGCAGCGCTAAAAATAGCGCCTGTTCACCGCATGAAAAAATCCTGCCCCTTTAACTCCAGTGTGAAAGCCGGCGGGCTTTCACACTGGAGCGGTGCGCTAGCAGGATGAAAAAAAAAAGTCCTGCTAGCAGCATCTTTGGAGCGGGATAGGAGCGGTGTGTTCACCGCTCCTATACCGCTCCTTCCCATTGAAAAGAATGGGAGACCGCGGTAAAACCGCGGCAATACCGCGGTTACCGCGGTAATACCGCGGCTACGGCGGCGCTCTGCGGGGGGTGTTTAACCCTTTTTCGGCCGCTCGCGGGGGGTAAAACCGCACCGCTAGCGGCTGAAAACCGCGGTGAAAACGACGGTAAAGCAGCGCTAAATATAGCGCTGCTTTACCGTCACCGCGGCTCACCGCCCCAGTGTGAAAGGGGCCTTAAAGCACTTTGGTTTTCACATTGGAATAGCAGATGAGGCTTCTTTCAAGCGTTTTACAGGCGCTTTTTTTAACGCTAAAGCGCCTGAAAAACGCCCCAGTGTGAAAGGGGTCTAACTAGAAAATTTTGGGGATTTTCTGTTAGCAGATCAGTATTCGGCCATGATCAAAAACTGCATATATAATAATATATGAAGACAACTCTGAGTGCCTACATGTTATAACTGCAGCAGTTTTTTTTTTATTATTATTATTTTAAGGGGAAAAAACAAAACAAAAAGGTTTTACTAAGCCAAGAGAGCATAACAAAAACATTAGACATTTAACATTAAAAAAAGTACCAAAACAAGTATGATCCTTCTAAGCGCCATATTAGGTCCACTATAGACTACATTTACCGACTGCAAAATGTATTACAACACTGTGAAGATAACCACAGCAATGAAAGAATAGGAAACAATTTATATACAATAAATATTTAGCAGCTGGATCCGAGTTTAAGATTACAGCAACTTGCTGCAATAAAAAGATATTCAACTATTAAAATTTTCAAATGTTCAAACATTTTATAAAGAAGTTGACATATAGAACAATTTACATTTCTGACAAGCTAAAAAAACAAAAAACAAAAAAAACAAACAGAAAAAAACATATTTGCCATTTGCGTTAGTGGAACAGGTCCCTGTGAACAATGATGGGCCCCATGGATGATCAATACTGAAAAAGGAAAATTCATGAGTCACCAGACACACCTAAAGCTGCTATGTATTCGCTGATTTTCCCCAGCACAATTATAAGCACGATGCTATTCTACTGCTGCCCCACCTTGTGAAGTGTGATCAGTTTGAGAATGGGCAAAAAAAATGAGGTTACAAAAAGCAAGTTGCTTGTCTATGGATGTCCTTCTATAAAAGTGCAAGGATTAATACAGGGAAGAGGCTCCATTCACACTAATGCGATTTCAAAACAACTTGAATCGCATGACAATGGAAATCACATTGTTTTCAATGATGCCCATTCACATCAATGCAGCACGGAAATATTTTGGAATAGCTTCCTTTTTTTCTTTGGTGCACTTCCAGCATGATTTTGGCCCCAAAAAAATGTGCAAACCACATCTGTGTTGCATCCAAGTTATACTACATAATGGCACTGAAAATTGCATCAAAATTGGATCACAGCAGCGTGTACCTAGACTCATGCACACGGGCTTATGCAAATAAGCAGCATTTACGCACATATCAACAATTTGTCTACTCAAAAGCTCCTCTCGGAACGCATCTTTTGTGTTTTTTTTTCTGTCTGTAAACATTACTTTTCAAATATTTCTATAAATGCCTATGTGTGCATGGCCACATAGGTAACAGGGACATAGGGGCTTATAGGCCCCTTTCACACTGACGGATGGATTGGGTCCGCCTGTCAGTTTTTCAGGTGGACTTGGTCGGACTATCCATTGCTCTCTATAGAGTGTGGATGTCATCGGACATGTGTCTGTTGACACCCGCCGAAATCCGTTCCTGTCCGCTAAAAACAGACAGATGGTCCCCATCCGTCTGGCAGATCAGATGATACTTAGATGGAAACGGACAGGGGGTCTGTTTCCTTCTGACAGCCCTATAGAGAACAGCGGGCTGTGTCCCTGTCCACTCTGCATCAGTGGAGCGGACATTGACCTGTCATCCGCCTGCTTAGTGTGGATCAGCAGAGAGATCATCTTCTAAATGGGCCGATCTGCTGGCGGACTCCGCTAGTATAAAAGGGGCCTTACAGGCATAAATAAAGCTGAACATCTGTATAAAGCATAATTTTTTAAACTCTTTCCATTTTTACTTCATGCACACAGAGACTTAAAAAAAACCTTTAGGTTTATTTTTTGTGCCCTGAATGTCTAAAGATTGCCACATACTTGTAGCGATTAATTGTACAATACAAATATGATTGTCTCCCTTTTTATGGAGAGAGACAAAGTATATAATCAGACTGCAGTTGGTTAGCAATCACTGTTTTGGAAATGTTAGCATAGCTCCCAACTGTCCCTGATTTCGAGCAATGTCCCTCCTTCCTCCTCATTTTGGTCTGATCCATATAGTTGTATATAAAATGCACTTTTTATCTATCAAAAAGTGTTTCCCAGTGCTAAACCTTTCACCCGATTTCTAAATTGCTGCATTTGTACATTTTAAAAGCCAATATAAAGGAATAGTAGTGGTAAAAAAAAGCACTTGTGGATTTAATTAACCTTTTTTGTGGTTAATTCTCCTTTAAGGGGGTATGGCAGGGGGTGTGTCCTATGCCTACATACGTTTGATAGTAGGTGTCCCTCATTCCCATCTCAAAATGTTGGGAGGTATGCGTTATGCTTTGTACACACGGTCGGACATTCCGACCACAAAGTCCGTCTGATTTTTTTCGATGGATTTTGTCCGAAACTTGTCTTGCATACACACGGTCGCACAAAGTTGTCGGAAAATCCGATCGTTCTGAACGAGGTGACGTACAATACGTACAACGGGACTACGTAGAGGACAGTAGGCCAATAGCTTTCGTCTCCAAAACTCTTCTGAGCATGCGTGGCACTTTGTGCGTCAGAATTCTTTATACACGATCGGAAAAAGACAGATCGGATTTTGTTGTTGAAGTTTCAACGGAAAAAGTCCGCTAGAGCCCACACACGATCGGATTTTCCGACAACATAATCCGATTGGACTTTTTCCATCGGAATATCCGACCGTGTGTACGGGGCATTAGTCTGGTCCTTTGTACATCTTAATAGAGATAAACAGAGATAGCCGTGTTAAGCATTGTAGCCATCTTAGGCTGTGTGCTTTGGCCAATCAGAAACTTGTCTGAGGCTCTGATCATTTACTACTCAGTAGTCACATCTGTCCCATGCATAGCCCATTTAGTAACAATAAAAATGCCTGATGGCATAATAATCACTTGATTTCAGCTGAAGGGGCGAATCAGATTCCAGGTAGAGTCAGTGACCGCCCCCCCCCCCCCCCTGGCCGTTTCTCGCTCACACTTTCAATAAAAGTAAACTTACTTTTCAGAGGCAGTAGAGCAGCGGTTTGCATGTGTTCAAGAGGCAATCTTTTTTCCGATCCCAAGGGGGATTTTGCATTACAAAACTGCACCGCAATGATTTGCCAAGCTGTTGACATGTTATTATGGCATGGTCCCGCCAACTTCAGATGAGA
Source organism: Lithobates sylvaticus (assembly GCA_028564925.1). Classification (NCBI taxonomy): domain Eukaryota; kingdom Metazoa; phylum Chordata; class Amphibia; order Anura; family Ranidae; genus Lithobates; species Lithobates sylvaticus. The sequence continues at coordinate 119,302,490 of CM053027.1, read as the reverse complement.
CATGCCAAGTTAAGTTTGCTGCAAGTGAAGCAAAGTGGGTGACAGCAATGTGTAAGGACCCTAGCAGCCACCATATTTTGTAGATGAGTGGTTGGGAGAGAGTAAAGCGCAGATCAAGCACCTGTTTTTACTGCTCCTTTGCCGCTCATGTGAACTCGGCGTAACCTCATGTCACTAAGCCTCCTTAGCTGAGATCGCATAATCAATGCCTAGTCCTATGGTCACATGACCAGAACCTAAAACAGCATTACGTGCAGAACAGGTAAGTATTACAAAGCTTTTTTTTAATCTAGGTTTATTTTATTTGTTTATATTAAACTAATCCAGTTTATATAACGTATTTCTCTATGTATACATTTAAATAATATTGCATAGCTAAGTGATAATGTATACTAAATATACGAATTCCTGCTGGGAGATGTACATCTTAGGGTAACAGTATAGGGCAGGCTATCTTAAGAATCATATGTGTTTCAGTAATAAATCTCTAGAGATATTTTTAAACACTTGGAATCGGGGACAAAGCGGCTATTATTTAAAGCCCATGACTCACAACTTGTATTTATACAAAGAAAGATAGCTCTTATTCTTAAGATAGAGTGTACATCAACATTTGTTTAGAAGTGATTTAAGGATTTGTTCCACCCAGCACTCCACATGTAGCTTCAATGGAATTTTAAACATACAATATCTAGAAAATTTAGAAATGTAAGCTTAGATTGTCGGCAACCTTAACATATTTGGGCCTGCCATTTTTTAGCTAAATTATTACAATGTAAAGACCAACCCAGACCTATATTTTGTTTTATGTCCCCCTTTAACCACGTCAGCCCCAGAAAATGTACCTACTTCCTGATCAGGCCATTTTTTGCGATACGGCTGACAATTTCGCGGTCATGCGACGCTGTACCCAAATAAAAAAATATTCCCCACAAATAGAGCTTTCTTTTGGTGGTATTTGATCACCTCTGTGGTTTTTATTTTTTGCGCTATAAACAAAAAAAGGCCTACAAACCAATATTTTTTACTTTCTGCTATAATGCATACCAAAAAATAAATAAAAAAAAATTAAAACAAAAAACGAATTTCTTCAATTTAGGCCAATATGTATTCTGCTACATATTTTTGGTAAAAAAAAAAAAAAAAATCCCAATAAACGTATATTGATTGGTTTGCGCAAAAGTTATAGTGTTTGCAAACTATCGGATAGATTTAGGGATTTTTTTCTTTTTTACTGGTAATGGCGGTGATCTGCGATGTTTAGCGGGACTGCAACATTTCGACAAATCTGACCCCAAGTGACACTTTTTTGGGACCTGTGACACCAATACAGTGATCAGTTCTAAAAGAAAATGCAATAATCGCTATATAAATGATACTGGCAGGTGAAGGAGTTAACACTAGGGGGCAAGCAAGAGGTTAAATGTGTTCCCTGGGAGGCGTTTTTAACTGTTGGGAGAGGCGATTCACTAGAGGAAAAGAGAGATCATGATTCAGCTTAGCTGAAACATGATCTCTCACTTTTCCTCCCTGACAGATCAGCAGTGTGCTTTGTTTACATCCGCACACTGCTGCACCTGCTCTCCTGTGAAAGATCGGTGGGTTGTGACGGCCATCGCGGCGGCCGGACCCACCGATTGGCTCCCGCTGTTTCCAATCATAGTGGGAACGGCGCGCAAGCGCCCCCTAAACCACATGCATGAAGTCACGTACAGATATGTGATTTTGCGCACCCGGGCTGCCCTACCGCAGTAAATGTATGTGGGGCGGTCCGGAAACGGTTAAGTTAAATTTTTTTTTAAATAACTCACCTTCACTCTGGAACTGTCCCCTGCAATACGTCCTCTTTGCTACAAGATGTCCAAAAGGAATAAGGACCTACTGTGAGTGTAGGTTGTCACTGACCCTCCGACTATAGAGGTGTCACCATGGGCATTACTCTGCACTCCAAAAAAAGGGAGAATAAGATGCTACTGGTTCACAGATAGCATCAAAACGCTGAGAGGATAGTTAGTCATCTGTCATTCCATAGTTTGTCATCTGTCAGCGTACCATACAAAGCAATGAGAAGAAAAAGGGGGAAAGCCCCAGGGAAAAAGTGAGTATAAAGCGACCCCAGACAGTATGTAAAAAGTATAATGTACTTTAATGGACTTATTATGACTCACATAGAAAAATGGAAACCTCAACCCAACACTAAAATAACAACATTGTTATTTTAGTGTTGGGTAGAGGTATCCATTTTTCTATGCGAGTCATAATAAGTCCATTAAAGTACATTACTCTGCACTCACATAGCATTAATGCAAAGAGCGGCACCGACATAATCAATCACTCTCTGCATCATCAAGGGCCATCCAATGACAGGAGAGGCTTGATGAGAGAGAGAGAGGACCTAACATACCACATCATTCACACATGTCAGTAAACAGTGAAGAATTGTAGACGGCCACTCACATTGGCTTGTCTAGCTCCGCGCTTAGGATAATTCAAAAAGGTCTATACTAATATTAATAATGTAAACCCAGTACAGCTGCTCCCTATGAAATCTAGATGATTTAATTGGTAGTTTAATTAAATGAGGGGCGCTAGTACCAACAAGAGATACTAAATTAATTAATAGGTTAATTAATTGTATATTCTGAACTGTATAGTAGAGACTAAGAGCTTATTGAAAAAAAGGTGTGCAGACACAATATAGATCTACCATGAACTAAGCTAATTAATAACTATTTAAAGTGATAATAGTGAACCACATTTGGTTACTCATACATTACAACCATTATAATGTGAATAATAAAAATTGGTTAGAGTGTGTTTATACAAACAATAATAACACCAGACACCTAGCGTGACCCAGTGAGGTATAAATTAATTATTACCCCAAAGATAATTAACACACAAAATAGAGCTGACCGAGCTCTATTTAAATTAAATAATATAAATATAACAGACCCTGTACCTTCTATCACAATGTGTACAACGAAAGTTAATGATCAAGCACTTATGCCCAATCTAATACATAAAAAGTGCAAACCAACAAATTTGGCAAATATCCCAATGTCTTGGGTACATCCAAAAAACGTGAAAAATATGTGAAAAATATTAATATAAATTAGACAGTGTTAATTGATATAACGCAAAGTTCATGTAGTATATAAAAAGTGCAAGCCAACAAAATTGGCAAATAATCCCAATATCTTGGGTGCATCCAAAAAACGTGAAAAATATTAATATAAATTAGACAGTGTTAATTGATATAACGCAAAGTTCATATAGTAGTCCTTGCTGCAAAACGCCACAATCACTCCTGTAGATATAGCTTGTGCACCATCACCAGACAAATTCTCGATCCACCCAATGTGAGAACCAGCAGTATTAAATGGCCTCTTACCAAATGGAGTTGATTACTTTGTTTAGAAGCAATCAAATGCGCTTTCACAGGATTGTGCCTGTACACTGAGTGACACACCCTCACTCAAGGGCTCTCTTCCCTCTATCAGACCAGCTCAGATGGAATGGATTGGAAACATATGTGGGAATATAAAGAGAGGCGCACCTCATAGCGTAATAACGTTTTATTTAAAAAATAGCATAAAAAAACACAGCAGCCAATTGCTCACTTACATTTTCCAGTGCCTACCCGGCACTGAGGCTACTTGCGATATGTTAAAAGATTCGATGGAGCAGCGGATCCTTCCCTCCTGGCGTGCGTCTCTAGCGTGCGTTCCACTCACCAGACAGCCGGAGCCAATATCACAGGAAGTCCAGCAATAGTGCATCCAAAGATACAAAGTGATCAGGTACCGCCTACCGACGTACGTTTCGTGTTTGTCACGTCTTCAGGGTGGCGTACCTGATCACTGAATAACCTGATTAATATACTGATCCTCATTAGTGGCCAACCAATGACGACTTAGTGTGTGCACAGCCTCAGTCCCAGTTAAGCTCACAACACAGCTGAAAAAAATCTATACATAATGGATAAGTATTAACCCCCACATTAGGAATATAAATTATCTAGGTTTTAGATCTTACTTTGCCTCATTAATCCCTGACTCCAGACGGGGCTTTATTTTATATTTCTGGGTATTAATTCAATATGGGACTTCATTTGCATAACTTTTTAAATAAATAACTTTTCAACGTCTAATCCTGGGACTAATATAAATCTTTGTAATAGGCACAGATTTTTTCTGTCTTATTTGATTAGTAAAGGGCGGAGGTAAACCTGCCCATGTCTAACCACCAACTATAATTAAAAAACTATATGTTGGCTTATTTTATTTTTCTATGGCGTATAGAATCTGCAGTACTCATTAAATCCACAAGATGTCACTATTGTGTCTTACTATCTATGGAACCACATCTTTCATATAGTAAGATGGGATAGCTTATAAATCACCCTCTCAATCAACATTTGACTATTTTAATTACCTAGATGCAGATGTATATATCTATTTGGTCATTAGATCAACTTTTATATAAAACCATTCACTGCTCACAAACTGGTTGTTGTGGCATATTGCTTTTAAATTTATTGAATTTTATATTATTCTCTATGGGATATGGCGTCTGTATTACTCATACGGTCCACAAGATGTCACTACATATGGTATGTTCACTCCAGACAGTTTATATATATATCTCCTGCCTCCATTCTATGCATGAGTGTATTTTCTATTAATTAACTCTTTACCAAATGTTAATACATGGGATATAATCCATATGGGGCAATCTGAACAGATCTTTTGATCACCCACTCCACAGACGGGCGATAACAATCCCTCCATCTCACAGCACAAAATCTGTCACAATTATCCTGCCAGTTCCCCCCAACACCGTTGACAGTAGATAAAAACGACTTAATTTTTCATCTAGTTATAATTATCCTTCCCTCAGTTAACTATTCATTGGACAAGAAGCAATTCAGGTCTAAATCTATATTCATCCCTAAAGGTTGCATCGTGTCCAATGTATATAACCACTTAGTCTCATTTTGAGATATTGCTTTTTTCATATCCGTCCCTCTCCAATGTCTTGATACTCTATCTATTCCATAGAACTTGCACAGTGAAGGATCACTATTGTGATATCTCTCAAAGTGTCTGGGCACACTATGGTTGGGAAATTTTTTCTTAATATTGGTCAAATGTTCATTTATGCGAAATAGGGCGAAAGAAAAAGGAAAAGGGACAACTAAATAAGGGACTATTCAATTTAACAGATGTAAAATTTACGGATAATGAGTTAGAGGTACTTAATCAAGGACTCAAATATGCACCAAGTAAAAGTGCTGACAAATTCGAACTGTTTGTTGATGTAGAAAAATATGTGAGAAAATTAAATATCAAAAAACATTTCGCTAATAGAACTGAAAGGGAAGGGGACCCCCAGGCTATACACCCATATAAACATACCAATTTAAAAAATAATTCAACGTTTAATCCACAAAAAGGAAAACACCACCATATAGAAGTATTCAAAAATATGGTACAGAATGACATAAAAAAGATGGAAATTAAAAAATATGGAGATACAGTCAAAATATGGGAAGGAATCAAACAAATAGAGGAGAACAAACAAATAGTAATACGAGGTGCAGACAAAGGCGGGGGGTTAGTTGTAATGACACGTGAGTACTATTACAATGAAATGAGTAGACAGCTGAGGGATCCAAATACATATTTGAAACTGAGAGGTGACCCTACTTCCAAATTAAAAATGGTTTTAAATAGTTGGGTGACAGAGGGATTACGTAAAAACTTTCTAAATAAAAAAGAGGCTGATTATCTGATCCCTCTAGCCCCCAAAATTCCCGTTCTATATCTGACACCCAAAATACATAAAAATAAAGAACAACCCCAGGACGTCCAATCATAAGTGGTATAAATTCTCTGTTTTCTCGTATGGGTGAATACCTAGATTGTTTTTTCAAACCACTAGTCCCATGTAGTCCCTCCTATTTGAAGGACAGCCGTGAATTGATAGTCCTTCTTCAAGAATTAAGAGCAACACCTAATACCATTATGATTACTGTAGATATTGAATCACTATATACAAATATTAGACATATGGATGCTGAAGTGGCAATAAAATGGGCATTAACTAAAGATTCTCAATTAAAACAAGCACAGATCAACCATTTAGTTAAAGGGTTAAGTATGACAATGAAAAATAATTTCTTTTGGGCTAACAGTGAGTACTATAACCAAGTTGGGGGTGTAGCTATGGGGGCTCGCTATGCCCCAAGCGTGGCCAACATAGTCTTAAACAAGTGGGAAGCTGAAACAATTTTTTTCGAACGGAATGAGTCGCTGGTGTTCTATAAAAGATATATAGATGATATTATTGTTTTCTGGAGAGGGCCCGTGGAGGAATTTAATGAGTACCTAACCAGTATGAATAATAATCTATATGGTCTAAAGTTCACCAGCGAACACATGGGACAGGAGGTAAATTTTTTGGACCTTACTATCACCATTAAGCAGGAGCAATTCATTACAAAAACCTACTTTAAAGCAACAGACAGGAATGGGTATGTACCTACAAGTAGTTGCCACCACCCAAGGTGGATAGGTGCGGTCCCAAAAGGCCAGTACATGCGTATAAAACGCAACTGTGCAACACAAATTGACTTTCAGGAACAAGCACAGGTGCTAACTGAAAGATTTATTGAGAAGGGATACAAAGAGGACACCCTCAAGAAAGCATTATCACAAGTATCCAATCTAGATAGGAGCTCCCTACTCACTACTAAAGCTAAACCAGAATACGTGGGTGGTCTAGCCTTTATAACAGGCTACAATAGACAATATAGAGAGGTAGAAGCCATTATCAAAAAACATTGGCCCATACTCAGACAAGATCAAGATCTAAAGCTAAATATCCCAAAGGTACCAAAATTTATTTACACCAGAGCTCCTGGACTCCGGAACAAGATAGCCCCCAATGTGCCAGACCCCCCCAAGAAACCGCCCACTTTTTTGGATGGATCAGGGTTTCATCACTGTAACAGATGCAAAGCATGTAAAATAACGAGACAACCAGGCACTAGCAAAAAACTAACCCATTTCCAATCATGTGCAAATAAAAGAACTCATAAGATTAAACCCCTTATAACGTGTGACTCTGAATATGTCACTTACGTACTACAATGCCCATGTCCTATGCAATATGTAGGGCGTACCACGAGAAAGCTCAAAGTACGCATAAATGAACATTTGACCAATATTAAGAAAAAATTTCCCAACCATAGTGTGCCCAGACACTTTGAGAGATATCACAATAGTGATCCTTCACTGTGCAAGTTCTATGGAATAGATAGAGTATCAAGACATTGGAGAGGGACGGATATGAAAAAAGCAATATCTCAAAATGAGACTAAGTGGTTATATACATTGGACACGATGCAACCTTTAGGGATGAATATAGATTTAGACCTGAATTGCTTCTTGTCCAATGAATAGTTAACTGAGGGAAGGATAATTATAACTAGATGAAAAATTAAGTCGTTTTTATCTACTGTCAACGGTGTTGGGGGGAACTGGCAGGATAATTGTGACAGATTTTGTGCTGTGAGATGGAGGGATTGTTATCGCCCGTCTGTGGAGTGGGTGATCAAAAGATCTGTTCAGATTGCCCCATATGGATTATATCCCATGTATTAACATTTGGTAAAGAGTTAATTAATAGAAAATACACTCATGCATAGAATGGAGGCAGGAGATATATATATAAACTGTCTGGAGTGAACATACCATATGTAGTGACATCTTGTGGACCGTATGAGTAATACAGACGCCATATCCCATAGAGAATAATATAAAATTCAATAAATTTAAAAGCAATATGCCACAACAACCAGTTTGTGAGCAGTGAATGGTTTTATATAAAAGTTGATCTAATGACCAAATAGATATATACATCTGCATCTAGGTAATTAAAATAGTCAAATGTTGATTGAGAGGGTGATTTATAAGCTATCCCATCTTACTATATGAAAGATGTGGTTCCATAGATAGTAAGACACAATAGTGACATCTTGTGGATTTAATGAGTACTGCAGATTCTATACGCCATAGAAAAATAAAATAAGCCAACATATAGTTTTTTAATTATAGTTGGTGGTTAGACATGGGCAGGTTTACCTCCGCCCTTTACTAATCAAATAAGACAGAAAAAATCTGTGCCTATTACAAAGATTTATATTAGTCCCAGGATTAGACGTTGAAAAGTTATTTATTTAAAAAGTTATGCAAATGAAGTCCCATATTGAATTAATACCCAGAAATATAAAATAAAGCCCCGTCTGGAGTCAGGGATTAATGAGGCAAAGTAAGATCTAAAACCTAGATAATTTATATTCCTAATGTGGGGGTTAATACTTATCCATTATGTATAGATTTTTTTCAGCTGTGTTGTGAGCTTAACTGGGACTGAGGCTGTGCACACACTAAGTCGTCATTGGTTGGCCACTAATGAGGATCAGTATATTAATCAGGTTATTCAGTGATCAGGTACGCCACCCTGAAGACGTGACAAACACGAAACGTACGTCGGTAGGCGGTACCTGATCACTTTGTATCTTTGGATGCACTATTGCTGGACTTCCTGTGATATTGGCTCCGGCTGTCTGGTGAGTGGAACGCACGCTAGAGACGCACGCCAGGAGGGAAGGATCCGCTGCTCCATCGAATCTTTTAACATATCGCAAGTAGCCTCAGTGCCGGGTAGGCACTGGAAAATGTAAGTGAGCAATTGGCTGCTGTGTTTTTTTTATGCTATTTTTTAAATAAAACGTTATTACGCTATGAGGTGCGCCTCTCTTTATATTCCCACATATGTTTCCAATCCATTCCATCTGAGCTGGTCTGATAGAGGGAAGAGAGCCCTTGAGTGAGGGTGTGTCACTCAGTGTACAGGCACAATCCTGTGAAAGCGCATTTGATTGCTTCTAAACAAAGTAATCAACTCCATTTGGTAAGAGGCCATTTAATACTGCTGGTTCTCACATTGGGTGGATCGAGAATTTGTCTGGTGATGGTGCACAAGCTATATCTACAGGAGTGATTGTGGCGTTTTGCAGCAAGGACTACTATATGAACTTTGCGTTATATCAATTAACACTGTCTAATTTATATTAATATTTTTCACGTTTTTTGGATGCACCCAAGATATTGGGATTATTTGCCAATTTTGTTGGCTTGCACTTTTTATATACTACATGAACTTTGCGTTATATCAATTAACACTGTCTAATTTATATTAATATTTTTCACATATTTTTCACGTTTTTTGGATGTACCCAAGACATTGGGATATTTGCCAAATTTGTTGGTTTGCACTTTTTATGTATTATTGTTTGTATAAACACACTCTAACCAATTTTTATTATTCACATTATAATGGTTGTAATGTATGAGTAACCAAATGTGGTTCACTATTATCACTTTAAATAGTTATTAATTAGCTTAGTTCATGGTAGATCTATATTGTGTCTGCACACCTTTTTTCAATATGTCAGTAAACAGTGATGGCGCCACACGTGTGAGGTATCACCACACATGTCAACAAATGAGTGAGAGCCTTAATTCATTGTTAACTTTAAGCTGATAACCTGTAAAGGCTTTTACAGCACCACCTATGAAAAATTGTAGGTACCATAGTTTGTCGCCATTTTGCAGGCATGTGCAACTTTGAGTCTTGACATAGTTGGTATCTTATTTACTCAACGTGACATCTTTTAGATTTTATCAAAAATGAGTATTAGATTATATGCACTAAAATTCAATTTAGTGCATTTTTTCCTGAAAAATTGCATTTGGTAAATGGCTGTGTAATAAAGGTAAAAGTGCAGTGCTAAAACTTCAAGGGAACAAAAACCATTGGATGGATCTCACAATGAACAATACAAACAATGTGGAACGCTAATTGAATAGATACACAGTGATTATGCATGAAAAAGATTCAAAAAGAAACAAAAAATTAAATAAACATAAAGTTCACGAGTGAAATTAAAAACCAAAAAACGTGGTGAAACCAAATGACCCTTGAAGGGACATACGCCAAGTGTTCATAACATCATTTTGACATCAAAATAGTGGATAGATGATGAGACAATATGTGAAGGTGAGTAATCCATCACCGATAGGATGAAGGCTTACCAGATGGTTTGTACGTCCTATGAGTCAAACAAGCTTGTGTTGGCGAACGCCAAAGTTGGAAACATCAGATCCGGAGACCTTTGGCGAATGAGCCAGGTCTTCAAGCGGTCATTAGGGTAGTAGTCTCCATGGAAGGTATTTTGAAGGCTAGTCCTCTGATGTTAGAGGCAAAACTTAGAATGTCGTTTCTTTGAAGGAAGAACACCTAATCCAATGATCAGGACTTCACAACTGCCTCTCAATGATTGGTGAGGTCCCTGTGGTTGGGTTCCTGTGTCTGCACACTTCCTGGAACCACTGTAAGATTCTTTATGCTTCAGCTGCAGGAAGCGTTCAAAAGATTTTCAGGAATTTAGAGATCCTGGCCCACAAAGCTGACAGTGAGTTGTAAAGTCCTGATCATTGGATTAGGTGTTCTTCCTTCAAAGAAACAACATTCTAAGTTTTGTCTCTAACATCTGAGGACTAGCCTTCAGAGCTGACAATCCAACTGGACTGGAAGCTACTTCTTTTTCTGGAGTCGAATTAAAATAATCTCTGGATCAGCACTTTCTCATCCTTGTCACAACTAACGTCCGTCAGGAATCTATCCATCTTTCTTTATGAAAATACCTTCCATGGAGACTACTACCCTAATGACCACTTGAAAACCTGGCTCATTTGTCAAAGGTCTCCGAATCTGATGTTTCCAACTTTGGTGTTCACCAACACAAGCTTGTTTGACTCATAGGACGTACGTCCTTTTTAGCTCAAACCATCTGATAAGCCTTCATCCTATTACAGATTACTCACCTTCACATATTGTCTCATCATCTATCCACTATTTTGATGTCAAAATGATGTTATGAACACTTGGCGTATGTCCCTTCAAGGGTCATTTGGTTTCACCACGTTTTGGGATTTTTATTTCACTCATGGAATTTCTCTTTATTCTTTTTCATGCTTAATCACTGTTTATTTATTCAATTAGAGTTCCACATTGTTTGTATTGTGAGATCCATCCAATGGTTTTTGTTCACTTGAAGTTTTAGCGCTGTGTTATATGCTGTGTTTTATTTTAGGGCATAGCTCGGTATTATATTTGTAATTTTTGTAAATGGCGTGTAGTGTAAAGAAATTGCAGCTACCGCTATTTTATTCTTCAGGGCCTCTGCTTTCAGAAAATATATAATGTTTTAGGTAATTTTCTAGAAAAAAAAATGCTGATTTGAACATGGTGTGAAAAATATAATAATGCCCCAAAGATCAAGTGGTTAAAGGGAACCTAGCACCACAGGAGCACTTTTACTTAATAGAACTTATGCTTACCTTTCCAGCAGCCCATGTGTTGAAGAGCCAGCATATTTCCCCCTTAGCCGCTGTAAGCATTTGACTAATTGGGAATGATCGAATGTCATAAGACATGGTTCCTCCTGCTGAATTGTATGTCCTGTGGTGAAGTATGAACAGGTGGAAGGAACCTTGCAGCTTTCCTGCGAGTTCGCTGCTCTTTGCCATAGACTTCGATTATATCTTGAGGGTGTAGCGCAATTTCAGAAAGCACAACAAACCCACAGGTTAAAATAGAAGTGCGCTTCCCTGGTTTGAGGTCGAGGATCACATCAAAGGGCTCTAAGGGCTACAGGTTCAGCACCCCTGTTGTAGAGTATTTTCTATTTATTCAGTCATGAAATTTACATTTCAGTTTTGACACTCAGCACCTGTCTGGCAGGGCAGGAGATCTTATTTTTCTCTCCTGTAGATAAAGAACACAACTAGGTTTTTTTCCTTCCGCCCAGCCTGTGACTGGACAGTGGAGGGAGAAGCAGCACACTCATGAGATCATCTCTTTGTCACTCTGATCTCTCTGCCTATCATGAATGAAAAGCGTACCTTAATTGAAATCTTCAGTTGTCTGTCCCTTGGATAACCCCCACAACTGTGATCTTCTGGTGCTATGGAAGTTAATACGAACAGCTACCAGTGCATGGAGGAGGTAGATCTTTCATTCATTCATTCCTCCATTCATAGAGCGCTTCTCATTGTGAAAACCAATATTACAGCTTCTAAGAATGTTTAGCTTGGTCGGTTAAAAAACATCCGGCAATGTGAACGAGCGCAGCGACTCCAGCCGCTGTCACTCTCCTCATTGGACAGGTTGATAGCAGCCATTGGCTCCTGCTGCTGTCAATCAAATCACATGACAATGGATCAGGGCGGAGTCCCACTGCCTGTGTGAATGGACGCAGCAGCAAGACTTGGGAGCGAGCCCACAGGGGAGCCCTCAGGAAAAGCAGCTTTCCGTGGGGCACCCAATGAAGAGGAGGGGCCTGGAGCACCAGCGGGGAACCCCAGATAAATAGGATCAGGGCTGCACTGTGCAAAACCATTGCACAGAGCAGGTAAGTATAACATACATGTTTGTTATTTTTATTTAAAAAATAAATAAAAATTGAAAGTTTACAACTACTTTAAGAGACCCCTTGGGAGCAAATGAGCAAAGTTCATTGTTAGAGTTTACATATACTCTAAAGATTAATGTGTAAGGACCACATAACAGGATATAACAATCATTGCCTTTATATGTTATGCATGACTTGAGAGAAGGCATAGATTCTTATTTTAACCCAACGGCCAAGAAAGAAGTGGAACTGAAAGTCTGTTTTAAACCTAAAATAATGCAGGCGGTGTGCACTCAGGCAAAAACACCATTATCATGTAAGGTTTGAAGACAAATGTTTTAAAAAAGTAGTAGGAATTTAAAAGAGGGGAAAAAAAAAAATATTTTAGGCTTCACACATTTGAAGCTCTTAATGCTAAATTAAGAGTAGATTAATTCTTAATACATCTGTGATGTATAAAATCTACTGAGCAGCTCAACAGCTCCAAGACACTTTGTTCTGTTTGAAAACAGAGCATAGAAATCCAAACACATGTAACACATGTAACACATGTAACACATGTAGCACACCGCTCAGGCAATTCAGTGAAACAGATGACAGCTGTGGGTGCTCACCTCAGTTCACCACCGTGGATGCAATATAGGAAAAACAGGAAATAGTGGGACACCACAGACATAGTCAAAGTTCTTTAAAGATATTTATTGGAATCCAACCAGGCAATTACACAAGGTATACAGATATGTTGACGCGTTTCACTCAAGCTTATGAGTAAGCGCAAGTAACTTGAGTGAAACGCGTTTTTCCTAAATTGCAAACAGAGCAGCCAGGGATTTCACTCATCAATACCAGACTCTTATCCTGGGATGAGGGTCTCATAGAGATGTTAATGGGGGGCCCCACAAAAAAAAAAAACAGAATACCATACCAGGTCTGGTGGCATGTGCCCCCCCCCCCCACTTCCTGAACCAAACCAGGGCAGGCCACATGTATGAACATGAAGGGTACCTTGCCAGAAGCACATTGTTTCTATATTAAAAGTCCGGCTAGCCACACTACTGGAATCACACTTATTTAAATTAATTCATAAAATCAAAAGCAGTACAATATACTACAGACAGCGGAGGGAATAAAAGTTGACTTACGCGTTTCATGCTAAACTAGCGCTTAATCATAGCTATGATTAAGCACCAATTTTTTGTGAAATGCATTGGAAATCTTTTATTCATTCCGCTGTTTGTATTATGTACTGCTTTTGATGTTATGAGCGAATTCTAAAAAGGTGATTGCAGTAGTGCAGTCCTCTGGAGTTTTCTTCTATTATACGTGTCAGCTGCGAGCTGGACTGGCACATGCATAGTGTGTTAGCGGCGGAGTTGAGGCAGAACGACCTGGAGCTACAATATGTCACATTGGCGCTATGTTGATGAGGGCAAAGGACTCATCCCAAGATTTACACCCATCAGCATAACATGATGTCTAACAGATTCAGGTCATAAACTATGGCCAACCATGATTGATGTGGATCTACATCGCTGGACAATGTAAGCCCACCTGTCAGTGTTAAATGGTTTGTCTCAGCCCTCTAATGCCGCGTACACACGGTCAGAATTTCCGATGGAAACAGTCCGATGGGAGCTTCTCATCGGATTTTCCGACCGTGTGTATGCTCATCGGTCTTTTTCTGTCAGAATTTCCGACGGACTTTGGATTGAGAACCTGTTCTTAATTTTTCCGACGGAAAACCTTTCTATCGGATTTTCTGATCGTGTGTACGCAATTCCGACACGCAAAATTCCGACGCATGCTCGGAAACTATGCGACGCATGCTCAGAAGCATTAAACTTCCCTTTTATAGTGCAGTCGAACGTGTTTTATGCTGCTGTGTTATTGACCATCGGAATTTGGTGTGACCGTGTGTAGGCAAGACAGTTTGAGCGAAATTCCGCCGGAATTCCGACGGTAAAACCATCAGAGCTTTTTCCGACGAGAATTCCGACCGTGTGTATGCGGCATAAGGCTACGTTAGATGTGACTAACATTGCTGCACCTGTGAAAAGCTTTACAGAGGTGTTAGACAGTGAGGAGGAGATATATTACCTTCTCACCTTCTGTTTAACCCAGTAAATACTGCACAGCCATGCTAAAACCGCGGGCATTACACATGGTTGCAGGGCAGTTGCGCCTTCAGTGGGTCACGTTGGCTAAAGCTACAGGATCATTTTTGCTGCAACTGTAAAGCATCGCGGCCATGGCATGTGTAACCCCCCCACCTGGCTGCCTTGGAAGCTTAACAGGGAAGGGAGATGGGGGGTGTTGGTAAAAATGCAGCCCAACCGCCTATTTTTTCCCCTTCAACTGCAAGAGTAAACAAGTTCCTAACTGTCACTTTTACTGGACAGCTTTGTCTGTGAAAGGTAGTTGTAACATAACAGACTTACTGGTTGGATCACCGGGTAAAAATAAAAAGGTAAAAGCCTAAAAAGAAAAGAAAACAATTGCAGCCACCACACCAACTGCCAAGCTGCAATACATTTTAGTTTTTTTAGGGGTTAATACCAATTTACAACAACCCATGTATCCAAGAAAGTGCTTAAAGGAAGTGGAAATATATTGTCAGCAGATTCTCACAGAAAATGGAGAAGCTCTTTTTTTCAAGAATGCTTTTTCACAATGATAAATAAACATTGTGACAATCTGATCAGATGGTTAGAAGGAAGTAAATTCATCAAACAATGAGTAAAACAACATTTCTAATTTTTATTACAAAAATGCTTGCCATATATATCTGTTGCCACAGTATTTCCTCTGGAAATATGTTTACTGGTAGTAAACATTACTATACTCAACATGTAGAACAGTAATTTAACTGAAATTAGACTTGCAGTAGACAATACTGAAATGCAACATTAAGCCTAGGTTCACATTGATGCGATTTGGCATGCAACTTGAATTGTCAAATTGCATGCCAAATCGGCGGCTATTGCCAGCAATGGCACCGTCCGAATTGATGCGATGCTTACTTTGCGGCACCGCACTGATAGCCAAAAGTCGTTTCTTTGCTACTTTTGGTGACCTTGGGTGTGATTTCCATAGATATCTGTGCATGAACCCGCACTGATGTCTCTGAAACCCCCCCTGAATTCGGACTGACATGTGGGTATGAAATTATGTGAGTTTTGTATGGTAAAATACTAGCTTACAATATAATCTAGGATGGTTTAGTGATTTATTTTTATTTTTTTTAGCTTTGGCTAGAATGTTGAGGGGCTAGAACCACTGTCAGTTTTTTTTTTTTTTTTTTGCACCTTGTTTGTGAAATTCACATTCTATAATTGCCCTGATTACCAATGTCATTGGGAAAGTAAGGCCACTTTCACACTGAGGCGCTTCTAAACTGCCAGTAAAAACAATGAGCGCTTTTGAAGCGCTTTTCAGGTGCTTTTGAAGAGCTTTCCATTAATTTCAATGGGGAGGGGAGTTTTTCACAGCCCTGCCAGCACACTGCCCCAGTGTGAAAGCGTTCATTGATTTTAATGGAAATAAGTTTTCGTGAGCTTTTTAGGCGCTGTTTTTAGCGTGAAAGCGACTGAAAAGCGCCTGAAAAGCGCCTCAGTGTGAAAGTGGTCTAAGGGTAAATCCAATATTTTGAGTTTCCACCAGGACAGGAATAGAGAGAAAATCTTCTATTGGAGTAACCTCTTTCTGTGACGATCTGAGAGGATTTCTCACACATTGGAAAGATATCATCTCACCTGAGTGAGCACAGATAAGACACAGATGGCCAAAAAAACTGACAGTTGGTTTCACCCTCTCCTAGAAATGCCTTTAGTCACACTTTAAAGCTGGAGTTTAACTCAAAAAGTTCCCTACAGCTTTAGTCACATCACATACTTGTAATAAAGTATGTCCCATGTTGGGCAGGCAGCTGGATCCTGGAGAAATCTTCCCTACCTATCCCAACGCACCTTCAGTGTCACTTACAATTCTACTTCCTCCTTTCCTCTTCCCTTCTCCATCTGGGTCCCCCAAGGTTCTGTTATTGGACCTTTCTTATTTTTAATCTACACCTCTTCCCTGGGTCAGCTGGGTCACGGCTTCATTTCTATACCGACGACACCCAAATCTATCTCTCCACCCCTCAACTCACTCCATCAGTCTCCTCACGCATCACTAACTTACTAACAGACATATCTGTCTCAATGTCATACCACTTCCTCAAACTCAACTTGTCCAAAACCAAACTCATAATATTTCCTCCCCCGCGTCTCTCTTCCCCTGACTTATCTGTCAAGAGCAATGGCACAACCATCCACCCATCCCCACATGTCAACGTGCTAGGTGTTATCCTGGACTCTGAACTCTCCTTTCGGCCCCACATCCAATCCCTTTCCAAAGCTTGTCGCCTCAACCTCCGTCCCTTTCTAACCAATGAAACCACAAAGCTCCTGATTCACTCCATGGTTATCTCTCAACTTGACTACTGCAACTCCTCCACATTGGCTTACCTTTAGACTATCCCCCCTTCAGTCCATCGTGAATGCTGCTGCCAGACTCATTCACCTTACAAACCGCTCAGTGTCTGCTACCCCTCTCTGCCAATCCCTCCATTGGCTGCCACTCGCCCAACAAATTAAATTCAAAACACTAACAATAAGTTACAAAGCCATCCACAACTCTGCCCCCATCTACATCACTAGCCTAGTCGCAAAATACCAACCGAATCGCCCTCTTCGTTCCTCCCAAGACCTCCTGCTCTCTAGCTCCCTCTTCACCTCCTCCTATATCCGCCTCCAGGAATTCTCCTGAGCCTAGCCCAGCCTCTGGAATTCCCTACCCCAATCTGTCAGACTGTCTCCCAATTAATCCACTTTTAGGCGATCCCTGAAAACTTTCCTCTTCAGAGAAGCCTATCCTGCCTCTGTCTAACAACTGCACTTCTATTTTTTCCATTAACTCATCCCCCACAGCTATTACCCTTTTGTATAACTTGACCCTCCCTCCTAGATTGTAAGCTCTAACGAGCAGGGCTCTCTAAATCCCCCCTGTATTGAATTGTATTGTAATTGTACTGTGTGCCCTAATGTTGTAAAGCGCAAACTGTCTGCGCTATATAAATCCTGTATAATAATAATAATAATCTTCCCTGCAGGGATGCCTGTCCTCTTCCTGTCTCTGAACTTATGGCACTGCAACAGTTAACAATTGTGGCTCTTCAGGCAGAAAACAGTACAGTACAAATGATCCAAAAAGGGACATTAAGAAAAGTTATTTCATGGATTACACTGCTTTTAACACAATGTGTCAGTGTGGGGAGAGAATCCTGAGACTCTACCTCATTCATAGATCGTGAAATAATCAGTGTAATCAATGAAAGAACTTTTCTCATTGGAAGAGGGAGGAAAGAGTGTATCCACACGGGACCATCTGTACTACTTTTCTGCATGAAGACCCAAAGTTGTTTAAACCACAGTACCAGAAGTCCAGAGCCAGGAACAGCACATACTGTACATCCCTCCAGGATCCAGCTGCTTGCACATCATGGGACATCGTTCATTACAAATGATGTGACTAAAGCTGTAGGGAATTTTTATTTTCTTTGTTAAACTACAGCTTTAGATAAGCTCATAGATTTCACATCAGTTTTTAGGTGTTTCATTTAAGTATAGTGCTTTAGCAGCCTCTGCTGCATGTAATATAGACATGTGTTGTTATGGCCTATGTCCCTAATTAGGTTTAGCATATTGTGGCGGACCACTTGGGATTTATTGGGCTAGTTATGTGTATTCCATTCGCCCATTGTGGTTTTAAGGTTGAGTGCCATGTAGACCACGGCCCCTGTAGGTCATTCATCCGATCCCCATTAGCGTGTAGGTGCCTTGTGGCAGGGGAATTTGGGGAATCTTCTAGGCCCTAGAAGATCCAGCTCCTTTTGGGAGGACCACCTTATAAATTTAGAGGGAGGGATTTAGTTATTCTTTGTGCAGGAGGGCTACGGGTTGTAGTGGATTGTTTGGTATTGTGGGGTGAGGGACTTGGGATTTGTGATGCTGTGTATTTTTGGTATGTTCGTATACAATGAACTTCGTATACAATGAACTTTTTTTTAGCAGGAAAGAGAACAGCTTCTGAGTAGTTTTTGCCATCCAAAATATAAACTGCTGAAAGTCTAGTTTCACTATGACTTTAGTTCGTAGACAAAGTGCACAGAAACAAAGAACTATGAAATATGCCAGTGTAACAGAAGGGCTGCCTGTAATAAAAGTGGACGTCATATGACCTGACATTTGCATGCATCTGGCCTACAGTATCATTCTGAATGACAAACGGGCCTCACTCCCATTTTTTTCAAAGGATGCTGGTGCTATCTGCAGGCTACGAGTATAGAGGAGCAGAGTAAGAGTGAGTATTAAAGTGGTTGTAAAGTCACATCTGTTATACTATTTTATCCTCTCTGTTTTAGGAACATATTAAATACAGTGCGTGTGTTTTTTTTATTTTATTATAAATACCATCTTTGACCAGCTCTGCTGTGTGGTCTCTCTGCTCTCCTTCTTGATCTAAGGACTACAATGGGAGGGGCTGAGATTCCCCTCTGATGTAAGCTAGCAGAGGGAGGACATGTGACCACACAGCAGCCCTGGGCAAAGAAATTTAGCTTTATCATTTAAAAAAAAAATACACACACTGTACTTAATATGTTCCTGAAACAGAGAGGATAAAAGTATATCATAGATGTTACTGTACACTTTACCAAAGGGAAGCAGCAGCTGCAGCAGAATACTCAATTAAAGCAAGAAGAGAGGGGGGGGGTGGAGATCGGCTCACACAGACTACGAAAATGACAGGGAGAGAGGGAGGGGGAGATGTAGAGACGCTAAGGAGAGAGCAGGATGATGAAGACACGTAATCTGACCACGCTATCAGGGATCAGCAACCATAAGCGTGGTTAGTACACACAGGAACAGGCAGGATCAACCAGGTATTGTGCAACATGGAAAGGGACAATTGACACGGCAAAAGCACTGTGATATATCTCCTGCCTTAAAGGGACAGGAGCTTATTTTTATTTTTTATTTTTTTTAGGTTACAACCACTTTAAACATGATACTTCCAAAATAGACTTCATCACTGGAATGCATATGCAACTGGGAAACTATCAAAACCCTGGAGGTGGAATCAGGGCATAGAATTCTTCAGAATTAATTTACCAACAAAATATCACCACTAGACACATTCACAGTACTAATCCAACAAGCTATCACTAAACACATTAGTAATACAATTCCACTAATATAATAAACATGATAATAATACCATGCTAACAAGATATTTCCACTAGACATGCCAAAAATACTATTTGAACAAAATACCACTGCTAGACATTTTAGCAGTAAGATCCTAACAGTATTAATTTCTAATATATTATCATTTGAACTTTTTAACAATATTACCACTAAACACAACAAAAATAGTATTACAGCAAGATAGAAATAGAAATAATAATTACCGTATATCCCAACAGATATTACTACTAAAGATATAAACATTATTACAAGATTAGACTTTATATTAATACTATTCCAGCAAGATATTACCACTAAAATTAATGGTATTATCACCACATCAAAATAGTATTACAGCAAGATATTTAGACACAAAAGTTGTACTATTCCAGCAAGATATTACTACTAAATGCATGAACATTTTTGCAAGATATTAGACATTATATTAATACTTTTCCAACAAGATATTACTACTAAATATATCAACTATATTAATTCAACAAGATGTTAGACATAATATTAAAAACAACATGTGAACAAGATATTACCACTAAACACATCAACAATATTATTACAGCAAGATATTAGACATAATATTAAATTAATAATACTATTCTTGCAAGACATTAACCACTAAACACAAGATATTCGGCACATACTATTCCAAGAAGATATAACCTAGAAACTCATCAACAATTTATAACAAGATATTAGACACATTGATTTTCTGCAAACATTGCCTTAAGAAAGTCTCTCGGTTTTTTTTTTTTTTTTCTGCCTCTACCCTCTATGTTATCCTACGTGTCCTTGCATCTTTGCACACAGACATTTACAAGCATTCAGAGGCAGAAAAAAACCCCAGTGCTAGTACATTCAGAGAGTGTTTTGCTGCAAAAAAACTTCCCAACGCAGATAAATGCACCTAAACGCGCTTGAGCGCTATGTTTTACGTTTAGCGCTTAAAGCAGAGGTCCGCCCACTGCTGCAAAAATAAAGAGCCAGCAACTACACATACTGCAGCTGCTGACTTTTAATAATAGGACACTTACTTGTCCTGGAGTCCAGCGATGTCAGCACCGCAGCTGATGTTTCCTACTGCGCATGCGCGAGGCACCCGCTGCGCTCTCCTACTGGCCTGGCGGCGGGGGAGGGAGGGGGGAGCCGAGCGGTGATGTCAATGGCCGCGGCCGAGACTCACGGCAGCAGGGACAGGATACTTGTCCAAGACAGGTATCCACCCCCCCCCCCAAAGGTGGCAAATGTGGCACCAAAGGGGGGGGGGGAAACAAATGAGCGGAAGTTCCAATTTTGGGTGCTTTAATTTCAATGGCCAGAAGGAATAATCATTCCTTCTGGCCAATGGAATGAATGAACACCCAGACGCTCGACACACCTAAATGTCCCTAAACACACTTGCAGAATGTGGCTTTAGGTGCATTTTTAACACTGCTTTTTCCTCCCCTGGAGCAAAGTTGTCCAAAAATAAACGTCCTGTGCGCATGAGGCCTCATAGTATAATTGAAGGCAAAACATTTTAAATCAGAGCAGAGAGGTATTAGAACACCTGTCAGGTTTTTATTGCTGTCTATGTCTCCATTAAAGAGATTTATTCCCCATTTGTCCAGGTGACCATTATTAAAAAGTGAAAGAACATCAAACTTTGAGTGGTCACCAGAACCGGAATAGAAAAATCTTCCAATAGGGACTAGTTACTCTGTTAACGCTGAGATTTTCCTCACTTTGAAGGATTTCCTCTCACTTCCTGCTTCAGCCATGGGACAGGAAGTGAAGGAAAATCTCCCAAATGGGACACAGTTGGCAAAAAAAAACCTGACAGGATTTATTACCCTTCCTTATGCCTAGTACACACGGGCTGAATGTCAGGAGACATTGGTCGGTTCAAAAAATAAAATAAAATGGTGGACATTCTGCCCGTGTGTATGTCAGCCGGTCTGACAGAAGCCAGCTGTTTGTACCAGCATACTGGGAATTGATTTGTAAAATGCATGTCTGAAATGAACTGGTGCTGAGGGTTGTTGTAGCTATATTGATACATCTACAACAACACATTTGAGTGTTATCTGTAATATGCAATACTTCTTTTATTTGCAGTAACAGTTACACTTTTAGGACAAGTTTTCAGCTTTTAGGGGTTTCTATCGTCCTCTTGAATGGGGAATGGGGGGTGAGAGTCACAGAGGTGGGAATGGTCATAAACCTATTTGACAGCGATTTTGAATTCTGGAGGTCCACATTCAGTCATTCTGGGGAATTAACAAACCTTCCCGTGACTGTCAGAAGTGGCGTGTGCCACATTAACAGAGTAGTTAGGCCCCCTTCACACTGGGGCGGGGAGCCGCGGTGACGGTAAAGCAGCGCTATATTTAGCGCTGCTTTACCGTCGTTTTAACCGCGGTATTCGGCCGCTCGCGGTGCGGTTTTACCCCCCGCGAGCGGCCGAAAAAGGGTTAAAGACCCCCGCAGAGCGCCACCGTAGCGGCGCTTTGCGGCGGTAGTGCCGCGGTTTCCCATTTAAATCAATGGGAAGGAGCGGTATAGGAACGGTGAACACACCGCTCCTATACCGCTCCTATACCGCTCCAAAGATGCTGCTAGCAGGACTTTTTTTGCCGTCCTGCTAGCGCACTGCTCCAGTGTGAAAGCCCGCCGGCTTTCACACTGGAGTTAAAGGGGCCGGATTGTTTCAGGCGGTGAACAGGCGCTATTTTTAGCGCTGTACCACCTGAAAAAACGCCCCAGTGTGAAAGGGGCCTTAGACCTGTTTCAGGTCAATCTACACCACCTGCACCAGTTTTTATTTCAGAAATAGAAACATGCGGTAGAACAATGTAAAACCATTAGAATCATAGTTCTTTAAAAGGGGTTGTAAACCTTCGTGTTTTTTTTCACCTTAATGCATCCTATGCATTAAGGTGAAAAAACTTCTGACACTGACCGGCCCCCCCTTTAACTCACCTGAGCCCGTTCGTTCCCTCGGTGGAGACGCGTTGTACCTCTCTGCCCGGGGTTCTCAGCTCTTGATTGGATAGATTGATAGCAGCGCAGCCATTGGCTCCCAATGCTGTCAATCAAATCCAATGACACGGGGGGGCAGGGCCGAGTCCGGCATTCAGTGTCTATGAACGCAAATTCTGGACTCAGGAGCGTGCCCGCAAAGTAACCCCCAGGGAGATCGCTTCTCCTAGGCGGTTTATCAATGCCAGGAGGAGCCGCGAGCGCTGCCGGGGGACCCCAGAAGATGAGGTTCGGGGCCACACTGTGCAAAACGAACTGCACAGTGAAGGTTAATATGATATGTTTGTTATTTAAAAAAAAAACAAAAAACAAAACGAAGGTTTACAACCACTTTAAAGCGGAGGTTCATACAAAAGTTGAACCTCCGCTTTTCGGAACCCTCTCCCCCTCCGGTGTCCCATTTGGCAGCTTTCAGGGGGGAGGGGGGTGCAGGTCTAAGACAGGTATTTGCACCCACTTCCGGGCATAGACTCCCACAGTCTACGCCTCTTCCTGTCACCCCGCACTGTCTGCTGGGACACACGCGGGTCCCAGGAGATAGCAGGGGCCAGTTAGGACGCGCAGAGCGACTCGCGCATTCGCAGTAGGGAACCGGGAAGTGAAGCCACAACGCTTCACTTCCTGATTCTCTCACGGCAGCAGCTGCCGAGAGCCAATCGATTGATCGGCTTCGGCTGCCGACATCGCTGGACCCTGGGACAGGCAAGTGTCCATTTATTAAAAGTCAGAAGCTGCAGTATTTGTAGCTGCTGACTTTTAATATATTTTTTTTTTTAGGTGGACCACCTCTTTAAGTTGAAGCTGATGCTTTGTCTCCAACCAAATTTCAGATTAAGAGGATTACAACATATTGGCCTTGTTCTGTGACATATTTTGGGACTTCTTTAAATCCATCATGTAAAAATGATTTCTAGATGTGCAAGCCATTTTGATATCTTACATACTACCGTAAATATAGGGGCCAATAGACACCTTGGAAATCTCTACTGGATAAGACATTATTATTTGCAGAAACGGGCTTGTTCATAGTAACAGGTTAATTAGTAATTACAATTATAATTTCCAAGCCAGTAATTTAATTTGTCCAGTGACTCATGCACATGATCTATGTTGATGACTTACGAGACATTACACTTGGAGTTGTGAAATTGCATCTACTTAATGACAGAAGCCTGCAAACCTGGAGGCGCAGTCTCCCAGTTCCCTGAAGACGCTTGCAGAATGTGTATTCACAGCAGCTGGAATTATTTAATGCTCAACTCAGTGTAAACACAAACTTGCATGGCACCCCACACTGCAAGCGTTAAATGTTCATTAATTATAGGGGTAGAGGAACATCCTGAATTTTTATCCATCTATGGTTGTTCCTGCTCGACAGAAGTCAATCCAATGAAAGGGCAGCTTACTGTCATCGAGTCAAATACACATTCTGCATTCTGTAATAAATCAAAATGTGCTTGATAGGATTTTGAGGACACCTATCCAAAAGTTTAAGTTGAACTAGAAATGGGTCTTTCAACGCGGGAAGGATCCTAAGTACACAAGCAAATTATATATATATATATATATATATATATATATATATATATATATATATATATAAAATACCTGTTGATATTTTGATATTTTTGTTGAATAAAAAAAAGAAAATGCTAATTTTTCTTTTAACCTTTTCATGAAAGCTCTGTAGCCAAATGACGGCTACAGCCACACATTGCTGGAAGGGCATCATATGACGTCCTCCCGTGATCGCGCTTCCTGCGCGCCCCCTGTGGCAAGCATTGGCAGTGATCTGAGATTGCTGTGTTCTTCAGACACAGCTGATCAAAGATTGGGGTAAAAAGCCAATCACAGCGGCTTTTTACCATGTCACCAGCTGTGTCCAATCACAGCTGATCACAGTGTAAACAGGATTTTCCGGTTATCGGCATTCCTCTCCTCACGCTGACAGCATCAGTGCCGCTTTATCAGTACAGCCTGTTAGTGCCCATCAGTGCAGCATGTCAGTGCCCATCAGTGAAGCCTCATCAGCGCACATCAGTGAATGAGAAAAATTACTTATTTACAAAAACAGAAAAACGTATTTTTTTTTCAAAATGTTCAGTCTTTTTTTGTTTGTTTAGCAAAAAATAAAAAACCCAGTGGTTCATAAATACCACCAAAAGGAAAGGTGTGATAGGGACATATCCTGGGAGACCAATGGGAGGAGGCTCTGGAGGCAGTGCGGGGGTGCTCTCTTAATGTCTCACAGAGACTGTCGCAATTATACATTCTGTTGACAGTCCACCGTACCCCACTCAGGCTACATTACATGGGCAAGGGAAGGGGATCACCGCTCCAGGTGGAAATGTGGGTCTAGAACTCTCTTCGGAACTGGAACACCAGGTGCTGGCTAAGCATATAGCAACATAAGGCAAAAAGGAAGTTCTGGACAGCCGCATGGAATATAGCCTTTATTTGTAAAAAGTCCAACAAATACAATCTACAGCAACAAAACGGGACAAACAATCTGACGAGTTTCACACTAAACAGTGCTTAGTCATAGCTACAACTATGACCAAGCACTGTTAAGTGTAAAACGCTTCAGTTCGTTTGTCCCATTTTTTTTGCTGTAGATTGTATTTGTTGGACTTTTTACAATAAGGCTATATTCCGTGCGGCTGTCCAGAACTTCCTTTTTGACTCATATTACATTAAATGTAACAGGAATGTAGAGGACTTAATACGCTTGCTATGGAGGTGCCCAAAGCTTTATCGCTACTGGAATGTTGCTACCACGGTGAACTCTTGTCAGATTTCCATAGACATGGATCCTAAACATTGTATACCAGGTTTGCTTGATGCTGTAATACCAGACAGGTATGTTAAAGAGGCCGCATTCAGAGCATTGTTTCAGGCTCACAGGCTCATTTTACTTCATCGGACTTCCAGTACTCCCCCTTCACCTCAAATGTGGCTTGCACAGATGGGCACAACGTTGAGGTTAAAAAGCTGATATATCAGCATAGGGGCAGCTTTTCCAAATTTGAGAAGGTATGGGGTAGCTGGTTGGCTACTCCTGGTTTGGCCTCAGCCGATTTAGTAATGGACAGGTTATTGTTGTGAAATATGATATTACAAAAATGGATTTGTTGAATTTAGCTGGTAATGCTATGACTGAAATTTGTATGCCCTTACTTTCCAAATGTTTAATGCTTGTCTACCTGCTTTCTTATGGTGACCCTAGTGTCCCAGATATGCACGGCCCTAGATATGGCTCTAAAGGGTGCTTAAAGCATTCCTGTGTGACGTGAATTAGAATACTGGTATGCTAAACTGATCTGTGATGTGAACTTCATGTACTTTTTTTGTCTGGTTGTAAAAATTTGTGACATCTCAAAAAATCTTTACGTGATTATTTTTTACATTTTTTTAAATACCATCAAAAGAAAGCTCTGTCTCAAAAAAATGATAAAAAAATTATTTTGGGTACAGTGTTGCATGCAATTGTCAAAGTGTGACAGCGCTGAAAGCTGGAAATTGGCCTGGGCAGGAGGGGGGTGAAAGTGTCCAGTAGGCAAGTGGGTAAATATTTCACCTTTATCTGTAGGCACTGTTTGAACAAAGATCTAATGTCTAAACGTAAAATGTAAAATGTGATCCATACATCGATAGAGGTACCCTTTCACACCCTTATTGGTGCTTAAAGCGGATCTGCACACACAAATTTTATTTTATTTTTTCATAAACATCTCTGTTGCCATCACAACGGGTGGTATCTTAGGAAGTTCCCGACCCCGTTGTGATGCGAAGCTCTCTCAGAACGGGGAGAGTGAGAAATCCCGCGAGATTTAGCAGCGGCTCTCTGCACTGACTCCTGGGATGAATGACAGGAGATCCCAGGAGACAGTGCGGGGGGGGGGACAGGAAATGATGCGGATACCCGCAAAATCCCCGCCCACAGCCGCAGCCAGATAACAAAGGGAATATACACAATGCCACCGATCTAAAGGTACGCACAAAACAAAAAAATGTCCATTGAGCACTCTGGGCTACATTTGGAAACAAGTGAGCTTAACTAGAAAAATTGTGTGCAGATCCGCTTTAATCAATTCAATACAGGGCACTGTGGGTGGGTGGCGGGGAGGGGGGGGGGGCGGGGGTGTGGGCGTGGCTTGGGGAGAGGCGGGGTGAGTAGGGTGATAGGGGTGTGGGGGGACATGACGTGGGTGGGCGGTGCAGGTGGGGGAGGGGGGGTTTGGTGGGGGTGGAGGGGGTTGTCGGGGGGCGGGGGGGGGGGATAGTGGGGGGCGGGACAAGGGTCGGCTCGGGGGGGGGGCCGAGGGGGTGCGGGTAGGGGGGGGTGGATCTTGGGGGGGGGAGGGGCGGGGGGGGTGGGGGGGGAGGGCGGGGCTGGGACGGGGCAGATGAGGGTGGATGTCGGCGGGTTTGCGGGGAAGGGGGGGGTGGGGGAGCGGTGAGTGGATGGCGGGGGTGGATAATGGGCAGGGTAGGGAGTTCAGATGTTGGTGGGGGGGGGGGGGGCTGTGGGACGTGTGGGTGGGGGGGGCGGGGTTGGTGGAGGGGTGCGGGGGGGGGGGTGTCGGTGGGGGGGGGGGGTAGGGGATGGGGGGGGGTTGGGGGGAGGGGGGGGGGTTTTGGTCAGGGAAGGTTTCGGAGGGGGGCAGGGGGGGCGGGGGAGGGGTTGGGGGGGGGGGGAGTAGGAGGTTGGGGGGAGATGAGCAGGAAGGTCGGGCGGGGGGATGTGCGGGCCGGGGTGAGGGGTTTTAGGGGAGGGGTGGGGAAGGGGGGGGTTGCGAGGGGGGTCGGGGGGAGGGGGGGAGGGGTGGGGGGGGGGGCTGGTGGGGGGAGAGGGCTTGGGGGGGTGTGGTGGGGGGGGAGTGGCCGGCGGGGTGGTTTGGGGGAGGGGAGGGGGCGGGGGGTGTGGGGGATTTGGTCTACTACCGTAGGAAAAGGCTGGGGGGGGAGGTGGCGGGGTTGTGAGGGAAGTTTGGCGGCAGGGGGGGGGCGGTGGGGGGGTCGTAGAGGGAGTGGGGGGGGTGGTGGAGGTGAGGTGTTCAGGCGGGGGGGAGGGGGGGGGCCGGGTAGGGGGTGGGGGGGGGGGGGGGGGGGGGGGGGGGGGGGGCTTTAATCAATTCAATACAGGGCACTTTCACCCCCTTCCTGCCCAGGCCAAATTTCAGCTTTCAGCGCTGTAATATGCAACACTGTACCCAAACTAAATTTTGATCATTTTTTTTCACACAAATAGAGCTTTCAATTGGTGGTATTTGATCACCTCTGTGGTTTTTATTTTTTGCACTATAAACAAAAAAAGACCTACAATTTTGAAAAATAACACAATATTTTTAACTTTTTTCTATAATAAATATCTTAATTTTTTTTTTAAATGTTTTCCTCAGTTTATGTATTCTTCTATATATTTTTGTTAAAACCATTGACATTTATACAGCGATCGGTGCTATAAATTAGACACTGATTACTGTATAAATGTCACTGGCAGGGAAGGGGTTAAATGTGTTCCCTGACTCTGTTATAACTGTGGAGGGGGTGGGACTGACTGGGGGAGGAGACAGATCGGTGTTCCTATATATAAGGAACACACGATCTGTCTCCTCTCCCCGGACAGGATATGGATCTGTGTGTTTACACACACACAGATCCACACTCCTGCTCTGTTCTGAGCAATCGCGGGTGCCCAGCGGACATCATGGCCGCCGGGCACGTGCATCGGCTCCTTGGTGACCCCCCTATGCCGGCGGGAACCGGAGGACGTCATATGACACCCGCCCGGGATGGGAGATCCCCTCTGCGGACGTCATATGACTATGGGCGGGATGGAAAGTGTTTAATCATAGCTGTAGGACCACTGACCAAAATCTATCATTTGTACATATGAAGTACTGATCACATAATATGTATCTCCCCAGATTGTGATCAGGTGTGGTCCATAAAAAATACAGGCACATGGAGGGAGAGGGTGTGGAGGCAATCAGTGCAGGAATCGTATAAGGCCCCTTTCACACTGGGGCGGTTTGCAGGCGCTATTGCGCTAAAAATAGCGCCTGCAAACCGACCCGAAACAGCTGTTGCTGTGTCTTCAGTGTGAAAGCCCTCGCGGTGCGCTTGCAGGACGCTGAAAAATGTCCTGCAAGCCACATCTTTGCTGCGCTGTAGGAGCGGTATATTTACCGCTCCTATAGCGCCCCTTATAGCGCCGCTTTACCGCCAGCGCCCCCCAACGCCCCAGTGTGAAACTAGCCTAAGTATTAACCCTTAAAAAGAAGAGTTCAACCTAGACCTGTCTATAAGTACTGCAAACAATAATCTCCAAACATCATTAGTCAGAAACATGGATATAGTCAGAAATATAAAAATGAAAAACAATATGCATCCGAGCTTCATTAAACATTAATAAAAACCAGAAAAATAAATGACACTTAAAGTCTATCCATCCAAAATCTCTGAATAAAGAAAATAGACATAAAAATATTGTATAAAGATATTATATACACCATATAAAATAAAATATGTGTTCAACATTCGCCAGATGGTACGTAGGGAGGCATATTATACACAAAATCTATGAAACCATATATGCAGAAGAGAAAAAGCAAAAAAAAAGAAGAAAGGAAGGAGGCAGGAGATAAACCCCCATTCCCTTCTACGTCCTCTTGACAAGTCTCACCTCAGATATCCCCGGGAACCTAAATGGCGGAGAACAAAAACAAACGGACCCCTATACATAAAAAATGTAGGAAAGACCATACAAAGACTCAATTCTGCTTCAAAGTAAAAATAAACATGAATATGAAAAATTTCAAAAACAATGAATAGAAAAAAAAAAGATTGAAAACAAAAAAAGGAACAAAAGAAACAAAAAACAAAAGAAACCGAACGGGAAAATTACAGAACCTCGCTGCTTTTAAAAGGTATATATATATATATATATATATATATATATATATATATATATATATATATAAACATAGAGGGACCATCTATATATATTATATAGTTTAAAGAAATCAAACCCAAATGGGCGTCTAGATGGTGTTAAGTTTACACAAATAAGAAGATGTGAAGGAAAGAAAGATGCCGGGAGTACTGAATATTGCTGAATATTGCTCTCATTCATAAAAATGGGACACATACCATTCAAACTTTAACCCCATCTGCTTCCTAGTATTGAGGTTAAATATCCCTCTTTTGCACAATGTCCTGAATCTATCACCTCTGATAGGCATGATAATCCTCTCAATTCCTTGTATAACTAAGCTTGAGACCTCTTTATTATGAAGTTCGTTCCAGTGCCTGACAACATTTGTGGAATGATTTTTCTATATGTTATATAAGTAATCATGAAGACGATCTCTTAACCTGCGAGTCGTTCGACCCACATATTGAATGTTACAGGACTCCCAGGTAATGACATGACCAAAAATCTTGCGTAACAGTTGATAAGAAAATTTTGAAAGTTCTGCCAGTAGTTACTGAACGAACTACATCCCCCCTCTTTATAAAAGAGCAGTAAGCACACGTCTTACCACCACATCTATATGTACCTATAAACTGCAGCCAATGAGAACATGTACTAGTGCTAGTATACAAACTGGGTGATACATATCTCCCTAGTGTGGGGGCTCGACAAGAGATGGTTTTAATGCCTACTGTTACTAGTGATGGTTAAACTTTACATTGACCCAGTGCTGCCTAACCTCCCTGGCGGAATGATTATGTCTGGAATTTTGTACCAAAAGCGGTACAATTATTTTGCACGGAAATTTGGCGTTTTTATATTGTAGGCTGCAATTCTTATGAATAAATCACTTAAATCTGTCCAAACCAGAGTCTAGTAGACATCCCGGGTATGATAAAGTTTGAAACACAAAATCATAAATTATAATATAATAAAAATATGTATAAAAATTATTCAATAATGTAATCAAATCAAAAACACTGAAATTTGGTCAGTTGCAGAACAGTCGCTGTCATTAAATGTATTGTTTGATGATGAATTGTGATTCTAATTTATCTCCAGTTTCCAGGCAGAAAAAAATCTATTTATTATATAAAATGACATGCAGGGCACTGGGCAGACCACTAGGGACAAAGGGGATGTGTATTTTTTCTATACAGTACTGTAATCTGTAAGATTACAGTACTGTATGTGTACTGTGTTTTTTAACTTTTTTGAATTTGGTCGTAACGTAGCAGGGAACGGAGATCAGCAGCACCCGGCACTGTGTGAATCGAGCGAGCAGACGGCTCGCACACACATCGGGAGGACATCGCAGGATCCAGGGGACAAGGTAAGTAACTTCCCCCTGTATCCTGCAACGCAAGCCCGAGGGGTTACCGCTTTTGGTACTGAAGATCCCGCTCCGAGCCAGACTCGGGAATACCGCCAGGGGGGTTAAAGTGGTAGTAAAGGCAGTATTTTTACTTTTACCTACAGGTAAGCATATAATAAAGCTTACTTGTAGGTAAATTGAATATCTCCTAAACATCCACCATTTAGGAGATATTCTGGGGACCAGCAGCCGGTGACATCACTGACGCATGCACTCTGAAAGAACAGCATACCCGCGTCTTTCCTCCAGAGCCTTGTGCCGCGTGAATGCGCAGGGTGACATCATTGTGGCCCAGCCATTGAAAGTAGCCCATGAACCCGTAAGGAAGACCAGGTGAAGATGGAAGCCTCTGTAGTATTGACAGCTTGCCAATGCATACTACCACATTGTGCCTTTACCTTGCAGGTTTTTTTTATTTTATTTTTTTAAGCCTTTACTACCACTTTAATACAACTGACAAACAGAACTCCCAACTGGTGGCACCATAAGATGCATTACAGCACACTTAGAACAGCTCATCCTGGGACATCCAATGAGTAACACACATTTCCAGGACCCTGACTTGTTTGACTCAACGTTTACAACTCAATTTAGGAGCCACAATGAGCTCCGAAACAGTATGGGATGGGGTCGGGGTGTCTGAGGCCTGCGAATTGAAGTTCAGATTTCCCAGAAATATGCAGCTACATTTGGAGGCTCCCTGGGCACACAAGAATAGATTTATTTCAAAATGAAGGTTATAACGGATAGGTGCTTCCTGTAACAGAATACTAATAGTCTTGGCTTTTGTTGCGCTGTTGCCTTTTAATGCTTCAGCTATGTGACTATTGCTCTTTGTTCAATACTTTTGGCACATGTTTTTTTATATTGCAGCTTTTTTTTTTTTTCGAAGTAGAGTATTTTTAGAAAACAAATGAGATGGAACAAAGTTAGGAGTGAAAAAAGCACACCGAAACTATGAAACACACATATTCTATCTCCACTACATATTGCTTTCGATTTAGATTTCACCCAGGCATTTTCTGCCAGACAATAGGTGCGTGACCTTCTAAAGACACCCACCCACATACACACACACGCACACACTATATTGCAAAAAGTATTGTTACACCTACCTCTACACACAAATGAACTTTAATGGCATCCCAGTCTTAGTCCGTAGGGTTCAATATTGAGTTGGCCCACCCTTTGCAGCTATAACAGCTTTAACTCTTCTGGGAAGTCTGTCCACAAGGTTTAGGAGTGTGTCTATGGGAATGTTTGACCATTCTTTCAGAAGCGCATTTGTGAGGTCAGGCACTGATGGGGATGAGAAGGCCTGGCTCGCAGTCTCTGCTCTAATTCATCCCAAAGGTGATCTATCTCACTCATTCATGTCTTTATGGATCATGCTTTGTGCACTGGTCCAAATCATTTGGTGGAGGGGTTGTTTTTCAAGGAGTTGGGATTGGCACCTTAGTTCCACTGAAGGGAAATCGTAAGGCGTCAGCATACCAAGCCATTTTGGACAATTTCATGTTCCCAACTTTGTAGAAACAGTTTGGGGATGGCCCCTTCCTGTTCCAACATGAGTACTCAACAGTGCACAAAGCAAGGTCCATAAAAAATATTGATGAGTGAGTTTGGGGTAGAGGAACTTGACTGGCCTGCACAGAGTCCTGACCTCAACCCGATAGAACACCTTTGGGATGAATTAGAGAGGAGACTGCGAGCCAGGCCTTCTTATCCACATCAGTGCCTGACTTCACAAATGCGCTTCTGGAAGAATGGTCAAACATTCCCATAGACACACATAAACCTTGTGGACAGCCTTCCAGAAGAGTTGAAGCTGTTATAGCTGCAACTCAATATTGAACCCTACGGACTAATGCCCTGTACACACGGTCGGAAATTCCGACCACAAAATCCGTCTGAATTTTTCCGACGGATTTTGTCCAACACTGGTGTTGCATACACACGGTCGGACAAAGTTGTCGGAAAATCCGATCATTCTGAACGTGGTGACGTTCGTTGTGTACGACGGAACTACGTAGAGGCTAGTAGCCAATAGCTTTAGTCTCGTAATTTGATCTGAGCATGCGTGGCACTTTGTCCGTCGGAATTCTCTACACACGATCGGAAAAAGTCTGATCAGATTTTGTTGTCGGAAAATTTGAAAGCAGGATCTCAAAAGTCCGATGGAGCCCACACACGGCCGGATTTTCCGACAACATGGTCCGATCGGACATTTTCCGTCTGAATTTCTGACCACGTGTACGGGGAATAAGACTGGGATGGCATTAAAGTTCATGTGCGTAAAGGCAGGTGTCCCAATACTTCTAATAATATAGTGTGTGTGTGTGTTATATATATATATATATATATATATATATATATATATATATATATATATATATATAAAATTCAGTCTATGCTCATATATTTTTAATTTCCAGTCTGTTGTTGACCCCAAGAGACTGTAAATTCAAATTCACAAAGCATATGTGCTCAACACTAATTATACAACATTAGATAAAACAGGCTGTTTTACTGACAGTCAAAAGGACGGATGTTTGGAGCTCAACTCCATTTTCTAAATACATCCAATTACTTAAACCATTATATCAATTCCCCTATGCAATGTAAAATAATTCCTGATTCTGGTACAGGCTGAAATAACAATTCTTAACTTAAACAGCTGTCATGTGCTAAAAAAACAAGACAAAATAAGGTGCTATCGTGATTCCTATCTCACTTGGTACATGTTACAAACATAAAACAGAACATAAAACAGAACATGCTTTTGTATATTATATGTTTAGATAGGAAACTACAAAGAACAACTTTAATGGACACTTGGATCCACCACGAAATATTTGCAGAGCCATTCCCCCAAATGATAAATACATTTCTTGTTAATCTAAGTCACCCCAGACAAAATACGTGTTCACATTTACAACAGGTGTGACAATGTTTTATTTTATGTTAGGTTTATACTAATGTTATACTCATGTTATGGTCTACAATTGCATAGGGGGCACGTCAGCCACCAATGTATAATTCAATCCATAGTTTAACAATGCGGTGCATACATTTTACAGTTGTAGTTGTTTTTTGGCAAGGCTGTAAAATATAAATGTAAATGATGCTACCCATTCATACAGTACAGAATACACCCATTTGAGCCCCAGTTACATCACTTGTATTACAAACATAAAGCCAGAATTTTTATCGGAGGAGGCATACTATGGGCAGATATCCATTGTGATTATACAGTCCACCAATCAAGGGCCTGAGCAGAAAGAGATGATAGAAATGTGTTAATGAGCAGCCAAATCTATCCCTAGTTAAACTGCTGGAATTTCCTTTTGGTATCCAGTGGTGGCCAAATATCTTATTTACCCCTCAATATCATGTGGTGCTGACTGCTTATGCTTAGTTTATGGTGATAACCAATTTACTCCAAGCCAGGGGCACAGCTCTATGTATTGAGGGGGATACGGAGGGGGAGTAGGGATTTTTGTTTGTAATGTAAATTAACCTGTTGCCGACCGCCCACCGTCAATTGACGGCGGAGCGGTGCAGCTCTTGTGGCGGGCCGCCGTCATATGACGTTGCTAAGCTTTAGGCCACTAGGGGGCGCGCGTGCCCGCCATGTCGCTGGGGACCCAATGCGCGTGCCCGGCGGCCGCGATGTCCACCGGGCACCCGCGATTGCCCAGTAACTGAGCAGGACGTGGATCTGTGTATGTAAACACACAGATCCACGTCCTGTCAGAGGAGAGGAGACCGATGGTGTGTCCCTTGTACATAGGGACACCGATCGCCCCCCCCCCCCAGTCAGTCCCCTCCCCCCACAGTTAGAATCACTCACATAGGGAACATATTAACCCCTGCAGCGCCCCCTAGTGTTAACCCATTCCCTGCCAGTCACATTTATACAGTAATCAATGCATTTTTATAGCACGGATCGCTGTATAAATGTGAATGGTCCCAAAAATGTGTCAAAAGTGTCCGATATTTCCGCCGCAATGTCGCAGTCACGATAAAAATCGCAGATCGCCGCCATTACTAGTAAAAAAAAATAATAATAAAAATGCTATAAATCTAGCCCCTATTTTGTAGACGCTATAACTTTTGCGCAAACCAATCAATATACGCTTATTGTGATTTTTTTTTTACCAAAAATATGTAGAAGAATACGTATCGGCCTAAACTGAGGAAAAAATTTGTTTAAAAAAAAAAAATGGATATTTATTATAATAAAAAAGTAAAAAATATTGTGTTTTTTCAAACTTGTCCCTCTTCTTTTGTTTATAGCGCAAGAAAAAAAAACCGCAGAGGTGATCAAATACCACCAAAATAAGGCTCTATCTGTGGGAAAAAAATGATAAAAATGTTATTTGGGTACAGCGTTGCATGACCGCGCAATTGTCATTCAAAATGCAACAGCGCTGAAAGCTGAAAAATGGCTTGGTCAGGAAGGGGGTGTTCGTGCCTGGTAGGCAAGTGGTTAAGCACAGCTCAGAGTGTGTATATATATATATATATATATATATATATATATATATATATATATTAGTGGCAGAGCGTTGCCCTGCCAGGGTCTACAAGGAGGATGTGACCCAGAATTCTCAACCAGACGGGTTGAGGGGCTCCAGGGAGCATGTAACATGAAGAGGAAACTGGCCTTTCAGTTTCTTCAGTGTTTTGTAAAGTCCACTTTGGGACCTGGAGCTCAGGGATTTCGAAGAGATCCGGGTGGGATGAAATCCCTAGTCCTGGGTCCTGATTTTGAGAACAGCCAGCATACTGATTGGTCAAGTGTCTGCTGGGCTTTTAGTAGTAACTTGACCATGGTTCTGGCCTCCGCCCCAGCAGACAGGAAGTCTGAGTACCAGGAGTCAGGAGGGCTCCATGGGGGAGCCAGTGCAGCAAGAGGCTGTTAGCTTTGTGCACCAAGGTGGTTGCTGAAAAGTCTGTAGGAGACAGACAAGGGCCTGGAGGGTCATTTGACGCCCTCCCGCCACGAGAGCTGCGCCGCCTGGCTATCAATTGACAGCCGGCGGTCGCTGAGCAGTTAATAAATCAAGAAAGTAAAAAAAAAAAAAAATCAGCATAAACTGGCAACGTGGACCTTCATCAGCAGTAGTACAAAGGAAACAAAAAAGGTGTAAGAGGCTGCCAACCCCTCATCTATACAAGCGATCATTACCTCCTTCCACATTCTGTTTCAGGTTCAGAAATTAAAAGAAGAAAATGGTGGGAAGCACTATATTAGGGCTAGTTTACACTTGCTTCAAAACATGGCTTTGGACAGGCTTTGTTAAAGCTCTCTGAATGCCAGTCAAAGCTCTTGTCACTAAATAAAATAGTTAGCTTACAGCCCTGTTTACACCTGCTTTTGCTTGGTGCTTTAATGAGCTTTCGGTGGAGCTTCAATGGCGCTTCAAGCGAGCTTTGCCATAGACTTCTTTGGAGGCTTTGAAGCACCACTAAAGCTACATGGGGTATCATTTTTGAAGCAAAGCCAAAGCAAAGCAAAAGCAGGTGTAAACAGGACTGTAATGCCCCGTACACACGATCAAAAATTCCGCCAGCAAAAGTCTGATGTGAGCTTTTGGTCGGAAATTCCGACTGTGTGTATGCTCCATCGGACTTTTGCTGGCGGAATTCCCGCCAGCAAAAGATTGAGAGCAGGTTCTCAATTTTTCGGTTGGAAAAAGTTCAGATCGTCTGTACCAATTCCGACTCGCAAAATCCCTACGCATGCTCGAAATAATTAGACGCATGCTCTGAAGCATTGAACTTCATTTTCTTGGCTTGTCGTAGTGTTGTACGCCACCGCGTTCTTGATGGTCGAAAGTTCTGAGAACTAGTGTGACCGTGTGTATGCAAGCCAAGCTTGAGAGGAATTCCATCTGAAAAACCATCCAAGTTTTTTCCAATGGAAAATCCACTCGTGTGTACGGGGCATAAGCTAACCATTTTATTTAGTGAGAGGAGCTTTGACTAGCATTCAGAGAGCTTTACCAAACCTGTCCGAAGCCTTGTTTTGAAGCAAGTTTAAACTAGCCGCTAATGTGTGCTGAAGCTGAAGCAAGTGTAAATGAGCCCTAAGGAAACAATGAAAGTTTTGTCAAATACCTTTATAAATTAGTTGCACAGGTAAAGCAAAGATTCACTTAGCAGTGGTGACCAAATTACTATAAAGGGGTCTCTTCATGCGGCAGCTGAGATCCACTGGGAAGGAGGGGGGGGGGGGGGGTCTGTTACAAAATATTCAGTACAAGTAGTGCTACAGAGAATTACCAAAGACTGCTAACATAGTGCTAGGCAGCTAGAGCTCACAGCCCCATTATAAAGCAATGACTTCTGGCTGGTGGGATGCAATGCAACCAGCCAGAACTTCGATCTGCAAATAAAGTCAGTATACATGTACACGGGACGTTTTAAAACCTCTCTTGATGACCTACCTTGAAAGATAGTAACCGACGCATAAAAACGTCAGTTTTGCCGTGTTTACATGCATCGTTTTTTTTTTTGGGCAAATAGTCAAAAATGTATCTCCATTAAAAACGCCTATAAACTAAACGCAACGAAATGTGGCTAAATGCCAGTTACCACGTTTACAAGCTGTTACAGGCATTATTTGCCATTTAGCACTGTGCTACTTTAACTGCACGTTCATGCAACACTGTACGCAAATGAAATTTATATCATTTGTTTTCACACAAATAGAGCTTTTTTTTGATGGTATTAGATCATCACTGTTTTTTTTTTAATTATATAAATAATAAAAAAAAAGGATATTTCCTATTCTCTGTTATTAAACATATACCGTATATACTCGAGTATAAGCCGAGTTTTTCAGCACATTTTTTTGTGCTGAAAGTGCCCCCCTCGGCTTATACTCGAGTCAAGCACTTTTCTGCAGCAAAAAAAAAATTTCCGACCTGACTTTGGGGCCACGTATCTCGGGGCCACTTGGGTCTAGGAGTCCCAAATTTGGTGTGCCAACCCAGTGGACCAAGCACTATAACATATCCAAATATGGGGTTCCTAGCACTAAGTGGCCCCGAGATACAGGGCCCCAAAGTCGGTTCAGAAAATGTCATTCTCTGCTGCAGAAAAGTGCTTGAGATTTTCTGACCCGAATTTGGGACCCCATATCTCGGGGACACTTGGTGCTAGGAACCCCAAATGTTGTATTCCAACCCAGTGGAATTAGCACTACAACATATCTAAAGATGGGGTTCCTAGCACTAAGTGACCCTGAGATACAGGGCCCCAAATCGGTCAACTGTGTCCATCTGCATGGGCACAGTGAGGCTGCAAATGGGCATCGTTGACCCTCTTTTCCACTTACAGTAGCTGCGCATTTCTCACCCTAGGCTTATACTCGAGTCAATAAGTTTTCCCAGTTGTTTGTGGTAAAATTAGGTGCCTCGGCTTATATTCGGGTTGGCCTATACTCGAGTATATACGGTACAATAAAATCGAATGTCTTCATAAATTTAGGTCAAAAGGTATTCTGCTACAATAAGTGTATATTAATTGGTTTGTGTGAAAGATATAGGGGGTTATTTACGAAAGGCAAATCCACTTTGTACTGCAAGTGCACTTGGAAGTGCAGTCGCTCTAAATCTAAGGGGTAGATCTGAAATGAGGGGAAGCTCTGCTGATTTTATCATCCACTCATGTGCAAGCTAAAATGCTGTTTTTAATTTTTCTTGCATGTCCTCCTCGGATCTACAGTGACTGCCAAGTGCACTTTCAAGTGCACTTACAGTGCAAAGTGGATTTTCCTTTAGTAAATAACCCCCATAGTGTCTACAAACTATGGTATATATTTATATATATAGTAATATATATATATATACACCCACACACACATATGTATATATAATATATATATATATATATATATATATATATATATATATATATATATATATATAGTCCTGGCATACTGACAGTCTAATTTCGAGGCCCCAAAATGCCAGGACAGTACAAATACCCCCTCAAAACACCCCTTTTTTGAAAGTGGACATTTAGTAAGAGGCATAGCTAGTTTTTTGAAGTTGTAATTTTTTTTCAATTTTTTGGGGAAAATTAAGAAATTCAATACATTTGTGGGTTTCTTTCACTTTTTTTTTTCCCCACACACTGTCATCAGTGCAGTACAGAGTCATCATATGACTGGTGTCATGGTGATCAAGAATACTGACTGGTGACAGTATGAAAAGAAGATTGTAAACAATTTTATATTCATTTTATTTTTAAGATCCCTTTCTTTTTCTTTTTTTTTACTAATTGTCTTATACATCCTGTTATCAGGGTAGCTTTGTGTTACCATAGGGACACTGTACTACTGGGGGGCGATCAGGGATTTTTTTTTTTTACACCGTTATTGCTTACACAGTGATGATCACTGTATGAGCAATAGTTTTAGCTTTTATGAATGGGTTAACCATTCATGAACAACTTTCTTATGAATGTGAACTGTGATTGCCCAAGCTAATCATATGGTTGTCATGAATCATGCGATTGGCCCAAAAAAAAAAATCACATAATACATAACTACCATATGATTAGTTTGGCCAATCACAGATCACAACAGTAAAAAAGCTGTTCATGAATGGAAAGCCATGTGTTTTGCTTGTTAATAATTTTACACACGATGCCTAATGCAAGATTATACTTTACTGCATCACAATTACAACATTGGCATGTTTGGGAGTTAGTGAACGTGGAGGATCCTACACAAAAGATAATAGCATCTCAATTAAAAAAATACCCTTTAGTCCAACTAATAGTAGCTCACCATTTCTATAATAAAAAAAAGGTACCCTACCTTCAACTTGACTCACAAAGTATGGGAAGCAGTACGAAATATTACTAATCATAAGGGATATACGAAGCAGATGCCCATATGGGATAATTATTGCCTTTATGAATTAAATAATCTTTTGGAATTTTCAGACTGGAAAAGGGCGGGCATATTATTTCTGTACCAGTTATATGTTTTACTCCCTTTTAATATATTAAAAGACTGCTATCAGTTAACAAACAAAAACTTTTACAAATACCTTCAAATACATCATGCATTAAAAATCCAAACCTCAAAAATTAAATTACAGTATGAACACTCTAAAATACTAACAACGGCAACTTTGGTTGCCCGTACGAAATGAGGATTAATAGGAGAGCTTTATTCTAATCTACAAATGATGGAGAACACATAAAACAGACATAAAACATAAACAACATAAAAATTGTTTTGCCGGGTGGTAAGGAGAAATTGAGGGTCTAGATAAGGAGGACTGGACATGTACCCTGGAAACACTTTCTAGGACCTCTCTCTCGCCCTCCCAAGGGCTATCTCAGCTTTTTATCATACATAGGGCTCATTACACTCCACAAAAACTCTATGCTTGGAGAAAATATACAACACAGCTATGCCCGCGATGCTCTTTATTTAATGGCTCTCTCATCCACATGCTCTGTTGATGTCCAAAGCTTCATCGTTATTGGGATAAAGTATTTACAACCCTGAATTCATTATGCTCCACTGAGATAATAGGGATGCCTAAACTTGCACTATTGGGTATAATACCCGATGGAGCACTACCAGCAGATATGCATACTATGTGGATAAGATCCCTATATTTAGCACGTAAAGTTATTCTTCCAACCCATAAACAATGGGTTGATAAACTTAATTATATACTAAAAAGAGAAAAATTAAACATATAAGCATATGAGGTACACCCCAAAAGGTTTGGCAAAATATTGTAACGCTGGATAGAATCCAGTAATGAACTATATGATGGTTTACCTAGTAGACTGGAGTGAGGGTAGAGGAGAAAGAGGGGAGCAAAGAGCTGAGGTAGAAGGGTGAGGAGTAGAAGAACGTTACAGAAAGATAATTTGAAGCTACTTGGAGGAAGTTGCCATAGACTGATGATTGATACTGGAGGAGCCCAAGTTGTCGTGCAGAATGTATTTATGCTTCTAATATGTTTCCTTTATTATATGTATGCTATTTTAGTCCTAGAGGTGCAAGGTTTGTTTGTTTTGTGTGCTTTCTTACTTCATGATACCTTATGGATTAACTTGACATAGTACTTGTTTGTATGTATCACAACAAAAATACCTTATGGATTAATTTGATATATTATTTGTTTATATGTACTACAACAAAAAATTAAAAATAAATTTTTAAAAAAAAAACACATTCTACACATTTAAAGGGTAGGTTCGCCTTTACTGAAAAATCTGTAAGTTGAACCTACACAGGACTCTCTCCTCACCCCCCCCCCCCCTGGTCCCGCTGAGCTGGAGCACGGCGATTACCCAGACTGACACACCAGGTCGCCACTTCACCAGTCTGGGGTTAGAAATCCCCTGCGGCTCAATCTCCAAAGCGTACCTCGTCAGGAGGTACATTTAGGAGCATTCTAAATTGGTCGGCACCGTCACATGGGTGGCGCGGACCAATCAGAACCCGCGTAGCCCGTCCTGTCACTGCGGGCGAAGATGAGAGAAAGCCGCAGGGATTTAAAATCCTCTGACTGGTAAAGCGGTGATACGATCTATCAGAATGGGAGGTCGCCAGCTTCAGGTACTGCGGGACCAGGTGCCATGAGAAGGGGCTCCAGTGTAAGTTCACCTTACAGATTTCCTGTAATATACAGTATATTTACATGTTTCACATTTCCAAAAGCAAAAAATTTAAAAAAACCCACTTATTTAATTTGTAAATAACTTTCTAATGCTTTGTAGCATAATTTTAGTGCCATTTTAAACAGGACAAATTACAGTATAAAATGCGTTTTATCTGCTCAAAAAAAGAAAGTGGATTTTGTTTAGTTTTGTTTCATTGTCTAAGGGTTGCAAGACAATAACTATGAAAAAAGCCTTGATATAGAGATTTATATATATAGTAATAGTGAGTCCCTGTCTCTGGGAAAATGGGGTTAATAAGGAAACAGAGTTTGCATGTCAGGTGACTGCAATGCTACAGACCAATTATTTTGAGAGGAGAAATCTGCTCTGGCAGCTTTCTCTGGATTTTACTATCTTCAGATGGGGCTCTGTAGTTTGTAGATTGGGTGGGATGGAATCTCCAACCCTGTGTCCAGGTCTTATGGATAGCCAGCAGGTTGTGTGCCCAGGTGCAAACAGCCCGTATAACGAGGGGCTGGTGAGAGCAGAGAGTAGAGGAAGGTGGAGTGTGAGCAGCTTGCATCTGCTGTGTGAAGACAGACCTGTGTCTGGAGAGTGGTCTGCACTGTGGGAGACTGTAGCCCGTGTAAGGAGTATTCTTTGCCAATGGACTGGGAAAGGCTAGCCAGCCATGAGAATCGGGACGACTAAGGAAGCCAGGGGGCTGGAAATAATCAACTCTGTTGAGAGCAAGCAGAGGAACTGCTGACAAGGTGGCTTGGTATGTTTTTCATTTATGAGTGCCGAATGAAGTTAAA
Source organism: Lithobates sylvaticus (assembly GCA_028564925.1). Taxonomy (NCBI): domain Eukaryota; kingdom Metazoa; phylum Chordata; class Amphibia; order Anura; family Ranidae; genus Lithobates; species Lithobates sylvaticus. The sequence goes on along the minus strand of CM053027.1, from coordinate 119,259,802 downwards.
CCCCTGTGGGATATCTGGATGGACTTTTGCTTTGTTTTTTCCCTTTAAGAAACATGGGCTACCAGGCCCTTAACTATAAATGCCTGTCTCATGTGAACTCACTGCCCAAAAATGCATCTATCCACTTGAGCTGAACACCCCGATATCATAATATATATATATATATATATATATATATATATATATATGTATATATATATATATATATATATATATATAATATATATATATATATATGTGTGTGTGTGTGTGTGTGTGTGTGTGTGTGTGTGTGTGTGTGTATGTAATAGCAAAGTTATCACCAAATAAACAGGTCAATAGCAGAATTGTAAAATTTGCTCTGGTCCAAAAAGGGTAAACAGGTGTGAGAGGTAGGCCCCTTTCACACTGGGGCGCTTTGCGGGCGCTACAGCGCTAAAAATAGTGCCTGCAAAGCACCCTGAAACAGCCGCTGCTGTGTCTCCAATGTGAAAGCCTGAGGATGCATTAAGGTGAAAAAACACGAACCTTTACAACCCCTTTAAATTTGACCTAAGCACACATATCTGTAGTGTTTACTTGTCTCTCTCCAAAAGCTCTAAGGCCCCTTTCACACTGGGGCGGGAGCCGCGGTGACGGTAAAGCAGCGCTATATTTAGCGCTGCTTTACTGTCGTTTTAGCCGCGGTATTCGGCCGCTCGCGGCTTTGCGGCGGTATTGCCGCGGTATTACCGGGGTGTCCCATTGAAATCAATGGGAAGGAGCGGTATAGGAGCGGTGAATACACCGCTCCTATACCGCTCCAAAGATGCTGCTAGCAGGACTTTTTTTACCGTCCCGCTAGCGCACCGCTCCAGTGTGAAAGCCCGCCGGCTTTCACACTGGAGTGAATGGGGCCGTTTTTTTCAGGTGGTGTACATGCGCTATTTTTAGCGCTGTACCGCCTGAAAACCGCCACAGTGTGAAAGGGGCCTAAGTGTCTTTTCTCTCTGGTGCTCCGTTCCTCTGTTATCAGCATGAGTCACTTCTGAGACAACAGCAGCTGATAATTTGTGTCGGGGAGGGAGCTTAGAGGGCGATTAGCAGGAAGCTGCTCTATTCAGACTATAGCTCTGCAAGTTCCTTCATTCCTCTCACACAGTGTAAGTCCAGAATCCCCACCCACTGCTGAAAGGGGTAGAAAGATTTCTAACAAGATCTGCACTTTCCAAAGAGTGTAGAAAGGGGAAGACAGCAGATATACAAGTAAAACTTATGTAGAGAGGTTTCATCGCTGTGCATCATCTGAGGCTGTTCACTTCACTGGGGATAGGAGAGGGCTTGCAACCACCATAACTACGTAAAGACACTGCCCACTGCATATTGCCAGGGATGGGGTCAGCCCTCCCTTCCCATTGCTCAGCTGTCAGTTATGCCAGACATACATGGTTCGAATTTCAAAGGGTTTTCTTTCGAAAATCGTATCTAAGAATTTTGTACGAATTTCACACCATTAGTGGGCTGCAGCAACGGCCGATTTTTCGTGCGGCAATAAAATTTGAGAAATCAGACATTTTGCCAATTTTTGAAAAAACAAACAATTTTCTAATCAATGATGGGAGAATCGTGCGAGAAATGTAATAAGAAAAAGAAAATTTCCGGAGAGAAAAGAAGTTTCCCGGCGACAAATTATTTTCTGTAGCAACATGAGGTGAAAGTGAAGGCTTGGTCGGCCGAATTTCGAAAATCAATGGTGGCATCATTGGATCACAAAAAAAACGAACTTCCTGATTTTGAAAAGAAAAATTGTTCAAAATTCGACCATGTATGGCCTGCTTTAGTTGCCAGCACTCATCGTTCCACAGTCCCTTACCTGGTGATCATTTCCTGCTCATCCGCCAGCCCCTTCTGGCTATTAAACCACTTGGGCACTAAAACCCCCTTCCTAACCAGACCAATTTTCAGCTTTCGGTGCTCTCACATTTTGATGACAATTACTCAGTCATGCAACAGTGTACCTATATGACATTTTTGTCCTTTTTTTTTCACACAAATAGAGCTTTCTTTTGGTGGTATTTAATCACCTCTCAGTTTTTAATTTTTTGCGCTATAAAAGAAAAAAGACCGAAAATTCTGTAAAGAAAAAAAAATGCATTTTCTTAGTTTAAGTTATAAAATTTTGCTAAATTCGTCATTTTTCTTCATAAATTTTGGCCACAATTTATACTGCTACATTTCTTTGGTAAAAATAACCTAAATCGGTGTACGGTATATTATTTGGTCTTTGTGAGAGTCCACAAGCTATGGTGCCAATCTCTGAAAATTGATCACACCTGATGTACTGGTGGCCTATCTCATTTCTTGAGACCCTAACAAGCCAGGGAAGTACAAATATCCCCCAAATGAGCCCTTTTTTTGGAAAGTAGACATTCCAAAGTATTTAGTAAGAGGCATGGTGAGTTTTTTGAAGTTGTAATTTTTTCCCACAATTCTTTGCAAAATCAAGATTTATTATTTTTTTTTTCCTTTTCACACAATTGTTATATTAGCAGGTTATTTCTCAAACAGCATATGCATAGCACAAATTACACCCCACAACACATTCTACTACTCCTCCTGAGTACGGCGATACCACATGTGTGAGACTTTTCTAGGCGTTCTTGGAGCATAAATTACACATATAATTTATTGACTGCCTCTTACACTTTTGAAGGCCCTGGAGCACCAGGACAATGGAAACGCCCCAAAAATGACCCAATTTTGGAAAGAAAACAACCCAATGTATAAACTATGAGGCATGAGTCTTTTAAAACATGTCATTTTTTTTTCTACAAGTTTCTGGAAAATGTGTAAAGTTGTTTTATACAATATTTCTAACACATAGCATGTACATACCAAAAATGACACCCCAAAATAGATTCCATAGTATATGGATGGCTGAGTATGGATAGCTGAGTATTGCAGAGTATGGATGGATGGATGCTGAGCATGGATGAGTATTGCAGAGTATATATGGCTGGCTGTGTATGACTGGCTGGAGTGGGCACAAATCAGTGCTGTGTACACATCCAGCCCACAGCGCTGCAGCACAATCTGCGTACTGGAAATGAGAAATGTTGCATATAATGGGCCATACACGGACTAAATGGGACGATGTGAACCTTATGTTGGAGACCTTACATGGCTGTACCACCAATGAGATCTGTAAAGCTGGGTCTGGACTAATACAGCCAGGGGTGTGCACAGGCAGGGTTTGCATTGGCAACTATCATCTTGGATAAAGTATTCATATTGGATTAAGTATTGCACTTCGGCTCAGCACTATCTAACACAACTCTTCTCTACTTCTCCTCAGGTATGCTTATACTGCTGCAACTCCATCTAGAATCGCATTACTGAAAACTGTTTGTCCCTTTTAACACTGGTATGCTTATACTGCTGCAACTCCATCTAGAATCGCATTACTGAAAACTGTTTGTCCCTTTTAACACTGGTATGCTTATACTGCTGCAACTCCATCTAGAATTGTTAATTCTGTGTATGTGCTTTTGGTGATCTATGCTGCATTCAAATTCTTTACCTCTGCCCATAGCACTGTGATGTTTGTTTTACTTTCTTGGTGTCTATACCTAAATTATGAGCTTTCCCTATCTTTATGACTGTGACCTCTCTGCTCTCTTGCTGTGTCTTGTAGTCAGCCAGCCCTTAGTGTGAGAAGTTCATTCTGTTAGCCAAGTGTTTCTCCAATGCAATCCTGTCTAATTAATTGGCAATACCCCCACCCAAACTGAGTATAAATTAAGGCCCTACTAAGGGGAAGCACAGGCAGGGTTTGCATTGGCAACTATCATCTTGGATAAAGTATTCATATTGGATTAAGTATTGCACTTCGGCTCAGCACTTCAGCGACTGCACAAAGCGAAAAAGCAGAACAGACTTCAGCAGAACATTACACAGACTACAGGTGACCTGATTCCTCATCAAACTAGCTCATCTCCCATCCAGGCTTCATCTCAAATCTTTCCACTCTGTCATGCACTTCCTACTTTTCCTTCTCACAGTTGCATCCTCTCTCCTTAAATTCTCTCTCCTTCACCCATCTTCTCCACCCCACAGCTTATATATATCACCCTCACTCCTGTCATCACCTTATTACTGCACATATCAGCTCCTGCTAACTCTGAACCCAAATGCCAATAAAACCTGCAGGACACTGGGACGTGTCCCACTACACAAGTCGCAATCCCATATCAGCTCTCTCACCCTAATGCTTCTCCTGATTTCTGGAGATATTTCCCCAAATCCTGGGCCGCCATCCTTTACCTTCGGCCAACATACTCACCAACCCTCATCCTCTCATTCCAGTCACAATCCACACAATCTCATTTCCATTCCTCTTCTGCCTAGAACCAGCCTCCCCTTCTCTTGTGCCCTTTGGAATGCCAGCTCTGTTTGTAACAAACTCACCACTGTCCATGACCCATTTATCACAAACTCCCTGAACCTACTTGCAATTACTGAGACCTGGATTCAAGAATCTGACCTTCCTTCTCCTGCTGCTCTCTCCTACGGTGGCCTTCTGTGGACTCACTCCCCCAGGCCTAGTGGACGGAAAGGAGGTGGTGTTGGAATCCTCCTATCCCCTCAAAGCACTTTTCAGGTTCTTCATCCACCACCCTCTCTGTCCCTCTCCTCATTTGAAGCTCACTGTATTCGTCAATTTTCTCCAGTTTCACTGAGAATTGCTGTGATCTATCGGCCCCCTGGACCCGTATCAAACTTCCTTGACGACTTCTCTGCCTGGCTAACCTACTTTCTCTCTTCTGAAATTCCAACAATCATTCTTGGTGACTTCAACATCCCTGTTAATCTTAACACTCCCGCTACTTCTAAGCTGCTGAGCCTAACCTCCTCTTTTGACCTAAAACAATGGACGAGCGCTTCTACTCACTCTGTTGGCAACTGCCTTGATCTCATATTCTCCTACCTGTGCACTCCACACAACCTCTCCAATATTCCTTTTCCTCTCTCTGATCACCACCTTATTAGTTTCACTCTCTCCTTGTCTGCCTCCTCCTTGCCTTCCAACTACCAAACTATTACCCGTAGAAACCTTCGCCATCTTAACCCTTCTCTCCTTTTTTCTGCTACAGCTTGTCTCTACGACAAAATCTCATCCTTGTCCTGCCCCAACTTGGCCACTTCCATATACAACAGTTCATTGTCATCCACCCTGGATACCTTGGCCCCCCTCACTACACACAGAATCAGGCCCCGGCCGCTACAACCCTGGCAGACAGACAACACCAGAAGCCTCAAAAAGCAGAGCCGTGCTCTTGAGCGTCTGTGGCGTAAGACTAAGTCACAGCAAGATTTCACCCAATATAAATCTGCCCTCCAAAAATACCATTCCTGCCTGCGCACTGCCAAACAGACCTACTTTACCACTCTCATTAACACCCTCTCACGCAGTCCCCGTCAACTCTTTTCTACATTTACTTCTCTACTTCGTCCTCCATTACCTCCACCCACTAACTTACTCACTGCCCAGGAGATTGCTAATCACTTCAAAAACAAGATTGAGACAATTCGTCTTGAGTTCTCTACTCTACACATCTCCCTCACTTTACACTCCTTGTCCTCCTGCACAATCAACACTTTCCTCTTTTAATCCAGCTACTATAGAGGAAGTCACTAAAAATTTTTCTAATGCCCACCTAACCTCCTGCCCCCTGGACCCTGTTCCTTCTCAAATACTACGGTCACCATCTGACTCTATCCTACAGTCTTTAACTCATATCTTCAACCTCTCCCTCTCTACTGGCATCTTCCCCAACCCTCTAAAACATGCACTAGTCACTCCCATACCAAAAAAGGCCTCACTAGACCCAACCAATCTTAACAATCTAAGACCCATCTCTCTACTCCCTTTTGCCTCCAAACTCCTTGAACGTTTAGTCTACAGCCGACTAAGCGACCACCTCATTGAGAATAACCTTCTGGATCCCCTTCAGTCTGGATTTCGCCCACAGCACTCCACAGAAACTGCCCTCCTAAAACTCACAAATGACTTACTAACAGCCAAAACCAATGGTCATTATTCCGTACTCTTACTCTTAGACCTTTCTGCTGCCTTTGATACAGTTGACCACCCCCTCCTCCTCAAAAAACTAAATTTGCTTGGTCTCCATGGCTGTGCTCTCCGTTGGTTCGAATCTTACCTATCTCATCGCACCTTCAGTGTCACTTACAACTCCACCTCCTCCTCTCCAACTCCTCTTACTGTTGGGGTCCCCCAAGGTTCTGTCCTTGGACCTCTACTATTCTCAATCTACACATCCTCCCTGGGTCAGCTGATAGCCTCACATGGCTTCCACTACCATTTGTATGCTGATGACACCCAGATCTATCTCTCTGCTCCTCAACTCACCCCATCAATCTCCTCACGCATCACTGATTTACTAGCAGACATATCAGTCTGGATGTCAAACCACTTTCTCAAACTTAATCTGTCTAAAACTGAGCTCTTAATATTTCCTCCCCCACGTGCCCCTTCCCCTGACTTCTCAGTCAAGATCAATGGCACATCTATCAGTCCGTCCCCACATGCCAGGGTGCTAGGGGTAATCCTAGACTCTGAACTGTCCTTTCGGACCCACATACAATCCCTGTCCAAATCATGCCGCCTTAGCCTCCGCAACATTTCCAGAATACGCCCCTTTTTAACGAATGACACCACCAAGCTTCTAACTCACTCCCTGGTTATCTCTCGTCTCGACTACTGCAATTCCCTCCTCATTGGACTACCTTTACATAGACTATCCCCCCTTCAGTCCATAATGAATGCTGCTGCAAGACTTATCCACCTTACCAACCATTCAGCGTCCGCCACCCCTCTCTGCCAATCCCTCCACTGGCTCCCACTCACCCAACGAATAAAATTCAAAGTACTAACAATAGTTTACAAAGCCATCCATAGCTCTGCCCCCAGCTACATCACTAACCTAGTACCAAAATACCAACCAAGCCGCTCTCTTCGGTCCTCCCAAGACCTCCTGCTCTCTAGCTCCCTTGTCACCTCCTCCCATGCTCGCCTCCAGGATTTCTCCAGAGTTTCTCCCATCCTTTGGAACGCTCTACCCCAATCTGTCCGACTGTCCCCTAATCTATCCATCTTTAGACGATCCCTGAAAACCTTTCTCTTTAAAGAAGCCTATCCTGCTTCTAACTAACACTGTCTTACTTTTTCCATCAACTCATCCCCCACAGCTATTACCTCTTGTATCAATTGACCCTTTCTTTTTAGATTGTAAGCTCTAGCGAGCAGGGCCCTCTGATTCCTCTTGTACCAAATTGTTATGTAATTGTAATGTCTGCCTTTATTTTGTTAAGCGCTGCGCAAACTGTTGGCGCTATATAAATCCTGTATAATAATAATAATAATAATAATACGAGCTGAATGAAAAACACATTTTAAGACTATAAAAACTGATATTAATTGTACAGAGAACAGTGCAGTCACAGGGAGGATTACAATATACAATTTCCTAATGATCACATTTACAGCCCTCTGTGTCTTGGATGTTGACAGTTAAACCAATTGTCTTTTTCAAATCCTGGTTGTAACATTTGAATAGCATATCTTTTAGGATAAAAACACGAGATCTTCTTTAAAGTACAGTGTTCATAACAAAAATGGAGATTGTGGAACTGCTTCTAATAAGGGATTAGTGGAGTGATTTTGCCAGAATTGAAATTCTAAAAATTATCCATTTTGCTTGCAAATATATATATATATATATATATATATATATATATATATATATATATATATATATATATATATATATATATATATATATAATTTTTTTTTTATCCCTAAATATATCCCTTTAGTTTGTAGATGATATAACTTTTGCGCAAACCAATCAATATATGCTTATTGGGATTTTTTTTTTAACCAACAATATGTAGAATACATGTTGGCCTAAATTGATGAAGAAATTTTGTTTTTTTACATTTTTTTTGGGGGGGGGGGGGGGGGATATGTATTATAGCAGAAAGTAAAAAATACCGTTATTTTTTTCAAAATTGTTGGTATTTTTTTGTTTATAGTGCAAAAAATTAAAACCACAAAAGGTGATCAAATATCACTAATAGAAAGCTTTATTTGTGGGGAAAAAAAAAGGACATCAAATTTTATTTGGGTACAGCGCTGCACGCCCGTACAATTGTCAGTTAAATTAACGCAGTGTCGCATCACAAAAAATGGCCTGGTCATTAAGGGGGTAAATCCTTCCGGGCTGAAGTGGTTAAAGGGAACAAGGGATTTTACATTGGTAAAAGAAGTTTGGGATTCTCCCAGTCTGGGTACCTATGCATGCAAACAAGAAGCCATTTGTTAAAGATAAGAAAGCATTCAATGAAACGTTTGTCTTTAAAATATAAAAATGTATGGAGTGGCAGATATATTAAAGAATATGTTACTCCAACCTTTTTATATTCCTGATATGCATCTGTTGTAAAATGTACCGTATATACTCGAGTATAAGCAAAGTTTTTCAGCCCATTTTTTTTGTGTGCTGAAAGTGCCCCCCTCGGCTTATACTCGAGTCAAGCACTTTTCTGCAGCAGAAAATGACATTTTCCGACCCGACTTTGGGGCCCCGTATCTCTGGGCCACGTGGTGCTAGGAACCCCAAATTTAATATGCCAACCCAGTGGACCTAGCACTGCAACATATCCAAAGATACCAAGTGACCCCCGAGATAGAGGGCCCCAAAGTCGGTCAACTGTGTCCATCTGCAGCATTGTAATTTCGGGACCCTTTGGGTCCAGAGACCCCAAATTTTGGCTGCAGCTAGGGGGCATTTAGGAACCCTTTACTACCAAGTTTGAAGTTTGGGGGACCTATGGCTGCAAATGGGCACAGTGAGGCATGCAAATGGGCACAGTGAGGCTGCCAATGGGCATTGTTGACCCTCTTTTCCACTTACAGTAGCTGCGCATTTCTCACCCTAGGCTTATACTCGAGTAGGTACTTATGTTAAAAAGTATCCTGTTCTCTTTTTGTATTTTTGACCTTGTGTAAAAAGTTTGGTGATCCTGCCAGTCCCCTTCTTTCCTATTTTAACCTGACCAAACTAGGCACGACAGAACATCCTTCCCAGTGTGGTTAGCTTTCTGGCTGTGCAGGCTGCCTGTCCTTCATTAAATCAGACTTCTGCTGCTTGTCAGCCCCTGCACAGCCATTCACTGGGAAAATTCGTGTGCTGCTGTTTCTCCACCACTAGCTCTCTAAGCCCCCTAAATAGCTGAGAATAAATTATATATTTACTGCAACACACACAAACACTACACTGCCCACTGCAACACACACACACACTACCCACTGCAACACACACACACTACCCACTGCAACACACACACACTACCCACTGCAACACACACACACACACTACCCACTGCAACACACACACACACACACTACCCACTGCAACACACACACACACACTACACTGCAACACACACACACACACACACACTACACTGCAACACACACACACTACAACACACACACACTGACCACTGCAACACACACTACACTACCCACTGCAACACACACTACACTGACCACTGCAACACACACTACACTGACCACTGCAACACACACACACACACACACACACACACACAACCCACTGCAACACACACAAACACTACACTGCCCACTGCAACACACACACACTACCCACTGCAACACACACACACTACCCACTGCAACACACACACACACTACCCACTGCAACACACACACACACACATATACACACACACACACTATATATACACTATATAAATATATATATATATATATATATATATATATATATATATATATATATATAATTACATACATATATATACACACACACACACACTTATTTTAAAAGGGCCAAGGGTTCACATATTACTTTAATAACTTAAATGAATGCTATGGCTAAATAAAAGACGCATACTGTATACTTGCAGTGATTAATAAATTGAAAACAAATCTGCTTTCATGATCACCTACGGAAGTTTTTCTAGAAAAGTCATTCAGCTAGACCGCAGAGCCGGTACCGGTCTTCCACTTCCGCAGTCAATACTGGAATGGTGATAAGCTTTTATGATGTACAGTACAGCAATCAGCTGTGTACAATATAAGCGCGGAGACCCATCTGGCTGTACGCTGATCTGAGTGGAGTCTGCCTTCTCCTTCCAGTCATTATCATAAATACATTAAACCTTTAAACGACCACTCACCCAGGCCGGCAGAGTTAGGAGGAATTACTGCAGCCATTAATTCAATTGAAAAGGGAATGTTTTCAAACTAAACACAAATAGGCAGTATCTTCTGGTAGTACACATGAAAACAAAAATGCAGAGATTGGTATAGAACAGCAATTTTTCAATACAAAAGTTAGAACGGGGCCATGTGTATTAATAGCCCCGATCTCGCATACATTTAGGCAAATGGACAATAAATATCCTGATGGCCTACTGCGGTGATAGGAAAGCAATGGGAGCACTCTACAATAAGAGGTTTACGAATGAGTCAAGTCAATGGTGATAATGGACCGTGTAATGTTGCACTTAAAATGTAGCTTTCCTGTCAAATTCGACAATCTGCATTCAAACTGCTGATTTCACCTTTATGGGTGATAGAATAAGGGTCTGCTGTTGGTTGTATTTGGTGACAACAAACTGCAGTCTAACAGCCTACAAAAAAAAATGCAATATATTGCAATGACTGGGTCTGAACTGACCAAAAAATAATAGGGTAGAAAAAACGATCATATGTCCTCCACGTACACCCCTGGGCAACCAGTTCACAGGGAATAAGGCTACATGTACACAGCTAGAACTAGGTATAAAATATTCCTGGAGAAAAATCATGTCGTTTTCTCGCAGCCAGGGAGCCACAGGTGGGGCATACCCCCGGCTATAGAAGTGAATGGCTATATGCCCCTGTACTTGTGCAAATGTCAATGCTTCTCTTTATTCACATTTACCTGCACAAGCTGTACAACTTGTTTTACTGAACAGCATCAACTTGTCAGGGCTGGGCTCAGCCCTTCCTTAAAGATGGCCGCTCAGCTGTCGGATAATTGCCAGCTCCTATCTCTCCACAGTGACTCACCTGTTGGTGATATCCTGCTCATCAGTCCTGCCTACTTAAGCCATCCAGTCCAAATGATCTCTGCCTTCGCCTTGGTCACAGCTCTAGAGATGCTCTCCTGTGTTCCTGTTAGACTTGCTTGGCTGACATTCCTTCTGGCTCCAGATCCTGCTTGCTGTTCTACTACGCTCATCTCTGGCTCCCTGGCATTTTGGCTTGTCTGAATATCCGTTCCAGTTCCTGAACTCTGGCTATGTTTTGACTAAGTTTACTCTGTTTACCTTTTTTAATATTATTATTATTAAAACAAGTGTGATTTAACTGTTCTTCTGTCTCAGTCCGATTCATGGTTTCTGACACAACTTTTACAGTACAGGGATAGGGATGTACTGCCATTCACTTCTATGCGCTCATCAACCACAGGAAAATGTTTTTAAGCTAGGCATATTTTGTGCCCAATTATGTCCGTGTGCATGAGGCCTAATAGATTGCTATTATTCCAAGATGAGGGTGTTGCCAGGGGTGCCTAAACAGTACATAGAGATGCACGCTAGAGCAGTACGAGCATGTATGTTTATATCATGACTGCACTTACAGTGTTACTAAACCCAGGACCCTGCATTCACTATATCTGGTCTCCCACAGTACACAGAACATGGAAATGCAATAGTTTTAGTAAATATAAACTGCTAAATACCTTTTCTCATCAGCAGTTAGAGAAGTCTTGTGACTTTTATCAGTGCCTGGTTAAAGCTTGCAGGAGGAGTTTTCATTCTGCTCTGTGGTGCTCCTACACCGCCCCATAGATGCTGCTTTCAGGACTATTTTTCCCATTCTGCAAGCGCAACGCTGCAGTGTGAAAGCACTCGGGCTTGAGAGGCAGTTTTCAGGTGCGTTACAGGTGCTATTTTTAGCGCTAAACCGTCTGAAAACTGCCTCAGTGTGAAAGGGGTCTAGAAGTGAGATTAAACTCCCATGCATGAACTTTACCTATAGGTAAGCCTATAATAAGGCTTACCTATAGGTACTGTAAATGTGCACCATTTAGGAGATATTTACTGCACATGCAGCCGGTAACGTCACCGGCGCATGCGCCCCGGAAGGAACGGCATACCCGTGCCGTTCCTTTAGAGTCCTGTGCCGTAAACAGCGGATCCCGCACGTAGGAGTGACGGCACCGCGGCTCTGGCCATTTATACAGCTGGTGTCCGCGAACCCGGAAGGAAGACCGGATGAAGATGGAAGCTGCTGGAAGGCTCCTTTTTCATGTAAGTTCCACATAATGTGCTAGTACAAAAATATGTAGAATACATATTGGCCTAAACTGATGAATAAATTCGTTTTTTTTTTATATTTTTATTTTGGATATGTATTATAGCAGAAAGTAAAAAAAAATATATATATTTTTTTTCAAAACTGTCACGCTTTTTTTGTTTATAGTGCAAAAAATAAAAACCGCAGAGGTGATCAAATATCACCAAAAGAAAGATCTATTTATGGGGAAAAAATGACATCATCAATTTTGTTTGAGTACAACATCGCACAACAGTGCAATTTATTATTATACAGGATTTATATAGCGCCTACAGTTTGCGCAGCACTTAACAAAATAAAGGCAGACATTACAGTTACATTACAATTTGGTACAAGAGGAATCAGAAGGCCCTGCTCATTAGAGCTCACAATCTAAAAAGAAAGGGTCAATCGATACAAAAAGGTAATAGCTGTGGGGGATGAGCTGATGGAGGAAGTAAAACAGTGTATTAGTTAGAAGCAGGATAGGCTTCTTTAATTGTCAGTTAAAGCGACGTCATTTAGGGGGCAAATCCTTCCGGGGCTGAAGTGGTTAAAAAAAAAGAAACGCACCCAGTGGTTTACTACCACTTTAAAGTTCCCACTGTGGCCATGCAGTGCTTCTACACATCACTGGATATTATGCATAATTGGTTTATCTGGCTTCGTCAGGTTTGAGCATTTTTGTTTTAGCCAAAAGAAAGCTAATTACTAGAAGAAGAGGCGAGAAGTTAAGCACGCGTTATTTGCCTTTTGGGGCCTTCCCACTGAAGTCTATAGGGACCCAAATACACGACTCTCCCCCAAAGAAGCTCATGTACTTTTCTGAGCTGCAATGGGAATCCCCATGTTCAGTGTTGAAGAGCTTCTGAAAAAAAAAAAAAAAAAAAGCTTCATTCCGTCAGGTTTGAATAAGGCGAAACTTAATTTTGCAGTACCCCCCTTGGCTCCACCCCCTTTGTCCTACCCATGTATACCCAACCTTTTCAATGAAGCGCCCATCAAATGCAGCCTCACCAGCACCCATCAAATGCAGCCTCACCAGTGCCCAACAAATGCAGCCTCACCAGCGCCCAATCAAATGCAGCCTCACCAGCGCCCAATCAAATGCAGCCTCACCAGCGCCCAATCAAATGCAGCCTCACCAGCGCCCAATCAAATGCAGCCTCACCAGCGCCCAATCAAATGCAGCCTCACCAGCGCCCAATCAAATGCAGCCTCACCATCGCCCAATCAAATGCAGCCTCACCAGTGCCCAATCAAAGCAGCCTCACCAGCGCCCAATCAATGCAGCCTCACCAGCGCCCAATCAATGCAGCCTCACCAGCGCCCAATCAATGCAGCCTCGCCAGCGCCCATCAAATGCAGCCTCACCAGCGCCCAATCAATGCAGCCTCACCAGCGCCCAATCACGGCAGCCTCACCAGCGCCCAATCAAATGCAGCCTCACCAGCGCCCAATCAAATGCAGCCTCACCAGCGCCCAATCAACGCCCATCAATGTAGCCTACTTGTGGCCATCAATAAGTGTTTGCTTGCTTCCATTCATTCGGGAGTCAGGACACAGACACAGTCCTCCGCCACCACTGCACCTCTGACACTATGTGCGAACAGAGCGACGGCTGCCTGCTGATGCTGAGACTTAGTTGCTTGTTGGCCGAGTGAAGAGAGTAGGAACACCAGTGGCCGGGTGCCTCTAGGCAGCAGGGCACATTGGCGGCTGCCTAGTTTGCCTAGTGGTAGCACCGGCCCTGACTGTATGTACCCTGCACCTGCAAACAGTGTAGGTATCTGAATTGGACTTGGTATCAGACTTTTGCTGTCCACTGTACAGCAGAGCTCAGAATGGCTGGGGGGGGAAGGACATATCCTGTAAGCGCTACTGAACTGCAACAGAATAAAAATCCAGTCTTCTGCCCAGCTAGACAGGGCTATGTGTGGCAGAGCTGTGTAAATCTCAAGACTTGATGGACAGAAATACAAATCTTTTGGCAGGTAAACCAGCTGCTATATATGTATTTCATATGTGTATTTTACTGGTTGCCTGGATGCTTTACTAAAAAAGGCTTCATTCACAAAACGTAAGCATGCCAAACGCTGCAAATTTCAGATAAACTGACCAGAATTCGCTACATGGGGGGGGGGGGGGCTGTCATATTTATAAAAAAAAAAATCTAACAGTGTGTAATCAGCCTAACACACCTGGATACAAACCCATATTTTCAAACAAGTGACAGGTTATAATGAGATTTTTATAGTCATATGGCTAAAATCTACCTTTTATATCACTTGGGCTTCCCTTTAGATTGTAAGCTCTCGTGAACAGGGCCATCCTAATTAGAATTGTACTGTCTCCCTATTATTTTGTACTGCACAAACTGTTGGTGCTATATATTGTAAATCCTGAATAATAATAATAAAATTAATAAATTATTTCTAAAAGTCTATGACTAATCACTGGTCTCTGATATGATTATTTTACAACATTCCTGTAACGGTTAATTCTTATTGGCCGCTTATGATTATTTGTACAATGATGACAGTAGGATTTATTAGTTGATTTTTTTTTTCAGGTCTCTCTGTAAATATATTTAAACTTCAATAAAAATATATTGTTTCAAAAAGCAAATATGTAATCGGACTGAAAAATCAAGTCAAGCTTCTCATAAATGACGTCTCCAAATCTGTAAAAAGTATCACATCTCACATTCTACAGCAATTCAGTTTGTATATCAGAAACACAGACTTCATTGATCACACAAATTGATAGCATTATTTATGAACAGTGATTATTCCCATCATTGTGAAATGCTGGCGATGTAAAGAATCCCCACTGTGCTGTTTACACATATCTCTTCCAGGGTCAGTGGTGATTGTCATACATCTCTCTCTACATGTCCGATTCCCCCCAGAGCCCAGCACAAGGGCACACCAACATCTGCCTGGGACTGGGAGGACTGGCAGCTCCTCCATCAATAATGCAGGGCCAGCTGATCCACGAAAAAACTTGCAGCCCCCAGGCACAGGGACACCTTCTCCATACAGAGAGAGCAAGGCAGAGCCCCTCATCAGCTCCATAGAGGCAGGAGGAGCCGCTACTGTGTGCTAAATAGGATTACAGGAGAGATCCCAATCAGTCCGACTAGGATGTACATACACTGTATACACACAATGCTGGCATCTCTCACACACACACAATACTGGGATCTCACACACACACAATACTGGGATCACACACACACACACAATACTGGGATCTCACACACAATACGGTGATCTCACACACACACACACACACAATACTGGGATCTCACACACACACAATACTGGGATCTCACACACAATACTGGGATCACACACACACACACACACACACAATACTGGGATCTCACACACAATACGGTGATCTCACACACACACACACACACACACACACACACACACAATACTGGGATCTCACACACACACACAATACTGGGATCTCACATACAATACTGGGATCACACACACACACACACACACACACAATACTGGGATCTCACACACAATACGGTGATCTCACACACACAATACTGGGATCACACACACACACACACACACACACACAATACTGGGATCTCACACACAATACTGGGATCACACACACAATACTGGGATCTCACACACACACACACACACACAATACTGGGATCTCACACACAATACTGGGATCACACACACAATACTGGGATCACACACACACACACACACACACTGTATACACACACACACACAATACTGGGATCTCTCACACACACACAATGCTGGGATCACACACACACAATGCTGGGATCACACACACACACAATATACACAATCTGTATACACAATGCTGGGATCACACACACTGTATATACACAATCTGTATACACAATGCTGGGATCACAGACAGTGTATATACACAATGCTGGGATCCCACACACAATACTGGGATAACACACTGTATATACACAATGCTGGGATCCCACACACAATACTGGGATAACACACTGTATACACACAATGCTGGGATCACACACACTGTATATACACAATGCTGGGATCACACACACTGTATATACAATGCTGGGATCACAAACTGTATATACACAATACTGGGATCACGCACTGTATACACATCGCTTGGATCACACACACTGTATATACACAATGCTGGCATCACACACTGTAAAAACACAATGCTGGCACCACACAGACTGTGTGTGTGTGTGTGAATATGTATATGTATATATATATATATGTATATGCACACATATATACACACACACACACACACACAATGCTGGGATCACACAGACTGTATATACTCAATGCTGGGATCACACACAGTGTATATACCCATTGCTGGGACCACACACAGTGTATATACCCATTGCTGGGATCACACACACACTGTATACACAATGCTAGGATCACACACTGTATATACACAATGCTGGGATCACACACACTGTATACACAATGCTGGGATCATCACACAAACTGTATATACACAATGCTGGGATCACACACACTGTATATACACACAATGCTTGGATCGCACACTGTAAATACACAATGCTGGGATCACACACACTGTATACACAATGCTGGGATCACACACACTGTATACACAATGTTGGGATCACACACACTGTATACACAATGCTGGGATCACACACACTGTATATACACAATGCTGGGATCACACACACAATGTATATACACAATGCTGGGATCACACACACTGTATACACAATGCTGGGATCACACACACTGTATACACAATGCTGGGATCACACACACAATGCTGGGATCACACACACTGTATTCACAATGCTGGGATCACACACTGTAAACACAATGCTGATAGGCTCATCCATCATCAGACAGCTGTATAGACACACAGTGCACTTGTCCTCCGATCCCTCCCTCTGACAATGTGTCCCCAGCAGTCCTTTCTATGGAGGGGATCCAGGCTGGGTGTCCCTCCTTCCCCTCCCAGAATTGCACTTACTGTGTGATGGAGATCATCGCTGGTTCCGGCTGTTCCGGGTGATTTAAATCCCGTTCTGTGAAGTCAGCATGGTCCGCTCTCCATGTCACACTATGGAGGGGAATATCACCATCACACTCATCCCTTTCTTGTTTTCCACACCCCCGGAGCTGGGGGCGGGGCCACATCACCGCACAGCTCATAAAGGGCCAGAGCCTGCTCTAGTGACACTGTGCTGGCTGGGTGTCACACGTCCCCATCCCATGGGCACCACACAAATACACCGGGGCCTCTCACACTCCTTTCCCTTTTTCTTTAAGCCATGCATTTCTTTTGATTGATTCAGATTTTTTTTTTTTTTGATCAATTCATTCATCTCTTCCCTTCATCATGTATGGCTTATATCTATCTGTTTATTTCTATAGGATTGTTGGGGATGATGCATTCAGTTTTATATTTGATTCTGTCTCCATAAGATTTTATTAAAGGGAGATCTGTGGTCACAGCATACACTTCAACCACTTGTCTATGGGGCCTTTTTTCCTTTTTAGTACATGTTCAAAATCCTTATTTATTGCTATATAATCAAAATAAGAAATCAAAATAAGCGTAAATCCATCAAAACCCATATATTTTGTGAAAGCAGAGACCCTGGGGAAAAAAATTATGGTAGTTACAATTTCTTAAGTCACACAATATTTGCGCAGTTATTTATCAACACATATATTTTTAGTAAAAAAAGACAAAAAAAAAATGAATTTTAGTGCACACTAACACATTATAATACCCAGTTCTGGTAAAATATAAAAGATGTTGCCCAATCCTTTTTATCGAAAAACTTTTCACTGGCTCTTAATGCTGGTATTAAGCTCACAGCAGCTTAATTTAACCAATTGTCTACCATGATGTTTATAAATGAACCTTGGTAGGCAAGTGGTTAATTTTATAACATCAGCTTTACAATAACAATACAGATAATTGGAAAAGAACAAACAGAAGGGTACAAACGCCTAGTATGTTACAATAATTTTATTATCTTTTATTAAACTAAATTAAAAATCACAATTGGGTATTAACAAAATGTGATATAAAACAGGCAGTGTATCACACCAGTGGTAATGGAGCGTCACTTGAACTTATTCCTTACTCAGTTTGCAGGCTGACGTGTTTCGGAGGTCACACCCCCTTTCTTCAGAGCTATACCAAACAAAGAATTTTATATTGCACATTTCATGGATTATTGCACATCACATTTTGCAATTTAAATCATATTTGCACTATTAGTTATTTAATATTTTGAAGATTGATTTGCAAGATTGGTTTAGAATATTTATTTATTCTATAGATTTTATATACCTAGTCTTGGTATTATTTTTATTCGGGGTCTCCCCTGGGAGGGTAGCGCCACATACTATTTTAAATAATTTTACTTTACTGTGAGATCACTTTATATGTTGGCAGCTTCCCATCATTTCTTATAGTGAGGTTGTGTGTGCGCATTAGTTACCCCTCCCCCCTCTATATAATTTTACTACTGTTTCAGGTCAGGCTGCTGATTGAGCATCTTTAAGGACTTAGATAACATTTGCAACTTTGCATGAAGCCTTTCTGTTTACGAGCCCATACACACTGTACAACTTTTGTTGTCTGACTTCCTTCAGATTTACTAAAACCATGTAGTTCAAGGACCTGCCTGATTGCATAGAAATTGAAACTCTTATGCCGTGTACACACGGTCGGATTTTCCGACTGGAAATGTTGTATGTGAGCTTGTTGTCGGAAAGTCCAATCGTGTGTACGGGGCATTAATGTTTGACCTCATATTATATGGTTTTGGTAAATCTAAAGGAAAAAAATCTACAGAAAATTGTATAGTGTGTATCCAGCTTAAGGGCTCTTTCTCACAGACTTTCCGATGATGTCCGCCTGTGAGTCTTTCAGGTGGACCTGATCAGAAGCTCCATGCAGTCCTATGAATAGGCAGATGTAAACGGACATTTGTCCATTTACACCCGCTTACCTTAGAGTCTGTCCAGGTGCAGAAAAAAAATGAAAAGGACTGTCTCCTTTTCCATTTTTACGGACCTAATCATGATGAATCAGAGGCAGTCTGATGTAAACGGACACAAGTATATTTACATTCGGCCACCATTAGAGATATTACGGGTCCGCCGGACACATACTGAACAGGTACAGATGTAAAAAAAACTGACATCCTTCAGCTTTGATTCAGCAGGGGATTTGCTCATGTGAAATAGCCATAAAGTGATTTGATAAATGTTTATGATACAAGAAAATGGGGAAATGTTTAAACAACTTATTTGTCAATCAAATGTACCAAAAATAGTAGCGCAACATTATCAAATCATACATAAAAACTACAGTGCACATATATTAATGAGACCATATATAAATCATCATTTATCAATTCAGTCCCATATGACTCAATTACGAAAGGAAAATCCACTTTGCACTGCAAGTGCACTTGAAAGTGTACTTGGAAGTGCAGCCGCTCTAAATGTAAGGGGTAGATCTGAATCTGAGTGGAAGCTCTGCTGATTTCATCATCCAATCATGTGCAAGCTAAAATGCTGTTTTTTTATTTTCTTTGCATGTCCCCCTCGGATCTACAGCAACTGTACATCCAAGTGCACTTGCAGTGCAAAGTGGATTTTCCTTTAGTAAATAACCCAAAATGTATCAATTCAGTCCCAAAAATTTGTAACAAAAACTACACGGTGTGATAAGTGATTCAGAAATCTTCACTCTTCATCTTGCCTCCACCCATAGGTAAAAAACCTGCTCACCCTTGGCAAACAGCAATTTCCAAGGTATATAGGTGTTTGACCCTGAAATAGGTGGCTCTTGAGAAATCATTGTATGGCTGGGCAGAGGGAATTTGAGATGCTTAAGGCCCCTTTCACACTGGGGCGTTTTTCATGCGGTGTTAGCGCCTGTTCACCGCATGAAAAAATCCGGCCCCTTTAACTCCAGTGTGAAAGCCGGCGGGCTTTCACACTGGAGCGGTGCGCTAGCAGGACGGCAAAAAAAGTCCTGCTAGCAGCATCTTTGGAGCGGGATAGGAGCGGTGTGTTCACCGCTCCTATACCGCTCCTTCCCATTGATTACAATGGGAGACCGCGGTAAAACCGCGGCAATACCGCGGTTACCGCGGCAATACCGCGGCTACGGCGGCGCTCTGCGGGGGGTGTTTAACCCTTTTTCGGCCGCTCGCGGGGGGTAAAACCGCACCGCGAGCGGCCGAAAACCGCGGTGAAAACGACGGTAAAGCAGCGCTAAATATAGCGCTGCTTTACCGTCACCGCGGATCACCGCCCCAGTGTGAAAGGGGCCTTATTGTTGGAAGTATGTCTTCACCTAATGCAATCACAAATTAGCAATTATTTAATAACAGTATTCTAATCTAATGACATAGAATAGAATAATAAAGTGACTTTGGTTACTGAACATAAACATACTTAAGGCATTTTTTTTAATGTAGTCTGTAAAATTATTATTTGTACAGCTGTGTGTAAATCTTACTCTTAATACATTTGGATCTATATTTAATAATGATGATAAAAGGACACCCATCGCGCTCTGGGACTGTCATCCTATATTACCATGATGAGTTATAGATATATAGAAGCAAGCATTTTCCACTTGCACAAGATTGCCATTACTTTGCACTCTTTCTCTGCTCCCTAACTGGCATCTTGATAATTAGACAGGACATGCAGTTTCTTTGTATACCTCTTCAGCTTCTGCATGACATCACCAGGTGACTCAATCTTAAAGCGGAACTCTGCCGGAAAAAAAAAATTAAAAGTCAGCAGCTACAAATACTGCAGCTGCTGACTTTTAAAATAAGGACACTCACCTGTCCAGGGCGCCCGCAATATCCTCAGCCGAAGCCGACCTGTCCCTCTGGGTGCAGGCGCCGACATCTTCAGTAAGGGGATCAGGAAGTGAAGCCTTGCGGCTTCACAGCCTGGTTCCCTACTGCGCATGCTCGAGTCGCGCTGCGTGTTCTGACTGGTCCCTACTGTCTTCTGGGACCTGTGTGTCTCCCAGAAGACAGCGGGGGGAGATGGAGGAGGGGCCGGACATGGCATAGATCGCTGCAGATTCTGCAGCAATCTTTTGCCGGAAGTTGGAGAAAATACCTGTATTAGACAGGTATCTGCTCCCCGTCCCCCCTGAAAGGTGCCAAATGTGACACCGGAGAGGGGGAGGAACCAGATAAGCAGAAGTTCCATTTTTGGGTGGAACTCCGCTTTAAAATCTGTTTATCATGACAATGGTTGAGCATGAGCAATGATTTGTTTCAGATCCTTTGGGTTTCAGTATTGTTGTGCCTGATTTACATGCTATTGATCCTGAGTCACATTGGTTTATTTTTGGTCTGTTTGCCTCCTACTGTATTGCTCCACCTGGTTCCTCACTACATCTGTCTGCTTCTTGCCATGACCTTCTGTCTGGTTTTCAGACATATACTGTATGCCTGCTGCCTGTCCCGACCTTCAGCCTGTTTTCAAACAACAAATATGTGCTGCTATCCTCCTGACCTTCCATCTTGTTTTCAATAAAATATGTCTGCTGCCTGTCCTGATCTTCTGCCTGGTGTCCAACTACAAATGTCTGTTGCCTGCACTATCCTTCCATCTGATTTCCAACGACATGTCTGTTGTACAGGACACCAGGAATGTGTCCTGGATGGCAGGTACATTCCCTGATATTTGAGTTGTGGTCCCTTAAGGGGGACAGTTGCAGAGCTTTTGTGGTACTCAGGGGTTCTCACCCATGCAGGGTGACGTGTCTTGGATTACGCTTGGCTGGAGAGGACTGACTTCCAGGACTCTCTTGATTGCTAAATTTATATTAGGGACCTGGGATTTCAAAGGTTCAAAGAGGCTTGGGGGGGAAGAGCCTTCAAACCCTGAGTACCAGGACTTTGGTCCTGAAAGGGTTAAGTCCCAGTTGAGGGAGACTTGAAAGGCAGCAGAAGGGAAATCAGCACTTGTGTCAAGGAAGTAAATGGAAGAGAGAGAGACTCACAAGCTGTGCTACAAGTGTGAGCTCTCAGACAAACTGAGACATGGGCTGCTAACCCCCTGTGTGGCCTGCCTTATACCCTTACTTTGGAAGAGCCTAACCCCTGTATGGGACCGAAGACTAGCGGTGAGTCTGCTGTTTAACGAGTTTAAGACCAGCTGCCACAGTTGTACTGTGGCAGGTTGGCTCTTCTGGGCGAATCGCCGTCATTGTACGTCAGCCGCTTTAAGAGCTCTAGGGAGCTAGCAAGCACCGGTGGTCGTGATGTCCGCCGGCCACCTGCGATCGCTCCTGAGAGAGACAGAACATGGATCTGTCAATGTAAACAGACAGATCCCCGTTCTGTCAGGGGAGGAGAGACAGATCTGCTGTTCCAGTGATTTCTCTCCTCCTCCAGTCACTACACTACACTCCCCCAACAGTTAGAAACACCTCCCTAGGGAACTCTTAACCCCTTGACCGCCCCCTAGTGTTAACCCCTTCCCTGTCAGTAACGTTTATATAGTAATCAGTGGCTATTTTTAGTACTGATCACTGTATAAATGTCACTGGTCCCAGAAAAATGTCAACCACCATCACCATCACCGCCACTACTAGTAAAAAAAAAAAAAAAGAATAATAAAAATGCCATAAATCTATCCCCTACTTTGTAGACGCTATAACTTTTGTGCAAAACAATCAAAATACACTTATTGCAATTTTTGTTTACCAAAAATATGTAGAAGAACACATATTGGCCTAAACTGATGAAGAAATTTATTTTTTTTTACATTTTTTGGGGATTCTTATAAAAAAAGTAAAAAATATCGTTTTTTTTCAAAATTGTCGGTATTTTTTTGTTTATAGCGCAAAAAAAAAAATGCAGAGGTGATCAAATACCATCAAAAGAAAGCTCTATTTGTGGGGAAAAAAGGACATACATTTTGTTTGGGTACAGCGGCGCGCGACCAGGCAATTGTCAGTTAGAGCAACACAGTGCCGTATCGCAAAAAAATGGCCTGGTCATTACAGGGGGTCACCGGGTTACGAACACGTTAGGGACTGTCCTCCTGTTTGTAAATCAGAAATGTTCGTAAGTTGGACGCGCTTGCGCAGAACGACAATTACAGACATTTCCGATGTTCCGTCGAATGCCGTTCTGCGCATGCACGGTAAATTACAGACATTTCCGATGTTTGCAGCCATTTTCCGAGGCTCCGTCTGGCTGCGCATGCGCAGAACGGACGATGTCTGCGCAAAATGCAGCGCCCGGTTCGTAAGTAGGAGATGATCGTAGGTCGGGCGTTTGTAAGTCGGGGACCCCCTGTAAAGGGGCAAATCCATTAGGCTTCACAGCGAGGATCTTGGTTTCCTACTACAAATGTCTGCTGCCTTTCCAAATCTTCTGCCTGTTTTTTAACTAACTATGTCTGTTGCTTGTGCTGGCCTAACATCTTGCCAACTACATGAACTGACCTTCCATCTGAATTGCAACTACTTATGTCTGCTACTTTAGATGCTTCTGCCCACGGAGAGGTCAACCTCCCTATTCAATGTCTCACTGGTAACCTGCAGCTCTGGAGCCTTGCCTAATCTCATGAACTGAAATAAACTAAATAACATGTAGCAAGGTCCCAGGCCTCCTTTGATTGAATGAGCACCTCCAGGGCCAGGGATCGCTGACATCCTTCTGTATGCAGTGGGTTGTGAGGCGTGGTGGGTGCAGAGTAGTTAAAGTTATTGGGCGCCAGACACTTCTTGAAGGCAAAAGAAAGTTTATTTATCTTAACAAACTTTTTGGGGGAGAGAGAGTTAGGGCAATCGTTGCAAGATTAATTGGCAGACTCTGAGACTTCAATAGGAGGACAGCCATGAACGGAAAAGCATTCAGCCAGACGCTACATCTGCATGTGCAGGAATGCTGTCTCCTATGGCAACAGTCTTTAACAGTTCCTAACACAAACGTAACAGTTCTTTCACTTTCACTACAATCGCCCCTTGTAGTTCTTCAGCCCACTGAGCTCCCGGTCTCTCACTAGACCCACTGATTCACTGCCACTGAATCCCTTGAGCTCCTTCAATCTTCACTGTAGTATCTTCCTCAAGCGTCACCACCTCTTCTCTGCTGGGTCCCTAGCTTGGCACTCTAGATACCTCTCAAGCTTCACCCCCACTGGCCTGCTCGGTCCCTGGCTTGACACACAAGGCTGCTCTGCAAGCGTCACCTCTGCTGGATGGGTCCCTGGCTTGATACCCACTGAAGTTTCCAGATTCTTCACCATCCCCAGATTGTGAGAATGCTGCTCCGGTACTTGCTTCAGTTACTTACTGTGGTCTCTGGTAATTAGGCGGATAGTCCCTTTCTGGCGACAGCTTCCTCTCTACCCCTGACCACGACAGGTTCTCCGGCCGGCAGAACCGTCACTTTGGTTGCACTGCAAGCCGCAGTCCCAACCCTGCGCTGCTCTCTTGCTTCTGGATAGGCCCTCAGGCAGCCTACCAGCTTGATGTGCCCAGGATAGGCCCAATCTCCAGCCTAGCAGCCCGGGCAGTACAACACATGTCCACCCAGACAGACATCCAGGTAGCACTGCCATAGATCACCTGACTCCACCCGAATATATAGGCTCTCCCAGCAGACCAAGGGATCTAAGAAAACCCCTGTCCATTGGCTGATATACCCCATAACCTGACCTTACGTTGCCCTTCTCATATCTAGTACCACCAAGTACCCGGCCACCTAGCGGTAGAAGAAAAAAGTGCAACAAGGCCAAACTAAGAGAGAAATTAGTAGATCTCTAACAATCAACCAGGATAATTATTCCTGGCAAGTAAGTTTGTGAGGCGCAACCCTGCCTAAACTTCAGGGTGTTACAAACATAAAGCGGGTCTGCATTATTCATTGCTCAATCAAAAAAGTACAATCAACAGAATATTGAGAAGTTTTAAAAGAAGCGGATAAATGTTACCTTCTCTGGCAGTTGGGAAGGCTATTCTTTGTTTTCTTCAAGAGCGCTGGGTATAGCTGCTATTTGGCACTTTCAGGTGTGTTGGATAGTTTTTCCCCACTGGTAACTGTGGTTCTTCCCTGTTGGGAGGGCATGATATCCAACATAACCAGAAGTGCCAGATATCTTTGGTGTTCTGAGCTCTTGATGAGAATGAAGATTTGCCTCACACCTGTTGGAAAGGTGTGTATTCATCTGCTTCTTTTACATAGTATCCAAAGTTTAGTTCTCTCGCCAAGTTGACTTTAAAGTGGCTGTAAACCTTCGACGTGAAATATGAACAAAGCATATCCTTCTATGGTGTGTGGTTGTCTGAATCCTGGACTCTAAGGGGGTTATTTACTAAAGGAAAATCCACTTTGCACTGAAAGTGCACTTGGAAGTAAAGTCGCTGTAGATCCGAGGGGGACATGCAAGGAAAAAAAAAAACAGCATTTTAGCTTGCACATGATTGGATGATAAAATCAGCAGAGCTTCCTCTCATTTTAGATCTACCCCTTAGATTTAGAACGACTTCACTTCCAGTGCACTTTCAAGTTCACTTGCAGTGCAAAGTGGATTTGCCATTCTTAAATAACCCCCTAAGTGTAATTTCTGAAAAAAGTGAATTGGGGATAAGTGGCGCTGTCTATGAACTAAGGAGTGTTAAAATAAATCCCCCTTCACAGGTAATAAACCATAAACCATTAATAAGTCCTTTAAACCTCCTGTAAACCTGCAATTACATTAATTAGTGCAAAAGTGCTATGCTAAACCAACATTAGCTGCATCACAGGTGATAATGATATAAATAAACAAATACAAATAATAGTGTAATTCCGGATAACAATTTTTATTATAGTTAAAAACAACTAAAATAAGCTAAATCAGAACATAAGTAAAGTCATGTGAGCAGATGGGTAGAAAAAATCAAGCTCGATTCCGATATTCTAAAACACAAGCGCTCACAGACTGCGTGCGTTCCAGCGGAGCCTCGTATATCCGGAAGTGACTTATGTTCTGTTTTAGCTTATTTTAGTTGTTTTTAATTTTAATAAAAATTGTTATCCGGAATTACACTATTGGAGCTCATCTTCTTTCTGTATGAGGACACATCACTGGGGCCACATACCCGTGATCCAGTGACAGCAGGACACCAGGAAACGTTCCGAGAGGGCCTGGAGGCCTTGGATCTCCTAAGACGATTGAACGAAGGGATTGGTTGGTCTGGCAGCTTGTCGCAAACTCACCACATGTGAGTTACCCCTATAGGGGTGCAAAGATCTGGTGAGTAGGGATCTAAAAGGGGGAGTACAAAAGTCACCTTATCACCTTGGCACCAGAATTACAAGCACAAGTCACTTTGAAACAGCACGAGTCACTTGAAAATTATGATATGATTTTTATTGGACTGCCTACTGCACAATAATCTTTTTTCAGTGTTATCACACATATATGTATATACATTTTCAGTTTTTTTGCACATTGTTTGGCAAAATACTCAAAAACACCTGAAATCACTTTGGAAGTGTACTCAAAACCCTGCAATAGGTGGATCGCAACGTAACCATTTGAGTGTGGGTTACACATGTGGTGTAAAGTGGACTTTCATTTTATTTTTTTTATTATTTTTATTTGTTTGTTTATATCATTATCACCTGTGATGCAGCTAATGTTGGTTTAGCATGGCACTTTTGCACTAATTAATGTAATTGCAGGTTTACAGGAGGTTTAAAAGACTTATTAATGGTTTAACTGTGTTAATCCACTCCAATTATTAGCTGTGAAGGGGGATTTCGTTTATCGCTCCTTAGTTCATAGGCAGCGCCAATCATCCCTAATTCACTTATTTCATACATTTCTGGTGCTTCAGTTGGGGCATCCTAGGGGAGGCTGCAGCCTAGCCTATACCTAAGCGCAAGTAATTTCTGTCTGCTGTCTTTGTTCCTCTGCTATCTGCATGAGTCACTTCTGACAGGTCTTCCTGACATCAAGAGAAAAAAGGTAACAGGTGAGGGATCACTGCACATAGCCTGTGATTGATAGTCTCAGCTCTGTTCCTGTGTGCTGTGTGAAGGGGGTGTGGCACTTCCCTTCAATCAGCTTCCACAGAGTGTAATTTCAGTTCTCCATCCCCTGCTTTCTGAAAGCACAGACAAATTGTAAAAATTTGAAGGTCTGTAAAGAAGAGATGGCTACGGATAAACAGCTACAACACATCTCTGTGTATCACCTGAGACTAGTCACTTCACTGGGTATATGTAAGGGTTTACAACCACTTTAAAGTGGAAGTAAACCCAGTAAAGGAAGCTGCCATTTTGGCCTTTGTTTAATCTTCAACTGCCATGATGCTGCACATGTGATCAGTTATGACACCAGCCACTGGATAGTTTGACAGTTTGGCTGAGAGCACAACCAATGTGACAGTTACATTTGGGGCATGTGCCAGAAATGTACCTGGTTTTTGAAACTGTTAAATCTATGGGTTTACTTCCGTTTTAAAGCAATGTCCAATCCCCTGAACAAGGCAAGGTTATGTGTTTCACAGAACCGCACATCAACCACATGGAATTCACCCAACTGGGGCTTAATCATACAGGCCTCTATGAATAAGCCCCACTTGGGTGAAACGCGATAGAGAGGTTTTCCTAATGGGCAGAGAACCAACTGAAGCTAGTTTGTGAATATCTGTTTAGTGGTTCACTTTTTGAGTGTGTGGTCCTGTGAAAAACTTGTGGTTCCGTGGTTTAGCTTCATGGACTCTTATCGGTGGCCCAGCACCTAAGCAGCTGTGCGTGAACTGGATGGTATCATGTGAGCAGTGATGTCTTTCATTTGGTCAAGGCAACATTAAAGCTGAGGTCCGCCCTCCTCTGCAAAAATGTAAAGCAAGCAGCTACACATACTGCAGCTGCTGACTTTTAATAATAGGACACTTAACTGTCCTGGAGTCCAGTGATGTCAGCACCGCAGCTGATGTTTCCATCAGCTGTAGGGTGCTGCTGCTGCCGCCATTGCGGGTAATGGAATCTGGATGTGAAGCTTTACGGCTTCACGACAGGTCCCTACTGTACATGCGCGAGGCTCCGCTGCGCTCTCCTACTGGCCCGGCAGCGATGGAGGGAGCGAGCTGCTGGCATAATTCGATGCGGCCCGGACTCCCGGAAGTAGGGACAGGATAACTGTCAAAGACAGGTATCCGCTCCCCCCCCCCCCCCCCTCGCAAAAGGTACCAATTGTGGCACTGGAGGGAGGTGGGGAGACAAATGAGCGGAAGTTCTACTTTTGGGTGGAACTCCACTTTAAGATCACATTAAAAACACTGCACTTCTTGTACCCCCTACCTCCTGCCATAGACACTGGTTCACTTATGGTAAATACGGCCTGTCTATAACTGTAAAATGTATATGTGTATTACAGATTACTGCTAAAGATAAGCTCAGTACACCAAAACAGGATTAAACTTGGTTAGTCAAAGTGAAATAGTTTATCTGATTCTGCTGGTTTCCCCTTTCTTTGAAGAGCGCAACAGATGAAAGTGACCTACAGAACATTCGCAATAGCAAAATTCAACATTGATCCCAAAAGGATGTTCATTTTAGGTAAGTGCACTCTACAAAATAAACTTGTACACTGATGACTGTCCTCAACTTTTTACTGCTATTTTGAGAGAGAGAGTCCACACCCTCAGTGGATGTACTGCTGCCACGAGGACCAATTGGTCAGGCATGAAGCTACAGTGGAAAGTGCAGAATTGCCATTGATGGGAATGCATGTGTGCACCAAATTAAATGAACGGTTATACCCATGTACATTTGAACTGTTCCTAAACGTTTGATGTCTTATCCTTGTAAAACAAAATACCCATTTAATACACAAAAAGAAAAGAGTACATTGCATTCCCACAGTACCATTGGATAAGGGTATTTGTGCAAGGAAAGTGCATGTTTTGGTTGAGGGGGCTCTTTGAAAAATGTAGGTACAGTGAGTGTACCACTGTGCAGTCAATACTTTCTGCATCAAATCAATTTTTTAGCAAATAGAACTCAGAGATCACAGCGGCACATTAGATGCACAATGTGAGTGTTACATGTTTCCATAGTTTACAAACTGCAATAGATTTTCCCGTGATATAGGCTACATAAAGATTTTTAGGATTTCCTAAAGTGCTCTTTTAGTACACTTAAAATCAATGTTAAATATATACGTAGAAGAATTGCCCCTCCCATGGACCGAAGTTGGCTGTCAGTGCCTTTTGATTATACCATCTTTTTCTATCAAATGTATATTAAGAATTTTGTAATGGTTTTCAAAAGCAAGGGGCCAGCAATAGTAAAACTAAGCACTGCAGTAACTGCCAAGAGAACTAAAAGAGAATGCTTTTACGCAGCCATTCCACCAATCGCTGAAATTTCAGTGCTGGGTGGAGTTCTTCTTTACTTCTGCATTCGGTCAAATCTGGATCTATCCTCTTACATCTGGAATTTCAGTGGCTTGTGCTAGTATCTCTAGTCCAGAACAGTTACAGTATGACTGTGTAACTGATCACAGCTCTAAGCTCAGTAAATGACGGGGGCCATTAGGTCAGGAAGACACTTCTAATGTATCATTCTTTTGCAGCAGTGGCTGTCACTCACCGCGCTGGCTAAGTATCATACCATGAGAAGAAAGGAAGGCTTTCACTCTCAACATTGTGTAAGGGCAGAAGTTTCCCTTGGACCGGGATGGCAAAATAGTCATAATTACAGCTAACCCAAACCAACATACAGTGCCTTGAAAAAGCATTCATAACCCTTGAAATTTTCCACATTTTGTCATGTTACAACCAAAAACGTAAATGTTTTTATTTAGGATTTTATGTGATAGATAGACCAACACAAAGTGGCACAATATTGTCAATTGGAAGGAAAATGATAAATGGTTTACAAATAAATATCTGAAATGTGTGGCGTGCATTTGTATTCAGCCCCCTTTACTCTGATACCTCTAACTAAAATCTAGTGGAACCATTTGCCTTCAGAAGTCACCTATTTGGTAAATAGAGTCCACCTGTGTGTAATTTAATCTCAGTATAAATACAGCTGTTCTGTGAAGCCCTCAGAGGTTATTAGAAAACCTCAGTTAACAAACAGCATCATGAAGGCCAAGGAACACACCAGACAGGTCAGGGATAACGTTGTGGAGAAGTTTAAAGCAAGGTTAGGTTATAAAATAATATCTCAAGCTTTGAACATCTCACGGAGCACTGTTCAATTCATCATCCGAAAATTGAAAGAGTATGGCACAACTGTAAACCTACCAAGACATGGCCATACACCTAAACTGACAGGCAAGGAGAGCATTAATCATAGAAGCAGCCAAGAAGCCCATGGTAACTCTGGAGGAGCTGCAGAGATCCACAGCTCAGAGGGGAGAATCTGTCCCCAGGACAACTATTAGTTGTGCACTCCACAAATGTGGCCTTTATGGAAGAGTGGCAAGAATAAAGCCATTGTTAAAAGAAAGCCATAAGAAGTCCCTTTTGCCACGTGGGTGACACAGCAAACATGTGGAAGAAGGTGCTCTGGTCAGATGAGACCAAAATTGAACTTTTTGGCCTTAAAGCAAAACGCAATGTGTGGCAGAAAATTCACCCTGAACACACCATCCCCACTGGGAAACATGATGGTGGCAGCATCATGTTGTGGAGATGCTTATCTTTAGCAGGGACAGGGAAGCTGGTCAGAGTTGATGGGAAGATGGATGGAGCCAAATACAGGGCAATCTTAGAAGAAAGTCTGTTACAGTCTGCAAAAGACATGAGACTGGGGTGGAGGTTCACCTTCCAGTAGGACAACGACCCTAAACATACAGCCAGAGCTACAATGGAATGTATTAGATCAAAGCATATTCATGTGTTAGAATGGCCCAGTCAAAGTCCAGACCTAAATCCGACTGAGACTCTGTGGCAAGACTTAAAAACTGCTGTTCACAGATACTCTCCATCCAATCTGACAGAGCTTGAGCTATTTTGCAAAGAAGAATGGGCAAAAAAAAATTTCACAAAGCTGGTAGAGACATACCCAAAAAGACTTCCATCTGTAATTTGCAGTGAAAGGTGGTTCTACAAATTATACAATTTATAATTTTCCTTCCACTTCACAATTATGTGCCACTTTATGTTGGTCTATCACAGGAAATCCCAATAAAACACATTTACATTTTTGGTTGTAACATGACAAAATGTGAAAAATTTCAAGGAGTATTAATACTTTTTCAAGGCACTGTACGTAAAGCATTTTCTTGCTTGTGTGATTGGATCACTGATTTTCCCAGAAGTCTACCCCAGTGTTTCTCAACCTTTTTCCAGTCAGTGTGCCCTTGAAAAATATTTTTAGTCTTGAGGCACCCCAGCCTAAGGTTTAATGGGATAACACCCACAAAAACAGACGCATTCCCGATATACAGACAAACATGCTGCTCCTTAGTAGATGCGCAGGGGTGTCATTAATTCCTAATGGTAACCTCAAGCATCACGAAACATAGTATGTTTTTGGCACAGCACAATTATAAAAAAGGGTCGGGACTTCTTTCCTAGTATTTATGCAGATAGGGAAGCCCATTGAAATGAATCGCCTGCCCTACATGCAGCACAGAGCTGCAGAGATGTGAACCAATGAGGTTGGGAAACAGTTAAAACCATGCAGCTGAGCCACATTTTTACCAACCCCCCAACTGCTCTCCCTTGCATTGGCAACAGCCAGGGACGTAGACACATGCTGTGGCCTCGGCTGAAATGATACCCCCAAGTGAATTGGGCTGTGATACAATCGATCTGCAACCGCCTGCATTGCATATGGTTAAGACACAGTGATGCTGCATTTAGGGGGTTAAAACAAATGGTGAGGATGAAACATTTCACCTCTTCACTGCCTGTCATTTGCCTCTGAAAAGCGTTCCGAACATTGATCGTTTTTAAGAGGAGCGGAAGTTCTTTCCACTATTATGAATGAGCCCTAAAAAGGCATACATACACACACATACACTATATATACACACACATAGTATATACATACATATACACACACATACTGTACATACACAAACACGCACACACATTCACACACACACAGCTGTGGAAGGAAGAGGTGAACTGCAGCAGAGGGATGGAAAAGACAATTGGAATATCAATGGTCAATGACAACATGGCTGTTTTAAAAAGACTGCCTTAGCTGCCATCAGCTATTTAAGACTTATGCCCCGTACACACGGTCGGATTTTCCGACGGAAAATGTCTTATCGGACAATGTTGTCGGAAATTCCGACCGTGTGTAGTCTCCATCAGACTTTTTCCGTCGGATTTTCCGACGGACAAAGTTTTATCTCCTGCTCTCAAATTTTCCGACAACAAAGTCCTATCGGACTTTTTCCGATCGTGTGTAGCGAATTCCGACGGACAAAGTGCCAAGCATGCTCAGATCACATTACAAGACCAAAGCTATTGGCTACTAGCCTCTACGTAGTCCCGCCGTAGGCAACAAACGTCACCACGTTCAGAAGGATCGGATTTTCGGACAACTTTGTCCGACCGTGTGTATGCAACACCAGTGTCGGAAAAAATCCGATGGATTTTGTGGTCGGATTTTCCGACCGTGTGTACGGGGCATTACAGTGACCACCATCAGATACGACTAATAAATGTCATATGGGTAACAATTTCTATTACAGCTCATTGATCTGTTCTGAGAATTTTTCAGATTTTTCAGATTTTTTTCAGTTTTGATGCCATCTTTAAAATAGTGAAACCATGGTTTTTCATTTCCTGTGCTGTTAATTTGTTGTGTAGCAAGTGTTAAAATACTGTAGAAGCCTTAAATGAGAAAAGATGTGACGTACGACTCTAAAGAGAAAAAAAATTAAGTATTTGTTAGGTACAGAGGCTAGAAATGTTAGTTCTCATAATAGATATAGTTCTGGAGAATGAGACAATGCCAATGAAATTATGAATGGACTGTTAGAGAACATAGAAAATCACATCCAGTATCTCTATGGCAATGTCCTTCAGCGGTCATAAAAGTGGCGAATCGCAAAGCTTTTTTTTTTCCTTGAAATGTATAACCTTGTTACAGAATGCATTGATGGGTACAGTAGCTTATCATATGTCACTATTTATCTTTGAATAATTAGATTCAGTACATGTAAACAGTACATATTAAAGGCAACTGAAAAAAAAACACTATTCACTTCACATATGTAGGAAAGAGTTATGCCGCGTACACACGACCGGTTTTCCCATTGGAATAAACTCTGAAGGTTTTTCCGACAGAGTTCCGACGGACTTCCGCTAAAACTGTCTTGCCTACACACGATAACACCCAAGTCTGACCGTCTATAACGCGGTGACGTACGACAGGATTAGAAAAAGGAAGTTTAATAGCCAGTAGACAATAGCTGTCGTCTAGTACTTGCATCAGAGCATGCATCGTTTTTGGTCCGTCGGAACAGTATACAGACGAGCGGTTTTCCCGATAGGAATTAGTTCCGTCGGAAATATTTAGAACATGTTCTATTTCTAGGTCCATCAGAATTTTCTAAAAAAAAAGTCAGATGAGGCACACACACGATCGGAATATCCGATGAAAAGATCATGTCGGACTTTTTCTGCCGGAAAGTTTGACCGTGTGTACGCGGCAATTCTGTTTAACTACTATGTCTAACAAC
Organism: Lithobates sylvaticus; assembly: GCA_028564925.1. Classification (NCBI taxonomy): domain Eukaryota; kingdom Metazoa; phylum Chordata; class Amphibia; order Anura; family Ranidae; genus Lithobates; species Lithobates sylvaticus. The sequence goes on along the minus strand of CM053027.1, from coordinate 119,225,656 downwards.
CATTTAATTCTTTTTTTTTATTTTTATTTTTTCAGAATTAAAACGTAGAAGAAAATGTAAATCTTAAAACAGGCTCCCCCCCAAACCCCCCAAAAAACACATGCATGCATCTAGGTATGCTGAATAATTGAGGAACTGATTTTGTAGAGAAACATTTTGCAGGAAAAAAAAATTAAACTTAGCTTACTTCCTGGTTTTCTGGAGGTACTTGTGACATAGCAAGGGCCTCACAGATGCACCTTGGGAAGGTTACATCACCAGCGCCTTCACATGTGATCTCGTCCTAAAACTGTAAGAGATCTTAAAAGAAAAGCTTTTTGTTGATGGGTGTATCGGCCATGCGCAAGATCAGGTGCATGAAGTTTGCGTTGCCTCATCTTGCAGATGCACTGTTTTACATTTCATTCATCTGTTGAAAAAAAGATGCGTTATGATGCTGCATGACCTGAGGTGGAAATATCATCAGTAGCATGGCAGAGCAGACAGAACAAGAAGCCAGCTGCTGATTATATTTTTCTTTTTTAATGACCAGCACCAAGACAGAGCAAGTAGACTGGTAAACAGAGCAAGATGGAGGCAGGTAGGTACTGCTAGCTTTATTATTTTTATTAAACACTTTACATTTATATAAAGAATTTAATAAATTGAGGGAAAGGCAGGTCCGCTTTAAAGATGGACCATAACCAATTTGATTAGAACCATGTTGACTTTAATGTATTTGTTATTCTGAATCAGGCCCGGACTGGGACAAAAAATAGGCCTGGGCATTTTAAACTGAGCAGCCCGGGGGGTGGGTGGGGGGCGGCGGCGCTTCATGGGGGCGGTTGATGATGGGATGTGGAGACCCCCGTGACGTGGGGAAAGCCATAGGGAACTCCCCATGACGTCCCAATGCGTCAGAGGGGGGCGGGGTTACCAGGTGGCCCCGCCCTCCGTTATAAAAGAACTGTCAGCCCAAGCGAAGCCTCACACACCGGGAGCCTCCCATTGCGAGGAGTGGCCCAAGAACAGACCGACGCCCTGGAAGAAGATACCGGAGAGAAGCCTCAGAGACCGACGCCGTGGAAGAAGATACCGAAGAGAAGCCTCACCCAGCGGGAGCCTCCCATTGCGCGGAGCGGCCCAGAAGAGACACCGATGTTGGACAAGAAGGCCAAGAAGAAGCGGATCGGAGGAAGAAGAAGATGGAAGAAGAAGATGCCGGAAGGAGAAGATGAAGAAAGGAAGACCAGAAGAAAGAAGAAAGAAGATTTTAATAAAGGAATTGTCAAAGACTGTCTCCTGTCATTTTTACAATTTTTGACACTTTTTTGGTGAAATGGTAGGGGTACTTTTGTACCCCCTTACCATTTCACACAGGGGGGGGCGGGATCTGGGGGTCCCCTTGTTAAAGGGGGCTTCCAGATTCCGATAAGCCCCCCGCCCGCAGACCCCCACAACCACCGGGCACGGTTGTGGGGATGAGGCCCTTGTCCTCATCAACATGGGGACAAGAGGCTTTGGGGGTCTTAGACCCCCAAAGCATCCTCCCAATGTTGAGGGCATGTGGCCTGGTACGGTTCAGGCGGGAGGGGGGGCCGCTCTCGTCCCCCCCTCTTTTCCTGCGGCCTGCCAGGTTGCGTGCTCGGATAAGGGTCTGGTATGGATTTTGAGGGGGACCTCACGCCATTTTTTTTGGCTGGGTTTCCCCTTAAAATCCATCCCAGACCTCAAGGGTCTGGTATGGATTTTGAGGGGGACCCTAGGCCATTTTTTATTTTTTTTTTGGCTGGGGTCCCCCTTAATATCCATCCCAGACCTGAAGGGCCTGGTTATTGAATTTGGGGGGACCCCTACGCTTTTTTTTAAAAATTTTTTATCAATGACTTTTTTTTTTTATGAATGACTTTTCAATGAATGACTGTTCTCTGTATTACGGGAGCCGACAATTCATATAGCCACGATAGCTTTCTTTTCTGCAAAAATGACACTTTTTGCACAGACAAGTCTAAGCACTGGAAACATGCGCCCCTTTACATGCATACTATAGACACCCCCCAGGTACGAAATTTAAAGGAATATTACACTTTTATTGTTTCAATTTAATCATTATTAAAATCACTGCTCCTGAAAAAACGGCCGTTTTTAAAAGTTTTTTTTGCATTGATACATGTCCCCTGGGGCAGGACCCAGGTCCCCAAACACTTTTTATGACTAACTTTTTAAAAATAAATGACTTCAATGACTGTTCTCTGCATTAAAAGCACTCGCGGCTATATGAATATCAATTCATATAGCCGCGAGTGCTTTTAAAAGACATTTTTAAAAGCAACATTAAATCCCCGAATACCGGACCCGAACCCGAACATACAGTCAATTGTTCGGGTCCGGGACCCGAACACCCTAAAGTCCGGTACGGACCCGAACTTTACAGTTCGGGTTCGCTCAACCCTAATCCTGTGCTGTTAATTTGTTGTGTAGCAGGTGTTAGAATACTGTAGAAGCCTTAAATGAGAAAATATCTGACGTACGACTCTAAAGCGAAAAAAAAATGAAGTATTTGTTAGGTACAGAGGCTAGAAATGTTAGTTCTCATAATAGATATAGTTCTAGAGAATGAGACAATGCCAATGAAATTATGAATGGACTGTTAGAGAACATAGAAAATCACATCCAGTATCTCTATGGCAATGTCCTTCAGCGGTCATAAAAGTGGCGAATCGCAAAGCTTTTTTTTTTTTTCCTTGAAATCTATAACCTTGTTACAGAATGCATTGATGGGTACAGTAGCTTATCATATGTCACTATTTATCTTTGAATAATTAGATTCAGTACATGTAAACAGTACATATTAAAGGCAACTGAAAAAAAAACACAATTTACTTCACATATGTAGGAAAGAGTTATGCCGCGTACACACGACCGGTTTTCCCATTGGAATAAACTCTAAAGGTTTTTCCGACAGAGTTCCGACGGACTTCCGCTAAAACTGTCTTGCCTACACACGATAACACCCAAGTCTGACTGTCTATAACGCGGTGACGTACAACACGTACGACGGGATTAGAAAAAGGAAGTTTAATAGCCAGTAGACAATAGCTGTCGTCTAGTACTTGCATCAGAGCATGCGTCGTTTTTGGTTCGGTCGGAACAGTATACAGACGAGCGGTTTTCCCGATAGGAATTAGTTCCGTCGGAAATATTTAGAACATGTTCTATTTCTAGGTCCGTCAGAATTTTTGAAAAAAAAAGTCAGATGAGGCACACACACGATCGGAATATCCGATGAAAAGATCATGTCGGACTTTTTCTGCCGGAAAGTTTGACCGTGTGTACGCGGCAATTCTGTTTAACTACTATGTCTAACAACCATTAATTCTTTTTTTTATTCTTTTTTTTTCAGAATTAAAACGTAGAAGAAAATGTAAATCTTAAAACAGGCTCGCCCCCAAACCCCCCAAAAAACACATGCATGCATCTCTGTATGCTGAATAATTGAGGAACTGAGTTTGTAGACAAACATTTTGCAGGAAAAAAAAATTTAACTTAGCTTACTTCCTGGTTTTCTGGAGGTACTTATGACATAGCAAGGGCCTCACAGATGCACCTTAGGAAGGTTACATCACCAGCGCCTTCACATGTGATCTCGTCCTAAAACTGCAAGAGATCTTAAAAGAAAAGCTTTTTGTTTTCAAAAGATGGGTGTATCGGCCATGTGCAAGATCATGAAGTTTGCGCTGCCTCATCTTGCAGATGCACTGTATTACATTTCATTCATCTGTTGAAAAAAAGATGCGTTATGATGCTGCATGACCTGAGGTGGAAATATCATCAGTAGCATGGCAGAGCAGACAGAACAAGAAGCCAGCTGCTGATTATGTTTTTCTTTTTTAATTACCAGCACCAAGACAGAGCAAGTAGACTGGTAAACAGAGCAAGATGGAGGCAGGTAGGTACTGCTAGCTTTATTATTTTTATTAAACACTTTACATTTATATAAAGAATTTAATAAATTGAGGGAAAGGCAGGTCCGCTTTAAAGATGGACCATAACCAATTTGATTAGAACCATGTTGACTTTAATGTATTTGATATTCTGAATCAGGCCCGGACTGGGACAAAAAATAGGCCCGGGCATTTTAAACTGAGCAGCCCGGGGGGTGGGTGGGGGGCGGCGGAGCTTCGTGGGGGGGGGGGGCGGTTGATGATGGGATGTGGAGACCCCCTCCCTACAGTGCAGACCCCCTCCCTACAATACAGAACCCCCCTCACTACAGAACCCCCCCTACATTATAGACCCCACCTACATTAGACACCCCCTACAATACAGACACCCCCTACACTACAGAAGCCCCCTACATTACAGACCCCCCTACACTACAGAACCCCCCTACATTACAGACCACCCTACAATACAGAACCCCCTACACTACAGAACACCCCCTACACTACAGAACCCCCCTACATTACAGCCCCCCTACAATACAGAACCCCCCTACATTACAGAACCCCCCTACAATACAGAACCCCGTACACTACAGAACCCCCCTACATTACAGAACCCCCTACACTACAGAACCCCCCTACAATACAGAACCCCCCCCCCCCCACATTACAGACCCCCCCCTACAATACAGAACCCCCCTACATTACAGAACCCCCCCTACATTACAGACCCCCCTACATTACAGAACCCCCCCTACAATACAGAACCCCCTACATTACAGAACCCCCCCTACATTACAGACCCCCCTACATTTCAAACCCCCCTACAATACAGAACCCCCCCCTACAATACAGACCCCCCTACTACAATACAGACCCCCCCCCACAATACAGAACCCCCCTACATTACAGACCCCCCCTACATTACAGACCCCCCTACATCAGAACCCCCCTACAATACAGAACCCCCCTACATTACAGAACCCCCCCCTACATTACAGACTCCCCCACATTACAGAACACCCCCTACATTACAGAACCCCCCCCTACATTACAGAACCCCCCCCACATTACAGAACCCCCCCCCCCCTACATCACATAACCCCCTACATTACAGAACCCCCCCCCCATTATTACAGCCCCCCCCCCCCCCCTACATTACAGCCCCCCCTACATTACAGAACCCCCCTACATTACAGACCCCCCCTACTACATTACAGAACCCCCCCTACATTACAGAAACCCCCCCTACATTACAGACCCCCTACATTACAGAACTCCCCCCTTCAGACTCATAATGTACCTCAGATCAGCGTGCATGTCGAGTCCCCTCCCCCTATGTAGACATAGAGGGGGAGGCGGCTTCACTCTGCTCGGCTGTGTGAGACAGCCGAGCCGAGACTGATTAGAGCTGCGGCCACCGTGCAAGAGAGAAGGGGATCCTTGCGGGTCCCGCCCCCCTGATGTGCAGACGGGGGTCACTCGAGTGCGGCTCCGAGGCTCGCTCGCATGCACCAACCCCCCCTGCAAAGTACACCACAGGCGGAACATCAGCGGCCGCCGGCCGGTGTTAGAACACCGGTCCTGCATGTCAAAACCCGCCAGACATGTCAAAATATGCCAGACATGCAGCCCAGCGGCCTGGCAGCCCCAGGCCCACCGGGCAAATGCCCGGTCTGCCCTATGGCCAGTCCGGGCCTGTTCTGAATAGTATTTTTTCTCTAAGGGTGTACAGAAATTTTGAGTGTAAAAACCCCATTTGATAAAACCCCTGCACTTCCAGTTTCCCCACAGCATCTAACGTCACATCCACCCTCAATGCGTTTTGTCACAGGTATTCCTCAGGAGTCAGCGTACCTATGGGATCTCCTTTTTACTGCTCTTTTGTGAGTGCAATTTTATAACGTAAATAAATTTACTTTTATACGCTACACTGTGGTGATTGTGTTTTCATATTTGATGCTGAGTGGAGCATTTGGATAAGTGATGACCTAACCTGAGGGGGAGCCATATTTACTTAACACAATGAATATCAGGTGTTGTATGACCTTCTTGGTCTGTATTTACATTTCCTGGCCCTACCTCACATCAGCACACAATGGGTTAACGCCTCCTCTGGAACCCACAGGACCACCTCTTCCTAGATAGATAAAATACAGCCCCTCCCCCACCGAAGTTCTTTTTTTTCATGCTTCAGGCCACCTGTTGATTGCAGTTGGTAAGTACTTTGGTTCCTGCAAGTATATCCCCCTACCACACCGCCCCTACAGGTTCAGCCTCTCCTGGAGTTGGAAGGCCCTGAATGTTGGAGGTAAACCCTCCTGAAACTGGGTGCCCTGTGTGCCGGATCGTGGGCAGGGTTGCTTAAACAGCGTGAATATTCTACAGGTGTGGTATTACTAAGCTCTGCAACATCGCCATTGGCCTCTCCCTTGGGTTTTTCTTCCTGTCTTGTATAGGCAGCATGCCACACTGCTCTCCTGGCTTTGTTTTCAGTCTGAGAGCATCGGTAGAAGATGTCAGAGAGGGCAGGGAGACAGTGTGGCGTGGGGTAGTGACCGCCTGTCACCAAGCAGCAGCTTAAACAGTCTTAGAAGCTGGCAGAGGTACTGGTTTGGCTCCCTCGCTCTGCAATCCTGACAGTTTTCTCTTGTGAGGTAAAGACTTGTTGCTGTTTGCTTCCCTGCTGTGCTGTGTGTTCCTGGGGGGTTAGACAGTCTGAGTGTTTTTTGTTTTAGATTCTGTGTCTCCTGTCTGCCTCTGAAAGGGCTGCCTGGGCTCACCTGCTACTTCTTCTGAAGTAAGTGGATGAATGCAGATCGGTCTTAAAGGGACAGTGTACTTGTTTTTCTTGGTGAGAGAATTATGATTTATTTCTATATTTTTTTGCAGATATGAGCTCACCACACCTGTCAGTTGCACAAAAGACTAGCAAAAAGGTACGAGGGGGCAATGTTGGACATGTTTTTAAAAGAGTTCTCAAGCAATGGTGTTTTGCATTATTTTAGGAGCAGAAGCCCTAAACGCAAACACTCCAGAAAATATAAGACCCACCATTGGTCATCTCCTGACCAGGACAATCTGCATTCCTTGTATTCCCGCACAGGGCGGCTTTCATGCTCCTCAAGCAGCTCACATGACAATGGCTCACATGCATTTAAATTAGCGCAATAGGAAATGCTATGCCCAGCCCCGGGTTCATGTTGGATCTGCATGCAATCTGCAGTGACGCGAAATTAATTTGCATGGATTGCCTTAAATGACAATGGATAAGGAAGCGGATGCACAAGTTTCAAAGCCTAGATGCGGTAGCCGAAATTATGCGGCAAAAATCCATGACACAGGCCCAACCATCGCAAAAAGCAGGCAGATATTTCCAAATGTGAAAATGGAAGGGCCTTCTGTTCCCATAATGATAGAGAGTTAAAAGCTCATTGATGAAGAATGGGAGAGATCTGGTAAGAAGACGAATTTACAATAAAAGGTAAGCTTTATCTATTGAAGCTGGCTGATGCATGTTTAACCACTTACGGACCGCCCGCTGCAGTTTTTTACGTTGGCTGTTTAAAGGAGGCTATCGTTGTTATGGCAGCAGCTAGCTGCGATAACCCTGGTATCCTCTTATTCAGCGGGCGGTCCGCTACAAGATACAAGTGGTCTCTGCGGCGGATTCGCCGCAAGATCTCTTCTATCAGTGGCATCAGCGGAGGCGATCGGATACTTCCTGTGGCCTGAAATGGAGACGAGTGAGGGGTAGATGGCCCCCACCCGTCTCCATATCATTGCAGGGCAGAAGCGACGTCAAGAAGTCACTTCTGCCCATAGCTCTTAAAGGGACATTTTTTTTTTTTTTTTCATTTTTTTAAATGACAACATTTTTTTGACCCCAGATCTCATATTTAAGAGGTGGTGTCATGCTTTTTTTCTATTACAAGGGATGTTTACATTCCTTATAAAAGGAATAAAAGTGACACAATTTTTTTTTTTTAAAACAGTGTAAAAATAAAAAATAAAAGGTAACATTTTTAAACGCGCCCTGTCCCGACGAGCTTGCGTGCAGAAGCGAACGCATACATGAGTACCGCCCACATATGAAAGCTGTGTTTTCATATGCTTTCATATACCTCATGTGTTTTCACATCGCCGCAATCATTCTAGCCCTAGACCTCCTCTGTAACTTAAAACATGCAACCTGTAGAATTTTTTAAACGTTGCCTATGGAGATTTTTAAGGGTAAAAGTTTGTCGCCATTCCACAAGCGGGCGCAATTTTGAAGCGTGACATGTTGGGTATCAATTTACACGGCGTAACATTATCTTTCACAATATAAAAAAAAAATTGGGCTTACTTTACTTTTGTCTTATTTTTTTATTCAAAAAAGTGTTGTTTTTACAAAAAAAGTGTGCTTGTAAGACCGCTGCGCAAACACGGTGTGATAGAAAGTATTGCAACCACCGCTATTTTATTCTCTAGGGTGTTAGAAATTTTTTTTATAATGTTTGGGGGTTCTAAGTAATTTTCTAGCAAAAAAAAATGTTTTTAACTTGTAAATAACAAATCTCAGAAAGAGGCTCGGTCCTTAAGTGGTTAAGCAACACACTTCCAGGAGTGGATGGGGCCCACCAGCGTCTGGTGCATAAGTATCTTTGCCTTTCAATACCTTTAGCGATCCTATGGATCGAAAAGTGGACTTAAGGCTGGTTCACACCAGATGCAGTCCAATGAGTTTTTATTTTGAGTCAAAAATGCATGAACAGTGTTTACCATGGATTCCAATGGCCTACTTCACACCAGTACAGTGTGTTTCAGTACAATCAACTAAAGTAGAACATGTTCTGTATGGAGTGCATACGTTACATGGCAAAACGTATTGAAAAAGCACCTGAACACTTTAAAAACGTGCATGCAGAAAGAAATTGGGGTGTGGCAGGTTTTTGCCTGTTGACTAGCAACTGCATTAACTGTGATGTTTAAAGCATTAAGAGATGGCCTTTAATTCAAAGTGGAACTGGCAGGAGTGGGCGTGGTTCTGGAGGACTTGAACCTGGCTAGTGACTTTTGGTGAGAGCTTCAATAGACCTAGTGCTAGCGCATTCAGTCACAGCCATGAGAGCTTTGGGGTTGCGCCACTGGAGGGTGGATGAAGTTTCCACACAAGCTCTTTGTAACATTCTCCATAATGGGAGGTTGTTGTTTGGCAAAACGTTGGACAAAGAGAGTAAGATAAAAAAAAGTCCAGACTGTGGCCACAGTCTAATAGGAGGAAGCAGCCATCTTTTTGCTCAAGTTGGTCGATCTTCAGAAGGGTTCAAGAGGTCAAATCTTATAGGCTAGGCTGAAATTTTCCAGATCACATTGAAAGGGGGCTCAAACTTCTTTTTTACATGGAATCAAATCCAAAGCAGGCTACTAGACATCTGAAAAGTCTTTTGAAGGTGGGCCAAACCAGTGTCTTCCAGTGGGAGCCAGGATAGCCTACTTTTGAAGGGTTTGGGCGACAAACATCAAAGACAGTTAGGTGGAGTACAATCACCCCAAATCCTTTCATTAATGACCAACAGATCTCAAGAAGAGAGAATTATTGCAAGCTTAGAATTATACTGCAACAAGTCCATAGTGCTGGTGCCACCAAAAGAACAAAATCTGGGGGTTTCTCCCCATTCTTTCTAGTGCCCAAGGCATTAGGAGCTTTACCTACTGTCTGGGCTTGAAGAAATTGAATGGGTACATAGACACCAAAAGGTTCAAGATGGAGTCTGGGCAAACAGTCATGGCCATAGTTCAGAATGAAGACCGGTTAGTGTCAATCCACCTGGCTGACGTATACTTCCATGTACCAATCAGTGTGTAACACCAGAGACATCTGAGATTTGCATTGACCGGCTGTCACTTCCAGTTCAGGTGTTTGCCATTTTTAGAATCGGCACAGTACCAAGAATCTTTTCAAACATTTTGTTGGCAGTGGTGGCAGTAATTCGTCTTTGGGGATAAGGCGCTACCTTTTTCAAACTTTTTTCAGTCAAAGCACCCTTTACAAATTATGGACAATCTTGAGGCACCCTTAAAAATTATGAACAGACTCGAGGCACCCCATTATAAAATGTAAAAACTATTCTCATAGTTTTACATAATGCAGCAACATCCACACAAGTAGGACACCCAACGTTAAAGGTGATTTATTCTTCCAAAGCAAATACACTTTTGCAAACTGGTACTGACTAGTATTCCAATGTTTCTTTTCTCCTTCAGTTTTTCTCCATCACTCAGTTAATGTGACCCCAAAGCTAATGGAGAGGGGCAGGAGAGGGTCAAACAAGAATGATATACAGGTTGCTGACATCCTCCATATTAATTGAAGATGCCATTGGTTATTAGGATACCAGCAGCTAGAAGGTTGTAATGATGCACAATGAAAACCTGTGGCTTTATCTAGCACGCACGTTCTCAGACACACAATGGCAACTCGCATTCCAGACGATTTACAAATCCACGAAATGTGCCGCCCTTTGGGAACTCACACAAAAAATATCACTAAAGTGGTACCTTACACCTTCCAGGATATCTTCCTTTGACCCTCGTAACCCCTCCACTTGCTGGAGGTGCCACTCGACTGATGGAAATATGCTCCACATATTCTGGCTCTGCCCAGATGTAAGAAAGTACTGGGCGGAAGTATTCCAACTTCTCAACAAAATCGCCAAAATCCCAATCCCCCAGTCACCTGCTCTGGCAATCTTGAACCTGACTATCGATGATCTCCCATACCCCATCAGATATGTCACTACCCACATACTCCTAGCAGCCAGGCTCAACCTCACTAGACACTGGAAATCTTCCTCATCCTTGACACTCTCACAAGTCTTAAATATAGTGGCCCTACACTACAGCTACGAACTTATGACATCAGCCAGTGATGGCTGTTATACCAAGACCAATACCCACTGGCAACCCTGGATTAACTGGACTTCAACTGCGCCTACAACTGCGACTAGTAATTAAAGACACCCACATACATCCTGACTCTCCAAGAGCAATACTACAACCCCCTGGAGAATATACAATACAATACCTATGCTACTAATCCACAGCAAACACTGTTCGCATTATATATAATATACTAGTGACTCCTCTCCTCTCCTGTGGCACTAATGTTCCATGTTTACCACGTTTTACTTGTTTAATACTTAAAATGTAGGGTATTTACAGAGTTTGAGTACATACTCTTTATGGTTATACTGAATTTCATGTAATTCCTACATCGCTAATTGACGTACAATGCCCAATTGTACAATGTATGCTTCTTGAAAACAATAAAAACCTTTTTGAAATAAAAAAAAAAAAAAAAACCTGTGGCTTTGTGTAACTAAAAGGTAGGCTTCATCCACACGCCGACTTGCATACAATTTTTGAGCATTTTTTATGCATTTTGCCAAGGCACCCCTGAAGAAACTTTAAGACCCCTGGTTGAAAGGGGCTGACTTGAACAAAATTTTGATTGTCAAACATGTAAGCCAGGAGCTAGCAAAGCATCACAACCTTGTCCTAAAAGTGCTTTTCCAAGTTCAGTCGACTAGTGAACCAACAGGGAAAGCAGTTAACCCCTTCTAAATCAATGAAGGATCTTGGAGTATTATTTCATACCCGAATGAGTCAAGCGGTTTTTCAAAACTGCAAAATTTCCAAAATGAAAATCTGCATACGAAGAGTCATAGAGACAGCATTTATGTCAGCGAGGCATTACATTACCACCATTGGGCCCTGAGCCAGGTGGCATGTGGAGGCTTTTCAATTTTGCCTTCCTCAGGTCAATGGGATGGGCTGTCTATGGATCAGGAGGTCTTTGTGTCTGCACAAATTAGCAAGAACTGGAGTTTTGTCCATTACCAGTGTGACTCTTTTGTGGCGTGCCTCTCAACTCAGTAGATAGAATAATTATGACATCGGATGCCAGTCTGTTTCCAGTCTGAGGAGACAAGTGCAAGGCCATTGCAGCCTGGTGGAATGCGGGTTTTCTGACTGTCTTAAATGGAAGGCAGTTTTTACTAGCATTGCAAGCATTTCAGGATCTTTCTCCAAGGGGCCCGAGTGAATTTGATGATTTACAGCACGACAGCGGTAGCCTACATTGCCTGCAAGGGGGCACCAAGTGTTTTTTCCTGTTACTTTTCGCAACAGAAACTTTTTGCTGGGCGGAGAGCCGCTTACAGGCAGTCTACTTACTGGGAAAGCAGGATCCACTAACAGACCAGTTAGGCAAATTATAAAAAAAAAAATGAGTACCTCAACTAGTATTATCTTTATGGGGCATTCCAGCGGTAGTTCTCACAGATACTCCACTGAACAAGCAGCTTCTGGTATTTGCAACAAGGTACAAAGATGAAGTGATAGAAGATTGATTCACAGTGCCATGAGTTTTTCCGTTGGTGTTTGTCTTCCTCCAGAGTCCTTGATTATGAAGATTCTTCAGAAAATTTGGACAGAACACGATTATGCCATACAGGTGCTTTTCACCTGCTGAGGAGGTCTCGGTTTTCATTGCTCCCCAGATGTTGTCAGCACCACCGTTTCCGGTCAAATAAGATCTTTCATGCCAACATCAATGGCAACACTCTAATCCGGTGAGACTCTTTTAATAGCCTGGCTATTGAATCGACGCAGGGATTCTCATCCGAGGTGGTTCAGACCTTGGTGAAGACCACAAGAGCATCCATGAACGCTACATATGGAAAATATGAAGGAAGTTTGTTCTGTTTGCTCAGCAAAGTTTTCTCTTCTTTGTCCCCAGCTCTAGCTAATATTCTGGACATTTTTACAATCAGTGCTAGAGGTTGGTCTGGCATACATTAAAGTACAGGTCTCTGCCTTTATCCTCTTTTTCCGGCTGCAGATGGGTAGAAGAGCCATTGGCCAAATGCTTCATGCAGGCAGTAAACCATATACAATCAACCAGGAAATCCTTGTTCCCTTCATGGGACTTAGGCTTTGCTCTGAAAGCACTAGTACAGACATCCTTTGCTCCAATAGCTTAATTTTCATTGCGGTTCCTAGTGGTAAAACTAGTTCCTCTGATAGCAGTTGCTTCAGACAGAAGGACATTGGAGATTGCAGCACTTTCCTGCAAAGATCCCTTTTGTGTCTTTTTACCTGAAATAGTAATATTACGTCCATCTCCAAAGCTCAATTTTAAAGTGGTATCCAGTTTCTAGAAAAACTGGGGGCAGTACCTCCAAGCATTCACACAGAGTCACTGAGTATATAGCAGGAAGATTTCAGTTCCTTAAACATGTACAAGTTGCTAACAGTGTACATGCACAGGGCAAAATATGTCAGGAAAGTGGACAATCTTTTCATTTTGCCATCAGGTTCTCGAGTCCTCTTCTATTGGTTTACCAGATTGATTGGATTGGCATGCAGGAAGTAGGCCTTTCTGCTCAGGAACAGGTGCAAGCTTCTTCGACCTGAGGGGTGACAGCCTTTGGGACAGTTATGCCAGGATTTCAGTGGAGGATTTTCAAGTTTCGGATGAGACATATAAATTATTTTGTCTTCGGCAGCTTTTCTTTGATTGTCAATGTTTCTTTTCATCTGTTCTCTCCCACCCATTTATTCAGCTAGTTTTATCCCATTGTGTGCTGATGTGAGGTAGGGCCAGGAAAACGGAAAATTGTTATCAAATATTTACCGTCATTTTCCTTTCCTAGCCAATACTCATGTCAGCACAGGACTCCCTTCTTAGTGGCTTGTTGGAAGTTATTGAACACTTCAGTGGGGGAGGGGCTGTCTTTTATTTAGCTAGGAAGAGGTGGTCCTGTGGGTTCCAGAGGAGGTATTAACCCATTGTGTGCTAACGTGAGGATAGGCCAGGAAAGGAAAATTACAGTAAGTATTTGATAACAATTTTACATTATGTGGTGTACAGAGGTGAAGAAGTAAGGGGAAAAAAAAGATCACATTGATTAAAGGACTTCTTATAAACTGCCATATATCTTGAGTGATTACACATTGGGTTTTGGCATATGGAAATTTGATAACACGTTTTCCACTGAAATATGTGTAGTTTATATGCACTACTGTGACAATTTTATATAACTGCATTTATAATTCATTTTACAAGGGGCGTTCAAGTGAAACCGGTACTTTTGAGTTTATATAATAAAAGAACAAATTTCAAGAAGTGGAAACTGCATTTATTTTTTGACATGCTACATTTATACACTTATCCCAGCGTTTAACTAATGCTTGGAAAACTTCAGCATAGAAAGATTTGTCAGTACGCCTGAACCATCCTAGGACAGCCTGCTTCACTTCATCATCAGTGCTGAAATGCTGACCTCCAAGGAACTCTTTTAGGGGTCCAAACAGGTGGAAATTACTCAGAGCAGGGTCTTACCTGTAAGGGGGATGTGTTGCTGTAATTTGCATGTAATGCAGTGAGCAGTATGCGCTTGTGCATTGTCCTGGAGAAACAGGATGGCCTTAGTGACTAAACTGGGCCATTTTTTCCTGGCCTCCATTGATGGTGGCACCACGGGGTAGAAAATCCACATGAATAACGCCACGTTTGTCCCAGAAAACACTTGCCATCACTACCTGCAAATGCAATTGTTTAAAATGTTTTTGGTGGTTGTGAGTCTGTGGTGGAGCTGTGTCTTATTATTACAGCATACAGAATATCCGTGACCGCCAGGTCCAGGGGACCCGGCGCATCACGGTATAGGGCTGATGCCAGCAGGCCTTTACCAAATGATCGATCCATCATTTGTAAACAAGCCGGCACATGCCCGGTTCATCTCTCCCCTCTCTGTACAGATCAATACAGTGTGAGAGGGGGAGAGATCGGGTGCAGCAGCGCTGTGGGCTGGTTCTGCAGTGCCCACAGCGCTGCTCTGTGTCTATTGCTGCACTCATGCACCCATACTCAGCCATCCCATCTATACTCAAAGCCATCCATGCTCAGCCATCCATCCATACTCAGCCATCCATCAATCCATGCTCAGCCATGCCATCCATACTCAGCCATGCCATCCATACTCATCCATCCATGCTCAGCCATCCATCCATGCGCAGCCATCCATCCATACTCATCCATCCATCCATACTCAGCCATGCCATCCATATTCAGCCATACCATCCATGCTCAGCCATCCCATCCATACTCAGTCATGCCATCATACTCATCCATCCATCCATGCTCAGCCATCCCATCCATACTCACCCATCCATCCATGCACAGCCATGCCATCCATACTCAGCCATCCCATCCATACTCAGCCACCCAATCCATGCTCAGCCACCCCCACCCATGTTCAGCCATCCCCACCCATGCTCAGCCATCCCCACCCATGCTCAGCCATCCCCACCCATGTTCAGCCATCCCCATCTACAGCTCATCCAACCCCATCCATGGCTCATCCATCCACATTCATGGCTCAGCCATCCCCATCCATGGCTTATCCATGCCACATCAGTTCTCATCTGTGCCACATCCATGCCATTACAGTGCCCATCAGTGCCACTACAGTACCTCACAAAAGTTAAATAGGTAGTCAAATTAGATTTAAATTTTTTGCCCCTAGAACACCTGATGACATGTTCAAAAGACTCATTATGCCTCATAGAATATACGTTGGGGTGTTTGCTTTCCATAATGGGGTAATTTTTGGGGCATTTCCATTCCAAAAGTGCAAGAGGTAGTCAAGAAATGATATGTGTAATTTATGTCCCTAGAACACCTGATGGTGCTCCCTGCATGTTGGACCTCTGTGTGTGGCCAGGCTGTGTAAAAGTCTCACACATGTGGTATCGCCATACTTAGGTGGAATAGTAGAATGTGTTTTGGGTTGTAAGCTGTGGTATGCATATGCTTTGTGTGAGAAATAACTTGTTAATATGACAATTTTGTGAAAAAAAAATCTTAATTTTGCAAAGAATTGTTGGAAAAAATGACAACTTCATAAAACTCACTATTACTTACTAAATACTTTGTCAATTCTATTTTCCAAAAAGGGGTCATTTGGGGGGTATTTGTACCCAGTACCGGGACAAGGTCATCCAGTGCCCAGGGCAAAGTTGCCAAACTGCGCCCCCCTTCCCTTAGGGTTAGGCTCAGGGTGCCCCCTACCCCTGCAATATACCATTGCGCCAGGGGCAGCCGCCCCCTCCTGCCAACCCCTTATCCCAGCCCTGTTTGTACCTTCCTGGCTTGTTAGGGTCTCGAGTGAGATATGCCGTCATTACATCAGGTGTGATCAATTTTCAATGACCATAGATTGTAGACTCTATAACTTTCACAAAGACCAAATAATATACAGGGATTTGGGTTATTTTTTTTTTTATGTAGCAATATAAAGTTTGCCCAAAATTTATGAAGAAAAATTACTAATTTGCAAAATTTTTAACAGAAACGAAGAAAAATGCTTTTTTTTTTTTACAAAATGTTCAGTCTTTTTTTCATTTATAGCACAAAAAACCAAGAGGTGATCAAATACCACCAAAAAAAAAGCTCTATTTGTGTGAAAAAAAAAGAAAAAAAATTCATATGGGTTCAGTGTCGCATGACTGAGTAATTATCATTCAAAATGTGAGAGCACCGAAAGCTGAAAATTGGTCTGGTTAGGAAGAGGGTTTAAGTGCCCAGTGGGTAAGTGGTTAAAGAGATAGCACATTATTAGCTATTGTCATTTATTGTTCATGATGTACTGAGCATATTACACAGTGATTTTTATTATTTTTCTTTATTCAAATAGACAGCGGACCATTTTTTTATAAGCTATCTTTTTGGGTTATCTAATATGTATTTATTTTTGTTTTTGACTTATATTCTAATCTAATCAAATCTAATTAATGATACATTATGCTGATATATATATATATATATATATATATATGTGTGTGTATGTTATTTTTTTCCCATAGATTTACAAGCACAGAGAAGGTACATTGACAACAAAATTGTACAACAGTGAAGTCTGCGTCTCATCCCCTTCTTCCCAAGTGGAAAGTGTCTTGAATATTGAGTCCACAGCAAAACATTTTCTCCTGTACAAAGAGAAGACCTAATAAAGAAGGAAATAATTATATTCAGAATTAATTATTGCTTGTTTTCTTATTTCATTTTTAAAACAGAAAAGAAAGAAATCAAGGGGGACGTCCATGTTCAAGTTAATAAGGTGACTTTGTAGGGATTGCTGCATTGGTAAACATCTGGTGCATTGAAGAATTAGTGGTTGGTGGGGGGGAGGATATTAGTGAAAGTAGGAGTGCCAAAAAACATGAAGGGGTAAGAAAATGAAAGGGGTAGGGCAGGGTATGGGGTCCATAGAGGCAGATCCAGGGCAAGATCCATCTGACACAGGGCCAAGTAGATTCTCAGCCAATAAGGTTTAGTTTGAGTTGGAAAACATAAATATCCCAGTGAATCCATACCTGTGGTCTTTTTCTTGTGGATACATTCCCACTAATGTGCTGTAACCATTGAGAGTACCAAATACTTCAATACACATTGGCCCACAATTAAAATGTATTTTTAACATACTGCTGTAATCTGGCAACATTGATCAAATGTGACCTATAACTGTAGAATTCAAAGTGTAGTGGTTCCCTGTGGATGCAAAAATTAATTAAACGACCTGACAATTAAATCAGTAAAATTACATCAAAGAAAAACACTGATTAACATAACTCAGTGAAAACTGAGTTCATAAAGTTAAATGAATACATTTGTTTAAATTAAAAATTGTAAAAGAGGTTTTATTTCACAACATCAAACATTTTTCCATCTATTTTGTACCCTTGCTTATAACAGATGAATTAAAAATGTGAAATAACATTATTATCTTACTTTATGTTTTAAAATGGCATTTATTTAAAAGTACACTACTGCAAAATATTTTTTTGATAACTGTGTGCAATTATTACATGCAATTAAAGTATTCATTATATTCTTCTTTTTTTTTTACATTGCTTTCATTTATATTTTTTCCATATTTGCCGGAAGACTAAGCTCTCCAGCCAAAGTGGAATTGACAGGGTTTGGGATAAACTGTAACCCACCCAGGGTGCTAAAACAGTGGCAGCATCAGTTATGTTGTTTGATTTTTTTTCTATGAAGCAGACTTAAACCAAAGGAATAAGAGGTAGTAGTGTAAAGGCCCTCCACACACGATCGGACTTTTTGACAACAAACATGCAAATTAGCTGTTTTGGACCAACATCCGACCGTGTGTACGCTCCATCGGACCAACTTTTTCAGTTTTCATCTGACTTTTGTTGGCTATGCGAACGGACCAACTTTCTGCCAACAAAAGTCCGATGGAGCAAAGTCCGACCGTGTGTACACAAAACCATCGGACTTTTGTACAAAGTACAAACACGCATGCTCAGAATCAATGCAAAAGATCAGGCAACAATACAGAAGTTGACCAAAGGTGGCGCTGGAGTATTTGAACGTCCTCTTTTGAAGTGTCGTCAGTACGTTGAAACATCACTACGTTCATGTTTGTTGCCTAAAAAGTCCGATCGTGTGTATGCAATACAAACTTGGGGCCAACGCCCTTTGTATAAAAATCGGGAAAGTTTGTACAAAGTCCGATCGTGTGTATGAGGCTTTAGTTTGCTTCAATAACTGTTACTTTTGCTGGACAGTTTAGCTTGGGAGCATACCTACAGAAAAATAATACTAAAAGTATCTGAAATAAAAACGTGAAGTCATCTACTGACAAGGCTTTCTTTTGGTGATTTTGTCTTGCAAAAATGATTTTATGCTTTATGCATCCCACACTCAAAAAATGAATAAAACAGAAAAATTATGGTTTTGGTAAAAAGCATTGCAAAAAAAAATCTACAAATAAACTATTTTTTTTTTTTTTTGATGCAATACTAAAAATATTAACAAAATGGAAAAAAGAAATAAAATCAGCAATAAAATAGGGAAAAGGAAAAGAAGCAGTCAATTAGGGCTGATTAAAGCGGGACGGTACCTGAAAAAAAAAAAAAAAAAAAAATTAAAAGCCAGCAGCTACAAATACTGCAGCTGCTGACTTTTAATAAATGGACACTTACCTGTCACAGGTTCCAGCGATGTGGGCAGCAGAGGCCGATCAGTCGATCGGCTCTCTGCTGCTGCCGGCGCCATTCTCAGTGAGGGAATCAGGAAGTGGCTTCACTTCCCGGTTCCCTACTGCGCATGCGCGAGTCGCGCAGCGCAATGAGAATCGTCAGCGCTGTCTGCCGGGACACGTGTGTGTCCTGGCAGACAGTGCGCCAGGACAGGAAGTGGCGTAAACTCCCGTGGGAGTTTATGCCCGGAAGTGGGTGCAGATACCTGTCTTAGACAGGTATCTGCCCCCCCCTCCCCCCTGAAAGGTGCCAAATGTGACACCGGAGAGGGGGAGGGTTCCGAAAAGCGGAAGTTCCACTTTAGGGTGGAATCCCGCTTTAAGGTGAACCAAAGTTAAAAAGGGGCAAATTGAAATTACTTCCTATCCTATTTAATATGAAATGTTTTTGGCGGGTTGCTTCAACTGACATCATGCAGAAGGAAGCTCATTACCTTGTTCTGCAGATGAATGAAACTGAGTAAAATTACAACTTTAAAGAAAAACACCAGTTAGCATAACTCAGTACCAGGGTAGATTTGATTTAAATCAAGTTATTTTAAATCAGTAGTAAAAGGCTTGATTTAAATCCTAATTTTTGGCAGCAGCAGGTGAGTGGATGCCCGCTAACAGGCACTGCCATAATGGATTTGAAATGAAAGGTGCTCTTTAACTGTAAGGACTCATTGTTGCTGGTAGTTAGAATTAGGGATGAGCCGAACACCCCCGGGTTCGGTTCGCACCAGAACCTTCGAACCGACCGAAAGTTCGCGCAAATTTTCGAACCCTATACGTTATAATGGACGCGAACGTTCAAAATCAAAAGTGCTAATTACAACGGCCAATATGCATGTTAATGTCATAAAACAGGTTTGGGGACCCGGGTCCTGCCCCAGGGGACATATATCAATGCAAAAAGAACTTTTAAAAACTAACGTTTTTTCGGGAGCAGTCATTTTAATGATGCATAAAGTGAAAAAAAAAAAGTGAAATTTTCCTTTAAATATGGTACCTGGGGGGTGTCTAAAGTATGCCTGTGAAGTGGCATGTGTTTCCCGTGTTTAGAACTGTCCTTGCACAAAATGACATTTGTAAAGGAAAAAAAGAAGCCATTTAAAACCACTTGCGGCTTTAGGTTTGTTCTTAAGTAGAATCTGAACAGGTACATTATGAAGTGTAGCTCCATCCCAAAAAAATATATTTTTAAGCTTTTTGGAGAACATAGGGAGGGGTTATCACCCCTGTAACATTTGCTGTCTTTGCACATCTGTTCAGAACATGTCACCTCACTTTCCGTCCCAATGACAAATGTTTTTGGAAAAAGTGGGGTTTTAATTGAAACAAGGATTGGTGATAAAGTATCAGTAGAGAGGAGATACCTTTTTCCCAAATTAAATCTAACAGGATAGAATTTCCCTTCCTAGGGGTAGATTTCCTCTCACTTCCTGTTTTCTCTTTCCATTTGCAAGTAGGAGTCGTTTGTAAGTTGGATGTTTGAAAGTAGGGGCCTGGCGTATATACTCTGCAGAAATTTGCCCTATTAGATGTTGGTGTAGCCACAAGACTGGTGGGCACAGGAATGGGCCCTGCTGTGAGTTAATAGATCAAGATTTGTAATTGCATGCACCTGTTGAACAGGGCAGAAAAATTGGGGGTGGTGGTGGTGTTGGACGGTGTTGCCACAAGACTGTAAGCTCTCACAGTTACTCTTGGTGGGCGCAGGAATGGGCCCTACTGTGAGTTATTAGATCAAGATTTGTAATTGCAAGCACCTGATGAACAGGGCAGAAAAATTTGGGCCTTTGGCGGTGGTGGTGGACGGTGTTGCCACAAGACTGTAGGCCCTCATAGTTACTCTTGGTGGGCGCAGGAATGGGCCCTGCTGTGAGTTATTAGATCAAGATTTGTAATTGCAAGCACCTGATGAACAGGGCAGAAAAATGGGGCCTTTGGCGGTGGTGGTGGACGGTGTTGCCACAAGACTGTAAGCTCTCACAGTTACTCTTGGTGGGCGCAAGAATGGGCCCTGCTGTGAGTTATTAGATCAAGATTTGTAATTGCAAGCACCTGATGAACAGGGCAGAAAAATTGGGCCTTTGGCGGTGGTGGTGGACGGTGTTGCCACAAGACTGTAAGCTCTCACAGTTACTCTTGGTGGGCGCAGGAATGGGCCCTGCTGTGTGTTATTAGATCAAGATTTGTAATTGCAAGCACCTGATGAACAGGGCAGAAAAATTGGGCCTTTGGCGGTGGTGGTGGACGGTGTTGCCACAAGACTGTAGGCCCTCATAGTTACTCTTGGTGGGCGCAGGAATGGGCCCTGCTGTGAACTATTAGATCAAGATTTGTAATTACCCGCCCCTGTTAAACAGGGGCTGAAAAATTGTGCCTTAGGCACTGGTGCTGGTGCCACAACACTGCAACCCCTCACAGATACTGTACTTGGAGCACAGCAGTCACACGTGTTGCAAAGCATTTTTTTTTTAAAAATTGTAATTACCCGCCCCTGTTAAACAGGGGCTGAAAAATTGGGCCTTAGGCACTGGTGCTGGTGCCACAACACTGCAACCCCTCACAGATACTGTACTTGGAGCACAGCAGTCACACGTGTTGCAAAGCATTTTTTTTTAAAATTGTAATTACCCGCCCCTGTTAAACAGGGGCTGAAAAATTGTGCCTTAGGCACTGGTGCTGGTGCCACAACACTGCAACCCCTCACAGATACTGTACTTGGAGCACAGCAGTCACACGTGTTGCGAAGCATTTTTTTAAAAAATTGTAAATACATGCCCCTGTTAAACAGGGGCTGAAAAATTGTGCCTTAGGCACTGGTGCTGGTGCCACAACACTGCAACCCCTCACAGATACTGTACTTGGAGCACAGCAGTCACACGTGTTGCGAAGCATTTTTTTATAAAAATTGTATGTACACGCCCCTGTTAAACAGGGGCTGAAAAATTGTGCCTTAGGCACTGGTGCTGGTGCCACAACACTGCAACCCCTCACAGATACTGTACTTGGAGCACAGCAGTCACACGTGTTGCGAAGCATTTTTTTTAAAAATTGTAATTACCCGCCCCTGTTAAACAGGGGCTGAAAAATTGTGCCTTAGGCACTGGTGCTGGTGCCACAACACTGCAACCCCTCACAGATACTGTACTTGGAGCACAGCAGTCACACGTGTTGCAAAGCATTTTTTTAAAAAATTGTAATTACCCGCCCCTGTTAAACAGGGGCTGAAAAATTGTGCCTTAGGCACTGGTGCTGGTGCCACAACACTGCAACCCCTCACAGATACTGTACTTGGAGCACAGCAGTCACACGTGTTGCGAAGCATTTTTTTAAAAAATTGTAATTACCCGCCCCTGTTAAACAGGGGCTGAAAAATTGTGCCTTAGGCACTGGTGCTGGTGCCACAACACTGCAACCCCTCACAGATACTGTACTTGGAGCACAGCAGTCACACGTGTTGCGAAGCATTTTTTTATAAAAATTGTATGTACACGCCCCTGTTAAACAGGGGCTGAAAAATTGTGCCTTAGGCACTGGTGTGGTGGCATGGATCATTGAGGAGGAGGAAGAGGATAGTCAGTGAACATAAGAGGACAGTCACTCAGCATCAGCATAGGCAGTCTTGAAGGGATGTGATATTAAAAATTATTCGGTTATATCCGCCTCAGGTGCCTGGTAGCTGGTGGTGATCCAAGACTGATTCATTTTGATGAAGGTCAGTCGATCAACCGAGGCGGTGGACAGGCGCACCCTATGATCGGTTCGCCAGCCACCTCCTCCCAGCCACGTACAAGTCCAAAGGGAAACATCATCCCTAAAAGACTGCTGTGCTGATGCATAACTCCAGTACCAGTGGTAGATTTGATTTAAATCAAAGTTATTTTAAATCAGTAGTAAACTGCTCACCATCCTCGGCTTGATTTAAATCCTAATTTTTAGAGAGCAACTGTCATCTCTGTCCCGCAGTGGCTCCTCCTCTGACCTGTGTGATGCTGCTTTTAACTAACACACTAGAAGTCCTCACTTCTGCATAGAAACTGACAGTCCTATTCACATTAATGGGACGGCTAGTGATGCGGCAGTGACGCAACAAGGTGAGGGATGTGGCAGCAGCAGGTGAGTGGATGCCCGCTAACAGGCACTGCCATAATGGATTTGAAATGAAAGGTGCTCTTTAACTGTAAGGACTCATTGTTGCTGGTAGTTAGAATCTTTAATATTTGCAAACAAAATGAATGTTTCCTGTTTAGAATAAGAAGCTGTCAGGTTAGTAACACACTTCAAGCTATAGGTGCTTCTGGGAACAAAATAATGATCTATGGGACTAACACACTTCATGTCAGGTTAGTAAAACGGCAATATCAGAACCAATTTTAGGTTAATAGGTTAATCACACATAGTTGGAGAACTCATATTCTTTTATTTAATTAAACCAATAACATTGCCCGTGTAGGTTATCTCAGCTTGGATTCATTAAATGAGTTTACCAAAATTGTACATATTGCAGAATATACAGCCTCATGCTACATAACTAAGCTCCAATTTCATGCTGAATAAACTAAAATTATTAATGCATCTTAAATATAAAAGTATTTTTAGATAGATTTTTACTACAAAAGCACTTTATTAAAAGAAATTTGATAAAAATCTAAAAAATCTGATTTAAATCATAGATTTTTATCCACCCTGCTCAGTACTCAGTTCATAAAGTTAAATGAATACATTTGTTTACCCACTTAAGGACCAGCTGTTATACTGCGGCAGGTTGGCTCCTCTGCGCAAATCGTTGCCATGGCACGTCGGTAGCTTTAAGAGCTCTAGGGGGCACGCGCACGCGGTGAGACGGCGGATCCGAGAGAGTCGGAGCTGTCTCTCTCCTGTGAGAGACAGAATGGAGAACTGTCAATGTAAACGGACAGATCTCCGTTGTCAGGAGAGAGGAGACAGATTTGTTGTTCCTACTGATTAGGAAGAGCGATTCTCGTCCTCCAGGCAGTTCCATTCACTACACTCCCTCCCACAGTTAGAAACACTGCCTAGGACACACATTTAACCCCTTGATCGCCCCCTAGTGTTAACCCCTTCCCTGCCAATGACATTTATACAATAATCAGTGGCTATTTTTAGCTCTTATCAATGTCAATGGTCCCAAGAAAGTGTCAAAAGTGTCTGATCTGTCCGCAGCAAAATATCGTAGTCCCGCTAAAAATCGCTGATCACTGCCATTATTGGCAAAAAAAAAAAATTTATAATAAAAATGCCATAAATCTAGTCCCTATTTTGTAGACGCTATAACTTTTGCGTAAACCAATCAATATACGCTTATTGCGATTATTTTTTTTTACCAAAAATATGTAGAAAATACATATCGGCCTAAACTGAGGAAGAAATTTGTATTTTTTTTTATATTTATTAAAGCAAAAAGTTAAAAATATATTATTTTTTTCAAAATTGTCTTTTTTTGTTTATAACGCAAAAAATAACGCAAAAAAAAAACAAAAATTCAGAGGTGATCAAATACCACCGAATACCACCAAAGGAAAGCCAGAAAAAATGGCCTGGTCATTAAAGGGACAAATCCTTCCGGCCCTTAAGTGGTTAAACTAAAAACTTTTGTACCCTCTGACATTTAACAAAATAACAATGTTAAGCTGGGTATACGTTAGCAGAATTGCATTAACCACTTCAGCCCCAGAAGATTTGGCTGCTCAATGACCAGAGCACTTTTTACAATTTGGCACTGCGCTGCTTTAACTGGTAATTGCGCGGTCATTCAATGCTGTACCCAAACTAAATTTGTGTCCTTTTTTTTCCCACAAATACAGCTTTCTTTTGATGGTATTTGATTACTTCTGCAATTTTTATTTTTTGCAATATAAATGGAAATAGACTACTTTTTGTTATAAACAAAATCTAATAAACGAAATTTTAGTCATACATTTAGGCCAAATTGTATTCAGCCACATGTCTTTGGTAAAAAAAATGTCAATAAGCATATATTTATTGGTTAAAAAAAGTTATAGCGTCTACAAACTAGGGTACATTTTCTGGAATTTACGCAGCTTTTAGTTTATGACTGCCTATCTCATTTCTTGAGGTGCTAAAATGGCAGGGCAGTAAACCCCCCCCCCCCCCAAATTACCCCATTTTGGAAAGTAGACACCCCACGGAAATTGCTGAGAGGCATGTTGAGCCCATTGAATATTTTTTTTTGTCACAAGTGATTGAGAAATGACAAAAAAATAAAAAAATTACACAAAGTTGTCACTAAATGATATATTGCTCACACATGCCATGGTTATATGTGGAATTACACCCCAAAATACGTTCTGCTGCTTCTCCTGAGGATGGGGATACCACATGTGGGAGACTTTTTGGGAGCCTAGCCACGTACAGGACCCCGAAAACCAAGCGCACCGCCTTCAGAATTTCTAAGGGCGTAAATTTTTGATTTCACTTCTCACTACCTATCACAGTTTCGAAGGCCATAAAATGCCAGGATAGCAACCCCCCCCCCCCCCCAAATGACCCCATTTTGGAAAGTAGACACCCCAAGCTATTTGCTGATATGCATGTTGAGTCTATGGAATATTTAATATTTTGCCACAAGTTGCGGGAATATGATAAACCTTTTTTTTTGGCACAAAGTTGTCACTAAAACGGAAAATGTATTATCAAATACTTACCGTAATTTTCCTTTCCTGATGGACTCCATAACAGCCTACGTGTGGGTTAACCTCGCCTCCTCTCCAATGCTATAAGACCCCACTCCCATAAATTTGAGCTCACCACTAGAGACTGCGTTCTGTTACTAGCCAACTCTTGACCAAATGGGTGTGAACTCCATCTGCCATGGAGTCCATCAGGAAAGGAAAATTACGTTAAGTATTTGATAATACATTTTCGGTTTTCCTGACAGACTCCATGGCAGCCTACGTATGGGAAATAACTAGCCAGTCCACACAGGTGGGTATGCTGAGCAAAAAGAAATTTAATTTGCCCATCAATTGACAGGAATCTTAAACCAAAGCTCACAGAAGATAGAGACGCAGGCTCTATGCAATAATGTGACATAAAGGTATTAATTAGGAGACCCAAGAGGCTGCTTTACAGATGACATCTGGAGCCACATGCTGGGCAGCTGCCCACGAATGTAGAATGTGCCATCACCGCCTACGGAGGAGCCAAGCCCTTAGCTGTATAAGCTTGCTGAATTGACTGAACGATCCAGGCCGTAATTGTTCTAGATGAAGCTTGCTTCCCTCTGTTACTGTCAGAGTGCAAGATGAACAGGTAGTCGGAGCATCTAAAGGAGGAAGTAACTTGCAGGTATTCCCTCAGTATTTCGCCCACATCCAGAGGATGAACTACAGACAACCCCGGGGTCCTGAATGTAGGTAGGAAAATTTCCTGGTTCTCATGGAACACTGAAGTAACTTTGTAACTTTGGGGATTGAGCCGAGCATAGGGATGAGGACCCTGAGGTACTGAGGCCAGACAGAAAGTCCAGAACAAAGGGAAGATCCCATTTGGGGAACCTCTGTCTTCTTTGGGGCCTGAGTCTTGTTGCCAAATGGAAAAACTGATGTCCTAGAGAAGGATGACAGAGCTGAGACTTGGACTCTGAGAGAGCTGATGGATAAAGACAGATCTAGGCTGGATTGAAGGAAGCTGGATTCCTGGATCTTTGAGCGAACTGCCCGTAGAGGATGAGAACTCAAGGAACTTGGCCCATATTCTCCCATAGATTTTATTCGTGCTCACTTTCCTCAAGCTCAGGAGGGTGGAAATTACTCTTGAAGCGCATCCGAGCGATTCCAGCCTCTCCCTCTCAAGAACCAGACCATCAGTCTCAGTAACGCCAGGCAAGGGTGCAGGACTGCCCCCTAAGCAAGAAGGTCCGGCCTGAGAGGAAGAGGTACTGG
This sequence comes from Lithobates sylvaticus, assembly GCA_028564925.1. Classification (NCBI taxonomy): domain Eukaryota; kingdom Metazoa; phylum Chordata; class Amphibia; order Anura; family Ranidae; genus Lithobates; species Lithobates sylvaticus. Next base: position 119,198,701 of record CM053027.1, on the reverse strand, counting down.
ATCCCGGAAGCTGAGCTGGATCAGAAGGGGAAACCATGGCCTATTCGGCCAGTAAGGTGCAATCATCACCACCTCGATTGCTTACACCTGGAGTCTCCGCAAAAACCTGAGGATGTTCGGGAGTAGGGAAAAGCCCTGTTGAAGCTCCACTGATCCGTCAAGGCATCCACCCCGAAGGCCTGACTGCAATGGCCCTCGTGTGTAATACTCCTTGATCTTGAAGTTGCAGGGGGATGCAAATAGGTCCACTTCAGGATTGACTCCCAAGGACAAGATCCATTTGAACGTCTGCACGTGAAGAGACCATTCGTTGTTGTCTAACTGTGTGCAAAACAGGAAGTCTGCTTGGACATTCTGAACACCGGGGATGAAGACCGCTGAAATATTGGCCAGGTTTTTCTGAGCCCAGGACATGATGGGCTCGACTTCTTAGAGCAGTGTGGAGCTCCGAGTGCCCCCACTCTTCACATAGGAGACCGCTGTGGTGTTGTCCATTCTCAGTAAGACAGACTCCTCTTTCAGGAGATGAGTAAGTGATTGAAGGGCACACCAGGCTGCCCGTAGTTCCAGTAGTTCGGTTCCTGGAGGAGGAATGGGAACATCTCCTCTGTTTGGAGGAGGAATGGGAACATCTCCTCTGTTGTTGGGTCCTAGACGGAGAGTCACATCTGGGCCGGGATGATGAGTGATGCTGTTGCGGCCTGGCAAGGTATCTGTCGTCTTGGACTACGCTTCGGTTGTCTGACCTGGTAGGACTAGTGGGAAAGAGAGAGAGGAGGGAATGCGATTTTTAACAATTAACACATACCAAACGTGTATATATATATATATATATATATATATATATATATATATATATAATCTATATCCATGAAGACTCAGCTCCTTCTCCTCATCGGCACATACATTGTGCGTGAGGGCTAGCTGTATGAAGGCAGTGACCTGTCCATGATGCTTGAATGGTATGTCAATCCAGAAGAGATCGCACAGTCTTTTTAGGAAAAAACTTTTTTTTTTTTTTTTAAAGATGCACTCTTCCCCTTTAAGAAGGAAGTAAGAGCTGTAGCTTGAAGCTGTCCTTATACTGGGCAATCCTGGGCTGGGTGAAGCTGCCGTTCGCTGCCCACAGAGGTTCCTAACCTGACAGGGGCTGGCAGCTGTTTAAATCCCCCGCCCAGGTGACATCATGTGTGAGACTTTTTGGGAGCCTAGCCGTGTACAGGCCCCCGAAAACCAATCGCTGCCTTCAGGCTTTCTAAGGCTCTAATGGTGATTTCAATTCCTCACTCTCCGATCAGCTCTATGGTCAGCTGGCGGAACCACCAGCTGCATTCTCGGGTTCCCTGTTGGGACAGGAGAGCCCAAGAAAACCATGAAAGATGGTGAGGGGGGAGGGCGTTCCCTCCCACTGCTTGTAAAAGCAGTCTAGAGGCTCGTTAGCCACTAGGATTGCTTTTACATGAAAGGTGACCGCTGGCTGAAAAGAATGATACCAAGATGATACCTAAACCTGTAGGCATCATTCTGGTATAACCACTCAAAGTCCAGCAACTTACCAGTACGTTGCTGGTCCTTGTTGGGCATATATTGTAATGTTCTTTTTTTCATGCAGCCTGTGGGCTGAACGAAAAAAAGAGATTGATCGGTGGGTATGCCCACCATTAGAATACCGCCCTTCATCCACCCACTTCTAATGATGGGCATACATGTGGGACTCTACTTGTGCTAGCCACCTCACCAGCTTGAACTGCACTTATGGGACTCGCCACTACTCCGTCGTCAGAGCTATCTGTCAGGCTGCCGCTGCTGTCTACTGGTTCGTATTCTGAGTCAGAATCGGACAGAAGGGTGACTTCCTCTTCACTCTCATCTGTCAGGCTCAGAAATGTGTAGGCCTCTTCACTACTGTACCTTCGATTGGACATTTTGGCCTCTAAATTTACTGGTACACTAGTGCGACTCACAGGAAAAAAGAGCACCTGACTGTCAGCGACTGCTTTAAACGCTACCAAAAAAACTGTTAGCATTCACAGGGATCAGACCTGACTCTGCAAATGCTGCAGTTACGTGTTTTGTGTTTTGTAAGTGACAATGATCGATTGATACTGCACTTGGGTGGGCTGGGCTAGGCGGAGGGGCTAAACGCAGGTGCTAGCAGGTATCTGGGCTGATACTGCTAACGCTGCGTTTTTGGGAACCCTAAACTATTGGGGACGCTAATATACTTCTGATCAGATCAAAGATATTGATCCGTTCAGACACTATACTACTAAGGGAGGTGTATGGTGCATGGGTGTTAGCGCTACTGGCACTAATCTGACGCTGCCTGGGGTGACACAGACCCTAACTTTCACTAAAACCTAACTGATATCACCCGCCGGGTGCTCAGGGGGTTAAACCTTTTATTATTAGGTAATACACAGCTATAAAAATATAACTAACCAGCGTCACCCACGACACTAATACGGTGATCACTGATGACAGGGGGTGATCAAGGGGTTAAACCTTTATTAGGGGGGTTTAGGGGGGTCCCTAGACCTATCTGGGGCTACTACTGTACCCTAACACTGATTATTGTCACAAATGACACCAGTACAGTGATCAAATAAAAATATGAACACTGCACTGGGTGACACAGTGACAGGGAGTGAAGGGGTAAACCTGGGGTGGGGGGTGATCAGGGGGGGACAAGTGTGCCTATGTGTACTGTGTCAGTGTAGTGTCGGTGCAACTTACTCTGAGATCTCTTCTCTCCTCTCTCTGGAACGGAAAAGAGTTCCACAGGGGGAGATGACATCACTTCCCCTGCCTGTGTTTACACTTACATAGGCAGGGGAAGGATTTCATTCGCCAGAACCGATCACCAGGTCCAGGTCAGAAATCATTGACCTAGGCCTGGAGACTGATCAGTTCTGAAGAGAATCCGATCATGGCGGACGCCATAAGGTAACGCTGCTTCGCCCAGCTGAGCCAACCTGCCGCAGTACAACTGCAGCGGCTGGTCCGGAACTGGTTAAAAAAGTTTCATTGTTTTTTTTTCATAACTTTCTTTGTTAAAAGAAAGAAAAGACAAAGAATAACAGATACAATGGCAAAATACGGTACAATGAAACATCCAAAAGGAGAATGAGGCAGCACTTGTACCATACCAAGATAAAAAGATAAAATGTAAAAAAAGGGGGGGAAGAAACAGAGGTAAACAAGATCGCCCTTCAGGAAACCCTCAAATAATCCTGAACAGACTGAGCAAAATTTTTCATTTTAAGAACATTCCTTAGATTAGAGCGGTCAAATTGGTGTTTGTTTTTCTAATAGTGTATGTGGATTTGTTTGGTAAAGTCCATTTGTGGCAAAAGGGGAACTTCACTTTTTATGTGAAGTTCCTCTTTAGGAGTATCTTGTGATCCTGTCAGGGGGCCCTTCTGGTTTGTCCCATGACAACTGTCTCCCAGTTGTGTCTATGTCCCTTGTCACCCTGTGCCCCTGGTAGAGACAGCAAGCAGCCATTCTGATAAATGAAATTCACAAGCACGTTATTTTTACAGTGCTGCACTGTATTATTTATAATTTATATTGCACAAGCGTGGTCCACCACTTATCAGGAAGCCAGTCCAAAGCAATAACATGTACCCAAAACATGAGTGAATACATGTACAGAGGAAGTAGTTAAAAAGACTGGAGAAGATCAGCACCACCAAGATGCAAAGAAGATGGAAGAGTTTTTTCGTCTACTGTAAAAGACAACTGTATCTTAAGTACAAGTTGTTCTTTTATAAATTCCCCACCCCCTTGAGTGCAGCTTACGTTCCTCAAATGTGTCCCCACTGGGTTCTCTTCTTAGTTCATGCATCCCACAACCCTTTTCATTCCTATGAGAGTGCCATATTCTGCTGGACCGCTGGTGGCTGCCATGAGTATGCCTCTCCCATAGAAAGAAATAGAGCAGGCACTACTATTTTACCATTACTGAGCTACTTATTGTAATGTTTTTTTTTTTTTTCTGAAGCTCAGTTCAACTTTAAATACTGGCTTTGGAATATTTCCTTTCTATACAAGTTCCAGTAAAAACCATAACATTTTGAATTTGGGATAATTTTCTCTTCAGGTGAAAATGATCACCAAGACAAGTAGGGAGGATACTTCTTCCAATTTATGAATCTGCTCTTATGTGACCATCAGTAGTGCCTCTTCCAGTAATGGAGACCCGTGATCACATTCTGTTCTCTGTACAATCAACAACCAATCTTGTTGCTGAACTTCACATCATGATGCTGCCACTGAAAGACTGAAGGACCCTGTGAGAACCCTGCAATATATTACATTTTTGTTCTTGGATTTAGGTATGGAAAGCAACTTCATTGGCATAACCAAACTTTTATAATATAAAACAGAAAATACATTGATAATTAAAAACCATTTACATCAACATTTTTCACAGAATATAATGCTAATGTCATAGAAACTATTTTTTGGGGGTTCCCAAACATCTAGAGCTGTAGTCTGAGTAATCAAAAATGTAAAATGGGCATGAAACTAAAAGAGGGAAGAGAAAAATGACAAGTGGGGGAGGAAAAAGGGGAAGGTATACAGTCTATTCTACAAAAATTGCAGTTGTGGCATTATACACAATATACATGTATATATATATATATATTAGCCAGGGACAAGTCCAAATTTTCCTTGCTCAGTACTCATAACATCCTCTGTTCCAAAATAAACCTGCTTAAACAGTGATGCTTGATGCTTATCCAATTAAAGGGATTACTAATGGAAGGAAGGGATATGTAATCCAATACACTGAACACTAACTTGCACATAGGATTGATTACAAAACCACACAGCTGATCAATGCCTTCTGCTTTTAGAAGATTCCTAGGAACACATTTTGGCAACAAAGTAACAAAGCTGTCATGCCAGCAAAATGTAATGTCCATCAAACATCCTACATTAGCAGACATGCAGAAACAAGTGCTATATTGGTGCCATTTATAGACACAGTATCATACTGGAGCTCCAGGACTGTGCATTCACTGAAGATTCACCACATCGGTGGATGAGTAGGCTGTGTAAGGAGGGTGTTCGCCTATACCAAGAGCACTGGGGTGGGCTTTTTTTATGCCTATTTATTGTCTGCCGCCTTGGGGCAGTTACTGACACTTTTTCTGAACAGCAGCTCCTGACGTTTCGCTGCCATTTTGGAAGTGTTTCTCAGTTACTATAAACTCCATTTACTATGCTGTTTCCTAGAGGGCAGTTGTTGGAAGGCAACATGGTTTACTGTCATATGTGTGGAGTTTCTCTGTCAATGTTACTGCGTTTATTGGTAACAGTGTTTTGGTATTATCCAGAGTTTGAATTGGATCTGTCAAAGATCTATTACATATCTGTTTCCTATTCCCAAAGATCAGCCATGCTGATACTTGCAGTTCCATGGCTTTAAAGGGTAAAGGTCTGATGTTCTTTCTGGTTGATACCAGGTCTGGAATGTAACAAGTTGCACATCAAAGCTTTGTAGCATATCTGAAAGAAGAGATCAGGCCTCAATCAAGGCTGAACAAAGCTTGGCTTCGGATTGTCTGATGCTATAACGCTATGCAAGCAAGCTTGAAACGGACCATAGCAAGATGATTGATGAATGTCCTGCTACAGAAGATCAAAGGACAAAAAGGCATTGACGATGCATAGACATGATACATGATCAATGCTGCCCCTAGAGGACGGACAGTAATATAATATATTGCGGAGGTCTGCCCCATAAGTACAGTGATTCTTAAAAAGTCTAGATGGGATGGCAATGGGGTTGGGCCTGGATGGTGTATGATTGAAGTATAAAAGGGCTGAACGAGTCAGAGAGCTCTCTCTCTACCCTTTTCGCTCTTGGCTCGTGCCTGGTGGCTCTCTCTCTACCATTTTTGAGCCTCATGGCTTCCTCTCTACCATTTTGAGCCCAGCCGAGGAGACACGCGATAAGTATCTTTGATGTTCTTGTATTATGTGTTCTGTTGTTATATGCTTTGTAATATCTTTCTTTAGTATTTTCATGTTAGTGTTTTCCTATTTTCCTGGGAAATAAATAAGACATTGTTTTATTAACTAGTATGCTTGTTTTCATAGCTAACCTTATATTATTGTGATATCAACAGTAACTATCAGAGTTTTAATAGACTAGCTAACTATAGGAATAGACAAATTAATACATATGTGGAATAAATAGAGGGAATCCGTAACCACCCTTGCATTATATTTAGTTTAGAACTTATTCCAATTTTCAGGATTTATTTCAGCAGTCTTTCTGCCAGTAAGTGGGCAGGGCTTGTGCAAGAACCCATCTTGTGGTAAAGAGAGCACTCTACATGTCTCTGCTCCAATAAAACTTCTACTCGCTCTAGGGAGACAGCAGGATTGCACCAATAGGATTTGCGGTAATCATACACCTCTGTAAATGTTTAACGTAGACAGCTTGGCAACCTATTGTTTCCCAGAGGCAAAAAGGCTCTACTTTCTACCTAGTTAACCCCCTCAGATTTGGGGCTTACAGGAGCCTACATTTGCAAAAAAAAAGGATACTGCCTGCAGCGTTCCTTATACTGTTACTTAGTTACTTATGCTTGACAACATGTCTGATACCAAAAAGAGGAACATCACTTTGCTTATGTTATGGACCTTCACAGGTGCTGTGCAAACTGAAGTTTTATCTTGGACCAGATACATCACTTGTGATGCTTTAACCCCCCCCCCCTCAATAAACCTTACTTCGTTTCCATCTGTAGCTTATCTCTGGGCCCAAAAGGTATAGGCGGCTAGTATATCTGGTTTATCTCAGATACCCCCATGCTGGAGGGTTTGCTATCTAAGCTAGCTAAGATGTTCAAACTTAGACTTGTGGAAACAGGGTTCCAGGAAAGGACCCCTTCCTTCATGAATTGCCATTTGTGTCTGTATCAGAGCATGTTGACCTACTGAGGGCCAGGATGAGAGGGGCAGGAGGGGCAGCCCCAGGTGCAGTGTTTTCATATGGGAAGGGGACACCATGTTGTGAGTTCTTACTATAAAATCCTTTTCTTTAGAAGTTAATTGGGAGACACAGACCCCCCCCCCCCCCCCCCTTTCATATTGTGTTTCTGCTGTTGACTTGTTTTTATAGTTAAGTCTCTTTTGAAGGTTATTATTCTTCACTATGGTTTACTGTTTGCCACTTATGAGTTTGTTTATTATGGGCAAGTCAATATCCATTAGAAGTGGCTGAGCCTTTGTACTTTTATTAGAGCCAAGCGACTTTTGTCTTGAGCCATTTGGTGTGTCTGCTCTTACCTAGGACTTTACATTTTAATAAGTGGAAGAGGCAGAACAGTAGTTAAAATAATAAACAAAACATTTCTAATAAATTATTGTGACTACTAGTTTTGCTCTTAGGGCTCCCATACAAGGTGCAACTATTATGACTAATTCACCAATATGTGAGGGTCTCTGAGATCTACTTTATAAATTACTGCTCAGTAGATCCAAAAGTTGGCAAAGAAGACTCCAGAGACATTTTTGACAAATTTAGGCTCAAAGGTGAACGTAAACTCCTTTCTGACTCCAAATGTGGCAATTTATTTCATACACAACCAAACTACATACTGCGCTATATAATATACAGAAATACCACTGGCAGGCTTAGACATAAATTATGTAGAAAAGCCTTCTGCATTCCTTCTTTTTTTCTTATTCTTTTAGTGTTTACATATTTTTCAGTGTCTTTCCTTATCCATATTCCATTTAGAAGCAGATAATACATGCATTATGAATGGGACAACAGTAACATTTTACTGCTTTCCTTCTATGTCTAGTCAAAGACTGCTTGCACAAAGAGATTTACACGTACTTACATGGATACATACATATATACACTGCACATAAATATAGTGATAGATGTGGGGAGATAGGTAACTTATTGCAACCAATTAGAGTTTACATCTCATGACTTTAGGATCACAGTGGACCTTTCCCCCTTTCAATAAAAATCACACCAGCATAGAGCTCTGCATGCTTATATGAAATCTTTCTACATTTATTAAAGTGGTATTAAACCAAAAACTAGAAATATAATATATTGCAGCTTACCAATCATTACATGCGGTCGCTGCATTCATTTTAATTTTTTAGGCTTTTTCCCCTCTGTGTGACTGGTGATCTGGCCAGTAACGCACCTCCTGTATTAGAGTGTCCCCACTCTGGATGAATGCAAAAAAGAGGGGGGAGGGTGGGACATTAGATGAGGTGCGTGGGGTAGAGCCAGACACAACCATATACATATTTAAAAAATTATATTCTTTATTAGACCAAAGATAGGGCATGGATCAACCCATATAAACGCATAATAGCACATTGGCATATAAAATACAAAGTATCAACATATATATTGAGGATAGTCACCAACATGACACAGAAAGTAAATATTGTACATCACAGTCCCCCCAAATGGAGTAGGCATAACATTACATCAGGGTGGTAGAGCAATAAAAACCATCTAGAATCATACATATGAGATGGATGCATCAAAAAAAGCTTGACGACGTTTCGTGGACTTCTATCCACTCATCAGGAGCAAATGCATCCATATACTAAAAAGGGGATAAAAAAAAAAATCACCATTATAGTTTGATATAGCCACAGACTGGAGGGGTAGAGGGATTAAGGATGATGATGAACAGATAAACAGCCATAACTAAAAGTACTCACATAAGAGCTGATACTAGGTCATGCGATACCACTTGCCGGAGGTCAGCCAGATAAATATGTCCAGCACGTATATGGATGCACTTGCTCCTGATTAGTGGATAGAAGTCCATCTCATATGTATGATTCTAGATGTTTTTTATTGCTCTACCACCCGGATATAATGTTATGCCTACTCCATTTGGGGGACTGTGATGTATAATATTTACTTTCTGTGTCATGTTGGTGACTATCCTCAATATATATGTTGATACTTTAGATTTTATATGCCAATGTGCTATTATGCGTTTATATGGGTTGATCCATGCCCTATCTTTGGTCTAATAAAGAATATAATTTTTTACATATGTATATGTTTGTGTCTGGCTCTACCCCACGCACTTCATCTAAAGTACCACCCTCCCCCCCTCTTTTTAGCAAAAGCAACCAGGGATGGAGGCGTAATATTCCCTGTTGCGTCTCATTTAAAGTCCCAAATATTCCCTTTTTTCTTTGATACTGATTAGGGATTGAGGTGTGTGTGGTGCTTCACTTCCTTGTATCCGACCCCTAGTGGTCAAGTTACCATATACCACATTGAACACAGCTGATTTGGATGCACACACTGCTGCTGTAATTGTCTCTACTCCCTTGAGCTGAATTGGTTTAGTGTGTTCTGCAGCCAACTGGTTGGCCGGTGTTTTGTTAGCACGGGAGCTGCAATGCACGCTGCATGCCGTCCCTCTCCCCTCCTTCCCACACATTATGGGGATGGGGGATTGGGCGGGCGATTTCACCATGCATCGGCACCACACCTTTCACTTCATGCGTGCGATGCCCAGTGGGCGTCCCTTCACGCAGGCGTGTGCTATTTCAGCTTGGCTGACACATGGTGAATAGGTCCGGCTGCTGCCGTGCTGTCTTTCCCTTGTTGTCACGCCAGTGTGACGCTGGATGGGACCCTGGACGCTGGGCTCACCCTGCAGTTCCCCTTCAGTGACCTTCTCTCAGCAGTCCCATACTGCACTCCATTTTTGGTTCATATCCCATTAGGACCTACATGGGTAAATACATGGCAAGCTCTTGATTTATTCTTAAATTTCTCTACTCTAGTTTTCATTAATTTCTCCTGATTTCAGGAATCTCATCTCCTCTTCCCTATCCTTACCATATGGACACCCTATCTTTTCATTCTGTTCACCTTGTTGATATGCTCTATAATGTACTTTCATACTGTGGTGATGGGTCTACTCTATATGAAATTTATTTTTATTTATACCAGTATGGTAACAAACCACTTACTTTATTGTATACAATACAGAAAACCCATCCACAGTTACATCAAGATTTTTCCATACACACTTTTTTTGAGGGACTGCGTGTGTGCTCCTGGTTCATGCTTGGGTCCTTTCCTCAGCTCCCGTGCTGGACATATTTATCTGGCTGACCTCCGGCAGGTGGTATCGCATGACCTAGTATCAGCTCTTATGTGAGTACTTTCAGTTATGGCCGTTTATCTGTTCATCATCATCCTCAATCCCTCTACCCCTCCAGTCTGTGGCTATATCAAACTATAATGGTGATTTGTTTTTTTTATCCCCTTTTTAGTATAGGGATGCACTTGTTCCTGATGAGTGGATAGAAGTCCACGAAACGTCGTTGAGCTTATTTTGATGCATCCATCTCATATGTATGATTCTAACATGATGTTATGCCTACTCCATTTGGGGGACTGTGATGTACAATATTTACTTTCTGTGTCATGTTGGTGACTATCTTCAATATATATGTTGATACTTTGTATTTTATATGTCAATGTGCTAATATGCGTTTATATGGGTTGATCCATGCCCTATCTTTGGTCTAATAAAGAATATAATTTTTTACATATGTACTGTATATAGTTGTGTCTGGCTCTACCCCACGCACCTCATCTAAAGACCAGTGATGTAAGTAACTGAGTTAAAATAAACTGAGTTACCTAACACAGTTACTTTAGAGGGTAACGAGTAATCTAACTGATTACTTTTCCCCTCATGGTAACTCAGTTCCCATTAGTTTGGCTTAGTTACCCCAATTACATCTACCGCCACTAGATGGCAGTAGTGTAATTCCGGTGTCCTGCCGAAAAAGTTAACATTTGCCCTCTTCTGTAGCCATCCGCCCCTTACACGATATAATAATAATAGATCCGCCCCTTGCTTACACGCTATAACAGATCTGCCCCTTGGTTAGAGTAATAATAGAGCAGCCCCTTGGTTACACGATATATAACAATAATAATAAATGCACCCCTTGCTTACAGTAATACTAGACCCGCCCCTTAGTTACACGTATAGAATATTTAAAAAAAAAGTCAGTTACTTTGCTGCGTAACTAATTACTTTTCCAATGTAGCAACTGAGCTACTAACGCAATTACTTTTTGGGAGAAGTAATTTGTAACAACTAATTACTTTTTTAAAGTAAGATGACCAACACTGCTAAAGACTCACCCTCCCCCCCTCTTTTTTGCAAAAGCAACCAGGGATGGAGGCGTAATATTCCCCGTTGCGTCTCATTTAAAGTCCCAAATATTCCCCTTTTTCTTTGACTCTGGATGAATGAGCACAGGGAGCACCTTTGGACAGCAGCATTGTCAGTCTGGGGGAAGGGGAGTGTTAGATGGACTAACAGATTTAGGTACACTAAAGCCCCATACACATGGTCGGATTTTCCGATGGATTCTGTCCTATCGGACAATGTTTCCATCGGATTGTCCGACGGACAAAGTCCTATCTCCTGCTGGATAGATTTTTTGACAACAAAGTCCGATCACACCAAATCCGATCGTGTGTAGCGAATTCCGACGGACAAAGTGCTACGCATGCTCAGATCACATTACAAGACCAAAGCTATTGGCTACTAGCCTCTACGTAGTCCCGTCGTAGGCAACAAACGTCACCACGTTCAGAATGATCGGATTTTCCGACAACTTTGTCCGACCGTGTGTATGCAACACCAGTGTCGGACTAAATCCGTCGGACCAAATCCGATGGATTTGGTGGTCGGATTTTCCGACCGTGTGTATGGGGCTTAACACAGGTACACTACACAACAAACTTAGTAAAAAGGCTGCTGTGAGAAGAATGAGAAGGAAAAAAATAAGGTATGCAAAGAATAAAAAGCCTGCAATGATCTAGGACTATCTGTTTGTAGATTGCCATTACTAAATATTTCTAAAAGTGCCTTTGTTGTATCTATTTTTAGGATAAGGGTGAATTATTTTGCTATATTTTTTAAATAAATTATTTATTTACTCTTTATATATCGGGAGTGCAGTTTTGACCCTGTTTTTCCATTTTTACCTCAGATTATTGGTTCAGTGTTAGGGTTATGCACCACACTGGAATTATATCCTAATTGAATTGGTAAAGAACTAGATTGAAGAAAAAGTCTAGCCTGAGCTTTTTAGGCTGGGATTCTCCTAATGCCGCGTACACACGAAGGGACAATCCCGCGGGATTATCCTCTGGACTGAAGTCCAGCGGATAATCCCCTCGTGTGTGGGCGCCGGCGGACTTTTTGGCGCCAAAGTACGGCGGACTAAAGTTTGAAGTTTTGTTTTCAAATTATCCGCTGGACTTGGAAGTCCAGCGGACAATCCCGCCGTTAGTGGGCAAGTCCGCGGGACTTTTGAAATGAAGGGACTTGCCGCTCATCGGCAAGTCCGTTCATTTAGCACGTGACTTCAGGTTACGTAGCTAGCGTAGGCAGTTACTGCCGCCGCGCTAGCTCCGTGACCTGGCATGGATTTAAAGGGACTCCCCACGCCGAAAAAACGGCGTGGGGGTTCCCCCCAAATCCATGTCAGACCCTCATCCGAGCACGCAGCCTGGCAGGCCAGGAAAGGGGTGGGGACGAACGAGCGCCCCCCCCCTCCTGAGCCGTACCAGGCCGCGTGCCCTCAACATGGGGGGTGCCCTGGGGAAAGGGGGGCCGTGCGGCCCCCCCACCCCAAAGCACCTTGTCCCCATGTTGATGAGGACAAGGGCCTCTTCCCGACAACCCTGGCCGTTGGTTGTCGGGGTCTGCGGGCGGGGGCTTATCGGAATCTGGGAACCCCCTTTAATAAGGGGGCCCCCAGATCCCGGCCCCCCACCCTATGTGAATGAGTATGGGGTACGATGTACCCCTACCCATTCACCTAAGGTGTAAAATGTAAAGTAAAAAAAAAACACCCACACTTTTGAAAAAATAGTTTATTGCACTGCTCCGGGGGTCTTCTTCCGTCTTGGGGGTCTTCTCGCCGGACTCCCCCGCCATTTACCAAGCTCTTTTACCGAGCGGGGGAAGTCCGGCTACCTTCTTCGTCGTCGCCGCCGTCTGGGGGTCTCGATCCGCCTTCGGGGGTCTTCTTCCGTCTTGGGGGTCTTCTCGCCGGACTCCTCCGCTATCTTCTGCTCTTTTACCTAGCTCTTTCACGAGCGGGGGGAGTCCGGCTACCTTCTTCGTCGTCGCCACCGTCGTCTGGGGGTCTCGATCCGCCTTCGGGGGTCTCTTCTGTTCTTGCGGCGGTCGTCGTCTTCCGCGCCGCCGGCGCCTTCTCCTTCTTCTTGTCCTTCTTCTTGTTCTTCTTCTTCCGATGTTGACCCGACGCTCTCTCTGCCCGGAATGCCTGTGCCGCTCTGCGCTGAGACTTATATAGGGACATGGGGGACAGGGTCACATGCACATGTCACATGGTGACCCCGCCCCCTTGTGTTGTCACAGTCCCGGAGGATGCTGGGACTGTGACATCGCAAGGGGGCGGGGTCACCATGTGACATGTGCATGTGACCCTGTCCCCCATGTCCCTATATAAGTCTCAGCGCAGAGCGGCACAGGCATTCCGGGCAGAGAGAGCGTCGGGTCAACATCGGAAGAAGAAGAACAAGAAGAAGGACAAGAAGAAGGAGAAGGCGCCGGCGGCGCGGAAGACGACGCCCGCCGCAAGAACAGAAGAGACCCCCGAAGGCCGATCGAGACCCCCCGACGACGGCGGCGACGACGAAGAAGGTAGCCGGACTCCCCCCGCTCGTGAAAGAGCTAGGTAAAAGAGCAGAAGAGAGCGGAGGAGTCCGGCGAGAAGACCCCCCAAGACGGAAGAAGACCCCCGAAGGCGGATCGAGACCCCCAGACGGCGGCGACGACGAAGAAGGTAGCCGGACTTCCCCCGCTCGGTAAAAGAGCTTGGTAAATGGCGGGGGAGTCCGGCGAGAAGACCCCCAAGACGGAAGAAGACCCCCGGAGCAGTGCAATAAACTATTTTTTCAAAAGTGTGGGTGTTTTTTTTTACTTTACATTTTACACCTTAGGTGAATGGGTAGGGGTACATCGTACCCCATACTCATTCACATAGGGTGGGGTGCCGGGATCTGGGGGCCCCCTTATTAAAGGGGGCTCCCAGATTCCGATAAGCCCCCGCCCGCAGACCCCGACAACCAACGGCCAGGGTTGTCGGGAAGAGGCCCTTGTCCTCATCAACATGGGGACAAGGTGCTTTGGGGTGGGGGGGCCGCACGGCCCCCCTTTCTCCAGGGCACCCCCCATGTTGAGGGCACGCGGCCTGGTACGGCTCAGGAGGGGGGGGGCGCTCGTTCGTCCCCACCCCTTTCCTGGCCTGCCAGGCTGCGTGCTCGGATGAGGGTCTGACATGGATTTGGGGGGAACCCCCACGCCGTTTTTTCGGCGTGGGGATTCCCTTTAAATCCATGCCAGCTTGCGGAGCTAGCGCGGCGGCATTTACTGCCTACGCTAGCTACGTAACCTGAAGTTACGTTCGAAATGAACGGACTGCTCCGTGTGTGGGCAAGTCCGTTCATTTTCAAAAGTCCCGCGGACTTTTGGCCGGCGGATTATCCGCTGGAGAAGTCCGTGCGTGTGTGGGCAAGTCCACACGCTCGGAAAGTCCAGCGGACCCAGCTGGAAAGTCCCGCGGGATTGTCCGCTGGACTAGGTCCGCCGGCAAAAGTCCGCACGTGTGTACGCGGCATAAGAGTCACAGGAGTGCAATTCTTTTTGCGCTCCTATGACCTGTTTTCCGCTCTCCGCTGACGTCACTGCTCTGGACCCGCCAGCTGCCTTGACTGATGGCAGTCTCAGAAAGCCACTGAGACGATAGGACAGCCGCTCCCCGCCCCTCCATGATCGTGGAGGATCAGAGCAAGAGAGATGCTGACTGACAGGCTGCATCGCTCTGCTCAGGGAAGAGTGAAAACCGAGCCATCGGCGATGTTCGGTGGCTCGGTTCTCAGTGCAGAGATGGCGGAGAACAGCTGCAGTATCGGTCTGATGCTGCATCCACCTAGGTAAGTATGAATTTGCAAAAAAATCTAAACCCGGACTTCTCTTTAAATAATAGATAAATGGGATGTGACAGTGGTGAGTTTTTTTAATTTATTGGGCTATATTTATTAGACCACAAGGCCTATCGCTCTTTGGAGTGACGAAATGTAATCTGGGTTTCGTTTAGAAGAGGGTAATCCCTTCTTTGTTCCCTAAAGATTTATCATTTATTTCCACAGTTGATAAAATTGGAAATGATTGCACCCTTTGCATCTAGGAAAAGGGAAAAAACCCTTAGAGGACACATGCTATGGGTTAGGTGGTATGCTCCTTGATCTGGGGGCTCAAGATGATCAGGTACTGCTGTCTGTCTTCTATAAGAGGCTTTCTCCCTTTCCCTGCTTTACAGTTGTACATGTGCAATCAGATGGGACAGCAGAGAACAATGTCTGGTCACAAATAATGTGTACACAAACATTAATTCATCAGTCCATACAAAACTGATATTTCACCATCTGACAGGTTCTTCTGGTTCTTGGGAAAAATTTGTCTGCTTGACTTTTGTGGCCATTATGAGAGATTTTCTCCTTTCCTGTTGGATTTTATTTTATTAAATGTAATTAATTAATTCATTAATTCATTTTATTTTATGGGGACTGCAACAGGAAGCAGCTGGAACACCGAAAATGCTCAGATTTGTCTGAACAGACCCAAGCAGGTGGAAAGATGAAAGATGATTAGTTGCTGTAAATGAAAGAACTTTGTCTATTACTCTCTGAAGTAGTAAAATAACATCTGGATTAGGGTGTATACACCATCAATGTAGAGCGGTTATAAGAGTGAAATAATACTACTGATTAGTTTTTGTGGGTTACAGCATATTTCTGCAGTAGTATTCTAATATTCTATTCTTTATCACATGTTCCATTGTGGCTTTCATCCACAACTGTAAAAGTTTACCTGGATCTGTGTAAGTTTTTAGTAGCTTATTATCTTAATAAAACATCCAGGGCCATCTTTAATATTGACTGGACCCTGGGCAAACATTTTCTTGGACCTCCTCTTCCATCCAATTCTGCTCTCCACATGCTTTGAGACATACAATAAACAGCAGCTAGACTCAAAATCAGTTTACTGAATCAGATCAGGCAGCAATTGCGATTGGTTGCCAGAGGTTACAGTGTGAATGAATGAATGAATGAATAATTTGTATAGCGCTACAATGCGAACCGAATCGCCTCAAGGCGCTGTATTAGTGCTTTGTTGTCGAGCTTCTTAGAAGAGGTGGGTCTTGAGTTTTTTCCTGAAGACCTGATGGTTTTCTTCCATGCGGATGTAGGGTGGTAGTGCATTCCATAGCCGTGGTCCTTGGACAGCGAATCTTCGTTCCCCTTTTGATTTGTAGCGGGACTTGGGGATGAGGAGGAGGTTTTGGTCGGATGATCGAAGACTGCGATTGGGTGTGTAGCGTTTTATTTTCTCGAAAAGGTATTGAGGCGCGTCTCCATGGGTGCATTTGTGGGTGAGGCAGAGGGTCTTGAAAATGACCCGATTCTTTACGGTTAGCCAGTGTAGGCTCCTCAGGGAAGGGGAAATAGATTCCCAGGGTTTTTTTCCTGTTATCAGTCTTGCCGCCGTGTTTTGGATAAGTTGTAAGCGCGCAAGTTGATATTGGGGTAACCCTATGTAGAGGGAGTTTGCGTAGTCCAGTCGTGAATTAATGACTGTTCCAACTACCACTGCTTTGTCCTCCTTTGGAATGAAGGGGATGAGTCTGCGTAGAAGGCGAAGGAGATGGTGAGATCCGCTAACTACCGATCCTATTTGGGCATCCATTGACATTTCTGAGTCAAAAATGACTCCGAGGCTCTTGGCCTTGGTTCTTGGGGAGATGGTCTGTCCAAAGATGGTGGGAGGTGTCCAAGGGATCTTGGTTCGGGAGTTTTGGTTTGCCTGTAGAATAAGAAGTTCTGTTTTTGATTCGTTGAGTTTAAGAGAGCTGGCGGTCATCCAGTCGTCTATCATAGTGAGGCAGTTTTCTAATTGCCGATGATGGTCTTTTTGTCCAGTGATCCGAAAGTATAATTGGGTGTCATCAGCGTATGAGTGGAAGCAGAGGTCTGACCTTCTGATGATGTTGAGGAGTGGGCGGATGTATATGTTGAAGAGCACTGGCGACAAAGGTGATCCTTGCGGGACTCCACAAGAGATTGCCCGGGTTTCAGAGGTAAAAGCTCCTAGTTTCACTGTCTGAGAGCGATTTCCTAAGAAGGATGCGAACCATTGTAGGTCTGCGTCTGCGACTCCTGCTACTTCTGTAAGGCGGATGAGTAGAGTGTTGTGGTCCACAGTATCAAACGCTGCGCTGAGGTCCAACAGCACCAGGAGGCATGATTCTCCGTCATCTGCTGCTTCGAGGGCGTCGTCCCAAATCTTCAGGAGTGCCGTTTCTGTGCCATGGCCTGGGCGGAAGCCTGATTGTAGAGGATCCAGGAGTTTGTGTGTGTCTAGGTGGCGGTGTAGCTGTTGTACTACCGCTTTCTCCATAATCTTGGAGATGGTGTTGAGGCTTGTTATCGGTCTGCGGTGGTTGGGGTCCCGGGGGTCGAGGTTGGGCTTCTTTAGCAGGGGTTTGATGATGCCTTGTTTGAGGGCGCCTGGAACAATCCCTTCTTTGAAAGATTGATTTATGAGGTGAGTTAGCGTAGGCGCCAAAATGTCAGAGCATTCTTTCAGCAGTTTTGTGGGGATGATGTCAATCGGAGATGTGCTGTCTCTGAGGTTTTTGATGATGTTTTTGGTGGTGTCCGTGGAAATTGGGATCAAAGAAAACTTTGGTGGAAGAGGGATATTTGTGACCATGTCTTCTTTTTGCTCTGGATGGCTGAGGTTGGAAGTTTTTTTCATATGGATTATTTTCCGGATGTTGTCGATTTTGTCAATGAAAAAATCTGACAACTCATTACAGAAATCTTGGGTTTCGTTTGCTGGGGGCTCTAAGCATGTCGGGTTCATCGACTGAGCGACTATTTTAAAAAGTTCCCGAGGGCGGTTTAGTGCCGATGAAATGGTATTTGCAAAAAAATCTTTTTTAGCTTTAAAAATTGCTTTGTGATAATTCTCAGTGAGTCCTTTGTAGTTTGTCTGATTTTCTTTGGTAGGATTTCTTCTCCATGCTCTTTCGGCTCTTCTGCGTTCTTGCTTGAGTAGCATGAGAGAGCTGTTAAACCATCCTGAGTTTTTCCTCCGGATAGGTGTTCTGCGTTTTGGAGCCACTGCGTCTGCTGATTGTAGTAATACCTTGTTTAGGGAGCGGAGTGTATTTTCCGTTGAGTGGGTTAAATTCAGCGTTGCTATTTTGTTTGCCAACGTGTTTTTGAAGGTTTCGGAGTGTAGTTTCTTCTGCGATCTGGTCCAATGAGTTGTTGTTGCCGGTTTCTGTTTTTGCTGGGTGGTATTAGTGGTGATTTTAAATTTGATGGCGTGGTGGTCCGTCCATGGTAGTGGTAGGTTGTCCAGTATGTTGATGTCCAAATTTTGTTTGAAGATAAGGTCCAGGGTGTGTCCTGAGCCATGTGTTGGCGTCTTTATCAGTTGTTGGAGACCCAGTTCTTCCAGTTGGTTGATGCAGGCGGTGGCGATAGGGTCTTGGGTAGAATTTGCCCAGAGATTAAAGTCTCCAAGTACCAGGAGGTTTTTGGATTTCAGGGTGTGTGTTGCAATGAATTCCGTGAGGGGAGTAAGAAGATTGGTCTTTGGTCCTGGTGGTCTGTAGCAAAGTAGAATGTGAGTGGTGTCATGGGGTGTTGATTGAAGATGTAGCGTCAGTGTCTCCATAAAAGGCACTGAGTTCTGCATAATCGGTTTGGTGATCGCCAGGTGCGATTTAAAAATCGCTGCTAGGCCTCCCCCTTTTTTCCCTATCCGATGCTCAGTTAGGATCCTGTAGTTCTCCGGCACCAATTCGGTAAGGATGGTGTTGCAGTCGGGGGTTAGCCAGCTTTCCGTGATGAAGAGGCAATCTATGTTGTTTTGGGTGATGAAGTCGTGTACTTCCAGTCTGTGTTTGACTGCAGATCTGGTGTTGATCATGGCGCATGCTAATTGCTGAGGTTGAGTTGGTATCTTCCTGTGTTTGGTTGATCGTCGGTCGGTCTTTAGTAGATGTTCTTTCCTTAGAATTTTTTGAATGGTGGCTGGCAAAGTAGAGGTGGCATTCCTTAGCTTGTGAAGAACTTCTGCTGAATATTTGAAGTAGCACATGGCGGGAGGGGGACGTTGATGGCACTTGGATGACCGTGCTGATGATCCTGATCCGGGTTTTTCCTGTTCCTGTTTGTATCAGTCTAGGTATCAGACTTGCCGCCGTGTTACAGCTATTTGTAAGCGCGCAAGTTGATCGTGTAGTGCCCTATGTGGAAGGATGTAGTTGGCGAGTCGCTAATTTCTGGCTGTTCCAGCTGGCTCTGCTTGTAGTACCGATCCTGGACCAGGAGGATACTGATGGTGACCGCTGAGGTATCTTGTACTGGTGCGAATCGTCCCGGAGGGTGTGATGGGGGCCTGTTGAACCTACCGCCCTCCCGTTTGATCCAGAGGAAGGCGAAAAACCCCTAACTGTGCCGGCCAATCGCTCAGTGGGGGAAAAAATTCCTTCCTGACCCCCGAGGGCGATCGGACCACAGGGCCCTGGATCAAAAACTAATGGGGGGGGGGGGGGGATAACCGGGCACTTACCTGATTGGGGATAATACCAGCGGCGCTTGCTGTGCGACCTGGTGCCTCTGCGGTGAAGTCTGGTTGCTACGGTAGTGGTGTTCTGAGAGGGAAGGCAATAAGGGTAGGTGAGAGGTGGGATGGCGTGGGCTGTGTCTCAGCCGCAGCCGCCCTCTTCCTCGTCTAGGCAGCTAGAGCAGAGGTGACAGCGGCTGTGGATGATGCCCACCCAGGTGACTGACCTGAATTGGAGCAGATTCCTGTTGACACCTGCTGGGTGGTCCTGGGGGTCCTGGTGATATCCTGGCTGAATCTGGGTGTATCATTACCGCTCACTGACTGGCTGCTAGAGGTTACAGCACACATTATGGCTCACTTCTTATTTTCTAGAGTTTACAGCACATGACTTCTGCTTGTTGATTGGTTGCTAGAGATTACTGTACATCAATACTGCTCACTGATTGATTGCTAGAGGTTACTGGACACCAATACCACTGCACAGTACTGCACATTATTACTACTCACTAGTGATGAACTTGATGTTCAGGTCAAACATAAGTTTGACTCAAACATCAGGTGTTCACCCGTTCCCCGAAGAGTGAACATTTAGGGGGCGTTCGAGCGCCGCGGAACGCCCCATAATGCACTGGAAGATAGCAGTGAATTGCTTTATGATTGGCCAAAGCATGCACCTGACCTGCATGCTTTGCACAATCACAGTGCCCTCTGCTAAGAGAGCCATAATTGCAGGGCAGGGTGCCTTTGGCCAAGCATGGTTCAGGGGACTATGTCCATGCCCCACACTAGATAAGGCTGCTTACAAGGCGGCCGTGTGTAGTGTTGTTGGTGTGGACAGAGAGATAGCTTGATTTAGATCAAGCAGGCAGGTTATTCAGTTAGTGGCAGTGTATTTGAGACATATATATATATATATATATATATATATATATACACTCTGCACTTAGCATAGACTATATATTCAGTGTTTACTCTATATTCAGTCAGTGCAGGCAGTGTATTAATATATATATATATATATATATATATATATATATATCATATATACCACACCGTATAAGCCGAGTTTTTCAGCACATTTTTTTTGTGCTGAAAATGCCCCCTCGGCTTATACTCGAGTCAAGCACTTTTCTGCAGCAGAGAATTACATTTTCCGACCCGACTTTGGGGCCCTGTATCTTGGGGCTAGGAACCCCATATTTGGTATGCAAACCCAGTGGAACTAGCACTACAACATACCCAATGGGGTTCCTAGCACCGAGTGACCCCGAGATAGGGGGCCCCAAAGTCGGTCAGCTGTGTCCATCTGCAGCAATGTCATTTCGGGACCCTTTGGGTCCAGAGACCCCAAATTTTGGCTGCAGCTAGGGGGCATTTAGGAACCCTCAACTACTAAGTTTAAAGTTCGGGGGACCTATGGCTGCAAATGGGCACAGTGAGGCTCCAAATGGGCATTGTTTCCACTCTTTTCTCACCCTAGGCTTATACTCGAGTCAATAAGTTTTCCCATTTTTTTTGTGGTAAAATTAGGTGCCTCGGCTTATATTAGGGTCGGCTTATACTCGAGTATATACAGTATATATATATATATATATATGCTCTGCATCCAGTGTAACTTATATCTACAGTGCATTCCATGGTGTACTGTTTCTAATACACTTCAGGCAGTGTACACAGTATCTAATACAGTATGTACAGTGTCTACTACACTTCTGGTGGTGTACACAGTATAAAATACAGTGCAGCCATTGTACACAGTATTTAATACAGTGTGAACAGTTTTTACTACACTTCTGGTGGTGTACACAGTATCTAATACAGTGTGTACAGTTTCTACTACACTTCTAGTGGTGTACACAATACAGTGCTGCCGTAGTACAGTTGCTAATACAGTGCAGGCGGTGTACACAGTATCTAATACAGTGTGTACAGTTTCTACTACACTTCTGGTGGTGTACACAGTACACAATACAGTGCAGCTGTAGTACAGTTTCTACTACACTTCTGGCGGTGTACACAGTATCTAATACAGTGTGTACAGTTTCTACTACACTTCTAGTGGTGTACACAATACAGTGCTGCCGTAGTACAGTTGCTAATACAGTGCAGGCGGTGTACACAGTATCTAATACAGTGTGTACAGTTTCTACTACACTTCTGGTGGTGTACACAGTACACAATACATTGCAGCCGTAGTACAGTTGCTAATACAGTGCAGGCGGTGTACACAGTATCTAATACAGTGTAGTGTGGTGTTGCAAAACAAAATATACATCATGTCCGGAAGGCCACCAAGGAAAGGCAGATGCTCACAGGCCACTAAAAGAGAGAGCAAGCAGCCTCTGTTTTTACAGTCAACAGTGCTGGTTGTGGACATTGTGCATCCTCTGCAGGTGGCCATGGGGCACGCTTGTCCCTTTTTTCTGCTGCTGGCCGTGTTATTGAGCCAGAACATGCAGAAGAGTTGGTGGAGTAGATAACAAAGCCGTCCTCATCCTCCTCATCCTCTGTCACCCAGGCTCAGAGTAGTTTGCTTTCCAACGCAGCTGCCAAAGTGGCCTATTCCACTGGCTCCTTGTCCACAGTCCAGGAGTCCCCAGAATTATTCGACCACAGTGTTGGGTGCATGCTGTTGGAGGATGGGCAGCGATTTGAAGGCTCCGATGTTGGTTACCAGGTTGAGGAAGGGAGCAACGTGAGCCTAGAGAGAGGGGGTGCACAAGAAGGACAAGAAACTGGAAGTCATGATCCCCCAGTTGCCGCATACTGCCAAGTTTGCTCCAGTGACGAAGCGGGAGGGTATGATGAGGTCACTGACTGTACTTGAGTGCCTGAGAGAAAAGGAGGAGGCACAACTCCAATGAGGCAGGATGTCCTCTAGGGGACAGCTTAGGGGCAGCTTAATGGCAGCCACCCTATTGCATCACACCGCAGAGCTCCGCAGGTGCAGGGCGCTGTTGATTTCCCACTGATTTTTAAAAGTTTTTTGGTGTGGGCCTTTTTTGACACGTGTGCAGCAGATCGCACCGTTGCTGTTTGCAACCTATGTCTGAAGCGTATCAAGCGTGGCCAGAACAGAAGCCACTTGGGAACCACATGCTTGACCAGAGGTATGACGACCTGCCATGCAGTCCGTTGGCAACAGCACTTAAAAGACCCACATCAATGAAAAAGGCAGACTTCTCCTAGCTCCTCATCTGGGATCTCCAACCCTACTATACCTCCAGTTTTGCAAAGAGCAATGGGCAAAAATCCCAGTGGTAAGATGTGGCAAGTTCATAGAGACTTATCCAAAGTGACTTGGAGCTGTGATAGCCGCAAAAGGTGGCTCTACAAAGTATTGACTTTAGGGGGGTGAATAGTTATGCACATTGACTTTTCTGTTATTTTGTCCTATTTGTTGTTTGCTTCACAATAAAAAAAACATCTTCAAAGTTTTCTGTAAATATAGATTTTCCTGATGGCGCGCGCTTGAGCGTGAAATGCATCGAAAGTGAGGCTTGACACGCTTGGTACAGGAGCTCTCCGCCTCCATTGAGACAGCTGAGACACACGCCGCGCTTCTAGAATCAATCACCATTGACGGACCGGCCCATGCCTCCTCTCAAAGCACTTTTTTGACAAGAGTTGAAGCATGTTGCACTTTAGGAAGCACGGTGTTGGAGCTTATATAGAAGACAGTAATTATTAGATTACATTGTTCTATATGATATACATATATTTTTTGTTTTTAGTTTGGACTGTTGACACTTATGCACTTTAATATTGGATTTAGCATATGTTCTACTCGCGCCCTTAATCATTATTTTTCATGTCCTGTAAATTAAATGATGCAAATCCTCAAACAATCCATGTTAATTCCAGGTTGTGAGGCAACAAAACACGAAAACTGCCAAGGGGGGTGAATACTTTTACAAGGCACTGTACAGTTAGTGTAGCTATCACAGAAATATATATTGTCTTGTTAGATTGTAACACAATTATTTATATGGTGACACTTTTGCGTGACTTGTTTCTATTTTTTTATATTACTTAATGGGGCTGATTTACTAAGATGAATGCGCTGCGCCAGTTCATACCATAATTGGTGCGCCAGATAAATTATTAATTGAGCGTATGAACCGGCACACACATTAGCGCAACACATAATATGCCGGCGCACGCGATAATAATATGCCATTGATAATACCGCACGCCGTTATCATTAACAGTCCATTCCCACAGGGGCAACAGACTTCCAGTGCGACTTGGGGCGACTTACAATGCGACTTTAAGTCGCCTCCAGGCCAGGCGACTTTAATCCCTGCAGGTCTGGTATGGATATTAAGAAAAAAAAATGGCGCGGGGGTCCCCCTTAAAACCCATACCAGGCCCTTCAGGTCTGGTATGGATTTTAAGGGGAACCCCACGCCAAAAAAAATAAAATGGCGTGGGGGGCCCCCCTCAAAATCCATACCAGACCCTTATCCGAGCATGCAACTTGGCAGGCTACAGGAAAAGAGGGGGGAACGAGAGAGCGTCCCCCCTCCTGAACCGTACCAGGCCACATGCCCTCAACATTGGGAGGGTGATTTGGGGTACCCCCCAAAGCACCTTGTCCACATGTTGACGAGGACAAGGGCCTCATCCCCACAACCCTGGCCGGTGGTTGTGGGGGTCTGCAGACGGGGGGCTTATCGGGATCTGGAAGCCACATTTAACAAGGGGACCCCCAGATCCCGGCCCTCCCGTGTGAAATGGTAAGGGGGTACAAAAGTGACAAAAGTGTTAAAAATTACAAGAGCCAGTTTTTGACAATTCCTTTGATTAAGTCTTCTTCCTTCTTCTTTCCTTCATCCTTTGGTTTCTTCCTCCATCTTCTTCTTCCTCCGATCCTCTGCTTCTTGCTCCAGTGTTCTCGTCCGGCATCTTCCTCCACAGCGTCTCTTCTTCCTCGCTTCGTTCTCGGGCCACTCCGCGCAATGGGAGGCTCCTGCTGTGTGACGCTTCTCTTCTTCTGACAGTTCTTATATAACGGAGGGCAGGGCCACCCGGTGACCCCGCCCCCTCTAACGCACGGTTCCGTTATAGAACTATCAGAAGAAGAGAAGCGTCACACAGCGGGAGCCTCCCATTTTCGTCCGGCATCTTCCTCCACGGCGTCTCTTCTTCCTCGCTTCGTTCAGGGTTGTGGGGATGAGGGGATTGTGGGGATGAGGCCCTTGTCTTCATCAACATTGGGACAAGGTGCTTTGGGGGGTACCCCAAAGCACCCTCCCAATGTTGAGGGCATGTGGCCTGGTACGGTTCAGGAGGGGGGTGCTCCCTCGTCCCCCCCCTCTTTTCCTGCAGCCTGCCAGGTTGCATGCTCGGATAAGGATCTGGTATGGATTTTGATGGGGGCCCCCACGCCATTTTTTTTTGGCATGGGGTTCCCTTTAATATCCATCTTATGCAAATGCATTTACGTGGCTTGACATTTACTAAGATTTTGCCAGCGCAGTGAAACAAAGCACTTGAACACGCGCAAATGCCGCTTGCGCATGCGCAGTGCATAAATTGACCTCACACAGTTCTAAGTGTACTTGCAGGCGCAGTAGGCTTGTTCAGAGAAAGTCACTTTCTCATTCTATTTTGGGCATATTTGTTACTTGGACAGTTATAACTATACTTCCTCACATCACCCCCATAATATTGGAACTTCCACCATCTTTTAATTCTGACACCGATCGCCGCCTCCCGTGCGCCGGCAAGATAATAGTGAAGACTAGACTACTCTAAATCAAGCACCTGCAAATATGATGAGTGAAATAAATGGATTGTAGTTCAATACCTTTCCCTGTTCTGAATAAATGATCTCAGTATAAAAATAACATTGACAGTAAGAAGCTATAAATTCAGCTATAAACTCATTTCCTGCCTGTTCTGGCACAATGCAAAGCACACAGGTGTGTTTTGTATCTGCATCTGCTAGCTGTGTTGTTTCTGTTTATTTCTTCTGATAGAATACAGCTCTCTGTCTTACGTAAAACAGACATTGCCTAAAAACAGACCTAGAAAAGACATATTGTGAAAAGCAGCACTTTCAGTTAATTCAGCAGAAGGAAGCAAAAAATGTAACTGTAAAAGCCTGTTCTGCAAAATGTTAGCAGTACTTATGGTTTCATGCTATTGAAAACACACATTTGCGCATTAAAGGGAGTTTTCATTTTCCATAACAAATGTTAGATAGGCTAAAATAGAAGTAGTAGGTGCAGCTCAAGAAATGTAAAATAAAATAGCTCCCTTTAGGAATAATACAATATTTTTGAATCTTTAGTATATATTTTTGGCCCCTTGCACACAGGGGCATCTAGCTGCTGTGTGTCCCTCTTGACATTTTAGTGGACCTGTGAAGAACAGGTGCAGTATCCTGCCCTGCTGCCCGCAGCCTGTTGAGGTCTATGGCAGGTTGTGGCTGAATTCGGTATCTAGTGCATAGCTCCAAACTGTCCCGGATTTTGGGGGACTGTCCCTGATTTGGAACAAAGTCCCTCTGTCCCTCTTTCCTCCTCATTTGTCCCTTATTTTGGGCTCATCTATATAGTTATATAAATCTTTCAAAAAGTGTTTTCCAGTGCTAAACCTTTCATCCAAAAATTGCTGCATTTGTAAATGTCAAAATCCAGTATAAAGGAATAGTAGTGGTAAAAAAAAAAAAAGCCCATGGGTTTAACTAATATATATATATAGCGCTAACCCCCGAAGGAGCTGCTGATTTTATTTGGGCTTACCGTTACCTCACCTGCTCGCTTCTCTTTTGTAGGGGTCCCGTTGGAAAGTGGCCCAAAGGATGTTAAATCCGACACTTAGTCCTTTTTCACTTGTTTATTTGAGATAATCACAAATTCTTTCAATAGAGGGTCAGAAGGTTAAGGGGGTGTTCAGGCACCTGGTAATTGCAAGTTGGAGGTATTGATAGATTTCAGAGGACAAACAGCTCCACAGACTGGATTCAGCAACCATCGGATAGGCCCCTCTCACTTGACCTAGCAGCCGATGAGATACTCGACAAAAGTCTCTGCCACAGACTTGCCAATTAAATTAAAGCATTCTTGACAGATCTTGAGAGATTTAAAGAATGGCCATACAGTACCAGTCTCTTTCAGCCAACCCGGCGATACTGTATGGGTGTTGATCTGGGCTGCGTCCTCCAACTGAGTTTCCAGGCTCCTCCAGAGATACCAGCCTTGCGCTCAGTCCTCTCCTAGAAAAGTCCTCCCCTGGATCAGTAGGCCCCAAGACTTTTTCCCAGGCCTACTTTCTCAGCTGCAAAGCCTCGGGCCAGTCGGCCCCCGAGGCGCAGGATCATGAGACACACACCCCAGGCCAGGAGGGCCACAGGGTCGGGATAGCAGACCCCGAAAAGAAGAGGACGAAAAACCCCTAGAAAATGGCATCCATACCTTAAATACCCTCTCTCAGAATTCACAGCAGGGAAACCACTCCCACTGGGCTATCTCCGAGCAAGAGGTAGTATTCAATACATCCAGCTGGCTGCGTTTCCACACTTACCGGCAACGACAGCGACACCTACGGTCAAGTGGAAACCAGTGCAACCCAGCTGAACTGGCACAGAAACCAGAACTTTTAGAATAATTAGCCTGAGCCCAACTGCAGCTTCAGACAACTAAATTTGAAAAAAAACAATAGCGTCTGCTCATTAGGAGCAGGGTGCTACATATATTTTTTTGTTTAATTCTTCTTTAAGAATTCTTCTTTTTCTGTCCATTATTATTGTTCATTTAAGATTGTTGCCAAAAAATTTTTTTTCATATAGAGCAGAGGGTAACATGAGCTGTAGATGTCTTTATTTTTAGTAAGAGTTCCCTGAGACCTGAAAATTACTCCAAGTATTCTTCCATAGCGAAAAGGTTGAAAATTTGCTTTTCTTCCTTTACATTAACAAGCTTTATATCCTGCTACAGACCCAAAATGTTTTGGAATTCTCCTTCAAACAGCAGATCCAAAATGAAAAAAAAAAAAACTAAAGCAAACAGAGGCAAAGGTGAATTTCAGGTAAATAGCTGTTCACCTTTTTCCTACTGAAAGTTGTGGTACGCCTGGAATTCCCTTTTATTGCATAGAGAGTCATATCTTAGTTCTGCTTATTGTTTTTGAAAAATAGGGAATCATTATCTGTCTAGCAAATGTAGTTTATAAATAGCATTTTTGGTAGGTCAATCACACATAAAATAGTCTATTCAACTTCCTTATTTTTGTGGAGTGTTTTGTCACACAAAATAATATAGTTAACTACTGTCCAGACACATGATGTGTAATATGTGTGTGTGTGTATGTGTGTATATATATATATATATATATATATATATATACACATACATACTATATTGTCAAAAGTATTGGGACACCTGCCTTTGCCCACACAAACTTCAATGGCATCCCAGTCTAATCGGAAATTCGGCCAGCAAAAGACAGATAAGAGCTTTGGTCAGAAAATGCGACCATGTGTATCGGACTTTTGCTGGTCGAATTCCAGCCAGCAAAGGATTGAGAGCATGTTCTCAATTTTTCGATCGGGAATTCCAATCGTCTGTAGCAATTCCAACGCGCAAAATTCCTACGCATGCTCGGAAACAATTTGACGCATGCTCGGAAGCATTGAACTTCATTTTCTCAGCTCGTCGTAGTGTTGTACGTCACCCCATTCTTGACGGTCGAAAGTTCAGCAAACTTTTGTGTGACCGTGTGTATGCAAGCCAAGCTTGAGCGGAATTCCGTCGGAAAAACCATCCAAGATTTTTCTGACGGAAAATCCGCTCGTGTGTACGCGGCATTAGTCCATAGGGTTCAATATTTTTGGCCCATCCTTTGCAGCTATAACAGCTTCAACTCTTCTGAGAAGGCTGTCCACAAGGTTTAGGAGTGTGTCAATGGGAATGTTTGACCATTCTTCAAGAAGTGCATTTATGAGGTCAGGCACTGATGTTAGACGAGAAGGTCTGGCTCGCAGTCTCTGCTCCAATTCATCCCAAAGGTGTTGAGGTCAGGACTCTGTGCTGGCCACTCAAGTCCCTCCACCCCAAACTCGGTCAACCATGTTTTTATGGACCTTGCTTTGCGCACTGGTCCAAATCAGGGGGGATTATGGTGTGGGGTTATTTTTCAGGGGTTGGGCTTGGCCCCTTAGTTCCAGTGAAGGGAACACTTAAGGTGTCAGCATACCAAGACATTTTGGACAATTTCATGCTCCCAACAGTTTGGGGATGGCACCTTCCTGTTCCAACATGACTTGACTGAGGAACTTGACTGGCCTGTAGCTCAACCCGATAGAAAACCTTTGGGATGAATTAGAGCAGAGACTGGGAGCCAGGCCTTCTCGCCTTCCCAGAAGAGTTGAAGCTGTTATAGCTGCAAAGTGTGGGCAAACTCAATATTGAAACTTACTGACTAAGGCTTGATTCACACTAAAGCATTTTTTGATGCTTTTTGCATTTTGAAGAAATGCAGGGAATTTTTTTAACATGGGTTCCTATGAAACACGTTCACATCAATGTATTTTTGTGCCTCTGCGTTTTTGGAAAGGGTCGAAGACTTTTTCCCCGCAAAATGCAGCGTTTTGCATGTAACAGTCCCGCATCCAAAATGCAAGTATTACGTTTTTACCACGATTGTACAGCGATTTGCGATTTTTTTACATTCACTGTATATAGCTGGTTGCTGAATGTAAAAAAAAAAAATTGCCGGCTAAAAAATTTCACAAAAAGAAATGGTGTGGGGTCCCCCCCAAAGACCATACCAGACTCTTCAATCTGTAATGGATTAGGAGGGGACACCCCATGACATAATTTTGAAAAAAATGACGATGACCCCCCCCCAAAATCCATACTAGACCCTTATCGGAGTATGCAGCCCGGCAGATTAGGAAAGGGAGGGGACGAGCGATCGCCCCCTCTCCTAAACCATACAAGGCTGCATGCCCTTAACATGGGGGGGTGGGTGCTTTAGGGCAGGGGGGCTCTGCACCCCCCACCCCAAAGCATCTATCCCCCATGTTGTTGGGGACAAGGGCCTCTTCCTAACAACCCTGGCCGGTGGTTGTCGGGGTCTTCGGGCAGAGGGCTTATTGAAATCTGGAAGCCCCCTTAACAAGGGGAACCCCAGATCCTGGCCTCCCCTATGTGAATGGGTACCGGGTACATCAAACCCCTACCCATTCACCAAAAAAGCAGTGAAATGTAAAGAAAAACAAGAGCCCTTTATCAAAAAAATAGATCTGAGCCGTCTTCTCCCACCTCCGTCTCTCCCGGTGCTGTCTCCTCCCAGACCGTCTTCTCCCGCCGCCCTTTCTTCCGCCGCCGGCTTCTCCCTGAGCTGTCTTCTTCCTCGCCGCCGGTTACCCGCTAAAAACAAAAAAGGCCGCTCTTGTCCTGAGGCTGTGGTCCTCCGTTGTGACGTCCCCCGCTGTCTTCATCTGACATCACGTCAGACGTCACCTGGAGAGCCCGCCCCCTGTGGCTTCACAAAGCACCCACCCCCAATGTTGAGGGCATGCGATCTGGTATGGTTCAGGAAGGGGGCGCACGCTCGCCCCCTCCCTTTCCTGACCTGACGCGCTGCAGGCTCGGATAAGGGTCTGGTATGGATTTTGGGGGGACCCCCCGCCATTTTTTCATGGAATTTTTTTAGCTGGCAAATTTTTTTTGCACTCGGCTGTCAGCGGGGACAGCTGATGACTCATCGGTTGCTAAGGACGAGGCGGCCGGCTTCCTGACCCACCCCTTAGCAACAAGCTATATACGGTGAATGTAAAAAAAAAAAACACACGGGTTGCAAAACACAAATCGCGGCTAAATCGCGGTAAAAACGCAGTTACAAAAAGGCAAAAAGCACTGCAGAAATGCTCAAACGCAACATGTATAGATGCAAACCTAATGGTCCATAAACATAATCCGAAAATCGGACGACAGATCGTCCGTTTTTTTTATTGCATGCTAGTCGCATATAAAAAGTGCAGATTTTACTAAAGTCACAAAAATTCTCGTACGACAGAATAAAAAAATCGGAAGTGATGTAATGTGTTGCAGTGTATTTGTATTGTATTTTCGCAAGACAGCTATACTGATTAAACGAAAAGTCGTACAATCTGGTATCATACGAGCAAGATTTTTGTGCTTGTCCCAATATTGGATGAACTGTCGTGATCAGGACTCGGAAGCTCTGTACTAACGATCTGATTATCGTACAATCACGTCAAAAGCGGTATTTTTCATCCAATTTTCGGATCGTGTGTATGGGCCATTAAAGTTCATGTGCGTGTAAAGACAGGTGTCCCAATACTTTTGATGTGTGTGTGTGTGTGTGTGTGTGTGTGTGTGTGTGTGTGTGTGTGTGTGTGTGTACACTGCTATATTATATAGACCATATATACTGCATATTCTTTACTCAGGTGTTGTTGTAGGACATAAGAATATGAAAAAAATGTACCTATGGCTAATTTAATTTCCTGGCTAAAAGTGAACCCGTGGAGCCAAGCAACATAATAAATAGAGATCAGATTGTGCTGAGTCAGTGTGGGAAAAGTGGAACTGAGTAGTAGATGAAGGGCAGAAGTCACCAACATTGGACTGTGAGTGGGATAGCAAGATTAAGTTGTGAGAGAGAAAAGAAGCAGAAAGACAGGACTGTGGAGGAGGGGAGCAGTGTTGGTAGAGTAGTTAGCACTTTCACCTAGCAGCAATAAGGTCACTGGTTCAAATCCCAACCACAACACAATCTGCCTGGAGTTTGCATGTTCTCCCTGTGCCTGCGTGGGTTTCCTCCAGGTACTCTGGTTTCCTCCCACACTCTAAAGACATGTTAATTAGATCCTTTTCGAAAAATTGGCCAAATATGTGCATGTGTTTGTAATCGTGTCAGGACCCCATAGGGCAAAGGACCACGCTATACCGCAGATGGACACCTGGCCACAAAAGTGCCCTGAGGCAATTCAGTTTGCATAGGTAGCACTATACAAGTCATTCATTTGTACCAGATTGAAATTTACTGACACGACTCAAAATGTACATTTTTCGTGTTTTGTTGCCTCACAACCTGGAATTAACATGGATTGTTTGAGGATTTGCATCATTTAATTTACAGACCATGTCCACAACTTTGAAGATGTTTTTTTTATTGTGAAGCAAACAACAAATAACAGAAAAAGTCAATGTGCATAACTATTCACCCCCCTAAAGTCAATACTGTGTAGAGCCACCTTTTGCAGCTATCACAGCTCCAAGTCACTTTGGATAAGTCTCGATGAGCTTACCTCATCTTGCCACTGGGACTTTTGCCCATTCCTCCTTGCAAAACTGCTCCAGCTCCTTCAAGTTGGATGGTTTGCGCTTGTGAACAGCAATCTTTAAGTCTGACCACAGATTTTCTATTGGATTGAGGTCTGGGCTTTGACTAGGCCATTCCAACATATTTACATGTTTCCCCTTAAACCACTCAAGTGTTGCTTTAGCAGTGTGTTTGGGGAAATTGTCCTGCTGGAAGGTGAACCTCCATCCTAGCCTCAAATCACACACAGAGTGGTACAGGTTTTGCTCAAGAATATCCCTGTATTTAGCACCATCCACCTTTCCCTCAACTCTGACCAGTTTCCCAGTCCCGACTACTGAAAAACATCCCCACATGGTGTTATTTAAGAAAAAAAGAGGGGGATCCCCTATGGGTTGGACTTTTAAGGCATAAAATGTTTTAACCCCAGATTAAAAACTAAATTCTGGGGTTAAAACATTTTATGCCTAAAAAGTCCAACCCATAGGGGATCCCCCTCTTCTTTTCTCGAATATAGGATGTGGCATATATTTTAAATTCCCCTCTCCATACATGTGTAGTCCATGCTAAGCCTACAACATTTTCACATGGTGTTATTTAGGGGTTGTGATGTGTTGGGTTTGCCCCAGACATAGCGTTTTCTTTGATGGCCAAAAAGTTTAATTTTAGTGTCATCAGACCAGAGCACCTTCCTCCATACATTTTGGGAGTCTCCCACATGCCTTTTCGCAAACTCAAAACGTGCCATTTTGTTTTTTGCTGAAAGTAATGGCTTTCTTCTGGCCACTCTGCCATAAGGCCCCTTTCACACTGGGGCGGTTTGCAAGCGCTATTGCGCTAAGAATAGCGCCTGCAAACCGACCCGAAACAGCTGTTGCTGTTCCTTCAGTGTGAAAGCCCGAGGGCTTTCACACTGAAGCGGTGCGCTTGCAGGACGCTCAAAAATGTCCTGCAAGCCGCATCTTTGGCTCGCTATAGGAGCAGTATATTTACCGCTCCTATAGCGCCCGTCCCATTGAAAACAATGGGGGAGCGCGCCGAACCCGCCCGCAAAAACGCCGCTATAGCGGCGGTTTGCGGGCGGTATTGACCCTTTTTCGGCCGCTCGCGGGGGGTAAAAACACCCCGCGAGCGGCCGCAATGCGCCGCTAAAACGCCGGTAAAGCGGCGCTAAATATAGCGCCGCTTTACCGCCAGCGCCCCCACCGCTCCAGTGTGAAACCAGCCTAAGTGCTCTGCTCCAAAGCCTATGGAGCGTACGGCTTATTGTTGTCCTATGTACAGATACTCCAGTCTCTGCTGTGGAACTCTGCAGCTCCTCCAGGGTTACCTTAGGTCTCTGTGCTGCCTTTCTGATTAATGCCCTCCTTGCCCAGTCCGTGCGTTTTGGTGTGCGGTCGTCTCTTGGCAGGTTTAGCTCCTAGGGATCATCAAATATCTGGATATTTTTTTTAGAACCTAATCCCGACTTGTACTTCTCAACAACATTGTCCCTTACTTGTTTGGAGAGTTCCTTGGTCTTCATAGCAGTGTTTGGTTAGTAGTGCCTCTTGTTTAGGTTTTGCAGCCTCTGGGGCCTTTCAAAAAGGTGTATATATGTAATGACAGATCATGTGACACTTGGTGCACACAGGTGGACATCATTTCACTAATTATGTGACTTCTGAAAGTAATTGTTTGCACCAGAGTTTTTTTTGGGCTTCATAACAAAAGGGGTGAATACATACACACATGCCAATTATCAGTTTTTTTTTCTGAAAATTAGTTTTATGTATATATATATTTCTAATTTTACTTCACCAACTTAGAGTATTGTGTTCTGATCCATCACATATAATTCAGATTAAAAAAACATCACCTCCTGTCTCCATCCTTCCATCACCTCCTGTCTCCATCACACCACCCCTCCATAACCTCCTGTCTCCATCACACCACCCCTCCATCATACCATCCCTCCATCACTTTCTGTCTCTATCACCTCCTGTGTCCATACCTCCATCACACTATCCCTCCATCACCTCCTGTCTCCATCTCTCCAGTCTCCATCCCACCACCACCTCCTCTTTCCATCCCATCACCACATCATGTCTCCATCCCGCACTACCACCTGTCTCTATCCCTCTACCACCTCCTGTCTCTATCCCTCCACCACCATTCCCCGTCTCTATCCCTCCACCACCATTTCCTGTCTCCACCACTTCCCTGGTCTATTTCTCAATCATCCACCCTACCATCCTTCTGTCCTTTGTTCAACCATCATACCTTCCATCCAAAACTCCATCCCTCCATCACCTCCTATCTTTATTACTCCATCCCCATTACTATGTAAGGTAGGGCTTAGAAACTGGAACAATGTATAGCAATACGACTAATATTATGTGAGTGAGCAAATCCATAAAGGTGATTGCAAGCAAGACTGCATGTAGGAAGCATAATCTGATATCTTAAGAAAGTCTGAGAACGCAGGCTTGCCTTGTTGTGTGCCTGCCCTGGGTTGGTCCACCTGTGCTGTGGATGCCTGGGCAGCTGCTCAGCTGCTGGGCTGGTCCGTTACTCTGTCCCCATGGAATCTGGATGGTCTGGACACTCCAAAAGACCACCACGAGGGCTCCTCCATTCCAGCCACTTAGCTCAGGGTGTTTTTAAAGGCTGGCGGGATGCACCATGATATCACTTGCCTTTCGCCTCCCCAGCGTGCTGCACAGCCTCTGTCAGATCTGCCCCCTGGGCCCGGGCAGCCCCGCCCACCAGCGCTGGCCGAATACAGGATCGGATCATCTCAGGCAGCCTCAGAACTGTGCATCCATGGTTCCAAGCCAAGCCTGTCACAGCTATTCTCATGGGCACTTTTCTCCTATTATGGACATTTACAGGCAGGAGAAAAGTGCCCTATTTTTATGGGCTGCCCGTTAAAATACGGGCGGTTGGCAACACTGAAGGGGAGAAAGGGGCGAGTGAGATCAGATTGTGGAAGGGGAGGGGGCAATGGGGCTGGATAGTGGAGGGGGGAGGGGTCAGCAAGATCAGATTGTGATTGTGTAAGTAAGCATTGACATGTGGTGGGCATTACACAGCTTCCTGCTCAGTGTTCAGAGCTGCGATCACAGTGCTTGGCAGAGGGAAGTATTTTTTAGTAAGACCTTCTTTGCATATAGAAACATTGCCAAAAAGTTTATAATACTTTATTGGCACCCCAATGAATCGCACAACAATTTTTTTAACATATAATAAAAACTTTTTTATTAAAAAAATCAAAAATAGTGAAACAACACAGTGGACATGGTGAGATGGGAACAGTCAGAGCAAGAAACATGGGGTGAAAGCAGGGCAGATGGTTACTGAGTAGAGAAGATGGGGACAAAAAAGGGGACATGATGAAATTGGCACAAAGCAGGAGAAAGGGCAGCAGAGCAAGGGACATGGAAACAGTCAAAGTAGGGAATGTGGGGACACAGCACTGCCCATGGGTACCTTTTGATACGTTGAGACAGTGATACAATGCGTCTAACAGCCAAGATAAAATGTAATAAACATGGAACCTGCTTCATGCCTCTGGTTTTATAGGGAGGTGGGGAGAGGACCAGAAGACATGGAGGAGAAAAGAAGGGGCCTGGGGAGAAAACTGTATGAGTACATACAGTAACCATCTCTTGCTTCAAGCAACTTCACATAGGGATTTAAATTCTATATATAAATGATTCCATTAAGATAAAAAATTATAATTTTGAAATTAATCCCTCTCAAAAAAACGTCTTCACTCATGCACCTGTCATATCTGTGCATTGGAGGTATAAACAGACCTTTAGATCATAGTTTGGTGTCTCTCTTCAAGAGATAAGGTGGAGCTTTATATCCATTTCTTAACGTCCTCTGCCAAAATGGTTTACCAGCTCCAAACATTTGCTATTGGGGACAAAAGAGCATAAAGTTGGTGGAGAGGTAAAGTAGAGAGTCTGAGAGGAATACAATTAGCCAGTTTGGACCAGGTTGGCTTGATCTGGCTACAACAAGGAAGCAACATGTATACAGCAAAGATTGTGACCAGAACGAAGGAGGCAGACTGAACTGTGGATGGAGACATGAATAACATTTTACTTTTCCTTATCATTAACCCTAATTATATGTGAAATGTAAAATTTTTCTTATTCTTTACATAGTTGAAATAGTAAGTTCAAGATGCCGAAACTATATAAAGAGAAGAAATCGTCTGGCGCAGTTTTCAGAAAGAGACAAGCAGAAAAAGGAAAGGCTGGGAAGCAGATGTCTGGAGATTTCATGAAGTAGTTGTCCTCAATCAAAATCAGAAAGCAAGATACTCCAGCATTAGAACCAGTATTCAATGTGGAAAAAGATCCGGTACAAGTAGATATTTATGAGGAATTTTTAACCTCATCTGCACTATACAGTCAGCCTGTCACAGCCCATGAGGCTGCTGATCAGATTATGTAGAAGACAGACAAGAAAAAGAAGACGATGAACGACCTTCAACATCATGTGCACACACTGTTTTACTTGAAAAGACTATTGATGCAGAAGGATCAACTGATGAAGAAAGAGAACTGGTGCAGGAGGAACCATGTTCTACTTTGGAAACTCTTGATTTGTCTGATCCAGCTGATTGGCCAGCTGTTCTCACAACATCACTAAGGGATGCTATTGTCAGAAAAGGTCCTGCAAAGCAAATAGCAAATTTTATTTTCCCCAAAGATGCTTCTAATAGACGATTTACTAAAGCAAATTGCAAGCGACGACTGCCATTCATGAAAGGTCTAACTTGCATCTTGTTGCCTTAAGAGACTGGAATGGACTTTCTAGAAGGCTTGGATCTGGAAAAACAATATACGCTGCCTTTCAGAGATTTTTGACAGCAGAGACACAGCTTTGGCAAAATGTCGTTAAGCGTCTTGTAGGTATAGTACAATTCCTTGGTTGCCAGTGCTTGGCTTTCAGAGGTAGCAGAGATACTGTACATTATATACTGAAAATAATGGAAATTATCTACAACTTGTGGAAATGTTGGCCACCTTTGATGTGATGCAGGAACATCTGAAGAGGATCAAAAATAAGGAAATTTTCCAATATTATTTGGGAAAGGACATTCAAAATGAACTAATCAACATTATTGCCAAATAAATAACAAGACATTCTGCAGTTATTGAAAAATGCAAAGTATTATTCGATTATACTTGAATGCACCCCAGACATTTCTCTAATTGAACAAATTGCTATAATTGTTAGATTTGTGTCCATTAAGGAAGGGGACTCTCAAACTGCTGAACCAGAGGTCTGTATAGAAGAAAGATTCCTAGGTTTTATCCAGATCCAAAGCTCTGTGGAGGTAATTTTGACAGAACTCAAAAAACGTAACATTCCACTTGGTGATATGAGAGGACAAGAATATGATAACGGTTCCAATATGGAAGGTAAACACCAAGGTGTTCAGAAAAGGATCCTTGATTTAAACTCACGTGCCATTTATGTTCCCTGTAGTGCTCATATATTAAATCTTGTGGTGAATGATGCAGCCATGTCATGCAGGGATGCAGCAACATTATTTTCTGTTGTACAGAAAATATATATTTTTTTGTCAGGATCTACATTTCGTTGGTATGTCTTGAAGAAGCACATTGGCAGACTAACAGTAAAACCGTTGTCTGACTCCAGATGGTCTTCAAGAATAGATGCTGTTTGTCCGTTTAGGTTTCAGGTTGGAGAAATTGATGATGCTTTGTCTGCACACAGCAATGGCCCAATTGGATTCTGAATCACTCGCAAAATAATTAAATAACTTTACATTTTTGTGTTTCATTGTATTGTGGTATAACATACCGAATAGAATCAACTTTGTCAGCAAGCTTCTTCAAAGCAAAACGATGTACCTCCCAGATACGATTGAGGTTTTGAAATCCACAACTACTTTTTTGAAGGACTACGGTTCAGATACAAGTTTTGAAGATTTGCTGGAAGAGGCTAAAGAACTAGCGATAGAAATTAAAATTGATCCTAGGTTTCCCCCTTTAGCGCGGCAAAGGAAACTCAAGATGATCGCATAAATTATCCTGCAAAAAAATTTAAAGTTGAGTGCTTTTACAGCATTTTGGATGTATGCATTTGCTCTCTTAATGAGAGATTTGAGCAGATTAAGCATCACAGTGGGCACTTTCAATTTCTTCATGACATTCACAGATGCACCACAGGAAACACTGATGAAGTACTGTCTAGATTTGCAGAAAGTTTTGACTGATAAAAACACAGAGACTGCGTGAAGAGCTCACAATATTGGCTCCTATCTTGAAACCTGCAATGACACCTAGTCAAGTTTTGGCATATGCAGCTAAAAATGGGTTTGCTTCCGATGTCTCCACTTCGCATACTATTGACATTGCCAAAAAATGCAACAAGTGCCTGAAAAACGCATCAAGTGCAGACCGCATAGAAGTGATCCTAGCCTTATAGCTTTTCTGCTTAACAATATATGAGTTATAAAAATGAACACGACTGGAATTATAACCTAATGTTGTAAATAGTAAGATAACAGAATGTATACATGGTTACTTTACAAGGGGGGGAAGTTAGAATGAGGGTTCCAATACTTGAATTTTCTTTATTATTAGTGCAGCAGATTGGAAGACCATCTGATTGACCACACTTTAGCAAGCCATCAGAGCTGTCTCAGGCCAAAGTCAAAAGCATGGGCAAATTCCCAAACAATATTTAGTGTGTAACTGTGCACAGTATAATCAGAGAGCTCTCCTATTATTGTAATGATATTTAGGACTAGGTGATTTTACGAATTAATATTGGATGAAACATTACAGTAACTCTAAATAGCATAATTGCATGAACACACCCAGTGTATAATTGTTTACACTTTAATAATGGACTTCTTGGTTGGAGAAGGCTGCAGTGTAAGGGGACAAAGCACTAAGAACACACTATTAATAGACTGCTGTGTGCTGAGTCTGGTATTCCAGTTCACTTGAAACCAACACCGTGGAGCCAAATGTACGATGAAGCGGACATCCTCTACAGATCTCTGTTATGAAATATTATCTGAACTCTTTTGCACTGCTTCTTTCACAGCCTGTCATTGTACAGTTAAATTATGAGAACCAGCTCCACACAGAATTAAACATTTATATTTATACAATTGGAGCAGAAACAAATGTGCTGAAATTCAAAACTGGTCTCTGCACATGCCATGCACAGTGATAATAAAATTATATTATGAATGGGTTATAGGTATGTATGCAATAATAATAGTGGTAAAAAATTAGGCCTGATCACATAATTATCTTTCTAATAGTGTAATGATATATTGTTGGCAATTTCAATATAGTTTACATCCAGAGGACAGCATTAAAAGGTTGGAGTTACTTCTAGTAAAGCACGTGTGTTGCTGCACATGGGCCTAAAGAGAGAGAATGTCCAGCAGAGCAGTGCAGGAGGAGCTTCAGCAGAGGAAGCTGAACACTGCAGCAAAATTACTGAAAAAAATGAACTAAAAAATAAACAGGGTGTCACTGCCGACTTACATATTTCTTTTCTGTGAGGTTTGCTTTACTCTCAGCTAACATCCCTGCTGGCTGAAACTGGGGGAAGTCTGCTGGCACTGCAAGTAATGCGTTTGAAGCTTGCGATGTTGGAAGGGGAGATCTGTTTCAAGTAAGCAGAGAATTTCATTACAGGATGAGGAGAGCAATTTAGAGATATTTGCTACACTGCACCCTGGGATGAGTTGGCATCCTAGCAAGAATCTAATCAGACCTTCCTAGAAAGCTTGAAGGCAGCCAATATACTAATTGATTTCCACTAGCTATGAACTGATTGAAGATTATCATAGCCAAGTCTTTCAAAGACTTTGCAGACGACTATCACAACTAGGGACGACCCCCTGTTCGGTTCACACCAGAACTTTCGAACACCGGGAAAGTTCAGAACCGAGGGGGCGTGACCGGATGTGACTGCGGTAAGACGTGCTGCTACTGAGCTCCGGCTTTCTCCTGATCGTTTATCCTGACACCGGCGGATAGACCAAACGACCGAGGGCGCTTTAACGCTGGGAGGCTAGCGGAACAGAGCGGGCAGCAGGACATGCCATTTGCGGCAAAAAAGAAGCAGAAGAAAGTACACTCCCAGCCGACTAAAGGTCAGAGACTTCTCCGCTCACAGGGAAGCATGGCTGTGACGGACCTAGCCGGGACACGGGCTGTTGGAGGGGACTGAGTGCGAGCCTGTTGCCTTGTGATTATGGGCCCTGGCATTTGGGGGAACAGCGCTCTTTTTGGGCTGCAAGCCTGGGACCCCTGAGCTGGTGTTACTTGGGTTCAGGTCCATGCTGGCCCCCCAATACACATAGAATCTGTATGTGTATTTGGCATATTAGCAAGAGACGCTAATGTCATGACTCCAGCCACCTGTCTGTTATGTAATTGATTATAGTCTGGCTTGTAAGAGTGTTTCACCTATTGTTGTATGTGCTAATTAACCCTGCAATTGAATGATGGAGCCCAGTGTTGATTGAGATAATTAGCTCATGCTAATTAGGTTAGGCTTGTCATCTGGCTGTATATATGTGTGACATGTAAAATAAAGATTAATTCCTGATGTACCCTACACTGGTGTTGTCTGGTGACTGGGTAAGCTAAGGGGGTCTTGGATTGTGTGGTACCGGACAGAGGAAGCAGTTACGGCGGACATCTTGGGTATGAGGTCCGTCACAATTGGCTGGCAGCGGTGGGATCGTGCTTCCTTGTCGTGAACACATCCAAACCATCACCTGGATCCAAGGCCCGCATAGCAGAGGTACAGATACGTCATCATGGAAGAGGAATTCGGAAGGAGGTTGCGAGAGATGCGGCTACAGCACAGAGGACCAGTATCGGTGCAGGTCCTGCTGGGATGGTATGATTCTGTTCGCCTACAACTCTGGAAAGAAGCGCTAGCCTGTGAGCAGCGACACCAGGGAAAAGTTCTCTCCTCCATCCATGTAAGGTACTGGTCGCAGTATGAAGTACGAATGTTGTTATTGGGGGAACAACCGAAGCAGGAGTGGACAGCTGAGTTAAGCAGGCTGATCCGGGCAGAAATGCGTTTGGACGAGAGCTACAGAGCCCTCCGGTGGTATGTAGCCCAAGTGTGCCCGTGGACAGCGGATGACAGGCCCACGGAAGGCTTTGATTATAATGGCCTGGGATTGTTGTACTGGAGGCTGTCCGAGGACCCCGACTTTGGGAGTGATCTGGAGTGGCGTTTGGAGGAAATAATGGAG
Organism: Lithobates sylvaticus; assembly: GCA_028564925.1. Lineage (NCBI taxonomy): Eukaryota > Metazoa > Chordata > Amphibia > Anura > Ranidae > Lithobates > Lithobates sylvaticus. The sequence goes on along the minus strand of CM053027.1, from coordinate 119,157,388 downwards.
CACAGAGAGCAAAGATTGAACATCTCGGAAGTGCTCTGGGCACAGGAAGATTTGGAGTTCCTGGCCGTTCAGGAATGGGAGCTGGAGATCGCCTACATACAGCTGCTAGACTCTGCTCAGCAGCAGGGTGGGGCTCCCTTTGCCTGGGACTATGAGGAAATACCAGCAGACAGCTCTGAAATCCTGGCTGAAGAGTCGGCAAAGTGGCATAGTAACAGAGTGCTTTGCCCACCTGCCCCCGCAGCTATGGACGCGGAGGTCTTATGGCGGATGCAGGAAGTGCTGACAACAGGGCAGAGCTCTGCTAACCTCTGCCCAGCACCGATGGCATCTTCTAGGTTCCACGGACAGGTGGTGAACCTCTATCCCCAGCCATCAGTTGTAGAGACTGGGGATTTAATAGACTTTTCTGCTGAGGAAAAACAACCTCATGAGCCTCCATCAGAAGAGCTGGTATTAGGGCCAAACTTCACTGAGCTCTGCCCAGCACCAACGGCAGTATCCGTGGAGTTACAAGGAACTTCTCCAGCTGAAGCGCAGGTCACCGGACAGAGGGTCCAAGACCTCTGCCCCACACCGGTGGCAGTTATGGAGGCTCAGGGTGAGAAGGTGGCAATCACTTCCCAGCAGCAGATACAGGGGGAGAAGGGAGAGGAGGTGTTTGTCGTCCCTCCCCAACAGTTGGCCAGGGTAGAGAAAGCGATCTTTCCTCCCCAGCAAAGATTTGTGCACCTGGGAGACAGTACCAGAGACATGTTGTCCCAGCAGCCAGATGAGGGAATGGAAAAGGAAGCCAGCCTCCTGCCCCAATGGTTTGCCAGAGCGGAGGATGTGGAGTCCCCAGCAGAAGTGCTGGCAACAGGGCAGAGTGCTACCCACCTCTGTCCAGCACCAGCAACAGCTGCGGAGTTCCAGGGAGCTGGGGCAGTCTGCCTCTCTCCCCAACAGTTAGCTGGAGGAGATGATGTAGGGAAGCTCCTACACCCACCTGAACTGCTGGCAACGGAACAAAGTGCTGCTGGCCTCTGCCCACAACTAACAGAGGGCAGATTTCCTGTAAAGGGGGATGGGACTGCAGTCCCCACCTGTATACCCCCGGGATGCTGGGCGGTCGGCCCAAATCCCCAACAGCATGACGGAGTGATCCCAGTCACCCTGTCTTCTCTCCAGCGGCTGAAAAGACTCCAGGGAGAAGGACCAGTCCGGGCCTCTCCCCATCGGCGGATATGTTCTCTGAGAGAGGCAGAGGTTGGCTGGGTGAGGAATACTCCGTTTGGAACTATTTGTTTGGGGTACTGGGTGGATCCCAGCATTAGAGGACTGGAACCACTGACTAACTTCGGAGTCAACCCGTCTGGGGTCTCCTCCTGTGTTAGTCTCCTGCCGAAAGGGGAGAAATGTGACGGACCTAGCCGGGACACGGGCTGTTGGAGGGGACTGAGTGCGAGCCTGTTGCCTTGTGATTATGGGCCCTGGCATTTGGGGGAACAGCGCTCTTTTTGGGCTGCAAGCCTGGGACCCCTGAGCTGGTGTTACTTGGGTTCAGGTCCATGCTGGCCCCCCAATACACATAGAATCTGTATGTGTATTTGGCATATTAGCAAGAGACGCTAATGTCATGACTCCAGCCACCTGTCTGTTATGTAATTGATTATAGTCTGGCTTGTAAGAGTGTTTCACCTATTGTTGTATGTGCTAATTAACCCTGCAATTGAATGATGGAGCCCAGTGTTGATTGAGATAATTAGCTCATGCTAATTAGGTTAGGCTTGTCATCTGGCTGTATATATGTGTGACATGTAAAATAAAGATTAATTCCTGATGTACCCTACACTGGTGTTGTCTGGTGACTGGGTAAGCTAAGGGGGTCTTGGATTGTGTGGTACCGGACAGAGGAAGCAGTTACGGCGGACATCTTGGGTATGAGGTCCGTCACAATGGCGTCTAGCCCCGCCTCCTCCTCCACAGGCCCTGCACATTACAGTACCCCACAGCGCGCCAAAATACTTAATGGCGCCGTGGAACTACAAGGCGCAGCAAGCCCGGAGGTGCCTGCAGACACAACCCCTGGCCCACAAGAGGTGGAGGTGGACACGGCCGCAATTACAGGCCCCATCCTAGAAGCCATAGCGGCCTCCAAAACGGAGCTGGTGGGCCGCATGGATCACCTGGCAGCTGAATGCAACTTAATCCGCCATGACCTGGATAAGATTAGAGGCAGACTCACAACCGCAGAGGACCGCATCTCAGAAGTGGAAGATGCCACGCATGTACAAGGCTCACAACTGGCAGATCTAAGAGAGATGGTTGGTGCACTACAACACCGAGCAGACGACGCGGAAGACCGCCAAAGAAGAAATAATGTAAGGGTGGTGGGGCTGGCAGAGGGTGCTGAGGGGTCTGCCTCTACTACCTTTGCTGAACAGTTTTTTAAAAATATCCTGACCCTGGGCGATCTACCACCCACTTACGTGGTCGAGCGAGCGCATAGAGTCCCTACAGGAACCAGACCACCAGGGGCCCCACCCAGACATGATCCTAGCAGAAGCAAGAAAACACAGGGACCTGAAATTTGATAACGCACGCATTATGCTGTTTCCAGACTTCTCAGCGGAAACCCAAAGGAGACGCAGATCCTTCATAGAGGTGAAGAAGAGGCTGAGGGAGAAGGAACTGAAGTACAGCATGTTGTACCCGAGTCATCTACGCATCCAATACAAAGGTACTGTCAAATTTTTTGATCACCCTCAAGATGTCAGTGACTGGTTGGACCGCAACGCCTGAACCGCAGGTTACCTTGAAAGCTGTTTATGGCTCTCCTCAGCCACTAAGCCCGGGTAATGTTTCCCACGTGATCTGCTATCTTTCTGTTTTCCATACCCCCTGTTTTTACTGAGGTCCACAGAACCTCTAGGCCCTTCACCAGCTACAACGAATTATGTTTTTTGGATTTACTGAGTATCAGAGACCTGCACTAGCAGGAGATCAACATCTCAAACTTACGCCTGACTACAATACTCCGGTTATTTGAAGTCACTCCTCTAGAGATTAACTGACACAGATTGTATCGGGGGAGGCCCCCCCTTTTTCTCTTTTTTATTTTTCCTTTTATTTTTCATTTTTTGTTCATTATTCATTATTTTTTGCTTCCATCCCCCCCCCCCCCTTTTTTTTCCCCCTGTGACTACTTTTGCTCCACCATTACCTGCACTACAGAACCGTATGACACGGTCTATGGGGGGGGGGAGTGTAGGGGCTGCAACGATACCGAAGTATTCACTGAACTGTCCCGCCATAGAGGTGTAAGTGACTGTTGTTGGCCTCATTTTTTCTGGTGATGGTCTATCCAGCCGGTTCGCTTTCCTGTTAAGAGATAAGCCCGGAGGCTTATGTAGATGGTATGAACATTCTTTCCATCTTTCAATGCCGAACTATAGAAGCGACCGGTTGAACTCTTTTTGGCTGTTTAGTTTTTGGGTAAAGGCTGCATGCTGGACTTTTTTTGGTTTGAGCCAATTTTTCTGGCTCTCAGTTTTCAGTATAACAGCAGGGGGGGGGAGGGGAAAGGGTGATTTTGTGCCTTATGTTATGTAATGCTACTTGGTTGAGTGTACCTATTCTGTGCAACCCTAAGCAATATATATGTCATGTAAAACTGGGACTGTGTTTATGGGATATCCGGGATCTTCAATTTCTGATTGAGGATTATGGATAGCAGGTTGAAAATACTCTCCTGGAATGTGAGGGGGTTAAATAGTAAATTCAAACGGGCAGCTATCTTCCAGTACCTTAGGCAAGTAAAGCCACATGTTGTTCTCCTTCAAGAGACGCACTTAGAGGGGAGCAAAATTCTCTCTCTTCGTAAACCCTGGATACAAAAATCATTCCATGCTACGTACTCATCCTATGCCAGAGGTACCACCATCCTGATCAGTAAGGCCATTGCGTGCACTATACACCAGGTGGTCATTGACCCAGGGGGACGATATGTGGCTTTAGTGATGGAGATAACAGGTAGGAAGTTGTTATTGGTGAACGTTTATATGCCGCCGCCTTTTAAAGTACAATTGCTCTATGATTTGTGGGTGGCCCTAGCACCGTACTTGGAACTACCCTTACTGATCCTAGGTGACTATAATGCTATTTTAGACTCGGCACTGGACTCCTCTAATGTGTCTAGGCCGGTTTTGTTGGATTTGTGCTCCTGGGTGTCCATGGCCAACTTAACAGAGGTATGGAGGTGGAAGCACCCTGGGGAAGTGGTGTACTCAAATCTCTCCTCTACACACAAATCTTCGGCCAGAATAGATCTGGCTTTTGGAAACTCCCTTATTCTTAAACAAGTGTATGCCGCTGAATACTTGGCCGGGGGGACCTCGGATCACAACCCATTACAAATCACATTGACACTCCCCACGGGTGGTGGGGGAGGGGGCTGGAGGTTGGCCTCTGGTTGGTTGCAAGAGGATCAGGTAGTAACACAAATACAGTCGGCAATGGACACCTTTTGGGTAACCAATGAACAGTCGGCAGACACGCACATCGTTTGGGACGCCTTTAAAGCTGTCTCTAGGGGCGAATGTATCTCAGCTATAAGAGCCGCTAAGAAAGACCGCTCTGCAGAGGGAGAACTTTTATTGGCTAAGGAAAGGGAGTCTGCTCAACAGCACGCAGACTTCCCCTCGGAGGCCACCTATAGGGATCTAATGACAGTTAGGAGATCGGTAGCTTTACACTTTGATAATTTGGCCCACACTGAACTTAGACAGAAAGCAGAAACAATCTTTGCTGAAGGGGATAAAAATGGCAAGTTACTGGCCAACCTGGCAGCTGAACATAGGATACCTGTTAGCATCCCAGCAATCAATGGTAGACGTGGGGAGAGGGTTACAGAACCGGAAGGTATCCTGGCAGAATTCACTCATTTCTACCGATCATTATATACCCCAATAGCCCCATATGCCTCTCCATCCCGCAATTGTCTGATACTGACAGGACCTCCCTAGATAGGGCCATTACAGTGATGGAAATTGAGGCAGCTATAGCCGCATTTCCGCCACACAAAACCCCGGGTCCGGACGGATTCCCCGCAGACTTCTACCAGACTTTTAAGTCACAATTAGCTATCAGGTTAAACCTATTGTACTTGCACTGTAGTGAACAGAGAGCTTTGCCGGCCTCAATGATGGAGGCCTACATGGTTCTTCTCTTGAAACTGGGCAAAGACCCCCTAGAGTGCTCCTCATACCGCCCTATTGCACTGCTCAACACTGACCTGAAGATTCTGGCCAAGGTGCTGGCCTCAAGGTTGGCTGGGGTCATTTCGACTCTGGTCGACATTGACCAAACTGGATTCATGCCAGGTATGTCAACAGATACGAATCTTAGAAGACTTTTCACGCACATACAGCTAGAAGACTCAGAGTTCCCAGAAAAGATAGTGGTCTCTATAGATATAGAAAAAGCCTTTGATTCGGTAGACTGGCAATATATGCACACGGTCCTGGGGGCCATGGGATTCGGTCCGGGTTTCCGTCAGTAGATAGCGCTACTTTACAGCGCCCCAAGGACAGCGATCAGACTGGGTAACATGGTCTCAAACTACTTTGAGATTGGTAGGGGAATGAGGCAAGGATGTCCCCTCTCCCCCTTCCTCTTCTCGCTAATGATGGAACCTATAGCCAGAGCCCTCAGACAATCGAGAGAGGTGGGAGCAATACAGGTAGGCAGTATAGCCGAATGTGTTGCATTATATGCTGACGACATGCTACTGTTCCTAAGAGACCCTGGGCCATCACTAAAAGCAGCCCTAGAGGTACTAGATAAATTTGCCTTATTCTCAGGACTCCGGGCAAACTGGAGCAAGTCGTCAATATTACCTCTAGGTTCAAAAGCAGTGGCGCACAAAGATGACTCCTTGCCAATCAGATGGGTTTCCACCTTTACATATCTGGGGGTTAAAATTATGGCCAACATACAAGACTACATGACCATCAACCTTCTCCCACTGAAAAATAGACTAAAACAGATGACAACGACTTGGAAGAATCTTCCTCTCTCTTTGATAGGAATTTCATTTTTATGAGACTAACCCGTCCTATCAGTGATCTTGTAATTCCTTCGTCATTCGCCTGTATGGGTACCAAAATCCTTCTTCAAGTCACTTGATAGTATTATTGGGTCGTTTATATGGTCACCACAATCACCACGCATCAGTATAAAGTCACTACAGGAACCATGGGGACAAGGGGGCCTAGCACTGCCGGACTGGCAAAAATACTATTTGGCGGGCCAAATGGTGGTTGCCAGGAAATGGCTGACGGCGGAGGACGGTGACTCTGCCACGGTTGTTGAAGCGGCATTGCTGGGTTCATACGAAAGTCTGCGACTGGCACTATACAGGGGCACAAAATCTTGTTTACCTTTGACGAGCTCCATGAAGGCCACTATTAGGGCTTGGGAGGTCACAACTACCCTGACAACACCTAGTTACGACGGGGTTACTCCATCGGCCCCCCTGTGGATGAACCCTAAGTTCCCACATTTTTTCTTGTTCCCGGACCCAGAGATTTGGGGCGTGTAAAGGTATCAAACTGCTGAAAGACATCACTAGAGAAGGGGAACTCTGTACCTTTGACCAGCTAAAAGCCAGACATGACCTTCCGAATACTTACTTTTTCCGATATATGCAACTGCGTCATGCATTTCAGGTTCAATTTGTAGGTATGCGTATTGAATATTTGCCCTCGGACTTAGAGTCCCTGCTGACTACAGAGGACCTAGCCAAACCTCTCTCCACAGTATATAAATCCCTTTTTAAAAAAACCCCACCTGGTTTAGTCAAATGTAGGAGGAAATGGGAGAGTGAGATTGCTGATATTCAAGGGGAAGATTGGGATGACATGTGGGATCACCCCTTCAAACATCTGGTCTCGGCGAGGGACAGATTGATACATTTTAAATTTTTGCATCGAGTCTACTTCACACCAGCTAGGCTAGCTCGAATCTACTCCTCATCCAGCAGCAGCTGCTGGCGCTGTGACGATTCCCCGGCGGATGCCGAACATATTTTTTGGAGCTGCCCACAAATACAACCCTTTTGGGTCGGGATTACTGATTGTTTGACGGAAGTGCTGAGTATACCCATACCTCAAACACCCAGGGGTGTGTATGATCGGCCTTGTGGAGGAGGTAGTTCCTTCAAGGGCACATCGCACATTTCTGAACATTGGCCTTTTCTATGGCAGAAAGGCCATACTTTTAAAATGGAAAAAGATGGAGGCTCCTACGCTGTCATTCTGGAAGGGTTTAATAAATAAAGTTATCCCCCTATACAAAGCGACATATAGATCTAGAGGCTGTGAGAAGAAGTTCTACAAAGTATGGCAACCTTGGTTAGACTCCTCAGACACTGTGGGTTGATAGAAATAAATGTTAGACGCTGATCTAAATATGACATGCTTGAAAATGTAATACTTTAATGTAGAGTGGTTATTAATCTCTGTGTTTGAAGGTATAACAGTGGACAGTCCATACCCCCTCCTATACGCAGGGTTGGCATAATGGGAGTAGGTCAAATTCACTGCATTATAACATGGTACACTCCAAAGCATTGAGTTGCACGCAAGGTTGGGGGGGGGGGGGGGGGGGGGGGGGAGGGCAGGAAGGGGGGGCTTTATGGACTACGTTAGTTCATCAGCCACAGGATGTGGTAGGTTGCCCATTTTGGGTTTTGTTTTTTTTGGGTTGTGGGTATGTATGTAGATAGGACTGTACTGCCTTGTACTGTTCCTTGTATGTTTTGTACATGTATTTGTTTGTATGCATGTATTGTACTGTTTTGCAAAATGTAATAAAAAGATTTTTCAAAAAAAAAAAAAAAAAAAAGTTCAGAACCGAATAACGAACCCAATTGAAGTCTTTGGGACCTCAACTTGAAAAATCAAGTGCCCATTTTGAAGGCTTATATGCAAGTAATTGGGCATACAATGGTTATGGGGGCTGGGGAACTGCACTGGGGGACATGTATCAATGAAAAAAAAAAAAGTAAAAACTTAATTTTTAAATGAGCAGTGATTTATTGATGCTTAAAGTGAAAGTAATACAAAAAAGATGCCACTTGCTCCCATCTATAGCTGGCTATCGCAGTAAGAAGCATTGGAAGGCTAATAACAGGTACAAACAAGGCCAAGGATAAATCCAAGGGAAAAAACAAGCTTAACTTAGCACCCGCAGACAACCAAATAACCTGTCTAACAGTATGCGTTAAAAACAGGGGTTTAGTCTGCACACATTTGCAAGTGCATGCGTAAGCCACAGTGCCTCGTCAATGCACCCTGGTATCTGTGGTGCCTAACACTAAATTATAAGTGTCCCCAAAGTGGAGGCACATGCATTCTGATATAGATGTAGCAGCCATAACCCCCGATGGGGCAGCCTTGACTTTTGGGCTTACCGGTTACCTCCGCTTGGCTTCATCCTCCAGGTCTAAGGGTTCCCAGAGTTAGTACCCAACAACTTTGCACGCTGACACAATAAAAGTCCCTTTGAAAGGGTTTTTTATTTGCAGGGGTAACATCCAACAGACACAGTCACAAGTGGGAACAGAGGGCAAGGATGAAGAAAACTCAAGCACCTTGAACTGCTAAGTATTCGAAAGTCTCTATTTGCCAACCCAGAGAATAGCCACTCGCAGCTGGGCGCCTCTAAGCTGAACAAATCTCTAGCCAGAGATTATGGCAATCAGCACTTGAATAAACGAAATTTGCACAGTCATTGACCTTGACTCAAAGTGGTACTTAGAAACAGAACAGGAACCTTTCCTCAGTACCTGGAACGTTATCCGTCTCCTTGACAGTATTGGGAAAGTGTGGATTCCTTAGTATCCTTGACAACTCAGCAACCAGGCACTTCTCAGGATGCCAGCGTGTTGGCCCTCCTCCGAAGAGTCCTCCCCCGGTCGCTTACATGAGCTACGGTGTCCCTCCAAGTTGAGAGCGCACCCGGACGCCTTGAATTCTCCCTCAGTTACTGCGCCTCGGACCAGGCTGTTTCGAGACTCGGGAACAGATGGATCCTTGCCCCAGACCAAGCGTGTCTGTGGGGTCAGTCAAATGAACCATGTTGTGGGGCGACACACACTCCCCTGACCGGGACCCCTCGCGGAGCTACCCCGGTCCGGATTCAGGAACAGGCAGCTCTGGCCTAACGAACCCCAAACACGTGACTCCAGCTTCTTAAGTACCCTTCCCCAGACTCCTCAGCGGGGCCAAACGCACCCACTGATTGGCTCCGGGGAATGCCGGTACCCAAACGTCCAACCGGGCCTGGTTCTGAGCCTGTCATGTGCACTTCATGCACACATGAACAGGCAGAACCCTAACACAGCCCAGTCAAACTGATGCCAAAGCTTCCCTATCCAATTAACGCTCAGAACCCTTTTACTGTACCGAGAAACAAAAATAACTAAATTTACAATAGCGGACACCTAGAAAAGGTGTCGCCGCTACACAAACTGTTGTTAGCCTCCTATTGCTTCTTACTGCGATAGCCAGCTATAGATGGGAGCAAGTGGCATCTTTTTTTGTATCACTGTCGTGTTTTTTGGTCAGGCAACGCACTGACACCTTTGCAGCCATTGTGCTATATGCTGGGTGTTCAGTGCACTCTTGTACCTTTAAGAAGCGTGGGGGGGGGGGGGGCTCCCCTTTAGTCCACCTGCTCTCACCTATCCATCAAAATGCATGTGCCTCCACTGTGTGCAGACTAAACCCCTGTTTTTAACGCATACTGGTCGACAGGTTATTTGGTTGTCTGCGGGCTGGTGATAAGTTAAGCTTGGTTTTTCCCTTGGATTTATCCTTGGCCTTGTTTGTACTTAAAGTGAAAGTATAGAAATGAAAAATTCCTTTTAATATAGTGCCTGGGGGGGTCCCCTTAGTCCACCTGTAAAGTGGCATAAGTCAAAAGCGTGGCCAAATTCCCAAAAAATATTTAGTGTGTAACTGCGCACAGTATAATCAGAGAGCTCTCCTATTGTGTAATGATATTTAGGACTAGGTGACTTTAGGAATTAATATTGGATGAAACATTACAGTAACTCTAAATAGCATAATTGTTTGCCCTTTACTAATGGACTACTTGGTTGGAGAAGGCTGCAGTGTAAGGGGACAAAGCACTAAGAACACACTATTAATAGACTGAAAGGAATGAAAAATTCCTTTTAATATAGTGCCTGGGGGTCCCCTTAGTACACCTGTAAAGTGGCACATCTGTACAGTGTATAGAAGCTGCTGCAGCAATAATTGCATTTATAAAGCCCAAAAAATGAAATTTTCCCTGCAAGCTTTCTTTATTTTGTAAGCAACAGCTTAGGGAGCCAGTCTGTATGATGAGGCCACAATGTAGTGCACCGGAAACGCGATTTGATTTTTTGGATAAATTCTGGTGTCTCTACCACAGACTTTGGATTTCTACTTCTGTAATGGGTGCAGAAAAAAATTGTTCTTTGGGTGTCGGTGGCGCTTTCACACTGTAATCCTATAGAGGTACACTTGATGAAAGCAAGAATAGGCCTTGCTGTGGAAAATTGTAATGATATGCACCTGTCAAACCGGTGTGGAAAAATTGGTCTTTGGGTGTCAATTGTGCCCATGAAACCTACACCAAAAACATTCTTCCAGATTAAATCAACACCCACAATACTAGGCAGCCCAGAAGTTCTGCAGAGATTCCACATTTCAAAAACACTTAATCTGCAACATCAGCATCAGGGGCATCATAGCTGTTGGTAATCCAGGACTGATTCATTTTGATAAAAGTCAGACGGTCCACGGAATCTGTGGACGGACGCGTTCTATAATCAGTATCAAAACCTCCAGCAGCACTGAATGCCCGTTCGGAAAGCATGCTGGATGCAGGGCAGCCCAGCAGCTCAATAGCATACTGGGCAAGTTCTGGCCAGTGGTATATTCTCATGACCCAGTAAGCCAGTGGAAAGCTCTCCACCTCTGTTTTTACCCCTAGATAATCGTCCACCATGTGATGCAGACGCTGCTGATGGGATGTGGAAGCTGACAGCCCTGGGTGGCGAGGACTAAAAAAATTCAGAAATGCATCACTTAGGTGGCCACCTTCTACACCGCTCCTCTCGTGACCAATAGAAGCCTCAAAACTGTTTTCTAGGACACTGTAACCTACCAGATTCGGGAAAAGCGTTCAATAAACTTCTATTCAAGGTGTCCTCAATAGATTTCATCTTCTGCATTCTCTGTGGGAACTGGGTGAGTTCTGACACTTTCCCCTTATAACGGTGGTCAAGGAGGGTTGCCAACCAATAGTGATCCTTTTCCTTTATGCCACGTATTCTTGGGTCCTTTTGCAGGCTTTGAAGCATGAGGGAGCCCATGCACCGCAAATTTGCAGAGGCATGAGAATCAGACTCCCCGGGGTCACTGAGGATTATAGTATCTGGTACTGCCTCCTCCAAGCCACGTACTACTCCCAAGGGTTCCGTGGATGGAAAACCATCTCTTACTGTTTGACGTATGTCTTCCTCTGCTTCAATGCCTCCGAAAATGCCAGAATCATCCTCCTCCTCCTCTTGTGTGTTCTGTGGCATAGGAACAATGGTATCTGCATAAAGTGGACCTTGAGAGGAAAGGAAGTCCTCCTCTTCGTTGCGTTGCTCAGCCTCAAGTGCCCTGTCCATAATGTCATGCAGAGTCTGCTTCAGCAGGAACACAACAGGGATTGTTTCACTGATGCATGCATTGTCACGACTCACCATCCTTGTGGCCTTCTCAAATGGTGACAGTACAGTGCATGCATCCTATATGAGCAGCCATTGGCGTGGGGAAAAAAGCTGAGCCGGCCTCAGCCTGTCATTGTGGCATACTCACACAGGTACTCGTTGATGGCCCTCTGCTGCATATGCAGCCGCTGCAGCATTGCCAAAGTCGAGTTCCACCTGGTGGGCATGTCGCAATTGAGGCAGTTTACGGGCAGGTGGAATTCCCGCTGAATTTCAGCCAACTGAGCACTGGCTGTGTATGAATGCCTAAAATGGCTACACACTCTTCTGGCCTGCTTTAGTAGATTTTCCAACCCTGTGTACTTATTTAGGAAATGCTGCACCAATTTGAGGACATGTGCCAGGCATGGCACATATGTCAACTTTCCCTGTCTAAGGGTGAACAGGAGGTTTGTGCCATTATCCCATACCACCATTCCTGGCTCCAGCTGGCGTGGCGTGAACCACCTCTGGGCCTGTCCCTGCAGAGCTGCAAGAATCTCTGCTCCAGTTTGATTCCTGTCCCCTAGACACACCAGTTGAAGCACTGCATGGCACCTTTTAGCCATACTCACTGAATAGCCCTTTGAACGCTTAGGGCGTACTTGAGGTTCATAGGACAATTCAGCAGAGGAGGGCATGGAGGAGGAGGAGAAGAGGGTAGAGCTGGAAAATCTGGCATCATCACCAGCTCTATGGAGACGTGGGGGCACAACAAGCTGCAGCACTGAGCCCTGTCCTGCATCCTTCTGAGTTCCAAGCAGAGCTAACCAGTGTGCTGTGAACAAAATATATGGTCCCTGCCCATGCTTGCTGGACCACGTGTCAGCAGTAACGTGGACTTTGTGGCTGACTGCCTTGTCCAACGATGTCATAACATTGCCTTTCACGTGATGGTAGAGATGGAATGGCTTTACATGAAAATAAATAGCAACTGGGAACTGCCATTGTGGTACAGCACATTCTGCAAATTCATGGAAGGTGTCAGAATCCAGCAGGCGGAAAGTCAGAAATTGTAGAGCCAGCAGCTTTGACAAGCTTGCATTTAGATGCTGGGCATGTGGGTGGCAGGGACTGTATTTTTTTTCCCGCAGCAGATGGGGCAGAAAAATTTGCTGGCCCCGTTTACAGTGCCATGGGAACGTCCACCTCTTGCTGTCCTCCCAGACATGACGGGGGGAGTGGGGGGTGCTCATTAACAAAATGTAATAAAGATGTGTAAATATGTATGTGGATGCACATTAATCAATGGAAAGTGGTGTTTGGTGCACTTTATTTTGAGTATTCACGACACAGACACACTCCACGGATACACTATTATATACTGCGTCAAACGTGCAGTAACGCACAGAACTATATGGCGTTAAACTTGCAGTAACGCAATGAAATATACAGCGTTAAGCTTGCAGTGACGCAATTAAATATATGGCGTTTAAATTGCAGTAATGCAATGAAATATACAGATTTAAACTTGCAGTAATGTACAGAACTACATGGCGTTAAACTTGCAGTAAAGCAATGAAATACACAGCATTAAACTTGCAGTAACGCAATGAAATATACTGCGCTACACTTGCAGTAACGCACAGAATTAAATGGCGTTAAACTTGCGAGTAACGCAATAAAATATACTATGTTAAACGGTCACTACACTCACACTGACTGAACTATCCCTACATTCACACTATTGTAAAGATGAATGGTGGTCACTACACTCACAATGATGGAACTACCCCTACATTCACACTAATGTAAAGATGAATGGTCACAGTACACTCGCACTGAACTATCCCTAGATTGACACTAAACTGATATTCTACACTGACAACAGAAACAGAATAGAACACTATAGAACACTAACTGTCTAATAGCACTGAACAGAGCCTTGTTCTATCTCTCTCCACGCCGCTATCACACTACAAATAGTTGCTATGAAAAGAATACTTTTATATGGTAGGGCGGGATTAAGCGCAATGAGCCATGATTGGATACAGTCATCATGACAGCCTCCCATCATGGCTCTGACAGTGCTCTGTGCCCTGATTGGGCGAAACTTTCATTGCTTCAGCCAATCATGGCTTTCAATGCACTGTGCGGCGGCCCAGTGAGTTGTGGTCGTTCGGCCGACATACCCTATAATTTGGTTGTTCGGATAACTTATTCTTATTTTTAGTTCACAACAATGCCCAGCTCACCAGAATCTGGCCTATAGATGTCCTAATGCCTGGTGATGCCATGATGAGAATATCGGACAAAAAAAAGTGCATCTGGAGTGATCACTGATAATCTGATCACAGTTTTCGAGAGCCGATCACGTCAGTTCATGCAAAAATATTTGAAGGGGAGAGCACAAAAATTGTTCTCGTAAGATAACAAAACGAATGATTGTTGTGTAATTAGTATAGTATTTGTATGAAAAAAATCATGTGACCAAGACCATGTATGCTTGGAAAACGAAAGAATACATTATAATACATTACATCACTTCTGAAGTTGTATTACAAGTCTTACAAGAATTTTGTAACCTATTCGTTTTCGATGAGCCTAGCATGAAAAATAAAACGGACGATCATTCATCCCATATTGTCATAGTGTGTGCTAAGCTTAAAGCCTGGTATACACTATCATTTTTTTTTTTTGTTCAAACCAGCAGGCTGAACAAAAAAAAAAACAAAAAAAAAAAAAACTGAGGAGCTTGGGAGGAGCTCGCTGTACTAACTATGCAATGTTAGTAAAGCGATCTCCCCGCTAAGCTATTATGTACTGCCCCCCCGCCAGAACACACTGGTCAGCGTTCCAAGCCATTGGCTGCTGGCCCTGATCGAATGCTGGTTTTCCAGCATGCCCGTTCAACAGAAGCCATCCGTCAGCCGGGTCTGTGGGACAGGCTGATGTGCACACAGGCCGAATGTCGGCCGGTTTCTATTTATCGGGCTTAAGGCAGGGCATGAGTTACTAAAGATGCAAAGGAACAGTGGTACAATGCCTTTAACTGGTGAAAAGTTTATGCTGACTGCTGTGGTCATGTCAACCAGCTTATTTAACTTACAATTACGGGAAGCAGAGGATAATAAAATGCTTTGACACCAACTGAAGCCTTAGGTGGTTTAAACAGTGATTTTTCAACTAAGATTACGGTACATGTAACGTAAAGTCATAGCTGAGAATGAATTCAGAAGAATCCCCAAAGGTCATCCTAAAATGTTATCACTGGACATCAGAAGATTTTCCCCCAGTGATTTGTCTTCAATCACCACTGGCAGTGTTTTACCTCGGCATATAAAACACCACTGGGGAATGAAACTCTATTGACATCAATTTTATGTGACAATATCCTGATGTACGGAGCACTCTCACATCCAATAGAAACACAATATTTTTTTGCATTTCTTATTGGCTTGCTTCATAATTTACATTTATTATGCCACAATGAGAGAAACAGTTTTAAGCCAGGTGACAAAACCCTTACTAAAATAAAAGTGAAATAGCTGAAGTAGCCTAATGAAACTATATGTAGCCGGTTTCTAAAACAGCCACAGCCAAGTGTATAGAATCATATATCTTCTTGCATGGTAGCATACCTTATTAAGGGACATAGGCCAAAGGCTAAGGTGTCACGGCTGCCAGGTTCATCGCCTTGCTAAAACGACATTCTTATTTTTATTTTACAACTTATAAATTCACAATCACAGGTCTCTTACATGCAAAGTGCATGCACCTCCACTGCCCCTTGAGTAGCCATTGCTCTTAGATCATGCTAGTTAGGTCTTACCTCACTGCCCCAGCATGCTATGAAAACAAACTGTGCCTCTCTAGGGCATGGGCGGGGAAAGAGAATCTATAACTGCAAAGGCTGGTAGCCTGGTTGAGCTGCAGCTAGCTGCTGTTGTCCTCAACAACAGTGCAGTGTGCCCAGTACCCTTGATTACTAGTAAATACTTTCACAAATCTAAAGACTTGGACCAGTGTACAGTTATCGAGCATATTTATTAAGCTGCACCCCACATTTCTTCTGTCAGGTCATTCGCTTCAGTTTGCTGAAGTTAGAAATTGTACAGCTTTGAAAATAAACAGGTGGAGCCTCTAAACTTCTCTTCTCACTTCTCTGCAGCATGCGTTGAAAACAACCCATTGTTTATAGAGATCAATAGCTCAAGGTAAAATTTACACAATTAGTTAGAACAATGACTCATCCCTTATCAGCTGCTAAAGGGAGCTACTTTTGCTGTGCTGTTTCCTTAGTTAAGCCATAGTTAAGCTTAGTTAAGCCATAGCACACTGAGAATCCTTTGTCATGTAGTAAATGTTTGTATATTAAAAAATGGGGAAAAAAAGATATAAAACATCAGTTTAAAAATGTGTAAAATATTTAATAAATAGAACAACTTTATCCAAGGAATAAAATGTGTGTGTTGTCTTGTAAACTCAGTGTAGAGTAATAAGCATGATTAATTAAATGTGGAACAGCATTATTAATACTTAATTCTTAATACATTGCAGTAGACATAGATATGAAGAGGACCTGATACAACTATATGATTTAATAAAGACTGATACAAGTCATTACTTCAATAATCCAATTCAATAATCGTGTCTGGTTTACCTGAATGTATTTCATAATGCTCAGACCTTGGTTATCTTGGTTTAAATATTTATCCACAGATATTGGAGATAAAATGTTTGCTTGTAGCTGAGCTGTTTACTGAACTGTTTATGTGAACAGAGAAGGGAGGGGAGGGAAGCAGAGTTTAACCGCTTCCCGACCGCCCACTGCATATATACGTCAGCAGAATGGCACGGGCAGGCAAAATCACGTATATAAACGTGATCGTGCATTTGCCTGCCTGTGGGTCGCGCGCGCGCCCGCCATAATGTCGCAGTCACAATAAAAATCGCTGATCGCCGCCATTACTAGTAAAAAAAAAAATATTAATAAAAATGCTATAAAACTATCCCCTATTTTGTAAACGCTATAACTTTTGCGCAAACCAAATAATCGCTAATTGCGATTTTTTTTACCAAAAATATGTAGAAGAATATGTATCGGCCTAGACTGAGGAAAAAAAATGTTTTTTTATATATTTTTTGGGGATTTTTATTATAGCAAAAAGCAAAAAATATTGCATTGTTTTAAAAATTGTCGCTCTATTTTTGTTTATAGCGCAAAAAATAAAAACCGCAGGGGCGATCAAATACCACCAAAAGAAAGCTCTATTTGTGGGAAAAAAAGGACGCCAATTTTGTTTTGGAGCCACGTCGCACGACCGCGCAATTGTCAGTTAAAGCGACGCAGTGCCGAATCGCAAAAAGGGGCCTGGTCCTTTGGCTGCCAATTGGTCCGGGGCTGAAGTGGTTAAGCCTCGTACATACAACATGATTGTCTGTTTTGTAATGTATTGTATTGTAATATATTCTTTCGTTTCGGAGCATGCGCGATCTTGCTCTTTCAATTTTTTTTGGATGAATACTCTACTGATTAAAAGAAAATCGTATGATCTGGTATCAAACAGGAAAAATTTTCGTGTTTGCCCCTTCAGATTATTTTGGAAGAACTGTCGTAATCTGCTCTTGAAAGCTGTGTACTAATGCTCAGATTATCGTACGATCACTTCGAAAACAGTATTTTTTTATCTTATTTCCTGATCGTGTGTACTAGGTTTAAGAACAGAGATTGTTGTTTGTGGCTAATGAGGGGGTGAACAATGGTGGTGGAGGGTTTAACTGAGTGTTTGATCCCTCCGATAGTGGCTGGCTGGTAACAGTTCCAAGCACTTCCCAGACTTACATTATATTACCAAAATTATTGTGAAGCCTGCCTTTACACGCACATGAACTTTAATTGCATCCCAGTCTAAGCCCCCGTACACACGGTCGGAAATTCCGACCACAAAATCCGTCTGATTTTTTTTCCGACGGATTTTGTCCAATACTGGTGTTGCATACACACGGTCGGACACAGTGGAGACGTGGTGAAGTTTGCTGCGTACGACGGAACTACGTAGAGGCTAGTAGCCAATAGCTTTGGTCTCGTAATTTGATCTGAGCATGCGTGGCACTTTGTTCGTCGGAATTCGCTACACGCGATCGGAAAAAGTCCGATCGGATTTTGTTGTCGGAAAATTTGAGAGCAGGATCTCACATTTTTTCCGTCGGAAATTCTGACGGAAAAAGTCTGATGGAGCCCACACACAGCCGGATTTTCCAACAACATGGTCCGGTCGGACATTTTTCGTCGGAATTTCTGACCGTGTGTACGGGGCATTAGTCTGTAGGATTCAATATCGAGTTGGCCCACCCTTTGCAGCTATAACAGCTTTAACTCTTCTGGGAAGACTGTCCACCAGGTTTAGGAGTGTGTCTATGGGAATGTTTGACCATTCTTCCAGAAGCAAATTTGTGAGGTCCACTGATGTTGGACAAGGTGGCCTGGCTCGCAGTTTCCACTCTAATTCATCCCAAAGGTGTTCTATCTGGTTGACGTCGGGACTCTATTCAGGCCAGTCAAGTTCCTCCACCATAAACAAACTCATTCATGTCTTTATAGACCTTGCTTTGTGCACTGGTCCGCAGTCATGTTGAAAGAGGAACATCCCCAAATTTTTCCCACAAAGTTGGGAGCAGGAAATTGTCAAAAATGTCTTTGTATGCTGACGCTTTAAGAGCTCCCTTCACTGGAACTAAGGGGCCAAGCCCAATCCCTGAAAAATAACCCCACACCATAATCCCCCTCCAACAAATAAATTGGACCAATGCACAAAGCAAGGCTCATAAAGACATGGATGAGCGAGTTTGGGGTGGAGGAACCTGCCTGGCCTGCACAGAGTCCTGACCTCAACCTGATAGAACCACTTTGGGATAAATTAGAGCGTAGATTGCGAGCCTGGCCTTCTCGTCCAACATCAGTGCCTGACCTCACAAATGCGCTTCTGGAAGAATTGTCAAACAATCCCATAGACACACTCCTAAACCTTGTGGACAGCCTTCCCAGAAGAGTTGAAGCTGTTAAAGCTGCAAAGGGTGGACCAACTCAACAATGAACCCTACGGACAGACTGGGATGCCATTAAAGTTCATGTTCGTGTAAAGGCAAATATCCCAATACATTTGGAAATATAGTGTAACTTAACTTAACCTGGTCATACACTATGAATTAGGAAACAAGCCACGGTACGTAGGGGCCGCCCAAAAGCAAGCTGCGGTTTCCCAGAGGAGAATATTCTCAAGCGCTTACGATCTTCTTTGTGGGATCTTATGGTCTGGTAAGCAGCCGGTTTGCCCTCAGGAGCATGGTACACACAACACAGAAGCACTTTATTTAAAGCGGTTTTCAGCACAAGGGCACTTTCTTTTGCACCTGGATGCCATTTGGATGTTCATCTTTCATAATTTTTGTATGAACTATTGATTACTTTTTCTGCACTTGTATGGACTTTATTTGGAATTATTTTTCACTGTTCATGTATGAATTATTAATCATTTATTACTGACATTTGCACTTTATAGAGAAGGGGTACTATATGAGTTTTTGTATATTATTTGCACTGTATTATGGATTTCTGCACAGGATTTGCACTTAAAAAAATATTTGTATAGATATATATAGCATTGGCTATTTGATACTGTAGGTTATAAATGAGTATCAGGTGATTTTTACATTCACATTTTGCTTTTTGAGACAGCGCACCATTAATATTTTTACAGAGTTTGTGTGGTTCAGTATTCAGGTTACTATTTGGTGCAGCAGTTTAATTGAGGCCAAGCGTGAACCTCAGGAATTTTTAACACTACACAATTAAAATGGTAAAAAAAGTGCACTTGGTGCTCAAACAAAAATCTAAATCCCCCACAGCTGAATTCACAAACAACACATAATACCAGTGCTGAAACAAAATGAAGGCTTACATGGATTCCATATGATTTTAAAAGATTGAATATGATGTATTGTTGACTCTATTGTCAACACTGAGGGGCTGCACACAGACGTGCAGTGTATATAAAGGCTGTGTCAGCACATCTAGCCAACCCCTTGAGAACAGACTATTGGTTGAAATGCATTTGGGGCGAAGCTTGTGCCGACGTCATTCCACCAGCTGGAGCTAGCAGTGGTGTTGGTTGTATTTAAATGCAATTAATCTTGTACCTAAGTAAATGCACAAATACTTATTACAATAAATCTGTGGGTTGCACTATGGAATACTTGCTCATCTCTTACATGACTTAATGTATATGGCGGAGCCGGGGTGCAAACAGTGAATCCCTGCTGATGTACTCTGGAGTTCCTAAAGTGCCATTGAACATCCTTTTGCTGTGATATCCCATATGGTTCCAAGGCTGTGGATGGGTGATTACTGATAGCATACTGTTATAAGACCACATATAATTTGGGGTCTTATCACTTGGTAAGAGGCTGCAGTTGATGATGGTGTTGAATTCACAAGTGAAAACATATGACAAGATTTGCAATGGTGACAGAACCCTCCTACACCAAACTACTTGTATCATTTAGACATTTGCACATAGATGGTGGAGTTTCATCAGGATCTAGGTTTATTAATTGGTATTTTTTTTGTCACTTTGGAATAGTGGCGCCACCTTCTAAATTTTCATTTTTTCATCTGTTTAATTGTAATTGTATTTATGATGTTTGTACACCTAACGCATTCATTTTTGAAAATATCATGAGCCTTTGTATTGTGATACATTTAACTAAGACCCATTTAATTTAGTAACACAGCGCAACATTTGTATTTCTTTTAACACTACATAATTTTTCGCAACTCTAAAGGAGATTGTAAAACTACATTGTAACTAACATGACCATGTTAGGGTTTCCAAACAGGTAATAACAAGCTCTATCAAATATTTTAAAGTGGTTGTATAGGTATTTTTTAACAAACATCTCTATACTTCCCTGCTCTGTGCAATGTAATTGCACAGAGCGACCCTTAACCTCCTCTTCTCGGGTCCCCCGCCGGCGCTCCTGGCTCCACCTCTATATCCAGTGCCCCCACGGGAAGCCGCTTCCCATCGGGGCACTTGTGCGTGCTCGCTCCTGAGCCCTGCTGCTGGATCCATTGACACAGTTAGCCGCACTCGGCCCGCCCCCTTGCTCCCTCATCATTGGCTTTGATTGACCGCACTGTGAGCCAATAGTGCCCCAGCAAAGCCAGTGAGACCCAGAAGTGAGGGGAGAGAAGAGCTGCAGACTTGGACAGCGCTGGATCGAATGAGGGCTCAGGTAAGTAAAAGAGAAGGGGGGTTTAGGGGGGATACTGATGCCTAAACATTTTTTACCTTAATGCATTTCTTGCATTAAGGTACAAAATGTTTAGGCTTTAGAATCATTTTAAGCTGGCATTGTTTCATTTTCAGTAAAGCCCATCATACCGCACAAGTGCTGCATTCACCCATGAGCTGAGTACAATGTAGCTTGTGCCAGCACCGTGGCAATGTGATCAAGGATGAGAAGATGCTTCATCATTTGTCAATGAAAGATCTGTGAGTTTGCAGTTAGCCTTACTCAATACATAAAACAAAAATGACACACCAGCCTAAGATTCCATGCCCAAACTTTATTACTTGCAAAAATCTGAAGAAAAGACAATCTTTATAATAGGGTACATTGATTTGTTCACTTATTAACAGATTATGCTCAGAACTGCATTAAGGTAATCACATTCATAAATTAAATAACTGTGATTGTAAAGAAAAGGGAAAGCTTCAAATTATTTCAAACATGCACTTATCCCTAGAGAAAAGAAATATTTCATTCTCATTTTCCAGTGTAAGTGCGGCCTGATCAAATATCTGATGCTTCAAAACACACAAAATAGTAAGGATAATCTTAAGAAAAATATAATTATGTGATAGATTGGAAGAAGTATTATCATTAAGAATTTACCGCATTCATGAACAAGCAGCATATAAAGAAACCTATAACAAGCTGGAATTACCACTGAATATTATTGTAATCATTTTTAAAAACATGATGCCCCTTATACATGGAATATATATTTTATATGTGTACAGACTCAAGTAATGTGTACACAGGAAAACGGATGTCCAGTAATGATTATCACCCAATCATAATTCAGCTTAAAGCATTATATTGTAGCCAAATAAAAAAAAACGTGAGTTCTGATTGGTGTTCTACATATATTTTATAGATGTGTGTGATATAATGGAATAATAGTCCACATTTTTCCAACATGAATTGGCCTTTCTAGCAGAGCCTGTTCTAACCCTACAGAAAAGGCTATTTTACATGTAACCAATTCGTTGTTGCTTCTAATAGAAGCAACAACTATCTATTGATAACCTTTCACTGATGACCATGCCATTGATTGCAATCATAGGATATGTAACCAATCAAACAGGAAACTGTCAACATGTCAACCTAGAATGCAGCATGTGTCTAAATGCTCACAATAAAGTGCTGAAGGTGGTTAATTGAGATAGTAGAAGAGTAAAACGACAGCATCATAATAACCCACTTTAATTGTACTGTCAGTCCAAGAAAAGTCCTAAAGGAATATCCCATTTATGGAAAACCAAAAAATGCACCCGTCACAAGGCAGCCATGTCATACAAGAGCTGCAACAGAAGAATAAGAAACAGTGACGTGACCAAGGATCAATTTCCTAATCATCAGTATTATAATGGATGATCATTTACCATAAAGAGAACGGACACTTTCTTGTTCACAATATAGCTGCTGCCAGTATGGGGGTGACCTGTAGGTAACCTAATTAAAATACAACTACTATTTACATAATCCCTTGCAGCATGCATTATCCATGTTAACAAGTTCAAAATGTGTGTATATATATATATATATATATATATATATATATATGAATTATGATCTCAGTGCATAAATAAGTACGTCTTGAAAGATTATGATTAATTTACAAAAGCATATTTTTATAAATAGTTTTATCATTCAGGGATGGGTGACCTGCATTTCCCCAGATGTAGCTAAAGTCGATTTCCCAGAAAGCTTTGCTGCACTGGTGAAGCTAAGATTCCCCAGCACAATATAAAGTCTGGCTGTAATGGTAAACTAAATATATGATGCTCCTAATCATGAATTCCAATCATAATGTAAATGTTGTGGCTCCTTAGTCTAGTCTCTGAATAAAATGTCAGGAAGGGAAATTTTAAGAACTGTCTAGTGGATAAATTCAGTTTTTCTTCTGAAAGTAACAAGTCGCTGATAAGGGGAAATGGACAGCTGCCTATTTAAAAATGTATAAGCAGTCCATTTTCTCAGCTCCTGTGTCTGCCACTTTGCAGTATCGTAAAAATCAGCTAGTCTAGGTCAATCGGCTGCGTTTAATGCATCAGGGAAGAGAAGCTAGTACAGAGACATCCGGTCATTTGGTCCTTGAGGGATTAGATGACCCTGGGATTGAAGATTCTTCTATTCCTGCCACATGTCACCATTTTCTCCATTCGCGTGGAATCTGTGCAAGTGGTCGGAATACCTAGAAGTGATAGACCATACACAGAATGTTTATGATGCTGTTTTAAACATGACACATTGATTAAAATATAGTAGTCCTCTCAGAACTGATAGCTTGCTTTTAGATAGATAGATGCCATTGGGTTGAACCTCCTAAAGGCTCCTCATAGCTTTCAGGGACTCCAGTGTTGAGATATCTCCATTGAAGCCCTATAACCTTTCTCTTTACAGCTATGGTGGCTCATTTATCTTGCTGCAGCAAGAGGATTCTGTGGTCCTCATATTGCAGCATTCAATTTGCACTGAAACAAGGCCACAAGGTGGACACTGAATCTGGGATCCCCTCCACTGTGGTTCAATGTTTCATTAAAGGTGCATTCATTTAGCTGTTAGTGAGCCTCAAATATGGTTGTAATAATGTGACCTTTCCCTGACCACTGTACTTATCTTCAATGTATCCCTAGGGAGCCTGCATACCATTACTTTACAACTCTATATATTTGCATTTGGATCTTGTGTACAGTATGTGTACTGTGCAGTGATGTGTACCTCTATATCTTTAAAGTTATCCTGTGCTCCTTTGTATCGATTATAAAATGATTTAATAAAAATAAATCTGGATAGAAAAACCTGACAGGTTGCCAGAACAGGCCAAACTGAGAAACTGGGAAGCAGAAACACCAGAGTGCCTGCAGCTAGAGAGGTCAGTGAAGACTTGTACTACTTTTTAGGAATGTATATATTTGAATGAATAGCCTGGCCCAAATATTCCTTTAAAGGCCATTGCTGTAATGTTTCTAATGCTGCATACACACAACCGGACTTTCCATCAGACTAGGTCCGACGGGATCAGTCCTTCGGACAGTCCGATCGTGTGTGGGATAATCTGATAGTTTTTATAAAAAAAAAAAAATCAGACGGAGCTAGAAATAAAACATGTTTCAAATCTGTCCAACGGACTCAATTTCTATCGGGGAAAACCGTTCATCTGTATGCTGGTCTGACGGACCAAATACGACGCAAGGGCAGCTATTGGCTACTGGCTATTGAACTTCCTTTTTTAGTCCTGTCTTACGTCATCACGTTCAAAACAAATGGACTTTAGAGCGGACTTAGTCTGTTCATGTGTGGGCAAGTCCATTTGTTTGGAAGTCCGTCAGAACTCCGTTGAAAGTCTGTCGGGAAGACCATCGGACCTGGTCTGCCGGAAAGTCCAGTCGTGTGTACGCGGCATAAGGATGACAGTAATGTTGCTGCTCAGGCTACATCAATGTCAGTCTGATCGGATACTATGATGCTCGTAAAGGATCAATGTACCGGAGTCAACAAGCCACAATCTCAGATTAGGTGGCAGGTCATGCTGTGCGTGAATTTTGAGACATTGCTTTCGGGCATTGGCCTGAAATTTAGGCCTCATTCACACAGGCCCATACAGCATGAATCAGCTGTTTATGTCTCAGGGACCTGTCTGTTATGGCACATATAAATCATCTTTGTTTTCTAATGTTACCAGAAAACTCCTTTAGATCTAAAATATTTATAGCTTCCTGTGATTTATCCATGTAAAGAAGATGCTATACAATTTTAGCACTAGAAGCAATCAATTTTAATGCATTGTCTGTGGAAGAGTGATGCAGGATAAGTTTTATGCATGTATACATTCTGAGCATTTAATGCTTAAACCCAAACAGGAACATAAAGTTCATGTTTTAATGTTGTTGTGAACCTGAAGAATAGCTAATGGTGTAATAACACATATGGAGCCGAAACTGTATACTAGATTATTTCTACTGCATTACTGTGTTTCTAGGCTTTCCCACAATGTATAGAGTTATCAAAACACACAAAAGCCAAAAGGATAGGGGAATTATTTACAACGCTGATGGGTCTCTCTTGGGAAATACTAGTAAGTGCTGCTTCCCAGGAATTCGGGTAAAACCATTTTCTACTTCATCCATAAATACAAACAATTTTTAAAAAGCAAGCACATAAAATAAAGGAATTGAATAGGGTTTAAATAAGAAAATAATAATAAAAAAAATTTAAAAAATAAAAGAACATAATAACAATATATTTATAATTTTCTCAAATTAAGGGAATGGAAGATATTCTACACATTTGACCCAGGTAACACCAGTGACGTATACGTACTTTTTAGCACAGTAGGTGGCGCAGTCTCTACCCACACTCTCACTCCAGGCTGTTTTGTACAGAACCTGATAGGACAAATATATACTTATTACATAAGGTTTCATTTGTATACTTTTAAACATTTTGGTGCAAGGGAAAGTTTAAATAGGTCTATCCTGACAGATATAATTTTCTTTCTAATTGCAAAGTGCAATGTTAAAAAGTGTATCACATTAACCAAATCAACAATCATTTGTCATTGTTCTGGCAACTTAAAATGAATGACAAGCAAAGACTGGTGGTTGCTTTGCTCTTTAAATTATGTTTGTGCTACATTTTAAGTGCACTTTACACATCCTACTCGAAGACTAAGGGAATTCATATGGAGTTGCCTCCCTTCTTTGTGGCTGGAACGGCCTCCATTCCTTTGTCCTCTGGGAAGGCTTTCTACAAGAAGTGTCTGTGGGAATTTGTTCTAATTCAGCCAAAAGAGCATTTGTAAACTCAAGTACTGATGTTGGGTAAGAAAGTGTACCAATTCCAAAGGTGTTCATTGGGTTTAAGGCCAGGGCTCTGTGCAGGCCACTCAGTTTCCTCGACTTCAAACTTGTCGAGCCATGTCTCTATGGACCTAGTATTTTGCACATGGGCACAGTTGTGCTAGAACAATAAAATGACTTTCCCAAAAGGTGGAAAAAGCACAGTTGTCCAAAATACCATTGTCTAAAATGTACCCTTTACTGGAAACACTATCATTTGAAGGGGGGTCACATACTTTTGGTCATATAGTGGGTCAGGTGGTCAGGTGTCCACAAATTGACCATATGGTTGTTTGCCACAACAAGGCACAAGCTTAACATCAGTACTGGTCTGATTTACAATGAAAAGTAAATGTGTTGCATGTAAGGCCATTCTCAGCCAAGGATGTGAAGGCTCAGATAACACACTGATTTCAGTAATGGTAAGCAGATCACTCATTATGTACTGCCACCCACTCCAAAAGATCCGTCATCTATAGACAGCCTATGATACAATAATCAAAGTGTAATATAAATGGGTATCTTGGTATAAAATGATGGCTGTAGTGTCTATGCTACTTACCAAGAAGACTAGACAATGCAGAAGCAAAGTGTAGAAAAATGCAATAGTCCTTGCCATCTTATTGGAAAGAATAAGTCTCCCCTATAAAAAAAAATACAACATTTTAAATGACAAATATTTAAAGCAGTAGCATGGACTTGCTGCCACTACACCGCAGCTTTAAAAATATTCTACACACATATATATATATAGCACATTGATTACAACATGCTTAGTGCTCTGCTTACTCCGGTACTCTCAAGCAATTAGAGCGCTGTGCAAATGAACGGAGATAATAATAAAAAATAGCAGGAGAGCCCAGTCATGTGACCTGCCAAAAGTCATGTAACTGGTCTCTTCTCCATCAACTCTGTAATATACTGCAGCTGGCATTTGAAAAATGGGGACACTATAATGTTTACTGAGGAGTGAAAGGCAAGAGCTCATATAATGCCAATAGATATAAAATCAACATTTGTATTTCTAAAATAGATTCTATGGACAGTTCTATAATGTAGAAAGCTGCATAATATTCTTCTTAAATCGTTTGTTACCCCAACACTTCATGTTCCTGATATGTGTCTGCTGTACCACGTACTTGTATGAAGAAGTATCCGGTTCTCTTTGTATTGCTTCCTTTGTGTGAAATCTCTGTGTGTGATCCTGACAGTTCCTCTGCTTTCCTATTAAAAACTGACCACACTAAGCAGGAGGGCACACCGTTGTCAGTTCTCTAGCTATGCTGGGAACTCAGCCTGCTCTCTTCCAATGATCCGATTTTTCCTGACATGCCCCCCACTGCATAGCCATTCACTGGGAAGCGCAGTGTGCTGCCCCCCCCCCCCCCCACAGCTCTTATGCAGCTGAGAACAGAGGGAATGTGAAAACTTATAAAAAAGGGAAAAAAGGTATTAATAATGTTTTTTTTTTATATCTATACAAAAATGGTTTGCCTTTCATTTCCATTTTAAATGGAATGAGTTGTTTTACAAGGTGATCATTTACAATCACTTTAAGTAGTATCAATGTATAACATAATTAATTTGAACTACATTTGCAGTAATAATGTAGGATTAACAGGTGGAGTAATGAGGCACAGAACAACTACTCTAATTATGCTGGCCAGTACATAAAGTAACACTTCACATACTTTGTCCCAAAATGATTGATTGCACTACCAAAATATAAACAATTGAAAATGGTAAAAGGAACAGAATACAAATTAGTGATTTGGCTGGATATTGGATGTCATTTTTTCCCCAAGAAAATAGGCAGCAAGTGGTTTGATGTACTCAATCACATGGCAATGCAACTGGGACCTATGTGTAATGTGGCTAACAGGTAAATGGGGTATATAATCAGTGAAATAACTAGTTTACTCCATAGAAAATCTCAGCATTTGCTTACAATGGGATTTTTTGCAACCCGTGTAAATAACTACTAGGATTTTCAGTGGTCAGAAGTGCTTGTTGTTGCCTCCTGTGGAAGTACTACATGGTCCAACATTCACAAGCAGTGCTAAAAATGAGATCTGCGTCTGGAAAAACATATGGAAAGGAAAAGAATACTTTAGCTCAGTACTAAGAAAGACAAGAGTTCTCTTACTGTGGGGATGTATTTGATCCCCTGCAAATTTTGTAAGTTTGCCCACTTAAAGAAATCAAGGGTCTATAATCTTTATCATAGGTGTATTTTAGATGATAGAGACAGAATATCAACCATAAATCCAGAAAAAACACATAAAACAAATGCTATAAATTAATTTGCAGTTCAGTGAGTAAAATAAGTATTTGATCCCCAAGCAAAACATGACTTAGTATTGGTGGAGAAACCCTTGTTGGCATGCACAGAGGTAAGATGTTTCTTGTAGTTTGTGACCAGGTTTGCACACATCTCAGGAGGGATTTTGGTCCACACTTCTTTACAGATCTTCTCTAAATCCTTAAGGTTTCTTGGCTGTCTCTTGTCAACTCAAAGTTTCAGCTCCCTCCATACATCTTCTACAGGATTAAGGTCTGTAGACTGACTAGGCCACTCCATGACCTTAATGTGCTTCTTCTTGAGCCACTCCTTTGTTGCATTGGCGGTATTTTTTGGGTCATTGTCATGCTGGCAGACCTATCCACGGCCCATCTTTAGTAATCTGGCTGAGGGAAGAAGGTTCTCAACCAAGATTTTACAATACATGGCCCCGTCCATTGACCCCTCAATGTGGCAAAGCATCATGTTTCCACCTCCATGCTTGACTGTAGGGATGGTGTTCTTAGGGTCATAGTCAGCATTTTTCTTCCTCCAAACAAGACAAGTTGAGTTAACACCAAAGAGCTACATTTTGGTCTCATCTGACCACAGCACTGTCCCAATCCTTCTCTGAACCTTTTAGATGTTCATTAGCATGACTGTACATATGCCTTCTTGAGGAGGGGGACTCGCTGTGTTTGGAGGAACTGCAGACTATGACCCTAAGAACACCACCCCTAAAGTCAAGCACGGAGATGAAAACGTTATGCTTTGGGGCGGTTTCTCTGCTAAAGGTACAGACCGACTTTTCCACATCGAGGGGCCAATGGATAGGGCCATGTATTGTAAAATCTTGGATTAGAACCTTCTTCCCTCAGCCAGAACACTGGAGATGGGTCATGGATGGGTCTTTCAGCATGACAATGACCCAAAACATAATGCCAAGGCAACAAATGAGTGGCGCAAGAGGAAGCGCATCAGGGTCATGGAGTGGCCTAGCCAGTCTACAGACCTTAAAGTGATTGTAAAGTCTCCATTTTTTTACTATAAAAATAACAAACATGTTATACTTACCTGCTCTGTTGCAATAGATATGCACAAAGCAGCCTGGATCCTTCCCTTCTGAGGTCTCTCGTCTGTGCTCCTGGCCCCTCCCTCCTGTTCAGTGCCCCCATAGCAAATCAGCTTGCTATGGGGGCACTCGAGCAGAGTCACAGCTCTGTGTGTCCATTCAGACACGGAGCCCCCATCCCCGCCACCTCTCTCTTCTGATTGACTAGCTGACTCTGATTGACAGCAGCAGCCAATGGCACCGCTGCTGTGTCTCAGCCAATCAGGAGGGCGAATCTTGGATGGCTGAGACACTCCTGGACATCGCTGGAAAGAGAGGGACCTCAGGTAGGTGTTAGGGTGGCTGCTGCACACACAGAAGGCTTTTTATCTTAATGCATAGAACGCATCAAGATAAAAAACCTTCTGACTTTACAACTCCCTTAATCCTTTAGAAAACATATGGAGGGAACTGAAACTTTGAGTTGCCAAGCGACAGCCAAGGAACCTTAAGAATTTAGAGAAGATCTGTAAAGAAGAGTTGTCCAAAATCCCTGTGTGCAAACCTGGTAACCAACTACAAGAAACATCTTACCTCTGTGCTTGCCAACAAGAGTTTCTCCACCAAGTACGAAGTAATGCTTTGCTTGAGGATCAAATACCGTATATACTCGAGTATAAGCCGACCCGAATATAAACTGAGACACCTAATTTTACCACAAAAAACTGTGAAAACATATTGACTCGAGTATAAGCCGAGGGTAGGAAATGCAGCAGCTACTGGTAAATTTTCAGGATACGGTGCAGCACGGACAACACAGACTGCCGGTGTCACTGTGCTCATCAATGCAGCCTCACTGCCCATCATTGCAGCCTTACCGTGTCCATCATTGTAGCCTCACTGTGCCCATCACCGCAGCCTCACCATGCCCATCACTGCAACCTTACCGTGCCCATCATTGTAGCCTCACTGTGCCCATCACCGCAGCCTCACCGCGCCCATCATTGTAGTCTCAACGCCCATAATTGCAGCCTCATTGTGCCCGTCCTTGCAGCCTCAATGTGCCCATCATGGCAGCCTCACTAGTAGTGACTGTGACCATTCATGCAGTCAGTACCAGGATTGCAAAGCGGGTATCTCCCGCTGTATCTCGGAGCTCATTCTGAAATGTTCGGCCGCGCTGTGACAAAAGTCCCGCCCTCCTCCTAGACCAGCTGGTGTGATAGACGCAGTGTTCCATCTATCACACGAGTTGGTCTAGGAGGAGGGTGGGACTGTTGTCACAGAGCGGCCGAAAGTTTCAGAGTCAGCACCGAGACACAGCAGTCTCCCTCTGTGTAAGGGAGGGAGAGAGGGGAGCGCTGCAGCCACAGTTAAAAGCGCCCCCAGGGCAAGCAGCGTAATGCCTGGAATCTCTGCCCTCACTCGAGTATAAGCCAAGGGGGGATTTTTCAGCATAAAAAATGTGCTGAAAAACTCGGCTTATACTCGAGTATATACGGTACTTATTTTATTCAATGAACCACAACTCAATTTATAACATTTGTATCACGTGTTTTTTTTCTGGAGTTTTGGTTGATATTCTGTCATCGAGTAATGAATGGCTTGTGTCTTCCCACAGCTCTCTGGCACAATCTGCTTTTGTCTTGCCCTGGATTTAGCACTTGATAAATCTCCATACTGAATTATATAAAGTGCATGGCTTTTAGTCACCTTTTAGCCCACACAACTGTATGCCTATTAATAACAATGAATAATTTAAAAAAGAATAGCGATCAATGCGCTATAAATCCTACCACTAATTATGTTGCCAACCTAACAGTGTTAATCTTGTAAAGTCTATCCATTAAAACTTGGATACAAATTGTAACTTCTTTGCCTTTAATGAATGTCTGCAATGATGGTATGCAAAGATACATTTGGCAGTACTTTTATACAAGAGAGATATGCATATGCTAGGAGAAATTTAACAAAATCCACAACATTTTCTTTTCTTTATTAAAAAAACAAGAATGGATGTTATTCCCCACCAGAATTCAGGACAAATCTCAATCAGGGAAAACAAAACAAAAACAAATGTTTTATATGATGTGCGCCACCATGGCTCTTAAGCCCCATACACACGGTCAGATTTTCGCATGGATTCTGTCCGATCGGACAATGTTGTTGAAAAATCAGACCGTGTGTATGCACCATCGGACAGTGTACGTCGGATTGTCCGACGGACAAAGTCCTATCTCCTGCTGGATAGATTTTCCGACAACACGGTCCGATTACACCAAATCCGATCGTGTGTACGGTAGTCCGACCGGACAAAGTGCTACGCATGCTCAGATCACATTACAAGACCAAAGCTATTGGCTACTAGCCTCTACGTAGTCCCGTCGTAGGCAACAAACGTCACCACGTTCAGAATGATCGGATTTTCCGACAACTTTGTCCGACCGTGTGTACGCAAAACCAACATCAGACAAAGTATGACGGACATGGTCTGACGGACCTGGTCCTCGGATAATCCGCGCGTGTGTATGGGGCTTAAGGCTGGTCATAGACGGTGCAGATTTCCCCCAATAAAACAGACAGTGTTGACAGGGGAGTTTCTCCCACTGAGCCATTGTGTTCTTCTGGCGATTATTGTGATTATTGCTAGCGAATATAACAACCGCTAGCAATAACTGCATGTAAAATCCAGCAGGGTGGTTGAACCAAATTTGATCGATCCATCAACTTGGGTACATTCCGCCTGCCCATTCATGGTTCCAAATTTAGGCCAGTTCCTGCTGAACTGGTCAAGATTCGAACCGTCTATGGCCGGCTTAAGGCTCTGTTCACACCTAGGTGTTTTTGGGCGTTTCTCTGCTGTAAGTCTCAGCTCTAAAAACGCCCAACAAGACAAATCCCATTAATTTCAATGGCCCCTGTTCACATCTGAGCGTTTTGTCATCTGAAGCAAAATGCCTGAAGCTCAAAAAGGTACAGGAGCTTATTTTTTGGCAGATTACAGGCGTTTTCTGCTTTTTACATTGGTGATCTTTTGACCTGTACAAAATCGTGGCCAAAAATTGCGCGACTTTCTACCTGAAAACAAAACGCCTAGGTGTGAATAGAGCCTTACTGGTTCCAACTATCTTGCAAATCTACAGTATCTGTGACCAGGAACCATGTTTATTACTCCTTTCACAAGAACATAAGTGTCCTTAGAATGTCTAATACTTTCAATTTGATGAATATTTTTTGTGACAGGTTACCTCAAAGCAATTTTACTAACATAAAACATCTGCAGTAGTGACAATAATTTAGGTCCTGTTATAATATCTGTTTTAAAAGAAAATACATTGCAAAATGACAATAATGTGGTAGCAATCATTTTGTGACAATAATTTGGTTATGTTGTCTTGCAAAAATGCTAATTTTTCTTTGCTGATCAGTGCTGGTTTAAAAAATATATATTTATATATTAACCCTCGGTGCCTGGTCCTTAGCGCAGAGGGGCCGCATATTTGCGTGAATTGCTGCCTATTACACCTGTGCCCAGAGCGCGCAGGCTGCGTGCTCCCAGCACAGTTACCATCGCCTAACCAAAAGCTCCCAATCGCTCGTTGCGATCAGTTTTCCTACCAATCACAGTGGTCACGTGATCTTAAGCTGCGCCCTGCCTCTCAGCATCATAAACCTCTTAAAGGTCTGGTAGTTGCTAAGAGGTTAATAAACATTGTGACAGCTGGAAATTGCTTGGGGGGGTGGCTAGGAAGGAGGTGGGAGTGGTATGTCCACATCCAGCATGGTCTATTACTTTCTGGAATGGCTGGGGACTCTCAATGATTTTACGCATATGGAAGAACTGTTGGCAGATGATAGAAACAGATTCAACAGATTCAAACAGATCTGGCTTGCCTGGATGCTTTTCATGGATTCATTTCAAGGATTCTCCTAAACTACAGAAATGTATGGATAGCCTTCGCTGAGATCTTTGGGTCTGCTTTCTTTTGATTAGCAGTTTTGTTTATTCCCTAGCTTTACAGCGCATTATCTTGGTATTTTTTGTTTTCTTTTTATATAGTCATGCTCTCAGGAGGGTATCAGTCAGTCCTGAAAGAGGAGCTTCAGTCTCTCACTGTGGTGATCCAGGCGGAAGTGGGAGTGGGTACCTGTCAAGACCAGGTACCCGCTCCCCCCCCCCAAAAAAAATCTAAGTGCCAAATGTGGTAGAGAAATGGAGGGGAGTAGGCAAACGAGCTGAACTTTCCTTTTTGGGTGACATTCCGCTTTAGGTCTTACCTACTAATTTCTATTTCCGATCCCTTCTTTACCTCTCTCTTTTTTGGGCTTTGATGATTCTTTCTTTTCTGTTTAGTTTTTATATCCACTCTCTCCTTTCCTATCTCATTCACAGTTTTCAGAGAATACACCCAATACAGAAATCGCCTTGTGTGATATTCTTTTTCATCTACAGTATTCGCTTTATTAAATGATATACTCTCATGTGTCAGTTCTCTTTTGTTTCCTATAATGGATATCTCCTTCTGATACAGGCTAGATATTATTCCTCATTGTAATGTAAAACTTCTTTAAACTTGTACTCTCATTTACTTAATAAAATAATATTTGAACAAAAGGCACATGTCCAAGTACTTACCATACTAAGTGTGGCTTTATCCCAAGGACTTAGACTGAGATATTTCCGTTGTCGTTCCTTTGAAATAAAACACACGTTGAGAAATGCATCTTTGTAGCTAGGAAAATATGTGCCATTATCAAGAATATTTTTTTACTAATAGCACAAATGCATTATCAGAGTATCACTTACTGTATATGGAAATTAAACTGATCGGGTCGAGACTGCAGAGCTTTGTATATACACAGGAGTTCCAAAGACATAACTAAACCTCTCTGGGCCTTTTCACTGCATCCTGGAGGAACGTTTGCAAAAGCCCCCCCCAATTGTACCCTTTTCCTGAGGAATGATCTATTTACTCTGCACTAACTAGTGCAACATGTAAAAGCGCAACTGTAAAGCAGGAAGCAGAAAATAATCTTGCCATAACGTGAAAGCTCTGTATCTATCAATGATAACTATAGGGCCTCATGTACACGGCTGCTGCTAAACGGACGTTTATGAGCAGTTGGGCATTTTTTTCAACTGCTCCTGAACTCTCCTCTGTGTTATTTTATCAGTACATGTACACAGGGTCATTTATAGTCGTTTCTAGGCAGTTGAGTTTAGAGGCCATTTTTGGAAAGCAAAAAAATTTGTTCAGACGCTGAGCTTAGAGGCATTTCAAGCGACAAACGCTGGTAAACGCGGTAACTCGCATTTAGCCGCGTTTCGTTTACGGGCGTTTTTAATTTTTGGCCATTTTGAGAAAAAAAATAAAACTTTTTTTTTTTTTTTTTTTAAACGCTTTTAAACACAAAAACGGCAAAACATTCAGGAGAGGTTGTAAAAACGTCCTGTGTACATTAAGCCTAGGTGTTGCAGTGGCTTTATAAACAGACTAGGACCTTGGATGACATCAGACGTTCTGATCATTTTTAGCACTGAAAATCAATAGCTTACCTAGACCTAAAGTGGACCCGGACATCACAAAGTGAACATTTGCCATGTTATATGGAACATCTAGAATTGTTATCTATAGCACAACCCTGAAAAATCAACCTTTTGTCTTGAATTCCTCCTGAAAAATAGCAGTGAAATTCCTGACACGTGATTTGTGTCTAGGTGTTTTGTAGCCTAAAAGCTACAGATCTGCAGTTTGAGATCATCAAGGGCTCTGACTGCTAGTCTCGTGAAATTTGGAATAAGATTTGGTGATGTCACTACTGTGCTGCTCACTGTAACTTCCGGTAAGGCTCCCCCTGTTTCGGCCTACTCTTCTACCAAGATGGCCACCTCTACACAGCGACAAAAGCATTGATTTACTAAAGGCAAATAAGCCATTCAAGTTGCAAGGAAAATTGCACTTTTAAAGAGAATTATCCCCTGACCTTAGAGAATGTGGTAACATTTGACTTTGCAAAGAATACCTTAAAGTGGTTGTACACCCTGTACAATCACTTTTACCTGCAGGTAAGCCTATATTAACGCTTACTTGTAGGTGCTTGAAATATCTCCTAAACCTTCATGGTTTAGGAGATATTTACTAAAAAGATAAGCGCCGATGACTACGGCGCATGCGCCCTTTAGAAAGGGCACATCGTGGCGTTCTAATATCGGTCATGCCGTGACTGGCGGCTCCCACGCGCATGTGCGGGAGAGACGTCACGCGACTCCTGCCAGTCACAGAGCCGGAGTTTGCGGCCCTGGATGGAAGAGGGGCAAAGATGGACACTTCCTGCTAGTGGGAACAACAGAGACATTGCGGGCTTCGGTGTCAGGTAAGTGACACATAATAGGCTACTATGCGATAAATAGTAGCCCATTATGCTTTACATTTGCAGGGGAATAAAGAGGAAGTAAAATCCACTGGCAAGGAAAATAACAAAAACTGCATATTTGTTTGCATATGATTAAATAAAGGAAGTCAGCAGAACATCACTACATTCACTAAGCTCTCAAAATAAATCCCATTGCAAAGTGCACAGCCTATTTGCTTTTAGTAAATCAACCGCAGTGTGGAACAAAGCATATTAAGTCAGTTATGGGGAAAGACTGCTGATGGGTGATATTGGTAACTAGTCCTTTGTCCTCTGCTTGCCTTTTTTTCAGCACAGCTTCCAAAATTTAGCCCAAGTTCACACTGAGCTGCGGGAATGAAGCCGTGCGAGTTCAGCTGAACTCGCATGATTTTACTCCCACATGTCAGTCCTGATTTTGGCCGTGATTTCAGAGACATCTGTGCAGGTCTCTCAATGTAAATCGCAGACCGAAATCGCAAAAAGTAGTACAGAAACAACTTTTTGAAATCGGTGTGAAGCTGCATTTTCGGCGCTGCACCGATTTCAAAAAGTCTTTTCTGCACTACGGCAATTTGACATGTCAAATCGCATGTCAAATCATACCAATGTAAACCAGGGCTTAGGTCCTCTTTAAAACATTTGAAAAGTCCTTTATTAAGCCACATATTTATTAATTATCAACTATGTTGTCTCTAGAAACAGCTGCTCACAATTGCCTAAAGCATTTCCAGGGTCTATTTTCCACAAAAACCTTGCTGTATATTAATTTATTTTTCAGCAATTGAAAACATTTAGCTGCCCCATGAAAGTGCTCAGCAAATGATAAAACCACGTTTTTCTGGAGACAACTGCTTGAAAGAAATCTAGGACTAGAGAGGAAGTTTTTTACTGACCTGTGGAGCTTCTAATCAGAAAATGTAATGGGGACTATCTTAGATTTTCCAGCTGTGTATGCCAGCAGACCAATCCTGCAGTCCTAATTCCCAGGTTTTATGATCATGAAAGCTATTTTTTAATTTATAAACCAGACCAATAAAAAAAAAAAAAAATTCTCCTTTCTTTGACCAGGGGACCATGTAAAAATTCACTTAGAGGTCTCCACTATTCTTTCATAACTGTGTGGCAAACCACAAGCTGATCTCCCCCTGCATAGCGATGTTACCATCAGAGGCTGCTGTGTGTGCCAAATGGTGCTTACAAAATTCATTGGTGGATTGAGAAAACTAGTAAATAACAATTTAAGTGCAACAATCAATAAAAGGGAATGGAAAAGCTTTTATAGTGGATATGCAGAGACAAATGCATTCTTTCCGCAAATCTCAGAAAACGCATTCCATCAAAAGTTGTTTTGGAAGCATTCTACGGTTTTATGTTAGAAACACGGAGACCGCTAAGTAAATCTGCACATTAATTTCCATGGGAAAGATCTATAAACCTTTGCTTGCATTTTATGATTTGGCCTGTGCAAGCAAACACTGAATTTCACCTTCTAGCAGTCAATTTCATTATCTCAAAGCCAAACCCTACCACAGGTGAAAGACAACGGTAGCCCTATCCTCAAGTAACCTAGTCCACATCGAACGATGGGGAAAGAAAATATAAATTACTACTCACCGGACACACATTTACACCTCACCTCTATGTGTGTGCAAGGGGGTACTTATGATGGGTTCTGGAAGTAACTCTGATGGCATCAGGGGGTATTTGTGTTTTCCAAAATATTTATCATTACAAATTTTCCATAACAATATATCATGTCTAAGGCCCCTTTCACACTGACTGATCGGGTTTGCATGTCAGTTTTTCAGGTGGACTCGATCGGACCATCCATTGGAGCAGTGGAGGTCAACGGACATGTGTCTGTTGACACCTGCCGACATCTGATCCTGTCTAATCCCCATTTGTCTGGTGGTTTGGATTGGATGACAGTAGGATGGAAATGGACAGGTGGTCCGTTTCCATCTGACAGCCCATAGAGGACAGCGGGCTGTATCTGCCTGCTCAGCAGAGAGATCCACTGCTGAGCGGATGGATCCACTGCCAGACTTCGCCAGTGTGACAGGGGTCTAAAACAGACCTGGGTAAGTAGTTGTCTACCATGCAGCCTGATGGGGTGACTCCCTGGATAGTGAATTCCTAAAATTAAGTCTGAACGTCTTCTGGACTATAGACAAAGACATTTCCTCTCCATAATACCAGACTGAAAGCAGTATTAAACCCAAAAGCTAATATTTTTTATATTGCAGCTTAACAACTCTTAGATGTGATGGATGCATCCGTTTTGTTTTTTTGGGCTTTCCTTTCTTTTCTTTTTTTTTTTCACCCGGTGATTCAGCCAGTAAGTCTGCTGTTTTTCAACAGAACAAGCTGTCCTGCAGCTGTAGCAGTTGGAGGGTTGAGATAAACCATTTACAACTGACAATGGTGGTTAACTGCGTATAAAGTGTTTGGCTTTATTTTGTTAGTATCTCTAAATCTGCTAGTCCATCTAACATTCCCCTCCTCCTCCAACTGACAATGCTGCTGTCCAAAGGAAAGGACTGTCGCTCCTTCATCCAGAGTGGAGGCACTATAATACAGGACGTGTGTTAAGCAAGCCTCAGTTGATACAATTTTCAGGTTGCAGGAAAGAAAATCTCTAGATACTGACTGTCTTGATGGAGGAAGCCCTGCCGCAGCGCTATTGTGTTCTCCTGGTGTAGAGCCTTCCCTGCTGGCAGAAGACAAAGATCACTGCAGGTGGCTATAGCTGCCAGCAGTAACCCCATGCAAAAAAAAATCAACAGTTTGGTTGCACTGAAGGCGATTGATGGATCAAATTCAGTACAACCAACCTGCCCATAGATGGACCGAATCTCGGCCGATCCCTCGGGAAACAAGGGAGATGCAATCCATCTATGGCTGGCTTTACTGAGCAGATCACCAGGTAAAAAAAGCTGAAAAAGAGGAAAAAAAAGGAAAACTAACAGCCACCGCAGCCTAATGATTGTTAAGCTGCAATATATTACATATTTGGTTTAGGGTGAATACAGCTTGAAGTGATGAATTGGGATACAAAAGGATCAGTCAATGTGACTGATTACTATTTAGATACCTGTGACTTACCTTTTTGCCAAATGAGGAGAATGGGTCCAGTCTCTCCTCATACTGAGAAGAGTATCGCATCTCTGTGTCGTCAGTCTTAGCACCCTGTTGGAGAGAAGGAAATGAAAAAACAAGGCTTCACACACTTCAAGGCGGCCCTGTCCTGTGAGGCCGGCTATTCACACCAGTCAGGTATGACAGGCCTGTCTATAGCAGCGTTGTTCTACATTTTTATTAAAATAGTCAGTCTGCGGTTTGCTTGGGAAAAAATACACTGCAAAATATCAATAAATGACAAATAAAGGCACTTCTCGTAAGCATTAGGTGAGGCCTGAGTATAGTCTGTGACAAGCATGTAAAGCCTTGAGAATTCCAGGTGTAAACAGCCACTATAATAGAGAGAATATATAATAGAATGTATAAAACAGATATAGTACAGTTTCCAACCAGGTAAAAAAATACGTAAAGCAATTATTGGCTGCCATATAGTGTTTGTATTTTCTGTTTTTATCACCCTCTGTTTTGGTGTGAATTACTCAAATACAAAGGAGAAGTGCACACCCTAGTGCCAGGAAGTGTTATTTCATTTTGAGCATCAGTATGAAGAGATTATGACACGTTCAATTTTTTTGCACGTAAATAGCTTAATTCTGCAAAAAAAAGAAAGCACGGAATGCTTCCCTCGATACATTGGCAGCAGAGTACAAAACAGACCCTCGCACAATTCTGTGGGGTCTACCCAGCAGTGATAGAAGGGAACCTGGAACTGGAATCTAGCTCAGCCTAATACCAAAACCCTTTAGACCCCTTTCACACGGAGACGTTTTTCAGGCGCTAAAGGGCTTAAAAAAAGCACATGAAAAACGCCTCCCCTGCCACTCCAATGCGAAAGACCGAAGGCTTTCACACTGGGGTGCTTCGCTGGCAGGACGTTAAAAAAAGTCCAGCAAGCAGCATTTTTGGGGCGGTGGAGGAGCGGTAAATACGCCGCTCCTCCACCGCCCCTGCCCATTAAAATGCACAGTGCTGGATGGTGGTCTGAGGGGAGGCATGTAATGCACACAGTGGTCTGGACGTTGGTCTGAGGAGAGGTCTGTAATGTACACACTCACAGTGCTCTGCTCTGGATGGTCATTAGTTGGGCCTGTAATGCACAGTACTGCTCTGGACGGTCATTTGAGGAGGCCTGTAATGCTGCACAGTGCTAACTGCTAAGCATGGAGCTCCATGGAAACTGGAAGTTCACGAGGGTAAATGTCCCTCCCTCACATTTTCGTTTTGTTTGTTAACGAAAACGGAATTGATTTTTGTCATAGTTTTTGTCAGTGGATAAAAACGTGATGTACTTTTCATAAAATTTTCGTCACTGTAAAAAAGGCTTTTGACGAAAATGTTTTTGTTGACGAATATAACACTGTTAGGAGCCTGCAGAGCATTGCACCTGCGATCAGCAGATTGCGGGTGCAATGCAGGACTCCTGCAGTCTATCAGTGTAATGCCTTGTACACACGATCGGATTTTCCTATGGAAGTGTTGAATGTGAGCTTGTTGGCGGTAAGTCCGAACATGTCTATGCTCCATCGGACATTTGTTGTCGGACTTTCTGCCAACAAATGTTAGCTAGCATGCTCTCAAACTTTCAGCCAACAAATGTGTGTTGTCGAACTTTCCGATCGGGTGTACACAAGTCCGTCGGACAAAAGTCCAAAGTACA
The DNA here is from genome assembly GCA_028564925.1 of Lithobates sylvaticus. Lineage (NCBI taxonomy): Eukaryota > Metazoa > Chordata > Amphibia > Anura > Ranidae > Lithobates > Lithobates sylvaticus. The sequence continues at coordinate 119,116,939 of CM053027.1, read as the reverse complement.
AACACGCATGCTCGGAATCAAGGACGAAACGCTCGGTCTTGTAAAACTAGCATTTGTAATGGAGATATCACATGACTATTGAATTTCCTTTTTATCGGCTCGCTGTACATCACTATGATCGTAATTGTTGGCCGTGACCGTGTGTATGCAGGTTTTTTTTGTCAGAAAGTCCGATTGTGTGTACGGGACATTAGCTGTATGCTCAAACCTCATACAGGCAGGCAGTTGCACACTGACAGGAAGAATAAATTAACTAGCTAGAGCGCCCACCAGTTCATTGAGCACTCACAAGCCACCAGCCACAAAGGCTGACGGTAGTTGTAGTTCTCCCATTCACAGAACTCTGTAAATGAATGACGCGGCCATGTGGTCGGAGCCCCAAACGGCACTTTTTTGAAAAATTGTGGCTGCGGGTGCAGGGAGAACATCCCTGACATGCTGTCACAGGGAAGGGGAAATCGACCACGCTATAGGCAAAAGACAGCTACAGCACGGTCGTCTAGTTCTGAGAGGGCCTCTATTGCCATCCTCCCAGAACCCCACCCCACTAAGAATAGTGTTCAGGAGAGGAGCTTTTGGGCATAAAAAAGTCAAACATGGCTAAACGCGCCTAAGCGATAGGCGCATTTAGCATTCTGGAATAAATGTGCAAATGCGCCTAAACGCGATTAAGAAACGCGGCTTAGGTGCGTTTTTAATGTCGATTTCCTCCTGTATAGAGAAAAAGCATTTACAATAAACCAGTGTGAATGAAGTCTAAATGGAATCCTCCACAGACTTTAGAAAAGCCAAATCAACAGTTAAAATATTTTCAGGAAGTTCCAATGAAACTGAGGCAAACAATCACATTTGTGCTCTTTATAAATATAACATATCCCTCTAAATTCCAACAGACAGAACATGTTTGACATGTTACATTATACAGTAGAACGATGGAAATTGTTTATAGCTGCCAATGCATTATATAAGGGTGCAATTCTATCGGTCATACAGACTGGGATCTTACCCTGCCTGCGTAGCTCTGCAGGAACTTTATCTTCTCGTACAGCTTGATGTTGTCAGCTCTCAGGTTGTCCAGCTCACTCTGAAGGGCTCTCATTGTATGATGCATCATGCGGTTTTCCTATATAGCAGAAACAATATGTATCCCTGGTAAACCTACTATTACAGTAAAAAATACAACAAAATGCTGGCGCTCAGGATATGGGTATAGATGTCAATGTGATCTAAAACGCCCAGGAATAAGGATAGACAGAGTCCAAGTAAGAGGAGGTGACGTTTCATTAATGTATTAATGAGCTGTAACTTTTTTTTCATACAGTATATGAGATAATCTCCTAAATGTGTCTCATACAAAACCATAAGACTGCTTACATTTTCTTTCACTTTTTTTTTTTTTTTTTTTTTTAAACAGAAAGTTTACAGCACAGATAAAGGATCCCAAACAGTGGTTTATGTGCCACATGTGGTTTGCCACTTCTATTGATGTTGCTTAAAGCAGCTTCTTAACAGGTGCTTATCCCCTGCTTATCCTAACATCTGTGGCTTATATATTTTTTTATTGCATGAGGACAATTGTATCTTGACTAATTCATATTTATAGTATTACTAGAAGATGCTCTTTGAGTTAAAATTAACATGTTTCTTATTACATACAGGGTGTTGTAAAGGGCAGAGCACAATTACCATAGTGGCCAATCACATTTTGGATTTCTGCAGCCAAATCAGTGTTATATTAATTCTGATTGGTTGTCATGGTATACTGAACTTTGTATATTAAAGCAGCGTTCCAGTCTCCTGTGAAAAAATAAAAGTCAGCAGCTAAAAAAACTGTAGCTGAGGACTTTTAAAAAACAGCCACTCACCTGTCCCATGAGCCAGTGGTGTACTCACCCCAGTGGAAGACGTACTCACCCCAGTCCGTTTCACCTGCTGTCTTCTTTCCTCGGTGCCGGCATCTTCACTATGGGCATCTGGCTGTGACAGCTTGATGCTTCACAGCCGAGTGCTCACTGCACATGCGCGAGCAGCACTGTGCATTGTGAATGGTGGATGCAGTCTCCTGGGACTTTTCACATGTTCCAGAAGACTGCAGGGGGAGAACTTCAGCTCCGATCGCCTAGGCGTTCGGAGCGGAAATAGGAGTGGGTACCTGCCAAAATCGGATACCCGCTCCTCAAAAGTGCCAATTCTTCAAGAGGAACGGGGGACGAGTCCTTATAACGGAACTTTTGGGTGGAGATCCACTTTAAGCTTTGTTTTATTATTAAAGTGCACCAATTTTACATACCAAAGGATTTGATGTTCTGTTAAAGGATCAGTTCACTTTAAAAAAAATAATAAATGCCCATTTTTTTGCAGGTAAAAGTGCATTTACAATTTTTTTTTTTTTTAGGAGCCTGGAAAGCATTATACCAGCGATCAGTAGATTGCTGATGCAATGCAGGACTCCTGCATCATACGTCTAGGCAGTTTCACACTGACAGGAAGACTTAATGTACTACCACATCGTTCAACAGTGCCTTGGTAGTTCACTGAGAACTATGAGTCCACAGTCGCAAAGGATGTTGGAACTTGTAGTTCATTCAGTCACTGAACTCTGTGAATGAATGATGCGGTCACGTGGGCGGGGTCCCGCATGACTACGCTCTTTTCAAAAAGTGACAGCTAATATGGGGAACTTCTCCCCGTACTACTGTCACAGGTAGAGAAGGCAGCGAGGAGCGGCTGCAGCAGTGGGAACACGTTACATGTTTCACCCTAAAACCAGGTGGAGCATGTAACATGTTCCCAAAGGTGAACTTATCCTGTAATCTTGTCTTATGACTTATAGAACCCAGCCATACTAAAAAGCCAGACATGTGACCAGTGGTGTAACTATAGCCACAGCCTTCAGTACAGAACTCATCAAGATTGTTGCTGGTAACAGACACCTATTGTTTTATATGTGTAGTTAGGAAAATATGGTTAGATGTCTTGGGTGTGTAGATGTATTGCCCTCAGAGCTTCTACTACAGCTCAGCCACTCTAAAAATTAGCCCCGTTTGCCTAATGAAATCTTCCTGAGGCTGTTAAAAAAAAAATCCCAGAGTATCTCTTGATATCTGTAGTTCTGAAATATGAAAGGCAGTGTTTAAAGAAATTTGTATTAGTATGCCGTAGCGCTATCAATAATTTACAGTATTTATATAAAATAAGTTGATGGTTAATATTATGGCTGCTACTAAGGTTAAATGTTATTTCCATGCACTGCTGCTTGATGCCAACTTTTATCCACACTGAATATGCGGACAGTCCTCCTGCTACCTGGTTATGATTTAGGAATACTTTATGTTAAGTGACAGTATTATAGATGACTCTTCAAGCTGCATGGAGTGTTCTATGTATAACCCTACTCCAAAGAAACAACTAGAATAGTAAGAATTTTTTTAAAATTTTTTTTAGGTATCCTGCATGAATGGGAACACATACCAAACAGAGTGTGTGTGTGTGTGTGTGGAGGGGGTAGGTCTGTTAGCGTTGCTCGGTGGAAAAATGTAGGATAACCTACCGCCTCAAGCTCTTGATTTCTAGCCCTGAAGCGCTCCCTCTGACTCGATATGATTGATAGGAGAGAATCCATCTGACCTTCTGGAATGGCAACACCTGAAGAATAGCCTGCGTTTGTAAATCAACAACAAATTATAAACACAAACCTATGTTTGCAGTGCATTAATACAATAGACAAAACAGTATCAGTATTCATCTCGTATCACTTCACCATTCCTTTAGATTAATTATGTGTTGTGTTTATCTCAAACATTTATGTAACCCTTCAGAAGACCAAGTGCATGTATGTAAAGATTTGTGAGGGACAACCCTGGTGTCTAGCAGCAGGGACCACTCTGGAGACCAGGACTGCCATTCACAAATCCATCCATGCTTGCTTCTAAACTTAAACAGCCTTGGAAAATAGATCACACAGGGTGTGTATGTTTTGCAAGCATAACAGTGCCTCCAAATAGGATGTGAAGCAGTCTCCTGTTGCTACATAAGCAGCATGTTTCAAGGTGACAAGATGCTCAAAACTTTCAACCCAGCAAGCGGAAAGACAGTGGTACAGAGATCCTGGTGTGGAAAAGTGTGGGACAGGTCTCTGCCACTGCTGGGGATGGAAACCATTGATCATGCTGTCAATGTGATAAGCAGCACTGTGATCATTCACAATTGTTAAAGATTGTTCAACACTGCAAGGCCTTTTGATCTATCTGCAGCTGCTTGTAAACATTTAGGGCAGTTGCAGATAGGTCACACAGCCCCACAATGCTAAGTGGTATTTTAGTATTATGAATGATCAAGACAGGGCACACATTATTAAGTCATAATAGTATAAGAATAGTCAACTTAGAAAAGGGACGAGGTCTCAGTGCTGACTGTATCTCCAAGAAAGACCATAAATTGGGCTGCATACTGGGGTTGAGCAACAGCAGCATTAACATAATTGAAGAATGGGACCATGTACAACATGCACTTGGTCCCATGGTGGGCTTATGAGAGCTTTAAAAACATTTGGAAACTTTATTTATAATGTGGATATAACACATTTCACTTCAATTTGCAGTTAGCCATTATTTTCTAAAACTGACAAAAAGTAAGATTTATTTTCCTTCTTAAAAAGAGTAACCGCTGACGAAGTACTGTGTTGCAACTTACTATCAATGAGCTAAAGGGGGCTACAAACTCCTATACTGTTGCTAAGGAATAACGAGGGAAATATCTGTAAGTGTTATAATAGGATACAGTTTTTAATGACTTACGGCTCACTCTGTTGTGTGAGGAGGCTGTGTAACTCTCAGGACTGGATATTATATGTATTTCATCTATTCAGCAGTTTGCCTGGAGTTTAGCTTTAAACGGTACAAAATGTACCCACCTTGATTACCATAGAAATTTGCAGTGGCCTCCTTGATTGGGTCTGGAATCATTTCCATACTTGGATCAGCAGCTCCCTGTTGAGTATCAATAAGTAACAAGGCAATATTGTCAAAAATATTCACACTCTAAATTAAAAAAAAAAAAATTTATCTCAACCTATCAAAAAAAAAGCCTAATTATTATGCTAGTTCATTTAATTAGTCTACTAATTGCCATTTCTCCTTAAAAACTGCAGGCAGTATACACATTTCACAGAAACATACAAAATCCACCATAATGGTTGCTATTAGCTGTAAAATTATATTCATTACATTCATTAACTATCCATTAATATTTTACAATAGTTCTGTATTCACATTCCTGTGCAGCTAGGAGCAGAACAAAGATGGCAAACTGGTCACATGTTGAGTATGTGCATATTTGTCAAGGTTTAACCATATTAAATGCTAATCATCTAGATCTAGGTTACACAGGGTCTTATGAAAACACCACCACATGAGTAAAGCCAAGCCTAGTACCACTTTCTTGCCTCCCTTTCCTCTCACTTGATCCGTTGTATTAAGGTTTTACTGCTTTACCTTTGTTTTTACCCCCTGCAGCTTGGTTTGCTGCCAGGAAAAAGTTGCTCTTTGCAAGCTATAGTTGACCCCAGTCAGCATTTACAGGGCTGAGGACTCTCACTCACCCCCATCTGAGTACACCTAGTAATTAGTATTACTCCACGCTCCTTGGGGAAACACACTGGCAGGAAAGCAAAAGTGTGCCATACATGAAAAGATTTCCCGTTCCCCCATCCATGCTAAACAGCACGGATCGCCATATTTATCTCTGCCAGGTATTGTATTCTGACAGCTGGAACCAGCGGCTTTCAGGATATCAGAATAGTGACAGTGAATGATTGGCTGCAGTCATTGTTCATCCAGCATTTTTTTTTTCACTGACTTGTTGAATTTCTCAATGTTTTTTGGTCGAAAAATCCGGTCGTCTGTGCGCTAGTCCGACGGACAAAAACCGACGCTAGGGCAGCTATTGGCTACTGGCTATGAACTTCCTTATTCTAGTCCGGTTGTACATCATCACATTCAAATCCGTCAGACTTTTGGAGTGATAGTGTGTGGGCAAGTCCGTTTGTTTGAAAGTCCGGCGAACCCCTGCTGCAATGTCCGTTGTATAGTCTGCCGGAAAGTCCGCTCGTGTGTACGCTGCATTAGACTTTGAAGCAAACCTGTTACTTTGCCATGCAGGGAAAAACCACATGCTTTAAGAATCAAACAGAAAATTGCACTCCAGACAATCTGTCCAGAATTAGGAGGGTAGTATGCATTTGGGAACAAAGTATTTCTGTTTTAGCCAAGCTGCAGGTTAATGCACATTTCTTAGGAGATTCTGGAAGGAAAACCTTATGCTAACATACGAACCCTTCTTGTGAGCTTAGCTTTCTGTTCTGGTGCAGACAACTCATTCTAAATGGTGAACAGGCAAAACTATATATATAGCCAACATCAAAAATCCAAAGGATAAAAAACAGTTCACATTTTATATACTACTAATACTGATTACATACTTATGTACTGATCTGCATAGCCTGGTGGCTTAACAAAAATAAAAGGTGACCAAGAGCCCAGACAAAAAGTTTTCCGTACCTCAGCATCTGGTCGCTGAACGGAGCCTAGGGACTGGACAGTGCTCAGGTCATGCTCCAGCTTGGAGATCAGCTCCTTCTGCTGAGAAACGGTGGAAACGGCTTCTGTGAACTGCAGTTGTAACTCTCCACAGCGAGCTGAGGGAACATATCACAATGTAAACACAAACAACTCTGAATATTCATGTTTATGCAAGTGCCTGAAATAAGAACTGTCTGTACAAATATCAGATGTCTCCTTCAGGAGAAGAACCAGCTTCCTTCCTATATCGCTATACTTAGATTGTTAGCGACACTAAATCGAAACATTGATCTAACCTCCTCTACACCAATGGAATACCTATGCTGGAATTTCGACAAACACACTCACCACATATCTAATATAAACAATATAATGACCCCTGCCTCCAAAAAGTTGTTCTATATGAATAAATGGGAGCAAGATTTAGGAGAGACTTTAGAGGTGGAAGAGTGGAGTAAGTTGGCACAATGCGCATCCAAATCATATACTAATACTTCTCTGATTGAAGCAAACTATAAAGTCTTCCTGAGATGGTACATGGTGGGGAACCCCAGTTGAAAAAGGCTGCTTTAGAGGTTGTGGCCTAGATGGCACCGTGTTCCACATTTGGTGGACTTGTCCAAAAGTAAGGAGGTTCTGAATCCGTACTTATTTTATTTATTCACTCACTCAAGTGAACCTCATTAAATCACCACTACAGGCACTGCTGGTGTGTCCAGTCAAGGGGACATTAAGACATATGAAGAGGCTCATAGCATTTATATTTGTAGCAGACAGAATTTCCATTGCTAGGTCTTGGAAATCCCATACGGTTCCAATTTATCCTACTAAAGTCCAAGTTATCCTGGATTATGATAAATGAATGCCTATTGGCAATCCTGAACAATAAGTTCATCGTCTTTGACAAAGCTTGGGATCCCTGGATCAAATACCTCTTGGATACCTTATGGGACAGGTTTGCCATAGGAGCTTTTTATCCAGATAGGGTGCACTTCTCTCTTGCTTTGTCTTTCCTCTCTCTATTATCCACTTCCCTTCTTTATCTTTCTCTGCATTTGCCCTCTTATAGGCCATTGGGCCAATTGAATAAGAGTTTTTAGGCCTCACACACTGGACGTTTTTACAGCTGTTTTTGGCTTCAGACATTTTTTTCTGCAGCCAATAAACTCCCCAGCATGTTAGCCTATGTATCCATGCACACATAGGCTGTTATCAGCAGTTTTTGGCAGGAGGTTTTCTGGCTGGAAAAAAACACCAGAACTTGTGGGTTTTGAGAGGAGTTTTTCAGCTGTAAAATAGCTTAAAAACGCCAAAAAACTATGAAAAAACGTGGCTATTCAGAATTTATCAGCGTTTTTGAGCCACTTTTTTTTGTAATTCTATTATTTCCCAAAAGTTGCAGTTTACAGTCAAACAAAAAGGAGTAACAACACATATTCAAGTAGCACTTAAAAACTCTTGATTAGACATGCCAACAGGCCAAGCAGAACACGGTATGGATGGTCATGTGTAAGATTGAGGACAGCTCACAGTTTGCCTAGCATATATGGCAAGCTAAGTAATGACATAAGAGACCCAAAAACAGACTAGCGAGCTTAAAACTGTGCAACTATATTTACAGAATAATGCAATATACCAGGAAGAAGGCCTCCCGGTGGCCAGCCGGACCCAGAATGAGCGCAATGGGATTAAAAGAATATATTATAAGATACGCTAATATATGAAAAGGACAGCACCCAGAACTGAGCCAGGTATACAGGGGGGGAGGGGGGAAGTAGAGTGGTGGAAAAAGGACAGGGGGAGTGGTGGGAAAGGGGGAGTATTGGGGGACAAGTGACCCTAACACAAGGGGAGAAAGAAAGAAAGAAAGAAAGAAAGAAAGAAAGAAAGAAAGAAAGAAAGAAAGAAAAGAAAGAAAGAAAGAAAGAAAGAAAGAAAGAAAGAAAGAAAAAGAAAGAAAGAAACCCCCCTGGTGATAGGCATCAGTGTACACAAAATATTGCCAAGGTCTCTAGGTGTCTCAAAAGATCTCCTCTCGATTGTGCAAGGTAGCTGTGAGAGATTCCATATGCCCAATTTCGTTGACTTTGGAAAACCACAAAGATTTTGACGGTGGGTTCTCGGATCTCAAACACAAGTGGATGCATGTTTTAGCCGCATTCAATAACTGATTTGTGAGAAAGGTTTTATATTTCTTAATAGGACGGTCTAAGAGATGCAACAGACGTGCGGCAGGGTTCCCCTCTAAGTTTACATTAGTCAGGTGCTTGACAGTACCAATCACCTCCCCTCAAAACAGCCTAAGTTTGGGACAGTCCCAAAAGATACGAAGCAACGTTCCCTCTGCATTACCACATCTGCCATTACGTACTAGGGACCTGAGGAAAAAATCAGTGCAAAGTGGTGGGAACCCTATACCAGCGGGTCAAGATCTTGTAGCCGATCTTCTGCATTCTAGTGGCCATGGAAGACTTCTGGGCACAGTGGAGGATTTTCTCCTTCTGCAAGTTAGAAAAATTAGTTCCCATTTAGAAAGGAACCTGGGAACAAACCCTGTCACCGGTCGGATCAAAGAGGCATAGCTCAACAAAAGACAGTGATGTATTGGCTCCTTCCTGTGGAATATATCTTCCAGTTCTGTAAGCTGGCGTAGTATACCCGGGGAGCACAAACACTGACAGACAAAACTGTACTTCTGGAGTAGTCTCCAAATGCACAAAGGGGGGTCTGCAGCAGTCACACAGGCCGAAGAGGAGAGCTGTCCCATCCAGCCCCAAAAAGTCACAGAGATGGAGATGGCCTTTTCAAGGCCAGGCGCTGAAAATGAGGGTTCTGGAGGCTTGGTACAAATTCTGGATTACCCAGTACTGGCACCATGGGAGAAGGTAACAATGAAATTGAAGTGTTTTGGAATGCGTCTCTGGCAACCAGTAATGTACTGCCAAGGGTAGGATGATCCCTGAGGGCTTTCGGCAGGGGAGATGCGATCCAAGGCCAACTTTTTGCTGTGAGCCATAAGCTTTTATGGGAGTATAGTTTTGCTAAACAAAAGCTAAAAAACGCTACAGGTAGAAAACGCCAAAAAAGCTACAGCTAGAAAACGCTACAGCATTCTACAGCTAATGTTACTGGCTTTTTTTTTTAACATCCAGTGTGCATGAGGCCTAAAGTTTGACCTGTGCTTCCGGGGGGTACAGCAGGTTTATAATAGTCCAGGGCATAGTTGTTATAGGTTACCCTTCATTTCTGACCATTTCTGAGAGATGTTTGCTAGCTCGTTTCAAGGGAAGCAGTTTATACTTAGTACCACTAGATGTCACTATGACCTCAATAACTAAAATATGGACATGGGTGAATAATTTGAAGGTTCACTAAATTGCCATTTAAAGTGGAAGCTTTTTTTTTTTTTTTTTTTATCTGTAGCAATACATACTTGTCATCAACATTCCACAGTTATATTATTGCATTTTAGACAGGATTCTTGATATATCGGGCCTTATATCTCAGTCTCAAAGGGATGTAATGGCAGTACTACAAAAATAAAAAATAAAAATAATAAATGGTGGCGACTCTTCTGCTACTGATGTTGTTTAAGCTGGTGAAGTTAAGAGGTGAAATTCTCCAGTGATATCAAAACCTCACCACCACTCCTGCTCCTGGAGGCTAGTTAACATCACACAACCTCCTTGTGCCATGCCAGTTGCAGTTAAGTGTAGTCACCTGCCAGTGCCATCATATGCTGCCAGTATGAGCATCTGCAGCAATCCTTCCTTCTGGGTTGTATATTCTGTAATAGGAAGCAGAGCAGCAGGATATGTGGCCTATTTTTGGAAGACAATGTTTCTGTATCTTCTTATGTCAGCATACTGGGGGTCAGCTCCACTGCTCGACCCCATAGGACAGCACTCTAGCATATAAATCTGCCATCTATTCCTTCCAGCATTACTTTTCACTCTAGGATGAAATCACTCCATTAAAAGGATGAAGAGTACCTCCTTATCCTTCATACCTTGGTTAAGGCGTGCCCATGTTGTAAAGTGACCTGATTATATACCTGGCATAATTTGCTGCAGTCTGACCTACTGCCTTTCCATTCTCCACTTCTGCTGTATGCATTTAAAGTGGAGTTCCACCCCCCCTAAAAAAAAAAAAAACATTTTTTTTTTTTTACTCACCTCTAAATGCCTGTTGCTAGGGGGTCCCTTGTAGTCTGCCTCCTTCAGTGCCTGGGCTCCTGACGTCACTTCCCTCAACACAAGAAGGGAGATCACCTCTTCCCCTCCCTCTTGGCGATCATCTGGGACATGTGACAGGTCCCAGATGTTTGCGGCCAGTCGCCGTGCGCAGTGGGTGCCCGGCTGTGAAGCCACAGCCGGGCGCCCACATTTAAAATGGCGGCACCGCCAAGCGGAGGGGGAGACGAGCGGGGCTTTGATCCCACGCATCGCTGGACCCTGGCACTGGTAAGTGTCCGGTTATTAAAAGTCAGCAGCTGCCGTATTTGTAGCTGCTGACTTAAAAAAATGTTGTGCAAACACCGCTTTAAGGCATGCTAACTGGCCTTCTGCTCAATATTAGTGCATGTCAATATAGCAAAAGTAGGGATGGCGGTTGATGCGATTCTTCATTGAGCAAGCATATTAGAATAGGTATTCAATTTGCCCAGTTGTGTACAAAAGTTTAGGCATTCCGGGTGTGCTTGGCAAAAAATGAATAGTTCCACTTGAATGAGACTGTCTACTACTAGATATAAGCAAAAATAATGTTATTGTTATTCCTTCAGCTCCCATGTAATGGAGATGCACAAAGGCAGACATGACTAAGCACCACTACATGGTGTGAAACGCATTAGCTGCTTCTCCCTGTTTCTTTTGCATATGAAGTGACTGTGTTGGATTTTAACATATTAATAAAGATGCCTTCAGCGGTGTGCGGCCGTCCAGGAGTTTTCCTTTCCTACAAAGGCAGACATGTTTGAAGTCCAGCCTGGGTGGCAACCATGGCTTTCTTCAAAGTTACAGTGGAGATGTGAATGTAGCCACTCAGACAGGAAGTGTGTTATTTACAAAGTAAAAAAAAAAACAACAAAATGGTCAAAAACATGAAAAACATAAAACAAATGCAGTCACCATATCTAAGGATTGGTAAGCTACATGCCTTTTTGTTTTTGGGTTTATTTACACTAAAATTGCTTTTAAAGTGTATGTAAAAAGGAATGACAAACTGATCTTTCACAACATTTTGGAGTATGAAATATAATTGAATTTCTCATTATCTTTAGCAAGATCTTACTTTATTATATAGCGATACTATCTTATACTTTTTTACTATCCTTTTTTTCTCAGAGATTTCTCAAAATGTGTACACTGTTAATGTAATGCATGACTGTTATGGCAACAACTGTAATTGGGTAATTTATGCAATTAGGTTAACACAATGCAAAATGCATTAAAACGGGTTGATAATATATGTAGTGTCTCTAAGTGCTAAGACATTAGGCTGCCAGACCAGTATGTTAAAGCTCTTCTCCTACAATCATCACCTTGCTGGCTTATTCAGAATTGTGTTCATTCACTTTTTTTTTCCCCCATAATTTTTATTGTTTTCTGGATAATTTGTAGAAGTGAGAAGTTATCGTACAGAATGTGTCAACGCTTAAGAATTGTAATTTTGCAATGTGAACGATTGCTAGGAGACTGTGTTCTGCCTTCTTTTCATATCATTTTTTGGACACAGCAGGTTCTGTTAGGATCAGTTTGTGCTGCAGGCACACAACAGCGCCTGCTTCCAATACGAATGGGTTTGAATAGTGATGTGTTCAATGCAAAATGCAACATTTGTAAATAAAGCCCGTCTAAGGAGGCCTGAATAAACCTGTTAGATTCTGGTCCCGCTTATTTTTTTCTTCTATTGATTGTACCATTCACTGTTGTGGTCATCACTGTGACTATAGAGTAAAGTCAAATGTCATTTCATGTCTTGAGAGGCCGATTCCTAAATTTCCCAGGAAGCGATGTGTAATACACATGTGGTGCAGCTTATATGATAGGCCAAACATTTTTTTGACACAAGAAAAGCATAAGGCCAAGTTCACCTTTAAAAAAAAAACAAAATGCTTTTGTAAAAAAAATAAAATAAAATGCAGTTTTTGGGGGTAAAAAGAAGTGCATTTATTATATTTTATATATTCAGGATCCTGCAGAACATTGCCCATTCGATTTCAATTTCAGGCTCCTGCAGTCTTACTACAGCTCTGTGCCCATACTACCTCTATAAAGGCTGTCAGTTTCTGAGCTGCAGGAAGACTTAATGGACTATGAACATGCTCATCAGAGCCCTTCACAGTCCTTTGAAACTACAAGTCCATCTGCCATGGTGGCAGATGCCACGATGTAGTTTATTCATTCACAGACTCCTGTGAATGAATGACATATGGCTGTATGAGCGGAGCCCTGACAGCCACACTGATTGTAAAATGGGACAGCGGGTGCAGGGAGATGAACCCCCACCTGCTGTCACAGCGGGGGTGAGGGGTGCTGCATAGTAACATGTTACACCCTGAATATGGTTGTAACCATATTACTTAAGGTGAGCCTTTAAAGAGACTCAGAGCAAGGTGACAAACTACCATCATCCGACATTTAAGGTACACCGGGTTTATTTATTTTTCTGCCTCATGAGACAGTGTTCAGGCCTGGTTATTAAAGTGGTAGTAAACTCTCATTCACTAGTTTTTCTCATTTAACGCACTCTGAATTAAATGACAAATTAGTATCATTTTTACTGTTCCAACTTGCACCCTTTAGGAGAAATTGCCCAATGTATTTTTCAATTATGTCACTGGCACATGCGCATTTTGGCCCGTTTACCGCATGATCCGTGTGCCATCAGTCTGTTCATCCTGATGCATCAGCAGGCAATCTTGCGAGTTTGTGAATCAATAGAGAATGATCTAATACACCCCATGTGACATGCTACGTCACAGGGGGCATAACATCACTGCTCAGCATTAATGGAGTGAGCGGGTCCACTGCGCATGCGCAAGATGACACAAAGGAAAGGGCGAAAGTATGCTGCAGGGAGGAAGTAGTGGACAGGAGCTAAGATGGCGCCGGCTTCAGCAAGGATACAAAAACGAAAACACACAAAGAAAGAATAAACATGGTAGGGGGATGAAATGAACTGAGATTTAAAAAGGTATACATTATTGGTCTTTTAGTTGCACATGATGCATAAGACGGAGTTTACTACCGCTTTAAGCCTGAGCATTGCATCTCTGAAAGAGGTTACATGCTCTTTTATACATGTAAGGGAAAATTACTTACCAAGCACTCTAGAGCAGTGTTTCTCAACTCCAGTCCTCAAGGCGCACCAACAGGTCATGTTTTCAGGCTATCCATTATTTTGCACAGGTGATTTGATCAGTTTCACTGCCTTAGTAATTACCACAGCCATTTCATCTGAGGGAAATCCTGAAAACATGACCTGTTGGGGCGCCTTGAGGACTGGAGTTGAGAAACACTGCTCTAGAGCAACAGAGCGGTGCGGAATGTGGCAAAAGTGGGTATCGATGGGTTTGGGGGTCTGGGGTGATCTTTCAAGAGAAAATTTCACTTTTCCCCTAGTGAAAATAGTGAATTCTCTTCACCCAAAACAGCATTTTGCCCCACAACATTTATACCCACTTAGGTAGCACCGATACACTACAGGACACTGCATTTCTGGAAGGATCGGAAACAGGTACTGTTCTTAGTTTACTGATAAGCTACAATATATTTCTTAGGTTGGTCTTGGGTTTAGTTATCCTTTAGTGTGAATTCACACTGGAATGGAGAGCTGCTCCAGTGTTTGCTGCTCCAGCAGCTCTCCATTCCTGGCTGCAGGAGGGGGCAATGTTGTGCATGATTCGGCACATTGCATGACTCTTTTTTTGTTTTGTACAAACTTCATGTGACGTGTACAAAATATACACTTCATTCATAGCAATGTACAGCAGCACGACGCACCATGGTGCTGTACGTTGTCATGCAATTTGGCACAGTGCGCTGTGATAAAATGCATCATGTCTGCATTTTAGTGCAGCCCTAGGCTGCTTTGCAGTGTGAACGGGACACATAGGAAAAATGTTTTCTGTGTGTCCTTGAGGTGACAGACATTTTACAATGTCACTGCAAATAGCATGAATTCACCCTAAAACTAACCTCCACTGCGGCCAAAACACTATGGGGGTTATTTACGAAAGGCAAATCCACTTTGCACTTAAAGTGTACTTGGAAGTGCAGTCGCTCTAAATCTAAGGGGTAGGTCTGAAATGAGTGCAAGCTCTGCTGATTATATCACCCAATTATGTGCAAGCTAAAATGCTATTTTCCTTGCATGCCCCCCTCGGATCTACAGCGACTTTACTTCCAAGTGCACTTTCAGTGCAAAGTGTATTTTCCTTTAGTAAATAACCCCCTATGAGTTATCTTCTAAAATGCCTTGGGTACACTGTTATACAAATACCAGTTGTATTTCAGAAGTTGCAGACTTGTGCACCCCTGCCTGTGTTTCACTATTGGTCAGTGAAGATGCTCATCAGATCGTCATAGTTAATCAATAACAAGGAGCAGATAGTGGATGGCCAAAGCGTCAAATTTATAAATAGTTGGTTTTCACAAAGCATCACAGTTTTAAGGGCTCCTGAGGAATTCAAGACGACAACTCAAGGTGCGTATAGGCATTTATACATAAACTTAAAGCCTAAGAAAATATATTTCTTTTACAGATTTCCCCATCAGGGGTTTAAAATAAAACAGCAGATCTGGCTGTAATACTCACCTCCTCTTTGGTGTTGTCCACTAAAATGAATTGCTTTCCACTACTAGATGGGCTCAATGACATACTAGTAAGCCTATGGGTGATGTCATCACCTAGTCTCTGCAGCAGTTGTCACTGTCCCTCCTCTATGTTGAAGCCGGCGCTGGAACACGATCGTGTGACTGGACCTGAGTGGCTTCAACATAGGTAGGTATAGACATATTTCCTTTTACAGGGTAGATAGAATAGGCTGGGAATGGGGGTGGGAGTAGATTTAGGCCTAGCTAGAACTTGACTGGAATTACACTTTAAGCTTGCCTCTCCAGATATTTGTTATTGGAATAAAAATAGGGATTTGTAGGTGAGTCACTAGAGTAAGCTCCCAGGGACTCGGCACCATTTCTCTGTCTCTTAAAGTGGGAGTAGACTCCCATCACTGACTTGTACCTATAGGTAATCCTATAATAAGACTTTAGGTACTGTAAATATCTCCTAAACTTTAGGATATATTTACTGTATATGCAGCCGATGACGTCACCGGCGCATGCACCCTAAAGGAACGGCCAACTGGCCATTTCTTCAGAGTCCTGTGCGTAAACGGCAGATCCCCCGTGCATGCGCAGGAGTGATGTCATCGTGGCTCAGGCTAGTGGCACAGCTGGAGTCAGTGGACCCGCTTTAACAGCGAGTGCATTGTTTGAATAAGTCAGACAACTCAGAGGCTTGCATTGCAAGAAGAAGTTGTCAGATACTGCATATATAATGGGCAAATAAATTATACATACATAAAGATGCATTTATAAATTATTTTATAAATTATACATGGAAGAAAGGTTTTTAAACCTTAACCTCAAATTAAGAGCTAATCTCTTCTAAATGTTTTACTAAAGACTGAAAATACTACACACTCCCTTTAATTACAAAGCAAATTTTAGAGCCTTTTAAAGTAATTGCACACTTGGCCACCAGTGCTTCAGAGGTTCAACAATGCTGTCAGTTTGTAAATGTTATTTGTCCTCTGGATCCACAACATTTGTAAAGCATAGAAATGTTGGCTGCCAGGCTAAGTGGCAAAACTGTTTTTCACTCTCAGTCCAGCACAAGACCGCTGATTCCGGACTGTATAAGGGTCACACCTAATAGCGAGATGTCTTTTTGCTCAGCATATCTGCCTCTCCTGTTCAAGATCTTCCACGAATACTGAAAACAACAACATGACTCAATGCCAGGGATCTGGGGAGGAGTAGGTGTAGCTGATAGGGCTCATAGGTTGGGATAATTAGCCGCATTTAGAGTTTCTAATCGGAACTTGGACACACACAATTAAATTTTCTCCAAACACAGCTAAACTGACCACATCTAAATGCAGGTAAATGCTCATGTTGAAATTACAGCATTGAAAAATCATTAAATGCATTTATATGCTCCTAGAAATGTCCTCTAAATGCATATAAAAGCAGGTTTGATAGTGGCAGCGTTGAAAAGATAGCGAATAAGTTTTTAAACCAACCGTGTTTAATTACACAAACAGTAGCTTTTAGTACTTGTATGCCCTTATACCTAAAGATACTCCAGTGATAGGGATATGACATGGAATTATATATTGCTTAAACACAAAAATTATTTATATACAGTATCTCACAAAAGTGAGTACACCCCTCACATTTTTGTAAATATTTTATTATACCTTTTCACGTGACAACACTGAAGAAATGACACTTTGCTAAAATGTAAAGTAGTGAGCGTACAGCTTGTATAACGGTGTAAATTTGCTGTCCCTTTAAAATAACTCAACACACGGCCATTACTGTTTAAACCATTGGCAACAAAAGTGAGTACACCCCTAAGTGAAAATGTCAAAATTGGGCACAAAGTGTCGATATTTTGTGTGGCCATTATTTTTCAGCACTGCCCTAACCCTCTTGGGCATGGAGTTCACCAGAGCTTCACAGGTTGCCACTGGAGTCCTCTTCCACTCCTCCATAACCACATCACGGATCTGGTGGATGTTAGAGACCTTACGCTCCTCCACCTTCCGTTTGAGGATGCCCCACAGATGCTCAATAGGGTTTAGGTCTGGAGAAATGCTTGGCCAGTCCATCACCTTTACCCTCAGCTTCTTTAGCAAGGCAATGGTCATCTTGGAGGTGTGTTGGAATACTGCCCTGCGGCCCAGTCTCCGAAGGGAGGGGGATCATGCTCTCCTTCAGTATGTCACAGTACATTCATGATTCCCTCAATGAACTGTAGCTCCCCAGTGCTGGCAGCACTCCTGCAGCCCCAGACTATGACACTCCCACCACCATGCTTGACTGTAGGCAAGACACACTTGTCTTTGTACTTCTCACCTGGTTGCCGCCACACGCTTGATACCATCTGAACCAAATGAGTTTATCTTGGTCTCATCAGACCACAGGAGATGGTTCCAGAAATCCAAGTCCTTAGTCTGCTTGTCTTCAGAAAAACTGTTTGCAGGCTTTCTTGTGCATTATCTTTAGAAGAGGCTTCCTTCTGGGACGACAGCCATGCAGACCAATTTGATGCAGTGTGCGGCGTATGGTCTGAGCACTGACAGGCTGACCCCCCCATCCCTTCAACCTCTGCAGCAATGCTGGCAGCACTCAGACGTCTATTTCCCAAAGACAACCTCTGGATATGACGCTGAGCATGTGCACTCAACTTCTTTTGTCGACCATGGCGCAAGCTGTTCTGAGTGGAACTTGTCCTGTTAAACCGCTGTATGGTCTTGGCCACCGTGCTGCAGCTCAGTTTCAGGGTCTTACATAGTTACATAGTTAGTCAGGTTGAAAAAATACACAAGTCGATCCAGTTCAACAATAAAAATTTTTTTTTATAAATAAAATAAAAAATATCGTACAATCCAATATACCCAATTCTATATCCACAGTTGATCCAGAGGAAGGCAAAAAAAAAAAAACCCCAGCAGAGCATGCTCCAATTTGCTACAGCAGGGGAAAAAATTCCTTCCTGATCCCCCAAGAGGCAATCGCATTTTCCCTGGATCAACTTTAACTATAAATGTATGTACCCCGTACATATATATGTACATTTAGGAAAGTATCCAGGTTTTTCTTAAAGCAATCTACTGAGCTAGCCAGAACCACCTCTGGAGGGAGTCTATTCCACATTTTCACACTTACTTACTGTGAAGAAACCTTTCCGTATTTGGAGATGAAATCGCTTTTCCTCTAGACGTAAAGAGTGCCCCCTTGTCCTCTGTGTTGACTGTAAAGTGAATAACTCAACACAAAGTTCACTATATATACCACTATAAATATATATATATTATATTTGAACATGTTGAACATGAACATGTTGATCATATCCCCCTGTATTCTCCTCTTCTCAAGAGTGAATAAATTCAGTTCCTCAAATCTTTCCTCGTAGCTGAGTTCCTCCATGCCTCTTATCAGTTTGGTTGCCCTTCTTGGAATCTTCTTATAGCCTAGGCCAGTGATGGCGAACCTTGGCACCCCAGATGTTTTGGAACTACAGTTCCCATGATGCTCATGCACTTTACAGTGCAGTTAAGCATCATGAGAAATGTAGTTCCAAAACATCTGGGGTGACAAGGTTCTCCATCACTGGCCTAGGTCATCTTTATGTAGAGCAACAATTCTTTTTTTCAGATCCTCAGAGTTCTTTGCCATGAGGTGCCATGTTGAACTTCCAGTGACCAGCATTCGACACGGGGGAGGGAAAATGGCTAAGTGGGCCCAATTTTGGAATTTTAACTTAGGGGTGTACTCACTTTTGTTGCCAGAGGTTTAGACGTTAATGGCTGTGTGTTGAGTTATTTTGAGGGGACAGCAAATTTACACTGTTATACAAGCTGTACACTCACTACTTAACATTGTAGCAACGTGTAATTTCTTCACTGTTGTCACATGAAAAGATATAATAAAATATTTTCAAAAATGTGAAGGGTGTACTCACTTTTGTGAGATATTGTATATAGATTATATATATATATATATATATATATATATATATATATATATATATATATATATATACATACATACATACACATACATACATATACATATACACACACACACACACACACACTGTATATATTTAAATATTTCAGTTTTATGTTACGTTAATAGCATCAACCTGTGGTCCTTTTGGTGCTTTATCTCAAATTTTGGTCTTATTAATACTTTATCTTTGCTTGCTTCCCACATTGCTTTTATATTTTTAAGCTTGTGATCACCAGTATTTTTGTACTCATCTACCAACGATGTATTGTACTTTTTAAGAATACACCTCTCAATTTTTGGGGTTCACCACTATGATAGCATCCTAGACAGAGGTGGTTTTCCAAATTTGACATCCATATATGTAGACAATATCTCCTCTATATTATAAATGGGAACCTATTGTTTTCTGTTCGTTTGATATTTATTACCATACCTAAAATGTATTTGGTTAGCTTTTGCTATGGGAATTTTTGTTCTTCCTCTCTCTGTGGTATAATTAGACCAAATTGTTGTGATTTCTACTGATCTCACTGTGGGGCACCTCTATGTACGGATAGGTCTGTTTTTCTGTTATGGATAGGTTTGTACCTTTCTGGTACATCATGGACATTTGTCTTTTGTACAAAAAAACGCTAGATTGGAAGGACTATAATGGTACCAATGGGGTAAAAAAATATCAAAAGTATTTATCTATACAAGTTTTTAAATTTTACAATTTTTAAAGACATGAAAATATACACATATACCACAAACAAACATCAAAGGCAATATGGTGCACTGGCGACGAGAGACTTGCTGTAGCTTTTGAAGCTATAGCAAGTCTATCATGCCCTACAGCAGTAGGGTTGAATAATCAAAACTAACAAGAGTACCATATTGCCTTTTATGTTTGTGGTATATGTGTATATTTTCATGTCTTTAACGTGTATAAATAAATACTTTTGATTTTTTTTTACCCCATTGGTACCGTTATAGTCCTTCCAATCTAGTAGTTAGGGTTTTTTGCGCAATTTATTTCTCAGGATGAGGTGGTGGACATTATTTGTCCAATTATTAAGGGTTCTCCTATTATTCCCTCCTCCCATTATTCATTTTCCTTCCAATTGTCTTTTGTACTTTATTATCTGCAAGACTTAATAAAATAGAGATTAAACATAATTTATTACTAGAAGATCACAGGCAGCAGCAGATTGTATAGGTGTTTACTAGATTGTGGGATCATATTTAACCCAACCCCCTTTCACTACCCTCCTTTCTTGCACACCTGTTTAGCAGCCTCTCTCTCTGACCATATATTGACCCCTTCACGTTCTCCTACCTCTGTGTATGACTTGATGCACTGTATCTAGTGCACCATGATCAAGTTCCATGTTTTAACCACTTTAATACCAGCATGTTTCTTAATTTCCAAAAATTGTGTCAAAAAACAACATCACAAAACCTTGTAACCACTAATAGTGCCGCTCAAGGTGCTCTGCTGGTAAAGAATCGGGTGTCTCACAGCAGTGTAAGGGTGTAGGCTTGCTCCAGAAAGCAGTAACGCATGAAGGGATGAGAGACACCACACACAACTAGCTCAAAAGGTTGAGAGTAATGTGAACAGCCTCAGCCTTGAAATCCTCCTAAGTCTCCAAAAAAAATAAATTACATCACCTTGGGGTGTCTACTCTCCAAAAAGGGGGTATTCCCCTTACATAAAGTACCCAAGCAGATGGGCCATTCTAGCAACTTTATTTTTTTTCTCTGAAACCAGTAGAGCATTTCCTTGGCTTTTTGTTTGGGATCGTTGTCTTGCTGAAATGTCCTCCCTCGTTTCATCTTCATCATCCTGGCAGATGGCAGCAGATTTTTATCAAGAATGTCTTAATATATTTCTCCATTCATCCTTCCTTCAATGATATGAGGTTTGCCAGTACAGTCTGCTAAAAAACAGCCACACAGCATGATGTTCCCACCTCCAAACTTCACTGTTGGTATGTTTTTTTTTTGGGTGATGTGCAATGCCAGTTGACCTCTGAACATGGTGTGTATTATGGCATCCAAGTAAAATTTTGGTCTCATCTGACCAGACTATATTCTCCCAGTATTTAACAGGCTTGTCTAAATGTTGTGCAGCAACTGTTAAATGAGCTTCAACATGCTTTTTCTTTAGCAATTGAGTCTTGTTTTCATTGAAACATTTGTACCTACTAATTTCAGGACTTTCTGAAGCTCTCCACAAGTGTTCCTTGGCTCTTCCACAACTCTTCTGATAATTCTTTTCACCCCTGTCAGAAATCTTGCGAGGAGTGCTTGATCGTGGCTGGTTTATGGTGAAATTATGTTTTTTCCATGTCCGGATTATGGCCCCAACTGTGCTCACTGGAACATTCAGAAGTTTAGAAATCCTTCTGTAACCAATGCTATCAGTATGTTTTGCAACAATAAGGTTGCAAATGTCTTTATTGAGCTCTTTGCTTTTACCCATCATGAGATGTTTCTTGTGTGACACCTTGATAATGAGCCACCTTTTTAAAAGGCCATCAATTGAGACTGAACCAGTTGATATTATTTTGCACTGACAAGGGGCAGGATTGCTTTCTAATTATGGATAGATTTCAGCTGGTGTCTTGGCTTTACATTACTTTTTGCACCTCCCTTTCTTCATGTGTTCAATACTTTTTCCCTGGGTCATTCCATTTTATTACAAAAAACTTAATTTCTGAACTTATTTGTTTTGGTTCTTTGTATGTATAGATTGCATGGGGTGTTACTGACATGTGGTGACAATTTCATGTCAATAGCACCTTTAGAAATATATTTACCTAGAAAAATTTAGTGTTCAATAGTTATTTTACCCGCTGTATATATTGCATTATATACACAGTACTGTGCAAAGGTTTTAGGCAGGTGTGAAAAAATGCTGATGAAAAAGTATTAAATGTGTGAAATAATGCTAATGAAGAAGCATTACCAAAATGGAAAGTAAATTAACAGAACAGAAAACCAAATCAAATCAATTTGGTGACCGCCCTTTGCCTTCAATACAGCATCAATTCTTCTAGGTACAAATCTTAATGCACGGTCCCCGTCACAGTAATGCAGTATCGGGTATCACCCGCCACTGCTGGCGTTCTTAGCTCGTGGAGCTCTGCGGAAGTGGCGTCACGTGATGGAACTGTTCTGTCACGTGACACGGCTTCGGCGGAGCTCCACAAGCTGAGGATGCCAGCAGTGGCGGGGAATACCTGATAATGCACGGCAACCAGCCGACTGCACTGAACAACAAATATACAGGCAGGTACCGGCATATGTGAGTAAGACACATCCATTAGGAACTTACAGGAAGGACTACAGAGGACGAAGGTAATCCGCACGTTATTAATACTGGATGGTAAAGTACCTCCACTATAGGGCGACTCCATCAAGCCCATATTAGGACATTTGAAGCTATATAACGGTATATACCTAGTCCCCTATCCCCAGCCAAATAGGGATTTGAATAGACAACTCTTACGGCCTTACCCTGACGAGACCAGAATTAAACATTAAATACCAATTAAGGTTCATACAATTCCAGGAGTATGCAGTCCCTCACATAAGGATCCATATCCCCACAAACTGTTACTGGTACCGGGAATTTTCATATGCAATCCCTGCTATACTATTGGACTTTCATTTGACATTCTTTTTAATATTACAGGGTTAAGCCATCATGGATATTTCTCTAATGATGTGAATTGGATCCCAGCCCCCCTATTACAACGCTAGCCTTCCTCTTTTCCTACCATCTCTTTCCTATCCATTTTCCGTGGAGCCACACACAGGTTAAGACGTCATTGATTGATACAACCATTGCTGTTCTTTTATTAAAGACATAATTATGATGAATTTTCATTTAACAACTTACCTGTGTGTTGTTTAATGGTGTCCGGACGTTTTTTTAAATTGTTACATGTAATGTCTTATGCCTGCGTGTATGTTTGATGAGATATTCACCATTGTGATTTGTTGTTGGCCAATTTTTGTGAAGCGGTTTTTCTTTCTTTTGATACTGGCCTTTGATTACGCCAAATCTGTTTTAATAATATAATACATTTTGTATTTTTGATACTCTAATATGATCGATTAGTAACTCTTTCCTGGTGCTTTAAACCGGGTTTTTGTGTGCAATATACCTCCTGCTACAGCCAAATATTTCAAATTTTGACTCATGACTCTAGAGAACCTGCTGCCATTTTTTTGCACCCCAGTTCCTATGTTTTCATGTATAGAACGTAGAATCAAAGCTAAGTGACTGAACTAAGCACAGAAACATAGGAACTGGGGTGCAGAAAAATAGCAGCAGGTGCTGTCATAAGGAACTGATGTGTCAGTACAAGGCTGTATTCTTGATTATGAGGATAGCGACATTAAAATTGTGCTTGATAGTTAAAGCTCCAACTTTTAACAGTCTTGAATGTGTGAATAGTATATGGTATATCTACATGTAGAAGTTCGACAGCAGAAATGTGGTCATCTCCCTTTAAAAGAAACTGGAGATCATGTGGATTGCAATGGTGTGAAAGCCTGACTGTCATGGAATTAGTTGGACATTGTTTTTATCCTCTGAAAATCATATTTGGCGTCCTGTACAGATATTAATAATTGCAGAGTACGTATGGTAGAGAGATGTGGATATTATTCAATAAGACATTAAAATTACTTTACAGTATGTGCTTAATCTTATTTAATTTGTAGAATCACCTACACATAATTTAATGGCGTAGTATTCGCCAGCATTTAGTCTAATCTAATTTTGTTCAAAGTAATTACCTTTATAAATGAAAATGCTTATGAATCATGTATGTTCGTTAGGTACGCAACCCCAAAATGTAAGTGTTACTGAGCACTGTTTCCTCTAAGATTTGTGCTTGTACAAACATTTTCTTGGAAACCACACAACATTTGAAAAAATTGCACAGAAAATAACAGCTCAAGTTGTAGGTTAACTGAAAAATGGAAAGTGTAGGGGATGATTAAATTCTACATTTCCTGGCCCAAACCGTGATTTTTTTTTAAATCAAAAAACAAACATTGTTTGTGCTCTGCATAGTAGATTTGCACAGAGCAGCCCCGATCCTCCTCCTCTCGGGTCCCCCGCTGGCTATCCTGGCCCATCCCTCCTGCCAAGTCACCCCAGAGCAAACAGCTTGCTATGGGTGCACCCTAGCAGGCTCATTCCCAAGCCGCTGCTCTGTGTGTCCATTCACACACAGAGCCACGGCTTGGCCCCTCCCCCTTTATATTCTCATTGGCTCACTGGTTGTGATTGGCAGCAGCTGGAGCCAATGGCCCCTCGCTGCTGTCTCAGCCAATGAGGAGGGAGAGTCCCCGGAGAGCCGAGGTGCTCGTGCACATTGCTGTCGAGATCGGGCTCAGTTAAGAATTAGGGGGGCTGGGGGATGATGCACAGAGAAGGTTTTTTACATTCATGCAAAGAATGCATTAAGGTAAAAACCTTGAGCCTTTAGAACCACTAAGGGTCTTTTCACACAGGCATTATCAGGTCAGTCACAGTTTTTGTTAAGAAAAAAATAAATAATTTGATGCAAAGCTGTATCCCAGTACCTACTCCTAATTGGTCGTCTTGAGTGTACTTGTATTGTCTTCTAATTGGTGGTGTTATCACCTAGAGCTCCTTGTTTTTATTGGTTTTGCCTTTGTTTATTTTATATGCTACAAGCCATGGTATGTCCAATTGGCTGTTTTGTACTTAAAGGTTCAGAAATTAATAAGAATTAAAAAAGTTTGCTTGATTCTGTTCAGTGTACATCCGTTTTAGAATCCTTTTTTTTTTTTTTTGTTAAAAACACAAATCATAGGGGACAAAATTTTAAACAAAAAACATCTGAAAGGAGAAAATGTTGGGGCTGAAAGCTGTTGATGGGCAAGTGTGGAAGCTGTTGCTGGAACTAATCTAGATCTAATTAATTTATATCAAATCTTGGGGTAAGGATCTATTGACATGCCTAATATATGTATTGTTTGTGATATTGTTCTTGTATGTATTTCAGTTTCTACATATTCTCACTTCCCCTGAGGAAGAAAGCAGTTTGGAAAAAGAGAATTGTGCCCAATAGGTTTTGATCATTTCTGCAGCCCTATACAATATTTTTAATGTCTTTATTTGAAAGTATATGTTCTATAAAAAAAAAAAAAATGTTTAAAATGTATGCATGAACATATTGAATGCCTAAAAAGTCCCATTCAGATATGTTTTCTTAAATAGGTTGCTTTAATAAACATGATATTTTAAAGGCTTAAATAACTTCACTTTTAATGAGGTTGTCCTTTTAACCACTTCCCGACCGCCCCATGTATATATACGTCGGCAGAATGGCACGTACAGGCAGAATCACGTACCTGTACGTGACATTCTTCCGGCGGTTGGGGGGTCCGATCGGACCCCCCTCCGCCGGCGGGGACGGTCGGGATGGCTTCAGAAGCGATGCGGGACGAGGTAACGGCCAGTCGTTTCTGGCCACCCCCTCCCGATCGCTCTGGCCAATGAGATTCGTCCGCTTCCTTCCCCTTCCTGTGTAATTGTAAACACAGGCAAGGGGAAGTGATGTCACGCTCCTCGTGTCGGTCTTTCTGACCGGGACGCCGAGCGGAGAAGACATCAGGTTAGTGCACCAACACTACACTGACACCAGGCACACATAGGCACATATTTCACCCCCCTGTCACCCCCTGATCACCCCCCAGATCACCCCCTGCCCCCCCAGTCACAGTGTCACTGATTGCAGTGATCATTTATTTTACTGATCACTGCATTTAGTGTCAGTGTGACTGCAATAACTGTCAGGGCAGTTAGTTTTAGGCCCCTTTAGGTCCAAGGTAGCCCCCTACCCCCCCCCAATAAAGGTTTAACCCCTTGATTGCCCCCTAGGTAACCCTTTCACCCCCTTTTGCCAGTGTCACTAAGCGTTCGTTTTTTTTGATCGCTCTATTAGTGTCACTGGTGCCGCTAGGTAGCCAGTTTTTTTTTTTAGGTAACCGCCAGGTTTATATAGGATTATAAATAGGTTTATAGGTCAGGTACCCCCATATTACAACCTAAATAAAGGTTTTAACCCCTTGATTGCCCCTAGAGTTAACTCTTTCACCAGTGATCACAGTATAAGTGTCACTGGTGACGCTGGTTAGCCAGTTAGTTATTTAGTTATTTAGGTTCCCCGTCAGGTTTTTATATAGTGTCAGGTACCCCCATATATTACTTAATAAAGGTTTTAACCCCCTGATTGCCCCTAGTTAACCCTTTCACCAGTGATCACCGTATAACTGTTACGGGTGACGCTGGTTAGTTAGCTTGTTTTTTTATACTGTCAGGGCACCCGCCATTTATTACCCAACTATCGGTTTAACCCCCTGATCGCCCGGCGGGTGATATCAATTAGGTTTTAGGGTCAAATAAGGTCTGCGTCGCCCCAGGTTAGTGCCAGTACCGCAAACACCCACGTGCAAAGCATACACCTCCCTTAGTGGTATAGTATCTGAACAGATCAATATCTGATCTGATCAGATCTATACTAGCGTCCCAGCAGTTTAGGGTTCCAAAAAACGCATTGTTAGCGGGATCAGCCCAGATACCTGCTAGCACCTGCGTTTTCCCCCTCCGCCCAGCCCAGCCCAGCCCACCCAAGTGCAGTATTGATCGATCGCTGTCACTTCCAAAACACTAAGCACACATAACTGCAGCGTTCGCAGAGTCAGGCCTGATCCCTGCGATCGCTAACAGTTTTTTTGGTAGCGTTTTGATTCAGTTGCCAGCAGCCTAGGAGCTTTTTTTCCTGTGAATCTCACTAGTGTACTACTAAATTTAGAGCCCAAAATGGCAAATCGCAAGTACACTAGTGAACAGGCCTACTTGTTTCTGAGTATGTCAGATAGTGAAGAGGAGGTCACTCATCTGTCACAATCAGGCTCAGAATACGATCCAGTAGACGACAGCGGCTCCATGACAGATAGCTCTGGCGACGAAGGTGTGGTCCCTGCTAAGGTCAGGCGTACCCGATCCCGATCTTCTGATGTTGTTGAGGTGCAGGAACCGCAGGTCTCTCGTATGGAGCAGAGAAGTACTAGCGCCGCTATTCCTTCTGGTGAACTGGCAAGCACCAGCGGCCTAGTACACCCTGGACGTAGTCAAACCAGCACTGCAGTAACACTTGGTGACGTGGCGAGTCCCATAAGTGCAGTTCAAGCTGGCGAGGTGGCAAGCACAAGTAGTGTCCCGCTGCCACCAAGAAGAAGACAAAGGCAGGTCCGTCGATCACATAGTGTCCTTCCTGCAGAATTCGCCAATCCTGATTGGGTGCCCACCACTTCTGCAGAACCCGTACTTCCCCCATTCACTGGCCAACCCGGTATTCAGGTGGAAACAGCTGATTTTAAGCCATCCGATTTTTATTCGCTGTTTTTCACGGAAGATCTCTATAGATCTATTGTGGACCAAAGTAATATATACGCTGGTCAACACATCGCCGCTAATCCCCAAGTGCCTTGCCTTGCCAGAGATTGGAAACCAATTACGGTTTCCGAATTTAAGACCTTTCTGGGCCTTTCCCTCAACATGGGCATACACAAATTCCCGACTCTGAGGTCTTATTGGTCCACCTCACCGCACCACCATATGCCCGTGTTCTCTGCCTCCATGTCCAGGGCACGATACGAACAGATCTTGCGGTTCATGCACTTCAGTGACAATGAACTTTGTCGTCCTCGTGGAGACCCTGAATTGATCGGCTCTACAAAATTCGGCCCCTCATAAACCACTTCAAGCAACGTTTTGCAGCCTTGTTTAATCCAATCAAGTTGTCTGCGTTGACGAGTCCCTGATTAAGTTTTCTGGCCGCTTGTCTTTCAAACAGTTCCTTCCCAGCAAGCGTGCCAGATACGGGGTCAAGCTCTACAAGCTCTGTGACAGGGCAACAGGCTATACGTGGAGCTTTTCGGTTTATGAGGGAAAAGATAGTCACGTAGAGCCGGAGAACTGTCCAGATTACATAGGGAGCGCTGGCAAGATAGTGTGGAACTTGGTGTCACCCTTATTCGGAAAGGGGTACCACTTGTACGTGGACAATTATTACACGAGCGTGCCACTGTTTAGTCACTTGTTTGATCATCAGATTGGAGCATGTGGCACCGTGCGACCTAATCGCCGGGGCTTTCCCCAGCGGCTTGTAGATTCCCCTCTTAGGCTGGGGGAGAGAGCCTGCTTCAAGTGTAATAATTTGCTCGCTGTGAAGTGGAGGGATAATAGGAATGTTTTCGTTCTTACCTCCCTTCATGCAGACACGACAGTCCAAATTCGTACGGCGGCTGGTGTTGTGACGAAACCCCTCTGTGTCCACGAATACAACCTTAATATGGGGGGGGTGGACCTCAACGACCAGTTGTTGGCGCCGTACCTAGTTGTCCGTAAGGCTAGACGCTGGTACAAAAAAGTGTCTATTTATTTATTCCAATTGGCTTTGCTGAATGCTCATGTGCTATACGGAGCTTCAGGCGGGACGTTACCCTTCACGGTCGAAAAAAGTCCGACCATGTGTACGTGGCATAACTTTTTTTGCGGGAGGATGCCCCCATGCTTCGGCATATATAAATGGTGCATGTATGCCTCATCATTAGAAGTGGGTGGATGAAGGGAGGTATTCTAATGGTGGGCATACCACCGCGCCATTGGGAAATTGGGAAAGCATTTTATCACACCGATCTTGGTGTGGTCAGATGCTTTGAGGGCACAGGAAAGATCTAGGGTCTAATAGACCCCAATTTTTTCAAAAAAAGAGTACCTGTCACTGCCTATTGCTATCATAGGGGATATTTACATTCCCTGCGATAACAATAAAAATGACAACTAAGAAAAAAAAAATGGAAGGAACAGTTTAAAAATAAAAATAAAAAAGCTAAATAAAAAGAAAAAAACTAAAAAAAAAAAAAAAAAAAGCACCCCTGCCCCCCCTTCTTTTGCGCAAAGGCGAACACAAGCGTTGGTCTGGCGTCATATGTAAACAGCAATTGCACCATGCATGTGAGGTATCACCGCGAAGGTCAGATCGAGGGCAGTAATTTTAGCAGTAGACCTCCTCCGTGAATCTAATGTGGTAACCTGTAAAGGCTTTTTAAGGCTTTTAAAAATGTATGTAGTTTGTCGCCACTGCGTGTTTGTGCGCAATTTTAAAGCATGTCGTGTTTGGTATCCATGTACTCGGCCTAAGATCATATTTTTTTATTTCATCAAAAATTTGAGCAATATAGTGTGTTTAAGTGCATTAAAATAAAAAAAAGTGTATTTTTTCCACAAAAAATGCGTTTGAAAAATCGCTGCGCAAATACTGTGTGGAAAAAAAAAATGCAACACCCACCATTTTAATCTGTAGGGCCTTTGCTTTAACAATATATATAGTGTTTGGGGGTTCAACGTAATTTTCTTGCAAAAAAAAAATATGTTTTCATGTAAACAAAAAAGTGTCAGAAAGGGCTTTATCTTCAAGTGGTTAGAAGAGTGGGACATAGGCTTCTAAATGTTGTGCATAAAATGCCAGGACAGTTCAAACCCCCCCCAAATGACCCATTTTGGAAAGTAGACACCCCAAGCTATTTGCTGAGAGCAATGTTGAGCCCATTAAATATTTTTTTTTTTTGGTCCCAAGAGATTGAATAATGAAATAAATAAAACAAAAAATACACCCCAAAATATTTTTTTTGTGGGA
Source organism: Lithobates sylvaticus (assembly GCA_028564925.1). Taxonomy (NCBI): domain Eukaryota; kingdom Metazoa; phylum Chordata; class Amphibia; order Anura; family Ranidae; genus Lithobates; species Lithobates sylvaticus. Next base: position 119,086,819 of record CM053027.1, on the reverse strand, counting down.
CTTTTTGGGAGCCTAGCCGCGTACGGGACCCCAAAATACACCCCAAAATACATTCTGTTGCTTCTCCTGAGTATGATCTCGCTTTTTGTCACAATGTTTTGAAAATTGAAAAAAGAAAAAAAAAATTTTTTTTTCTTTACTTTCTTCATTTTCACATGAGAGCTGTAAAATACTCACCATGCCTCTCAACTAGCTTGGGGTGTCTACTTTCCAAAATGGGGTCATTTGGGGGGGTTTTGTGCAATTTTGGCATTTTATGGCCTTCGAAACTGTGATAGGTAGTGAGGAGTGAAATCAAAAATTTACACCCTTAGAAATGCTGAAGGTGGTGCTTGGGTTTCGGGGCCCGTACGCGGCTAGGCTCCCAAAAAGTCCCCGTACTCAGGAGAAGTGGCAAAATGTATTTTGGGGTGCAATTCCACATATAACCATGGCATGTGTGACAATATATCATTTAGTGACAACTTTTTGAATACATTTTTTTTTTTTTTTTTTTTTTGTCTTTATTCAATCACTTGGGACTAAAAAAAAAAAATATTCAATGGGCTCAACATGCCTCTCAGCAAATAGCTTGGGGTGTCTACTTTCCAAAATGGGGTCATTTGGGGGGGTTTTGTGCCATCTTGGCATTTTATGGCCTTCAAAACTGTGATAGGTAGTGATAGGTAGTGAGGAGTGAAATCAAAAATTTATGCCCTTAGAAATCCTGAAGGCGGTGCTTGGTTTTCGGGGTCCCGTATGCGGATAGGCTCCCAAAAAGTCCCACACATGTGGTATCCTCGTACTCAGGAGAAGCAGCAGAATGTATTTTGGGGTGTAATTCCACATATGCCCATGGCATGTGTGGGCAATATATCATTTAGTGACAACTTTGGGCAAAAAAAAAAAAAAGTTTGTAATATTCCCTCAACTTGTGGCAAAATATAAAATATTCCATGTACTCAACATGTCTACTTTCCAAAATGGGGTCATTTGGGGGGGTTTTGTGCTATTTTGGCATTTTATGGCCTTCAAAACTGTGATAGGTAGTGAGGAGTGAAATCAAAAATTTGCACCCTTAGAAACCCTGAAGGCGTTGATTGGGTTTCGGGGCCCCGTGCGCGGCTAGGCTCCCAAAAAGTCCCACACATGTGGTATCCCCATACTCGGGAGAAGCAGCAAAATGTATTTTGGGGTGCATCTCCACATATAACCATGGCATGTGTGAGCTAAAAAAAAAAATATTATGGGCTCAACATGCCTCTCAAATAGCTTGGGGGTCTACTTTCCAAAAGGGTCATTTGGGGGGGTTTTGTACTTCCCTGCCATTTTAGCACCTCAAGAAATGAGATAGGTAGTCATAAATTAAAAGCGGTGTAAATTCCAGAAAATGTACTCTTTTGTAGACGCTATAACTTTTGCGCAAACCAATAAATATACGCTTATTGGCATTTTTTTTACTAATGACATGTGGCTGAATACATTTTGGCCCAAATGTTTGACTAAAATTGAGTTTATTGGATTTTTCTTATAACAAAAAGTAGAAAATATCTTTTTTTTTCAAAATTTGCGGTCTTTTTCCGTTTATAGCGCAAAAAATAAAAATCACAGAGGCAATCAAATACCATAAAAGAAAGCTCTATTTGTGGGAAGAAAAGGACGCAAATTTCGTTTGGTTACAACATGCATGACCGCGCAATTACCAGTTAAACAGTGCAGTGCGAAATTGAAAAAAGACCTCTGGTCCTTTGGCTGCCAAATGGTCCGGGGCTGAAGTGGTTAAGCTACTCCCACGGTTCTCATTGTAAGCAATAGGTATTATAGCTACAGTCATGTTAAAAAATAAGAACACCCCATGGAAACCGAACAGAACATACTTTATGCAAACAGTGCCTAGAGATGAGGAGATATACATTGCCAAAAACACAAGGCATGTTTGCCTTTTCAATCAGTCAACAAAATGATTACTTTGCATAATGCTATACTGTGGAAAAAGAACACCCTTGTCCTAAGAAACTGTTATTGCCCCCTTTTTGCAGAAATTATTTGTGCTGTTACACTTGTTGTATGAAAATGTAAAACAATGCAAAGTCATGGTTAACCACTTTACCCCCGGAAGAATTTACCCCCTTAAAGACAAGGCCATTTTTTGCGATACGGCACTGTCGCTTTAACTGACAATTACGTGTTCGTGCGACATTGTACCCAAACAAATTTAATGTCCTTTTTTTCCCCACAAATAGAGCTTTCTTTTGGTGGTATTTGATGACCTCTGCGGTTTTTATTTCTTGCGATATAAACAAATTTTGAAATTTTGAAAAAAAAACCTATACATATTTTTGGTAAAAAAAAAAAGAAATGGCAAAAAGCATATATTGAATGGCTTGCGCAAAAGTTATAGCGTCTACAAAATAGGGTATAGATTTATGGCCTTTTTATTATTATTTTTTTTTTTTTTTACTAGTAATGGTGGTGATCAGCAATTTTTAGCGGGACTGCGACATTGCGGCGGACATGTCGGACACTTTTTTGGGACCAGTGACATTTATCACATCGATCCGTGCTATAAAAATGCACTGATTACTGTATAAATGACACTGGCAGGGAAGGGGTTAACACTAGGAGGCGATCAAGGGGTTAAGTGTGTCCTAGGGAGGTTGATTTCCAACTGCGGGGGGAGTGGACAGACTGGGAGTACAGAGAGATCGCTGTTCTTAGTGATTAGACCCGCATGCTCAAGCTCCCAATGGCCAAGAGCCAGAAAAGAAAGAGGCTCCTCAGGATAGCACAGCCACAGGCACTGCTCCCATTTCAAGAGGAGAGCTCTTCTCCTGAGCAATATCAGCACCCTAATAAAAAGACCTGCTGGGACTGTGGTGCAGTCCCTATGCCCAACAAACTAGTGTGCAAGGGCTGCCTGGAAGAATTTGCAGTGGACAGAGCAGGAGACTGCCCAGGTGTCATCTTTGCTGAAAAAGGTGGTGCAAGACTCCATCTGTGAGATCACTTCTATTATTCCGGCTAGACAACTGGCTAGTGGCGCCAGTCAGGAAGCCCCCCTGGAGGATCAGCCAGGGACTTCAGCAGATAGTGCTTCTCCACTCAGCGCTATTTCCTTAGAATTCGTACAGCTGGTAGAGCTCCTCTTTTTCAGAGGGTGATCCAGAGCAACTTGGATTTAGTTTTTTCTTGGTGGATCCATATATCCAAGCAATCGAGCAGGCCACAGGCCATTGCATGGGAGAAGGAGGATGCTCCTAAGAAGGCAAAATCCTAATTTTCCACTTCTCCAAAAGCGCCAATCCTTTTTTCCTTTCATGGGAGAAATTAAGGATGTCATAACACAGGAGCGGCAGAAGACAGAGAAAAGGTTCCCATTTAATAGCCTACACAAGTTATATCCCCTGCAGGAGGTAGATATGGCTTTGTTTGACACCCCTCTGACTGTGGACGCAGCAGTGGTCCATCCAGCCAAAAATGTTACACTCCCAATGGAAGATTCAGCCTCATTTAAGGACATAACGGATAGAAGAATAGATCTAGACCTGAAGAGAGCTTATCAATTGGTCGGAGCAGCCTGTCTTCCAGCTGTAGCCCTCATCCCAGTGGCTAGTGCCCTGAAGGTCTGGACCCAGAACATTGAATCACCAGTGAAGGAAGGGGTACATAGAGTAGATATTGTTCGGGCTCTGGAGGAACTGAAGGTGTCATCAGATTTCATTGGTGAGCTAGCTATAGACACAATCATAGGTTTGCGCAGCTTATTGCATTAGGGTGTGCACCCCAAAGCTCTAACACACATGGCTTTCTCTGCAGCCTCAGATGCACTGGACAGTGAATGAATGGGAAGTGCTCTCTGCTGAACGGCTTCCTGTTCATTCACAAATTGAAGCATAGCAAACACACTTTACTAGGCTTCAGTTATAAATGATCACAGTGAGTGTGTTCGCTGGGTTCATTTTGAAAAGGAAGGGTCCGGTAAATTACATATTTACTAGCTATTTTTTTTTTGGGGGGGGGGGGGGCTCCCTGGCTAAGACTCCCTGCCCAATATTGGGTCTCACGATCCACTTCCTGTTTGGCCAGGAGGAGAATCAGGAAGACAATAGCGAATATGAATATGCTATTGTCACACAACTGGGCAGGCTCAGGGTGCAGTGCTTTGCGCCCCGAGACCATCATTTGTTGAAGCCAATTAGAGCCTCAGGCTCTAATCGAGTGCTTCAAAAAAAAAAAAAAACATTGAAATCCATGCATCCAGCGCCCTGTATTTAGATTAGGGGCCAGGCACATGGATTGGGGGCGGCCCCCCTTATGGACAGGCTGCCACTGCTGCTCTTCATCCTGAAACATCCCTTGCATCAGCCTGGAGGAGAGGAGGGAAGCCAGCAACACTGCAGGGTGGGGGAGGGGTCAACATGATGGAAGCCCAAGCAGTAGGGGGAATGCCCAGGAACACCTCATGCGCACACCTATGGACACACGTGTTTGGCCGAGGCAATGCTGCACTTGGTCCTGGCTAAGAGGGCTCTATGGTTGAAGCCTTGGGTGGCCGATGAATCTTCAAAACAAAATTGGTGCAAGATACCGTCAAATATTTTTTGGCAGTAGGATGGAGACGGCCATCTCAAGAGTGTTAGGGGGCAAGTCAGGACTGCGCCCGCAGGACAGGAAGCAGAAGAAGTCAAAATGTTTTCCCAGCAGATTTCATTCCTTCAGGTCCAGGGATCCTAGAACCAGTAGGCAAGACAGAGGCTCAGGTGGCAGATGGAAAGGTACCCAAGCAACCTTCCTCAGGGCACACAAGTAAAAAACCATGAATGTTCTGCAGGAACCCAATAAATCTTTTTGACGGTGTGCAGGCCCAGATAGCAGTAGGGTCCAGGTTGGCACATTTTGCGGATGTTTGGGTGGAAAATTGTACAGACCTATGGGTAAAGGCAACAGTCACCTGGAGCCATTTCTACCAGTTTCGCAAACACCCCTCCTACAGATCATTTCTCCCCCACCAAGATCCCAGACGCACCACAGAAGGCAGGTATTCTGCTACAGTATATACACACACACTGAACCCAGCAGGCCATAATACCAGTTCCATCTTCAGAAAGGTACACTGGGTTTTACTCCACCCTGTTTATGGTTTGCAAGGACAACGGGGGCTGGCGTCCAGTCATAGACCTGAAAAGGCTAAACCGCTTTATTCTTCTGGAGAAATTCAAAATGGAGTCCATCCACACAATCATTTAAGCAGTACAGCTGGGTGACTGGATGCTTTCATTAGATCTGCAAGATGCCTACCTTGCCCTCTTTTCAGAAATATCTGAAGTTTGCGGTTGGTCACACGCATCTGCAGTTCACCATCCTTCCATTTGACCTATGTACATCTCCATCTCCAAGGACATTCACAAAAGTCCTCATTGCAGTATTAGCCCTGCTCAGAGTGCAGGGTCTCCGGGCCCATTATTACCTGGACAATGTCCTCCTGTTGGCCAGGGATCAGAGGGAGCTTTTGCCACACAGAGGGATTCTTATCCATACCATACACTTCAACGATTCTGTCTCAATTCCGTCAGCAGAGGCAGCGAACCTCAGGAAGAGAGTCCTGATGGCAGTGACTCCCACTCACCTATCGGGGTCTCAGTGTCTGTTGGGCACCATGTCTTCTTGCATTACAATGCTCCCGTGGGCACATTGGCACCTGCGGCAGTTCCAGCTAGGCTTTCTAGCACAGTGGAAAAAGCAGAGCCTAGAACAACTAATAGCAGTGTCACTCAGTATGAAGAGGAGCCTGCAGTGGTGGTTGAAGATGGAGACTAGAGCTGCACGAATAATCGTTAAAGAATCTGATTGCAACTCTTTCCCCCTCGTGATCTTAACAAAGCATTTTCCCGATTCTATACAGAGTTCACTGCTCACAGCGGACAGCTGTCAAAAAAACAAAACAAAACCCCCCAAAAAAACAGGCAGCTTGCCAAGTTTATGACAACATCGCTTAGACATTGTAACACTTAGTCCTTTTAAATCAAAGGAATGAACTTCAGTCTGTAAATGAGGTAAATCTAACCACTTAAAGACTAAACCTTTTTCTGACATTTGTTGCTTACAAGTTCAAATCTGTATTTTTTGCTAGAAAATTACTTAGACCCCAAACATATGTTTTTTTTTTTTTTAGCAGAGACCCTAGAGAATAAAATGGCAGTTGTTGCAATATTTTATGTCACACTGTATTTTTTACAGCGGTCTTTCAAACTCAATTTTTTTGGGAAAAAAACTTTAATGAATAAAAAAACTAAACCCGATTTTTTTGTATAATGTGAAAGATGATGTTACACCATGAGAATCGTATTTATTCTAAGCAAAAAAAATAGTGATTCTTATTTTGGCCAGAATCGTGCAGCTCTAATGAAGACCTTGAAGAACTCACATGCCTTAGGGCCATTAGACTGGATCTTTGTTATGACAGATGCCAGGGAGAGAGGCTGCGGGCGCATTGTGAAGGGCAGTCAGTTCAAGGCAGATAGAGATTTCCGGCCAAGGGCATAGTGTCTAATGTACTGGAGCCTTTTTGGCCCTCAAGGCCTTGCAGCACAAGATCAGGGGCAAGCCAGTCACTCTGCAGATGGACAACAAGGCAGCAGTTGCCTATATCCAATGCCAGGGTGGAACTCGCAGCAGCATTTTACTTAAGGAGGTGGAGCTCATAATGTCCTGGGCAGGTGGTCACGTTCAAGCCCTGAGGGCAGTTTATCTCCCTGGGAGATTGAACACTTAAGCAGACCATCTCTCACAAACTTTTCCAGATCACGAATGGGCTCTATACCCCTAAATCTTTTCCCAACTGGTCCACATATGGGACGCGCCCCAAATAGATATTTTTGCATCGCCCAGTAATTGCAAATTCTGGAAGTTTCTGTCCAAGAGTCCGCATCCTCAGGCAGAGGGGACGGATTCTCTAGGCACCTTGGAACTGTGCCCTAGCCTACGCCTTTCCCCCAGCATCTCTAAAAATTTGATTGCTTTTGAGATTGTTGGAGAACATATTAGTCATAGCGATTCTTCCATTCTGGCCATGGATGCCCTGGTTTCTGCTGGCGATCCACCTCAGCATACAACCAGTTCTCCTCCCAGTGTTCCCATGCCTTCTAATACTTGAAGACTTCCTACATCCGAACATATGCAAACTACAGCTACGAGTCACAGCCACAGACGGTATCTTAACAGCACCGGAGGCTGCCTTTCTTAAACATGATTTTTATCAAAGGCCACATTTCTACCATCTACCGAAGGTCCATAAAGATCCTACACATCCACCCGGCAGACCCATAGTTGCCGCTATGGAAAGCGTGACCAGCTACTTTTCCATTTATTTAGATAATTTCCTACAAAATTTTGTACAAAATCTACCATCATACATCAAAGACAGCATCCAATTACTTTCTACACTACAACATTACTCCTGGGAACCGACATACCGCTGGCTCTCCCTAGATGTTGTCTCATTATACACATCCATCCCCCATGACATAGGAATCCAAGCTGTACAACACTATCTCAATAATGAACCACTTCTCAATCAACGCCAGAATTCATTTTTATTGGAAATCTTAAAATTTTACCTAACGCATAATTACTTCGAATCTAACGGTGATTTTTACATCCAAACACAAGGCACAGCTATGGGGGCCAACTTTTCCTCCAGCTACGCCAACCTCACCATGGGTCTGTGGGAGCTTCAACACATACAAAATAACAACCCATATGCAGCAAATATCATCTTCTATGGCCGGTACATAGATGATATTGTGATAATCTGGGACGGCCCAGACACTCTCATTCCTCCTTTCGTACAACACTGCAATAATAACACCATGGGCCTCTCCTTCACTTCGGTGACAGACGGTAAAAAATTGGCCTTTCTAGATCTAGAACTCTTCCATCAAGACACTACAATCTGTGCCCAAAATTTCACTAAACCCACTTCAGGAAATTCATACTTGCACTTCAACAGTTGCCATCATCCACGATGGGTCAAAAACATCCCTAAGAGTCAATTTTGCCGTCTAAATCACAATTGCACACGATTACAAGACTATGAAACACATGGCCAAACACTAAAAATCAAATTTAAAGAAAAGGGTTACCCTGACCAGATCATAGATGATGCGTTCCGCCATTACCTTCAAGATAACACTACCACGACCACCCATACCGAAGAAACCAATACCACCAACACCATCCAACCCATGAGATTCATCACCAAATTCCATAATCGTTTTAAGAAAATGGAAAACATTTTTTCAAAACATTGGTCCATCCTGCGTGAAGACCCACATCTACAACTCACCTTGACAGACAGGCCGATAGTGACAGACGAGCCAGAAATATTAAATCTCAAATTCAGGAAAGGAGCCCACCCGTCAGTGCATCATTGACATTTTTTAATATTAAAGGTATGTACCAGTGCAAGAAGCCTCTTTGCCTTACCTGCACCCACGTGACCCATAGACAAAAAGAATTCCATCACAAAGGAAAACAATACACCATCCCTAATTTTTTTAACTGCAGCTCCGAGTACGTTATTTATTGCCTTACTTGCCCTTGCGGCTTACTGTATGTCGGTCGCACCATACGGGCACTCCGTAAAAGATTTGGTGAGCATCGCAACCTGGTAGAAAAGGGAAAAGACAAACATAGCGTGCCCAGACATTTTAAGGACACCATGAGCAGAGGTCATCGGGTTTACGCGTTTGGGTGCTAGAATCCATTACTAACTCTCTCCCAACCGCAGAGCGATATAAGCGCCTATGCAAAAGAGAGAATTACTGGATTTATAAACTAGACACACTATCGCCTGGGGGCCTCAACGAGGGGATTGAAATTAATATCCTCCTTTGATTCCTCTTAAGGCCCCCCCTGTTGAAGCATAATAATAGTACTACTGATGTTATGGAGAATAATGGCAATTCCATCCTTCATATCCTTTGTTATTGTTGTTATCGCCATTACTATTACCATTTTCATTTTTATTACACACAGCGTCAAGCTCTTAAGCGGTTGTGCGTGGGTACATGGACACATGCGCTATACCTGAAGCGCTTGTCCATGTGTTCACGTATAAACTTCTTCAGTTTATATACTCTTATGTGTGTTCTTTGAAGGAAACTTCTAGAGATTTTCTGGAAGAATCCTTCATATAATAATTTTTTTATATGTCTATATTTTTAATATTTATTATATGCATATCTGTCGACATATTTGTATTTTTACCTAGATGTGTACGTATATATTCTTTCATCATTAATTTTATCATGCTATTTATTATTATGCCCCCTACTACTGTGTACGTACTATTCCAACCATTAGCTACTCCCGAATCTAATTGCCCCTCTATATACAATTCCAGATCCATAGGTCATCCAACACAGTTATCCCTAAATCCCTCTCATCCATCCCCATCCCATTCCCTCTACCCTCCGGTATATATAGAAAGAGGATATTGCTTCTAGCTAGTCTTCACTCTTGATATCTTTTCTCACACTTCTCCCCCCCCCTACTTTGCAGTGGGATATATTTCTCTCTATACTTATCCCCACCACCTTTTTCCTGTTCCAGCCCACCCCCCCTCCCTTATACAACCTGAATCAATCTGTTAGTATAATATTTCATAACGTTCTCTTCTCTCATTTTTTTATACATAAGATTTCCCAAGGTCGCCCTTATATAATGAATTTAATTGGCCGTAAGTATATAGTCTATAGTAATAATAGCATTTATACGTCTGCATAGAGATATATTTATCCAGTCATATACCCTTACGGTACGCCTGCAGCACATAGTATAATAATGACACTTGTATAATATTGACATTATAATATTGACATTTGTTTACCAGTTACTCCCACTGCTTTTTCTCCCTGTCATTTTCCCCATTTAATATCAAGTTAACATAATTACTTACTCTGTCCCCTGCCATTGAGATAAGATAAATAAAAGCTCTCTCCCATTTCCCTCATAACGACCAATTTCTCCCCCCGATAGTCCCCTTGATTATAGTGTAATTTCCAGCCCAAAATATACTTTCTTATTACACAGCCGGCCCGGTCTCAATGGTTACTCATATGTTCTCCGCCCTGCCCCGCCCCCTCCGTTCGCACTCCAATCACTTTCCTCAGTCACTCCCCACTCAGGGTACTTAATTACCTCTTCCAACATGGCCACCAACGCAGCCTGATGAAGGGGCATGCATGCCCAGAAGCGCCGCCCATGTGACCCGTTCCCGGAAGTGATCACAACACCGCCGCAGCTATCAACAACAAAGCGGCATACTGTCTCCACAGCCTGCTCTCCAGCCATCCGGAAATGCTGAGAGCCCACAGCGCCACCGGACTAGCATTGGATACTACAGCAAGTATGAGACAATACATCTGATGACATCTAGTGACCACCATCCCACCCGGGACCCAAAACGGATGATACTCTAACTCCTGATATGCCTTCATGACACCTTTTGTGAGTGTTCTTAATCCTCTTTTTTTAATAAATTGATTTTATCTTACTGCACTTAGAGGGCGCCGTCTCTCTCTCTTTCCGTTTTTGTTCCAGAGCTCCTTCTTGCTTATATGGACTGGCAGCCTTTTATGCTCAGCAATTACTTTTACTTCAGCATTTGTACATGGACTAATATACAAATTATTGTACTAATACATATGTTATTCTCCTCTCTCCTCCCCTCCTACTGTCACTCCCTATATACACTTTATGAGCTATATCTTGTGTGCGCCATACAAACCCCCTGATTGTTTGTACAGCTACGAGTGTAGCTGTTAAAAGAGGGAAGCTGGAGAGCCTAGGGTGCTCCTCTAGGGTAATATCTACTTTACTAAAAGCCAGAAAACCCTCTACAAACCACGTATATGCCAAAGTTTGGGACATGTTTTCAAGTTCCCTGACTGAACAGGACCTGTTAGATTTTCTCCAGTCGGGATTGGACATTGTTGAGCTTGTTGAAAGTACAAATTTTTCCTAACTCTGCAATAACAAAAATCAAATGGCCTGAAAGTCCATTGGTTGTACAGCTCCTAAAGTCATTAAAATCTGCCCACCTAGTAAGAGTCTTTCCCCAATGGCATATGTCTGTATTACTGGACTTCCTGTCTGGTCAGCCATTTGCTCCAACGGAACAGTGTTCGCTTTGGGACATTACTTACAAGGCGGTCTTTTTGACTGCAATAACCTCAGGCAGAAGACTTTCCGAGCTTCAGGCCCTGGGAACCTCAGAGAGACGCATTATATTTTTTCCTGATCGAGTGGAACTACAACCAGTAGACTCTTTTGTACCAAAAAGTAGCAACATTTCACCAGATGGGTATCTGGGCTTTGCCTAACTTGCCGGAAGATTCTGGCAGGTTACATGAGTTGGACATTTCCAGAATGTAAGGGAAATTTCTGTCGGCTACCTTCCCCTTCAGATGGACAGTTATACTCTTCATAATCCCAGCTGTAAAACAATGAGGAAAGGAGTCTACCACAAGGACTTTGGCAAGCTGGATAGTTAAACTTATATGCAGAGCGTACAGGGCAAAGGGGTGTGAGCTTTCTTCAGTGGTGACTGTACACCCTACCAGGGCTATAGCAGCTCTCGTGGGTGGCCCTTTCGAATGTATCGATGAAGACCATCTTTAAAGCGGCATCATGGTCTTTCCAAAAAACCTTCTCAAGGCATTATAGAGTGGATCCAGACACCTTGTCATATGTGGACTTTGATAGAAGGGCGAGACAATCTTCTGTTAAGTTAGAAACTTCTTATGTTGTTCAAGCAGTACCCACCCTGTCAGCTAGCTATTTATCACTAGTATGCTACCATGTTGGCAGCTGATGCCAAACATGGCAGCATGCTGGTCTACCCTGTATGTTTCGGTATGTAACTTGTTACAATAAATGGGGGAGGCGGCTAACTACTACTTTTTTTTAATGCTATTCACTGGTCCTGAGGGAGTTGACAAGACTCCCTCAATAGCTGGTTCTGTTCAGCTCAGTAGATTGCTTTTAAAGAGGCCTGGATTAAATACCTTTGCTACGGTCACGGGACTTAGAGTCAACTGGTCCAAATCTTTATTCCCAAGTGACCATGCTTCTAGGACTAAATCACCCCCAGATATCGCCCTTCAGTGGGTGGACACTTTCAAATATCTAGGCGCCATTGTTTCCTCCCGAGTGACAGAGTTCACCCCCCTCAACCTAAACCCAGTTATACTTGAAATAAAGACTAAACTCAAGTTGTGGGAAAATCTGCCACTGTCCTTATGGGGTCGAGTCAACCTTAAAATGAAAATCATTCCCAAACTTACATACCTCTTTAGACATTCCCCGCAATGGATGCCCAAATCCTTCTTTAAAAAACTCAATCAGATGTTTCCATCTTTTCTATGGGGCTCCTCCCTGCCCAGATACAAGCTGAGCACCTTGATGAGACCGAGAACACAGGGGGGTATGGCATTCCCAGATTGTTACAAGTACTATCTGGTCACACAGTTGGTGACTGTGGCATGGTGGTTAGACCCAGATAAAACAAAGTTAGCCACAGTCGTGGAGGCAGCGGTGGTGGGATCATTAGAGGCACTTAAATTGCTGGTCTACATGGGACCTCGTGCCCCATACCCCATGATTCACTCCATGCACACCACTTTGCGGGCATGGCAAGCAGGACTAGCGGTGAAAAAATATAAACCTAATGAAATCTCACCAAACGCTCCGATTTGGTTGAATCCCAATATCCCTCACCTCTACAAAATGTTAGATCTGTACACATGGACCAAATATGGTGTTAAACTTGTATCACAGATAATATATTGCAAAACGCCTTAGTCCCCTTATCTCAACTCTCACTGCATAATGTACCAAATCACTACATTACAATTGTCTCATGCCTTCGCTGCACAATTCCCACAATCTTCCTGCATGGTGGTCCAGTCGAGGTTGGAGAAGACACTCTGAAGACACTCCGATCCAGATGTGCTGAGAAACCGACCTCACATCTATACGAACACTTGATATATGTCTCTCTCCCACCCATGGATAAACTCTAGTTCTGTTGGCAAAGAGATATCCCTACACTGGACAACGATGACTGGGACAATGTCTGGGATTTCCCCTTTAACGCCCTAGTTTCACTGCGAGACAGACTTGTGCAATTTAAAATGGTACATAGGAGCATACTACACTCCATATAGACTCCATAAGATGAAGCCTGAACATCCCGCAGAATGCTGGAGGTGTGACACCTCGCCAGGTGATTTCACACACATTCTGTGTTTGCCCTAAGGTCCAGCAATATTGGGTTGAGGTGCTGGATATGATTAATCTAGTCGCCTCGGCTACACTAATGATGACGATGGAGGTGTGTCTCTCGGGACTGATAAAAACAATAGTACCGACTGTTGCAAAAAGAACTTTGATTGGGTTGCTACTTTTTTATGCCTGGAAAAATATTGCTATGCACTGGAAAAAAACCATTGTGCCATCTCTGGCTCAATGGAAGCATCTAATAAATGAGAGCCTTCCCCTATATAAAGATACATATGTTAATAGAGGTTGTCCCCTGAAATTTGATAACATAGCAGAACCAACCACGGCTTAATGGATAAAGGAAGTGACTATTAGTCAGTTTTATATATCAGCTATACTCATCTGTTCTCAAATGTATAGGCGGGTGAACTATGTGTCCGACCAAGAAATATTTGTCTCCAGAGATTGTGAGGCGACCTCAGTAATATCGGTTATCTCGCTGTATCTCATTTAAGCACACCTAAAGCCACATACTGTTCAATCACATGCTGGTCCTACAGATATGTGTTTATGTTCAAAAACTACAATAAAAAGGTTTATAAAAAAAAAAGGCCTGGATTCTTTCCTAAATGTACATACAAATATAAATGGATACTAACATATATAGGTAAAGTTAATCCAGGGAATAACCGATTTCCTCTTGTGAGGTCAGGAAGGAATTTTTCCCTTGCTGGAGCAAATGGGATCATGCTTTGCGGGTTTTTTTTTTGCCTTTTTTCTGGATCAACTGTGGGTATAGGATTATATTATTTTATTTTCCCTTTTATTGGTTGAACTAGATAGATTTGTGTCTTTTCAACCAGACTATGTAAGAAGGCCAATAAACACAGAGAAGGGAGAATTGTTTCTCAATGGAGTTCAAGAAAAAGATTTTATGGCGTTTATTTTTTATCTATTGAGGGACACAGGAATTAAGGAATTCTGAAACAGTCAGGATTTCCAAAAGCAGTCTAGCTGAGGGGTAGGGATCAGCCACCAATGGATCCTAAGATAGGACTAGGGGCGGGCTGTTTGCAACAACCAAAAGGACCAAAGCTTGAATCTGAATAAAGGTGAAGTTCCAACAGGGCTGTGGAAATGCCAACAATACAGGGGAGGTCACAGAGGATCAGCCTTATCTCAAACAAGGATCACCAAGGGACATGGAGTCCACACCAACAGAAGCTGTGAGCCAAGTAACAGGTGGAGTAATAACACTACCCGAATGGGAGAATAGAACAAAACAAGACTGGATAACAAAGGGACCACTGGAAGCTTTCATAGCCTCAAAATCCCTAAGTGAATATTGGACAACCGGTCAACAAGGAAGGACCAGCCAGTCTAAGGATGACAAAAGACCCAAGCCTTCCCAGACAGGAGTCCTTCCAAAATGGCTAAGAGGAAACCACTCCATTAGATTCACAGGGACCATCTCATGTCCCACCAGACTCCCAGATATCATCCCTTAAAAGGGAAGGAGAGGAGAGTACTATGACGATTAGTCACTAGACATTTGTAAGGCTCCTGGTATAAAGGTATACAGGGGGTCCCCTACTTACAAACATCCGACTTACAAACGACTCCTACTTACAAACGGAGGGAGACAACAGGAAGTGAGAGGAAATCCACCCCTAGGAAGGGAAATTCACACCTGTAAGAGTTAATTAGGGAAAAAGGTATCTCCACTGATGCTTTATCACCAGTCCATGCTTCCCTAACAACCCAAAATTTTCAAAATCCAATTGTCATTGGGACAGAAGGTGAGGTGAAATCTTCTGAATAGGGGCACAGACAGCAAAACAAATGTTACAGGGGTGATAACCCTTCTCTATGTTATCTAAAAAAACATAAAAATAGAGTTTTTGACTGGAGCTACACTTAAAAAATGTACCTGTTCCGACTTACAGATTCAACTTAAGAACAAACCTACAGTCCCTATCTTGTTTGTAACCCGGGGACCCCCTGTAGTTGGGTTTTTTGAGACAATTCGGGATATAAGAAAAAGATTGTCCCTACTAGGAATGATGCAGTGTTGGACCTGGTAATCTCAAACCATGCAGAACTTATTACCAATATTTAGATAAAAGAACATCTGGGTAGCGCTGACCATAACATGATTTCATTTAATGTTAGCTGTAAGCAACAAACACATACAGGAAATTTAAAAACACTTAACTTTAAGAGAATAAGAGAGCAAATTTTCCAAGGGTGAGGGCTACTCTCTAAGACTTATGCCCTGTACACACGGTCGGACATTCCGACCACAAAATACGTCTGATTTTTTCCAACGTTTTTTGTCCGAAACTGGTGTTGAATACACAGTCGGACAAAGTTGTCAGAAAATCCGATCGTTCAGAAACGTGGTGACGTTCGTTGCGTATGATTAAACTACGTAGAGGCTAGTAGCCAATAGCTTTGGTCTCGTAATTTGATCTGAGCATGCGTGGCACTTTGTCCATCGGAATTCTCTGCAAACGATCAGAAAAAGTCTGATCGGATTTTGCTGTCTGAAAATTTTAGGTCCTGCTCTCCAATTTTTTCCGTCTGAACTTCCGACAGAAAAAGTCCTATAGAGCCCACACACGATCGAATTTTCCGACAACATAATCCGATCGGACTTTTTCCGTCGGAATTTCCGACCATGTGTACAGGGCATTAGACTGGTAAAGAATATTGGCATTGATGAACACAGAACAGAAATGGGAATTCTTTAAAAAAACTTAATGCGAGCTGACTGCAAGGTATATTCCCATGGGCAAAAAGTTTAAAAGGCTAAAAATAAAACCTATGTGGGTCCCGGCCAAAGTTAAAAAAGCTATAAATAATAAGAAAATAGCTTTTAAAAAATATAACAATGAAGGAACACAATCATCATTTAAACATTACAAAGAATATAACAGAATATGTAAAAAAGAAATCAAATCAAGGACGCAAAAATTCAAAATGGTCGACAGGTTGCAAAAGCTAGTATGACAAACCCCCAAAATATAAAATATATTAATAGTAAAAAAGAGTCAGGTCTGCGCATGTATTTTTTTTTTACAAAATAATCTGGAGTGGGTGACTGGGGAAAGAAAGAGAAGAAAAATGTATTAAATAATACTTTCTTCAGCTCTGTGTATAGAAAGGAGCACGGGGAAGCTCATGTCCATAAGGCATATAAGGTAATGGGTCCATAAAGTGATATGGTCCAGAAATATTTAGATAGAATAAAGGTGGCTAAAGCACCTGGACCAGGGGACAACCACCCACTGATCCTAAAAGAATTAAGCTCTGTCATTTTAAAGTAATTTCTAAATTTTTAGGCACTCGTTAATGACTTGAATAGTACCACTGGATTAGTGTAGGGCCAATGTGGTGCCTATATTAAAAAAGGGACCAAATTCTTTACCAAGTAACTATAGACCTGTTAGTTCAACTTCTATAGTCGAGAATATGCTGGAGAGTTTAATAAAAGACCACATAGATGAGTGCTTGCTGAAAAAATATATTTTAAGCAATAGACAGCATAGATTCATGGTATCCAAAATGAGTTAATGCAGTGGTGGATATTTGAATTGGGGCGGAGGATTCAAATTCCAGTTGTTTTTAGCATAGATTCATGAAAGACAGCAGTTGTCAAACAAACCTGATTTATTTTTATGAAGTAAAACCTTGGACAGAGAGGTGGCTGTGGATGTAGTATACTTGGATTTTGCAAATGTGTTTGACACAGTTCCCCACACACGGCTAATGTGTAAGGTAAAGTCTACAGGCTTGGAAAGATCAGTTTGTAAATTGAATTCCGTCTTTTAGCCAGTTTTCTATCCGAGAGTAGTGGTTAATAAATCATACTCTGAATGGTCTAAGGTTATTGGTGGTGTACCCCAAGGTTCAGTTTGGGACCCTTACTTTTTAATAGCTTTATAAATGATATATGGTCTGGGATTAAAAGTACCATTTCAGTCTTTGCATGTGACACCAAGCTATGCAGTGGAATACCATCCTTATAGCATGTCTCCAACTTACAAGCCAACCTCAATGCACTGTTTAATTGGGCAATTATGTAGCAATTGAGGTTTAATGTTAATAAATGTGAAGTTAAGCAATTGGGGGCTAGGAATATTCATGCATCATACATACTAGGGGAAGTACAACTGGGCAATCCATAGTGGAAAAGGATCTGGGGGTTTTGGTAGATCATAAGCTTAATAATAGCATGCAATGCAAAGCTGCGGTTTCCAAAGCAAGTCCTTTCTTATACTGAGAGATATGTACTCCAGAGAGAGAGAGAGAGAGAGAGAGAGAGAGAGAGAGAGAGAGAGAGAGAGAGCATTTCGCCCCTGTAGAAATCATTAGTAAAACCTCATCTGGAATATGCAGTTCAGTTTTGGGCCCCAGTTCTCAAAAATGATATTGGGAAACTGGAGAAAGCGCAGAGAAACCTGACTATGTGACTATGTAAACTTAAAACGCATCCTTAGCAAGAAAGGCTGCCCAAGAGTCCCACAACTGGAATATAAAAAAAAGAAGCAACAACTACCAGTGCTGCTAAAGGTTCAGGATGCTGCCTGGGGAGGTAGCAGTGGAAACAATGTAATTCAGAAGATCCCTCTCGAGGGAATACTGCGCATCATCCGAGGATACAGAATTTCTCGGAGGAGGAGAGGGAATGCCTATGTACGAAACAACTCCCGAAGTTCTTACTAAGGCAGGAACAAGGTGTCAGGTTACCTGGGGAGGTCTAAGTTATAGCTATGTACAGTAGCACAGGAATAACGCTGCAGGGCAGCTGAGATACATGTATTGGCTCTATCCTGGGATACTAGGAAAATGCTCCCAGAACCAATAGTGGGATATAAGCTTGGGCTCACCCACAGCAGGGGAACTATCTTCTGTGTGTCTATGAGAAGACATGCTGTGCCACGTGGCAATCAGCAACTAGGCCAAATGTAAGGCATGGCCATAAGTACTCAATCTGCAGCATTTGGGGAAGGGATCACCGCTCCAGGTGGACGTGTGGAAATGGTACTCTCCTCAAGGTGGAAGCATCAGATGCAGGCTAAGCATAAAGCAATTAGAAGAGGGAAGATCTGGACAGCCGCACTCCAATAAAAACGCCTTTATTGTGCAAAATAACAAAAGTACAAACTACAGCAGGGTACAGGGTACAGGTTAAAAACTGACGCGTTTCACACTCTCAACAGTGCTTAGTCATAGTTATACCATTTAACCGCCTCAATACAGTGCATTTTCACCCCCTTCCTGCCCAAGCCATTTTTCAGCTTTCAGCACTGTCGCATTTTAAATGACAATTGCGCGGTCATACAACACTGTACCCAGATGAAATTGTTTTAAATTTGTCCCCACAAATAGAGCTTTCTTTTGGTGGTATTTGATCACCTCTGCGTTTTTTTTTTGCGCTATAAACAAAAGAAGAGCGACAAGTTTAAAAAAAAAAAAAACAATATTTTTTACTTTTTGCTATACTAAATATCACCCAAAAATATATAAAAAAATGTTTTTCCTCAGTTTTACGTATTCTTCTACATATTTTTGGTAAAAAAAATAAAAATAAAAAAAAAAAAAAAAAATCGCAATAAGCGTATATTCATTGGTTTGCACAAAAGTTATAGCGTCTACAAAATAGGGGATAGATTTATAGCATTTTTATTATTTTTTAACTAGTAATGGCGGCGATCTGCGATTTTTATCATGACTGTGATATTGCGGCAGACATATCAGACACTTTTGACAAATTTTTTAGACCATTCACATTTATACAGCGATCCGTGCTATAAAAATGCATTGATTACTGTATAAATGTGACTGGCAGGGAAGGGGTTAAAACTAGGGGGCGCTGAAGGGGTTAATATGTTCCCTAGGAGTGATTATAACTGTAGGGTGAGGGGATTCACAAGGGGAGGAGACCGATCAGTGTTTCTCTGTACTGAGAGCACACCATCGGTCTCCTGTCCTCTGACAGGACCGTGGATCTGTGCGTTTACATACACAGATCCACGGTCCTGTGGTGTCACCGGGCAACCACGGGTGCCCGATGGACATCGCGTCCGCTGGGCACGCGCATCGGGTGCCCAGTGACACGGCAGGCGTGCGCTCCCTGGAGGGCCGAGAAGGGGAGGGCGTCATATGACGCCCTCCCGCCACTAGAGCTGCGCAATTGACAGCCGGCGGTCGCAAGGCAGTTAAAAATAACTTTTATTCCAAAAAATTAAGATAACTTCCTGAGGACGGCCAATCTGATAGGCCGAAATGCATAGAGGTTGAGTCACGTGAACGTGACAACTTCCGCCCATACCCGGAAATCGAGCCCTTCACTGCATGAACTGATCAGGGAGATTTCACGGATGATATTTTTACCTGCTGTTCACTCCGGGTGCCAGGATATCAGGCACTCATACATGCGAGTTGAATATCTTAATTTTTTGGAATAAAGGTTATTTTTAAACGGTACTACGCAATGAGGTTTTCTCTATTGTATCCATCTATATGAGGAACATTCATCATAGTTAACCAACGGTCCAGGAGGATATCTACAGGGGTCACCCCACACATGCATTTGACCTAACTAGCAATAGTTGGTCCAATCCCAAGGGTGAGTGCGCATCTACTAGGGAGGCACCCTATTTAAGCACATAAGGAGCACGGAACTACTTATTAAGTCACAGCACTGTATACGAGTTCTTCATCATTGTTCCACAAGCACCAGCACTTTTCACTGGGGACTGTTTTATTTATTGATTGTTTTCAGTATTTTACATTTATTTTTCGGTATGTAGCAATATATTGCATATAGCATTTAGTGTGTCTATATACAGTAATAACCTGTCCCTCCCTGCTCTTCCATCCCGATGATAGAGCACTTGAGAACCCAAAATATCAAGAACATTGCCACTGCCGTGGGAGGTGGGGATAGCCAACATGGAGATCCTGGTTCCTCATATGTCTCCCTGGGCAGAATATGGGTTGTAGGGTAATGGGGACAAAATAAATCAAGAAACTCTGGTAATCAAAGACATAATGTGTCTGCCTAGGTAGAACAAATACATTGATTATACATTGCTAATGTCCAGACAATAGCTTAATGGACTACCCATGGTTTGCACATAGCACCCATGTGTAGGGACAGAATAGGGTAGTAAAAAGTCCCAAGCACGGCAATGCTATGTCTGACACATAACACTGTCAGATCAGGCATAGCAGAGTAGGGAAAAGTTAAACCAGTATGAAACATTGAAAACAAAACTTAGTGGAAAGATACTCATCTGGTCCCACATGAGCAGTCATTGTAAAGGAGGAGGTCCGAAGGACTCATCCAGTCAGATCATAACATACATTGCAGACATAAAGAAAATTGCTTTATCCGCAGAGATCACCTAGGGCTTAGCGGGATATGGCAAGGCGTACCATAGGCCTTTATCCTAAAGGTTTTTTTTTTTTAACTTCAATGATATTAATAACGTGGCTCCTGGATGTCTGTCAGATTTTAATCGAACCAGCATTCTCCCTGAAGATATGCAGCCCCGAGGGTGGCAACCTTGCCTTTGAAGTTTAGGATCCTTGCAATCAGAGGTCGTGGAGAATCTACCGGCTGAGGACAATGAGGTGGAGTATGATGATGGGCTTGCTCAGTGGTAAATGATGGTGTCTTCCCGTGGGATATCTATAAGCCATGAGGTAAGGAATTGTACAGCAATTGTAGAGAAGTCCCTTCAGATTTCTTGGGAAAGCCAAATAATCCTAGATTATTTTATCTTGACCTAGTCATCCAACTTAAGCCTGAGAGTCACCATCTCATGAGAGGAAGTCTTTACAGTGACAGAGTGTGGCGAAAGAGTATGCTCCAGGCTGCTTCTGCAGCCCTGGTCCTGGTTCTGGACATCTTGCTTTAGGAGAACTCAATGTGGATGATCTCAATTTTGGATGTCAGTGAGGCTTTACAGTCCCTGCTGCTGAAGATCACCCCCACAGCATGATCCTGCTACCACTATGCTTCATTGTTGAGACGGTATTAGGCAGGTGATGAGCAGTGCCTGGTTTCTTCCAGACATAACATTTTGAATGGAGGCCAAACAGTTCAATCTTGGTTTTATCAGACCAGAGAATCCTGTTCCTCACAGATGTTTTTTTTGGAAACTCCAAGCGGGCTTTCATGTGTTTTTCACCCAGGAGAGGCTTCCATCCAACCACTGTGTCATAAAGCTGAGATCGGTAAAAGGCTGCAGTGATGGTTGTCCCTCTGGAACTTTGTCTCATCTCCACACGGGATCTCTGGAGCTCAGAGTGACTATCAGGTTTTTGGTCACATCTCTTACTAAGCCCTTCTCCAATTGCTCAGTTTGGCAAGACGAACAGCTCTTGAAAGAGTCCTGGTTGTGCCAAACGTCTTCTATTTGAGAACTATAGAGGCCACTGTGCTCTTGGAAACCTTCAGTGCAGCAGACATTTTTATTTGTAGCTTTTCCCAGATATGTGCCTTGCAATAATCCTGTCTCTGAGCTCTGCAGACAGTTCCTTTGACCTCATGGCTTTTGCTCTGATACAGTATGCATTGTCAGCTGTGAGTCCTTTCATAGAGAGGTGTGTGCCTTTGCAAATCCTGTCCAATCAATTTAATATACCACAGGTGGACTCCAGTCAAGGTGTAGAAACATCTCAGCAACAATCAAGAGAAATAGGAGACACCTGAGCTAAATTTCAAGTGTTGTTGCAAAGGGTCCGAATACTTACGTGATATTTCAGTTTTTCCGGTTCCATAAATTTGCAAATATTTCTAAAATTCTGTTTCCACTTTGTCATAATGGGCGAAGATTATTGAGAAAAAAAAATGAATTTAAACAACTGTAGTATCAGGCTACATAAAAGAATTGAAGGGGGTCGGAATACTTTAGGAATGCTTAGGAATGTCTTTGTGTCCCATTTCTGTTCTTCCATTATGTTCGCTAACACTCTTTCCTGATGTTTTATAGTGGCCCCTCTGTTGTGTTTTGCTACCGAGGCCAATTAGATAAGTTTGTCTCTAATCGTGGCCTCATGAGCCACCCAGTTGGTGGCAGGGGACTTTTCCTTATCTTGAAAAAATTGTCATATTTCTGTTTCCACTTCTTTGATGATAATAGGGTCATTACGCATGGAAGCATTAGTGCACCACATGGATGCTTGTGGTTTAGGCTAGAGACTTAAGAGGGAGAGCTGTACTGACAAATGGTCTGACCATGGGACTGAAAAAATAGAGGCTGAATCAATGAATGGGAGTAGAAGAGACAGCATGAGGAGGTGATCTATAAGTGAGTATATGCCGCGCATGTAATTGTATTTTTTGTTGGCTACTTGTTTTAAATACTATAATTCATAGATTTACTTACTATACCCCATCAATTTTATGTGATTAATTATCTTTTACATGTTTAATATTCTTTTATTACTTTTAAGGATTATTCGCCTATTAGTTATTGAATTTTATGTAGGAGGTTTCTGATATTATATTTTACACAAATATTTACCTTGTATATTAGATTCATTTTAATTATCACCATTAACATGATATTGATATTGATATATATCATTACATTTTGCATTGGATTCTTACGCAAAATGTTTTAATAGTTTTTCATCATATTTTTTACTGTTGCTTTGAATGTTACGTAGCCCAAAAGTAGTGGAAGGCATTTTCCCCCAAAACAAGTTGCCTGTATATGATTCTTTTAACTAAAAATTCATAAACCGTGATACAAACATTTGTACTAGGTGCTTAAAGAACTGATTGTCTGTTGAGCGATTTGTTTGTTCTAGTCAGAGAGTCAGCTGCTTAAGACCAGAACAAAGTTCACATATACCATACTTTTATGTGGATCTGTGTCTTTGAAGGAAAACATGCTCCATTGTATAATTCTCACTTCATCAGAACCAATTCCCACTTTTACTGGACCAACACTATGCATCAGCACTCGCCATATCTTACTTTGTTTTCAACAGAGTGCAATACATTTTCTGTAGTGACACCATCAAACAGTTAATGGAACCTCATGATTTCATATTGTTTACAATTTTGGCACATAAAAAACAAATGCATATAAAATACATAATATAAATATAACCTCAATTGTAAATGTTTGCTGTGTTGACCATTGAAAAGAATGACAAAACCACCAATGACTGTGTTTGTATAAAAGATATTTACTTCAATTATCACACCTAGGGTGCTAGTGAATAATAATAATAATAATAATACATTGTGTGAGATTCATACAGTGATATTGCTTCTCCATATCATATAGGGACCGTTGTACAGTGCTGAGAACAAACATTATTATGGCTACCCAAACAAAGACAGAACAATGCCTGCTGACGGGACCTCTTTTCCCACTGTTGCCAGCCATAAAAAACTTGTACTATATGTCTTAACAAATACCGATAAAGAAAAAGCTACAAAAGAGGAGTCACAGCAACACAACATGGGCTTCTCAAAGCTACGTGTACAAAAATTACACCTTTTTTGGTCAGTTGGGTCTCTTGTGAGGATTTTTTGTTTTTTTTTTTCATCTTTAAATCTGTGATTGTGAATAACAAACAAGCTCTAAAACATCTAAGACTTAATGAGATACGGAAAAAAAAGAAAAAAAAAACACATAAAAAAAGAATACTGCTAAAATGTCAGACACCACAATACACTGGGGGAACTGAGCTTATTCAAATGTTCTCAGGAAACAAGGCTAAACAAGGATAAAACAATAAGTACATCACTTCTGAGTTCATCTTGTGCTGTGTTAGTAGTCAGGGCATTTATCAGCTGCACCCATCTTCATGGCAAGTAGTTATTGCACAAATATAAAGAGTTAGTTTCATACTAAAAAAGGGACATGAAAAACATATTGATATTTTTTTTACAGGTGACCGTCGTCTTTGGATGCAAGTCTCTGTCTTTTGCAATACTTATGCATTGGCAGAAGACTCGACACAGAAAATCCAAAGGGAAAACGTAAGATTTAAATTGAGTGATTTTTAAATAAAAACAAAAAGTAATATTGTCCTGGGGGCTGTAATGTATTTGTTAAAATGTGAACATCTGTAGTGGCAAATTTACAGTTTAAGCTCTTGGTTATACGGAGCTTACGCTGTACATTAATAGTTTTTAGGATTCATTAGACTGAAGATTAGTTAACAAAATTACTGCATGCAGTGAAGCTGCTATACAACTTATTTTTAAATTATATATTCTGACCATTCTCCCTTTGCTTTAAAGTCTAATCTGTTGACCTGGAAACAGTGGAGGCAGCCATTTTGTAGGCTAGGCCAAATTGATGACACCAAATATGATGCAAAGTGCTTGCTAAAAAATACAAGTCTGGTTGCCATGCCTTATACCAACCAACCAGCTTCTCACTTTTAAGTTGCTAGGGTAGGTTAGAAAGCAAAAGTATGAAGCAAACTGGTTGCAGTGTCAGCACATACAGCTTTCTCTCAAAAGTGAAAAAAAAAAGAAAATAAACTCTGCATTCTATATGCAAGGGGTCCCACTGGTTTCAATAAAAGGATAGCTGCCATTTCATAAATAATGGTCAGCAAACAAAATGGCTGCTTTCACTTTTGGCATAGGTGACATATCACTCTTTCAAAAGCTTAGTCTGCAGAGATGACTAGAACCGTCTCAGTAGATATTTTCTGTAACAATGTGAATGAAAAATAATTTTACCAGACAAAAACAAGAATTTTTAAAAATATCATACAATATTTTGTATTTTGTGAAATCTCTTGAACATTTTGAAAGCCCAGAAAACAAAGTGCTATTTACCAATTGATACTCCAATGCATATATGAATTGATAATTTTTGTGTACTTAACAATTAAAATTGATACGCATATCGTATACTCCAGCTTCCTGCATTACACACAGCCCTGAATCTATTCATAAAGAAATAGTACAAGGTTAGCAAAAAAACATGTTATCTGCAATACATGTTGAATAAATATATGTTTACAGGCTCTAAGAGGCATTAGGCAGTATGTAAAAAAAAAATGTGTAATTACTTTTGTGCAACTGGTTAAAAGGCTTGTGAATAAGGTACAATATATAAAAAAAAAAAAATATTTGTGGATGCAAAAAAGGATTTTTATTGCATCAAGTAGTATTTGCAGTAGCTTCATGAATACTAGGAAAACAACATCTTCGAAACATTTTATTTTTAAGCCAAAAGTATACCTGCCAACATTCCAAATAATAAGACTATTTGTATAGTCCCTAACCTGCCTAGGCATAATCCACAAATGAATACTTTCAGCGGGCTGTGAAATAGTGTGGTTTTATGTTTATGATCATGTACTAAGGCACATTCTGCAATATACTGTGTTTTTTAAAATTTCCTCCCTATAAGGACAAAAATCATTTTAATTACCAGATTTAAAACTAAGGCCATCATTTTACCTTTCATTCGAAAACGTCTTAATAAAAAACATTTTGTGATAATGCCTTTGGTGGCCATTTTTTATTTTTTTTTGCTATACTTCTATTTATGGTTACAGAAGCGCATTTACTAATTTACTTCTTATGCCCCGTACACACGGTCGGATTTTCTGATGGAAAATGTCCTATCAGACAATGTTGTCGGAAATTCCGACCGTGTGTAGGCGCCATCTGACTTTTTCCGTCGGATTTTCCGACGGAAAAAGTTTTATCTCCTGCTCTCAAATTTTCCGACAACAAAGTCCGATCGGACTTTTTCCGATCGTGTGTAGCGAATTCCGACGGACACGCATGCTCAGATCAAATTACAAGACCAAAGCTATTGGCTACTAGCCTCTACGTAGTTCCGTCGTACGCAACGAACGTCACCACGTTCAGAATGATCGGATTTTCCGACAACTTTGTCCGACCGTGTGTATGCAACACCAGTGTCGGACAAAATCCGACGGATTTTGTGGTCGGAATTTCCGACCGTGTGTATGGGGCATAATACCGAAAGTCAATCGATAGTGGGCTATTTTCGAGAAACACCCGACTGTCTGACTGACAGCTGTTACTGCCAGAGATACCAACACCCATTCCCTTTCCTGCCTGTCAATCCAATCAGTGCTGGAGAAAAAGAGGGGAGCTGGGAAATCCTAGAAGAGGTGCCATTGGAAGCAGAGACAGAGTTGTCCAATCAGCAGTTACATGATCTGTCAGCTCTCAGTAATAGAGCCGACGGGGAACAGTTGCAGCGGCAGGAAGAAACTGCAGCAGAAAAGTGAGCATGCATGTTTGCTTAATATTTTATGACCGTAAACTTCTTCATGAAAAAAAGTTTAGAAGTCACAGGAAAAATAATTTCACTACAGAATAACAGGGTGAGATTGTGCTTTAAACAGTGTATTCTGGAATTGAAGTCTGTAGCATTAAGAGGACATACTATCCTCCCTACCATTTAGATATGTGGAAACAAAGAGTCTCCTCCTGTCCTCCCTGCTCCTAAGGTTTTTAAAAAAACAAAAACTTAGCAATGGGTTGTTACAACATTGTAGTAAACAATGTGGCGCATAAACGAACACTCAAAAAACTGAAAATAAAGAGACAAACCTGTACGTAAAGAATCATATGCCAGGAGGTCTTTAAAAACTAAGAAAGCCTAGGTAAATATAAAAATCAGCTTTGAAACACTTTATGGACCCAGTGATTTCATCTATGGTTTAGTCTTTTAGACATGGAAGACTCGTGAATTTACTTTATTTCTCTCCTTGTTCAGTGCCTTGAAAAAGTATTCACACCCCTTGAAATTTTCCAATTTTTTTCGTATTACAACCAAAAATGTAAATGTATTTTATTGGTATTTAATGTGATAGACCAACACAGAGTGGCACATAATTGTAAAGTGGAAGGAAAATGATAAATGGTTTTCAATTTTTTTTACAAATATCTGAAAAGTGTGGCGTGCATTTGTAATTAGCCCCCTTTACTCTGATACCCTTTAATAAAGTCTAGTGGAATCAATTGTCTTCAGAAGTCACCTAATTAGTAAATAGAGCCCATCTGTGTGTAATTTAATCTCAGTATAAATATAGCTGTTCTGCGAAGCCCTCAGAGGTTTGTTAGTAAACAAACAGCATCATGAAAGCAAAAGAACACACCAGACAGGACAGGGATAAAGTTGTGGAGAAGTTTAAAGCAGGGTTAGATTCTAAAAAAATATCCCAAGCTTTGAACATCTCACGAAGCACTGTTCATTCCATCATCCAAAAATGGAAAGAGTATGGCACAACTGCAAACTTACCAAGACATGGCCGTCCACCTAAACGGACAGGCCGGGTAAGGAGAGCATTCATCAATGAAGCAGCCAAGGGGCCCATGGTAACTCAGGAGGAGCTGCCGAGATCCACAGCTCAGGTGGGAGAATCTGTCAACAGGACAACTATTAGTCGTGCACTCCACAAATCTGACCTTTATGGAAGACTGGCAAAACGAAAGCCATTGTTGAAAGAAAGTCATCCTGTTTGCAGTTTGCGAGAAGCCATGTGGGGGACACAGCAAACGAAGAAAGTGCTCTGGTCAGATGAGACCAAAATTTAACTTTTTGGCCTAAAAGAAAAACCGTGTGTGGGGCAGAAAACTAGCACTGCACATCACCCTGAACACAACATCCCCACCGTGAAACATGGTGGTGACATGTTGTGGGGATACTTTTTTCAGCAGGACAGGTCAAGCTAGTCAGAGTTGATTAGAAGATGGGTGGAGACAGGGTAATCTTAGAAGAAAACCTGTTAGAATCTGCAAAAGAATTGAGGCTGGGGGTGGAGGTTCACCTTCAAGCAGGACAACGACCCTAAACATACAGCCAGAGCTTTTCTTGTTAAAAAAAAAACATACAGCCAGAGCTACAATAGAATGGTTTAGATCAAAGCATATTCATGTGTTACAAGGGCCCAGTCAAAGTCCAGACCGAAATCCAATTGAGAATCTGTGGCAAGACTTGAAAATTGCTGTTCACAGACGCTCTCCATCCAATCTGAGCTTGAGCTATTTTGCAAAGAATGAGCAAACATTTCACTCTATAGATGTGCAAAACTGGTAGAGACATCCTTAAATGACTTGCAGCTGTAATTGCAGTGAAAGGTGTTTCTACAAAGTATTGACTCTGGTGGGCTGAATACAAATGCACGCCACACTTTTCATATATTTGTAAAAAAAAATTGAAAACCATTTATTATTTTCCGTCCACTTCACAATTATGTGCCACTTTGTGTTGGTCCATCACATAAAATCCCAATAAGATACATTTACATTTTTGGTTGTTACATGACAAAATGTGGAAAATTTCAAGGAGTATGAATACTTTTTCAAGGCACTGAACGTCTTAAGGCAAAATGGAAGTAGCCTCTAGCTTTTCTGAAACTGGCCAGCATTTTGTATTTGGGAATCAGAGGCTACAGTAGAGCTTTACTGTTATTGCGCCAGTTCTAGTATGCTAACTAGAGGTCGGTAAAGTCACGAAAAGGCCACATGAGGCCTACAAAAGAGATTCAGCTTTGTGAAAGATTTAATTTAATCAATAGATCTTCACTGCAGGTATCGAGAATTGCTGTAGGTTACAGTTTCTTGGACATGCACAGCCTCTTATGATGGACCTCTCTTGGAAACATGAGTAAATGTCTTCTAGACATTATATCAGTTTGTTCTCTAAAAACAGAAGTTTGCTATTCACAGAAAAGCTCCTTTATAAGGCTACGGGGGAGGGAGGGGAAGGCACATGTAACATGTGAGGAACACAGCAACGATCAGACAGGGTTTTTAAACGCACCAGATCATTTTTGTTCCACAAGAATATTCATGCGGGCTGCTGTGCCCTCCCTATACTGGACTGGTGATTGATCTGACCAAAAAAGCTGGATATGAGTGAATAATTTATGATTGATGAAATGAGGAATGAGAAATCATTTAAAATATCCAACTATTGAGGGTGGATGGATACGTTTTACTTGACCCATCATCTTTGTAAGATTATTTAGATCAGGGGTGCCCAGCCAGTGGCCCGCGACCTCCTGCTTTGGGATAGCAGGATCTCAATCCCAGATTGTGGGTTGCCGACCCACCATCCCAGAGCATCAGTGTTTTAAAATGAAGCCAGCGGTAGAGGAAGCAAGTGGCTGCGGAGGGAGCAGAGCCACATTTGCCGATGCTTCCTGTATAGTGCCAGCTCCTGTCCCAAGCGGAGTAATACCAAATGCATTCTGCCTGGGACAGCAACAGCTGGCGATACCTGAATGGAAGACTGTTATTAAAGGTAAGTTTATTACTAAAAGCAGTTTATATATGGGCATATCTGTTCTGCAGTGGTTACTGGGCTGCTTTCAAACTGATCCACAGGTGCAGCTCATTGCACCTTCGGGTTACCTTCACTGAGTCATAGACTTCCATTATTATCTGCAGGTTTGGTGCGCTTTCAGAAAGTGCACTACACCTGCAGGATATAATAGACATCAATGGCAAAGTGCAGCTAACCTGCAGGAAAGCCACAGGTGCACTGTACTGCACCCGCAGTGCAGGTAAACTGCCGCACATCAGTGTGAAAGCAGCCTTAGGCCCCTTTCACACGATCGGTTCAACCCACATGGACCCTCCATTCACCTCTATGGAGGGGCAGATGTAAACGGACTTGTGTCCATTTGCACCCACCTACCTCCAATCCGAACCACAAAAAAAAAAAAAAAACAGAAGGGGGTCTGTCCCCTTCCATCTGGTTGGATCATATAGGGGGGCCCACAGAGTAGAGTGGGCTGTGTCCATGTCCGTTCTGCATATACAGAGCGGAAACAAATCTGTCTTCCGTCCGCTCCACTTATTGTGGCCCGCGACCAGTTACCAAGTTGCTTAAGTGGCCCTCGCTCTTCAAAAGGTTGGGCACCCCTGATTTAGATAGTCTTATTAAATTATCAATGCTTTAAATTAACACAAAGTCCTAAATACTTAAAAAAAACATGAAAATATGTGTTGAGCATAAAATGAGTGCAATACCAGCCTTGCTCAGCTCAGAATGCCAGGACCTGTCATCAGACTTAGGCCTCATGCATAAAGGACATTATAAAAACACCAGTAGCTTTAGCTGTAGAATGCTGTGTTAAAAACACTATTTTTTTTTGTGTTTTGTTGCATTTTTGCATTAGCAGTTTAAAGCGTTTTTTGGCGTTTACATGTTTTAGCAAGACTCCACTCCCACAAGTGCTTATGGCTCAAAAACGGTCATAAATGCCAAATAGTCCAGTTTTTCAGCTTCTTTCAGAGTTTTACAGCTGAAAAACTCCTCTTCAAACCCAGAAAACACCCCTGCCAAAAAATGTGTATGGACACATAGGATAACATGCTGGAAAGTTTTCTGGCTGCAGAAAGAATGCCTGAAGTCAAAAACAGCAGCTGTAAAAACATTCAGTGTGCATGAGGCCTTATGACGCAGTACAGAATGCAACAACATTCTCTTTTCTATAGAAAAAAAAAAAAGGGGAAACAGGTGAATGATAACAATTTCCAGCATACTGGGAAATCGATGTTAACAGCAAGTGCTTATTATTGCATGGGACGTAACCCATAGAAGCCTGACTGACAGGAGTGATGTTAAAAACATTCACTGAATTTAAACATATTGACCAGTGTATGACTTATGCAGGAATAGTGCAACAGTGCACTCTTCATACATGCTTTTAAGAATAAATAGGGATTGAGTTAAGACCCCACTGTTATTGCTGGCAGTGTGAAGAGCAGTAGTAGCTACTTACACTGGATATATATTGCCCCAAAGCTTCTGACACTTAACAAAACACATGTTAAGTCATTTGTGCATGTGCAGCAAGAACACACACTCAAGGGAATATTTATTTATTTTTTGTAAAAAAAAAATCAGTTTTATGGATAGAAGAGTCCGTTTTCCTTATAGCATAAAAATAATTTTCCCTTTAACTTTAACCCTTTAAAGTTCTGCTGGGCAGTTAACACATGAGAAGATGATGGATAAAATGCAGTGAATGGTGTGACATCTATTTGTTCTTGTTACGGTGACTAGGCTACCAGTTCCAATCACAGCTATTTTTTTTCTACTGTTAGATGGAATGAGTCTTAAAAGGGAAGTTTAAGCATTACTGAAAATGTCAGTAACTGATACCAAAAACATGGTTTTACATAGGGTGCTTATTGCCAAACATTACCCACTCCAGCTATTGTTAGTGATCAATTTCACAGAGATATAAAACCACATCCAGTATAGGCTAACAGTAGGAAAATCCCATGGGTAACATTCCTCTAAAATGGAGATGCTGTAATGAAATGCTAATGATCTCCAGAGCCTGGTGCCAAAATTTGAAATGAGACCTCACCATATCTCATGCAGAAAGCCTGCAGAAAAAGATTGCAATGTTATTTCTTTGATATTTTTTTTACTTTGTATTTACCAAATTGGGTAACATTTCATGCTGTTCCATAAAAACTCGTTCATAGAATTAACCAGCAGATAAGATCAGGGAAAAACGGATCTTAATGAAAAATACTTGCCTTAATTCAAAACAAAATATAATGTGAGATAAAGGTGAGATGCAAAAATGTTGGGAACCCCTTGCCTTATGGTCCTATGAGAAAGTAGCCTCTCCGCACCCCTATAGTTATGCCCTAGCTAAGAGCCTTTGCGGTCCATCTACAGGTGAGATGTTTGGGGAAAGGGTAAATAGAACTGATGTGTTTGGTTCTACAAATAATAAGATTGCATAGATTACAATTGTTTCAGACCACACAATACACCTAACATAGGACAATTACTAGTCTATTGAAAAAAGAGGGGACACTTGTACATACAGTGAAAATTAAAACCAATTTTAGGCAAATGGTGAATGGATATTGTCCATACACTGAAGGATAGTGGAAATTAAATGAACATTTCTCAGGTTTAACACCTCAATAAGCAAAGTCTGAAACAACACATCAAAGCACCTAAATAATATACAACTACAATGCAGCTGTATAACAAGTGATGTTTAAATGCAGAAACTATGGGGGAAAAAAAAAAACTAAACCCGAATGAAAAAAATATATATATAATTTTGTTTTCAATTAAAGCTAAAGTGGCCATACTGTGTGTTAAATACAATTGCCCTTGCAGTCCAGTGTGGTCCAGCTTTAAGGACCTACTCTGTGTGCTACTACCAGCTTTTGTGGTAGTGGTGAACTCACTACTGAAACCAATGAGGATGTCATGTAGCTCCTCTAGACAGACCTATCACACAGAGCAAATTGAAAAGGTTGATAGAAACCCAGTGCACTATTTCACATACATATTACCAGATTCATTTAGACTATTCATATCTGGTTTGTGATTTACTTGGTGACTAGAGTCTTAAAGTAAATTAGGTATCTTAATTAAAATAAATGTCAGTTCAAAAAGATTTGTACATGACATTTTAATAATATGAATCAACATTTTTGAATTTGGGAAAACTTTCTCTCTGAGCGGAGACAAAAGAACGTACATCACAGAACTGTTCAGCATTAAACTGAATAGTTTGTATTACCCCATCTAGTCCTGATCCACATCAAACTAAGCTTAAATGTGCCAATTCAATTTAGGGATTTTTATTGTATAAAATAATGGATTATACTCTCTACAATCTGATATGAAAATGAGCAGCATGCATTATGAATTTATATAAATATTTATATAGTGCAGCTACCAGTCCTTAAAATGTGCTGGCTGCATATTTCTGCACATTTACCTTCTTTTTTTTGCCTGGTGATCCTGCCAGTAAAATACGCCCAGTCCTAGGATGATAATGCTTACTTGCCCGTCTTTATTAAGTCAACCGAAACAAGACAGGACTATGGAACACCACCCCCTCTACTGTCCATTACATAGCTGGGTGGGGTTCTGCAGTTCTCAAAGAACAATGTAACTGATAACAGTCAGCACAGTATTTTGTTTTAACTCACAAGATTCCTAGCAAGAGCAACAGGTATTTTTCAGAACTAATTAGACAGATTGCTTTCAATGGTACATTTAATAGACCAAAAGGGACAAAATATGATCATAATTAGGGTTTTCATACTCTTTAAATAGCAGTCCCATCAATCTTTGTACCAACTTCCTGTTATCTACTGCACAACAGCCTTCATACCGAGAGAGCGAGAGTAGCAGTACTGTAAGCCAACCAGGCTTTACAGCATTGCACAGTGCTATGAATCTAACAAATGAGGCTTGCTAATTTAGGAGAGCATGAGAGTTACCAAATGAGTCTAGACCAAGCTGTATTGCTTTGACTACAGTGAATAAAATAAAATATCAGGGACCTGGCTATGGTGTCTGAGCAGGGGTGTCTGGATTAGAATACTGGTAGTAAGACAGTTCACACACACATATGCATTTTGAATATGTATTTAGGGCTTTCCCTCTAACTACACTTAAAATTGCCCTGTTACTAAGCAACTGTGAACAGTTTTGAGCATAGCATGCAAAGTAGGGGTATGATCAAAGTGGTAATGACATGATGATGATAAACAGGGGTGTGTGTTAAAAACTTTGGAAATGTTGGCAGGTATAGTTAGAATTCAGGATCTAAAAGGATATGTTGTCCAGTAAATGTTCAATAAGGCAGCACAATTTCTTTGCCTGTGAGGCATGTACCCTTAGTTTACGAATGCCTATTAACCTTTGAACAGAAGCTTGGTGTTTAAGAGATAAGTAATAGCACTGGGCCTGAAATACATTAAATCAGAATTAAAGCCACCCCCTAGAAGAATTCCTTGCTAAAATTTAGCATTATTTTACTTTCAATAAGTTTATGGCAGAAGCAGAGAAACAGGTTAGTTCAGACATTTACAGGCCAATGTCATGGGTCTTCCTGTAAAGGGCATTAAAGAGGACCTTTACTTAAATTGTCCACATTTAAAGCCTACGTTTTGACAAAAAAATAATAAGAATAAGCACAAGGGATATTATTTATTGTCAGTGAGATGTGTTCTCATCTAGCAGAAATTGTCCTCCTCTGATGCCCACACTCCTCTACTACTGTAATCTTCCAGCGAGATGGGGGAGATATTAGAATTAATACCACCCGCCGGGCACTTACTAAGAGTGCCCAATTATGCCTGCCCTTCCCACCACCTTCTCCATTCAAAGAAACTGTGCTACAGCTTCTATGAATGAAACATAATCTACCAATAGAGGGGGCAGACCTTTCAATCATCCACCCACCTATCCTCCATTCATAGATTGTTTTTCATTCATAAATGGTGTTCTATGATCTCTATGAATGGAGGAGCTGGGCAGAAATTGTGGGCATAGTCAGGCACTCTTTACAAGTGCCTTCAGTTCTATTACCCCACCACATCAGAAGATTATAGCAATAGGGGTGGGGGGCATCAGAGGAGGAAGATTCTGCTAAACTAGGAAACAGCAGCACAATGGACACATCTCACTGAATGTAAGTAATGTCCCTTGTGCTTGTTCTGTCTTTATGTATATATGTATATGTATATTTTTTTTAAAGAAAACGTAGGCTTTAAATAAAGGCAAAAAATCCATGACTGCATTGAAAGTCTACTCCAGGTTGGAACACACTTAGAATAGTTTCCAGTGGGAGAAGTCTGAAGAAACCATTTAACATGTCCAAACCACCTCAACTGGCTCTTTATAATTTTAAAGTTCAGGATGAAATTTTCCATTAAAAAGCAACAATAATGTACTGTTTTGGCTTTTTATAATTTGTAAGATTCGGTTTAATTGGGCACATTCAAATATATTGACAAAAAAATATTAAACAACTATAATGTGCATATATTCCTCTAACTTGCCTGTTTTGTTGCCTCTTAGAGCCACTTTCGCTTATTTGCATTTTTTGTTTTCTGTATTGTTTACCATCAAGAAATTTGTCTCTGTTAAAACCTGAAGTGCTACTGCATCTTACCAAAGCATGTAAAGAGCATTTTTTGTGGTTCTACACATTAAACTTTGTCTACTAAATAATACAAGCTCAATGAGGTTTAGCATAGGAGAGTGTAGCTAGAAACACAACACTCCTATCCCCTATATGAAAAAGGGACCCGAAATAAAAAATAAAATCAACAAAAACGTAATATTATTAAAACATAAGTAACAAATGCACCAAATAACGTCATCAAAAGATGCTGACCTAAGACACAATGCTCCAATGATACACGATAAGATCAAAGAAAAAAAAATCTTTAAAATCAATAATATACAGTATGACAACTACATCTTGTAAATTATACCCAATACTGCCGGCAGTCTATCCCTCTAAAGAATATTTGCCCCCGTTTCATCCCTTCCTAACAATCAGATAATAAAATACAGCACCTATAAATAAGCAAAAAAAATATATATATACTGAAATCATCTATTGTTAGTTTTTAAGATATGGCGATAAACGAGCCTAGTTCAGCAAATCTTGTAGAAGCCATAGCAGATCAACCAGCTTATTGAAAAAAGGTGGCAGTAATGCACTCTATGTGTGCACAAATACATAAGAAAATACACAGACTTATAAAATTGCATACACGGGTAATCTCACACGTCTCTGTTCTCTCTCACACACATATTGACAGCTAGAAGGAACAGGATACAAATTGGAATGGGTGTCGTACTTAAAACAAGAGACTATGCTTGTATAAAAAGATTGCTTAGAGCCACAAATGCAGTGTTTGTTAAACGGTTGTTTTGGTTTTAGGTTCTATTTACATAGTACTATGTAAGAGAGGTTTGTTGTGTTTCTGTTTTTTTTTACAAAAAGTTTTTGATTAGTCTGCATTTAAAATGTCTTTTATACTCATTCTGCTGGCAGCATATTTGGTAATAATATAACTTATTAAAGTCAGATGTTGTCCGTTGAAGTAATGCAACAGATAGAAATGATTCTACGAAGGGAATACTGTAAGGGTTTACTTATAGCCCACTAATCAACCAGTACAGGTCTGCCATTCCAACTTGTACCCTTCTGCCCTCCCAAAATATGAGGTCTGATCAGCGTGCTCTGTGGTTAGAGGTTAAAAAGCAGATTATAAAATACCTAAATTCAGATCTTTTTTTTTGTCCTGATTTGGCCTAAAATGGAGTGTAAAACAAACTCTGATCTGGAAAAGACCAGAATCGGTTAAAGCTATGAAACAATGTGCACTGGATATCTATTTTCACTAACAAGAAAAACACTACGTCAGCTACCACAAATTAAGATATTTTCCTGATGTGAATTTTTGTTAGAAAATAAGTGGAGTCGTGTGTTTAATTTCATCTCAGAGTTCCAAGCAGGCATTTTTTTCTTCTTGAAAATAGGATTCCAAACTAGTGTGTTTAGAGTCAGTTGACTGTGCAATCTCTTAGTGGCAACTGAAACAGCTACTAAAAATGAAAACTAAAAGAATAAAAAGGACAACATTTTTTCCTGAAAAAATCTCCTCCTTTTCCTGGTATAAGAAGATCATAGTGTATTATCGCTCTATGGCCATTACATGGCAGATAAAAAGCCCCATTAACTTTGTGGGTTCAATCTCTTTTTTTTTCCTCTATTTCATTTTTTTTTTTTTTAAGTTTTTTTTGTACTTTTTTTAAGCCCACGTTAAAAAAGTGGGCACAAGGCAAAGCTGTAAGTTATTCCAGAAAGTGTGAAAATCACTTGGGCAATTGTAAAAACACTTCAGGGTACAAAAAAGCTTGACTACATATTTCAGTTTTCGTCCTCGAAAACACAACATAAAAGTGGGCTTAATGCTCCTTTTTGTATTCTATATGCACCTTGGCCTATGGCGTTTTTGCCCTGTGGCCTGCAGGGCGATAAGTGCGCAATACGATATAACCAGTGAAAAGTCCAATTCAATTCCCCTAGTTTGCTGCAACCAGGGTTAACTTAATCTCAAAACTCCCATTCGTTAGGCTCTTCCCGGCTAGCGGCCTTCTCTAAACGATGAATTATGCTGTTCAAGTTTGCGGCTTTCTTTTTCCTCAAGGTGTTGTCCCGTGTGTTTTTGGAACTTGATGTCTCAGAAAAGCTGAACAAGCTCTGGATAGAGTTTCCTTTCTGTGAGCTTGTACTTGGCACGCTGGATAGTTTCTCAGAATCCTCTTTAGGTTTTTGGAAACCTTCCTTCGTGGGAAGCAAGCTTGAGGCAGCTGAGGTAGAGGCATGCTTTTCAGTAGCAGATTTCGGTGTTGTGTCTAAAGTTTCCCCAGAACACCGAGTTCCAGGAAGGGAAGTCCGACTTTGCAGCTTTCTCCGGCCTTCCTCCTCCCTATCAACCAAGCTGTCTCTGTCTGACCGGGTGGATTCTGGTTTCTCAGTAGATCGAACATCTTCACCCTCTTCAAAAGCTGAATCGGTCTGTCCTCCCTGAGACTTTGAGTTGTCACTGTTGAATTCATCTCCTTCTAATAGACCATGCTTCCCATCACTTGTGCTTTCCATGTCTACTCCATCACAGCTATCTCCCTCTGAACTATGGGCTGCTCTACTGCTTGTAGCTGATGGAGAATCACTGGAACCAATTTGTCCGTGGCTTCCTGCTTGAATTTCTTCAATAAACAGTTCTCTTCGAATACGAGACCTGCAGAAGAGAAACAAAAAAGCCAAATTTATAAACTATGAAGAATATTCAGGTTTACTTCTAAGGCCTCACACACACAAGCCATTTTTTTTTTTTTAACTCTCCTAGAAGCCAGCAGTGTTTTTGCAGGAAAAAATCCTGACGCTTGTACAAGCATGTAAGCATGTTTACATGTGTCAAGCGCTTGGGCGTTAATTAATTTTACTTCAGTATAAAAAAGCAGTACAGCGCAGATAATTATACTAAAATTTAAACTAAAATAACACAAAAAGAACAGTCCATTCAATTTAAACTGAAAGCGAGAAATCAATGAATACAGCAGAAATGCCCAAAGATATCCAGTGAGACAGGTGATATAAATATCAGGTATGGTGACTTGAGTGACACCCTCCACCAATGATAGTAAGATCACTTCAGGAGATGGACCCCTGAGAAAATCAGTCAGGTCAGATACAGCGATCCCTTTCAGGGAATAAATCAGCAGGACCAAAATGCTGGTATCAGATGTAGAGCTTGCTATGTCTCAGGCATATCATCATCATTCACTTCCGGATATAGTACATGTAATGAAAGCAACAAAACCTAGTGCTCTCTGATTGCTACAAAAGTATTTATTTAAAAGTAAAAGTGTAAACTCACATAAAACGCACTGTGCCCCAGTGCTAAGGATGAATTACAGTTCATAAAACGAAGTGTTCTACGAGGATCAGCGTGTAAGGATGCGGGAGACTGCGATCGTAACGAGTGTACACTTTTACTTTTAAATAAATACTTTTGTAGCAATCACAGAGCACTAGGTTTTGTTGCTTTCATTACATGTACTATATCCGGAAGTGAATGATGATGATACTTGCGTACATACTGATGGCTTTGTATTTGTAATTTTTCTCAAGCAACAGTTTGTAAATGCAAAAATTGTGGACTGTAAGAAAACGTCAGCTTGGCTAAAGATCAGTTATCACAGACCCTTTACAGACCAATACTTATCCATATCTGTATTCATCACTGAATCCTGGGCAGTACTGAAGCCAAAGGCCCTTAATCATTTGCAAACATTTTTAATACCCATTTCAATGTACAAATCACTACCGCAATAAATGATAAAACCAGCTCATGTAAAATATATACCAACTCTCATCTAAACTTAACTTCCTTATTGAAGCTATGTGCATATCACTGATATTAAATGTGAAAGCTCTGGACTTTCTTTTACACCACTAGGCCCTTTGATACCCATACCAACCACCCTTTTGAAAATCGAACAAACTACAACCAAATAAACAT
Source organism: Lithobates sylvaticus (assembly GCA_028564925.1). NCBI lineage: Eukaryota > Metazoa > Chordata > Amphibia > Anura > Ranidae > Lithobates > Lithobates sylvaticus. The sequence continues at coordinate 119,047,683 of CM053027.1, read as the reverse complement.
TTCTACTTGTGACCCTTTGTTAATACATTTGAACCACATACATTATAAAATATTTACCAATAAAGGCAGTGCCAAAAAAAGTGTTTAACTAAATGTTCCAAAAATGGGATGTATGCAAAGCTCAGCACTAGACTATTTTTGTACAAAACATTATGTCTAGCACTGAGCCTTGTCTGTATCCCATTTATGTAAAAAACATTTTGGTTATTTTGTATATTGCAATAGATCATTAGCTAGGATTCTGCACCAATTATATGAAATTAAGGGATCTATGAGACATTGTTTATTTCAGGCTAATTAATGTCATGTAATGTTCAGCAAAGAGAAGTATTCAGAGATTGAGTTTGAATTTTTTTTTTAAGAAGATTACTACAAGTTGGTACATGAAAGGTTACTACAAGTAAATGATAATCCTACAAATGGAATGGTGGATCTGAATGCTAGCCCCTGCTGATGCCCCATCTGTTCATCTGACTTCATTAAGTCTTCACTTTTGAATCAATAGTACCGTTTTTTTGCTGTATGTAATTATTATTAGGTATAATATAATAGCAGGTTTAGTTGTATTTCTTAGTATTGTTTTTAAATAAAATTGATGAAGAGCAATGCTTACACTATCTGTGATTATTGCTTTTAGGTCTTCGGATGTTATCCTTAGACACAATTGGAGGCGCATTTAATAGTGTCCTCCAATATGCACATGGACATTTAAGTGTCCTGTGCACCAGAGTGGATGTATGATATTGGCAAAAGTGCTGCAAGATTTCAGAAATTTTTTTCTGCTAGGAAAACATTAGTGATCAGCTGAGAAATTCTCCCCCAAAAGGCTTGGTCAGAGATTGCCTGGCAAGATCAGGTTTATACATGCATATGATTATATCCTGATCTAAATACTGGTTAGACTGGGTGAAGCTAATCCTATATCAGTAAGTGCCTTAACAAATGGCAACCGATCAGAAGTAACCTGCCTACCTATTATAGATTTACTATTGGTTGCACTTAGCATATTCTATGCCTTAAAGGATAAGTCAATTTATATTTAGAAGCAGTACCAGAAATCCTATGTATTCCCTGTATAAAATGCTTGGCTCAGTAGTGGGTTTTACCTGTAATTATGGAACCAGTTAATAACAGTGCTGGTTTTCAGGTTTAGCTGTGTGGCAAGCTCCTCTATCGTTTTTGGAGAAGGGTATGGCTTTTGCTGGTAAGCCCTTTTTAGAGCTTCTTTCTCCTCTGGAGCCAGCACCACTCGTGGCTTCTTCAGGTGATGTTGTGGCTGGGGACTGGAACCCTGGCTGTAATCCAGGCTTGCAGATGGAGGGTCACATGGCTGACTGTCACTCACTGAGCTGTGTCGTCTTTTCATATATGCTGCAAGGAAGAATGAAAAACATTTATTGATTTTCACCTCAGAAAATAAACACAGAATCATCCAAATTCCTATACAACCTTAATGAGAACTAAATCCCCACTATACAGAGTTTTAGTTAGACATAATATAAATACTGTGTCCAGTTCTGGAGACCACACTTACAAAATTATATTGAAAACACAGAGTCTAGAGACAGTCAAAAAATGGTGAAGAATCTGAGGAAAAAACATATCGGGAAAGACTGCAGGGACTTTAATAAGTACAGCTTCATGGAAAGAAGAAAAACGAGGAACATGATCAAAACCTTTAAATAGATTAAGGGTGTTAATAAGGTTCAGGAGGGCACAAATCTCAGTATGAAGTTCAGATCAATAATACAGGGGCAACATCTCAAACCACTAACCTTAGAAAATATTATATTACTGAAAAGGTAGCATACGTAGTGAATTGCTCAGTAAATTTAAGCATGCTTGGGATAAACATGGGTCTATACTTAAGACAAAAGAGTTTTAATTAAAAAAAATGTCAGACTTGATGGACCACTTGGTCTTTTTCTTCCGTGTTTCTAAGGTTGGCCATAGACCGGTCAAATCTCAGCCAGTTCAGCAGGACCCAGCCAAGATTCAAACCATGTATGAGCAGGCTGAATGTATCCAAATTGATTGATCAACTTGGATACAACCACCCTGCCGGATTTTAACACAACACATGGGTTTATGGGTATAAGATTTACCCACAATCCCATGTTTTTCTCACACAGTTAAGAGGGAGAATAAGAATGTGCTGCTGCTGAAGCGGTACAAGCTAAATCATATATTATTATGCTATATGTTATAAGATAATAATTTATTATTTATCTATTTACTGTGAAATGACTGGTTTGAAGTTATAACTTCAATAATTTGTCCATTAAGCCACCTGCTTGAGTACAGTTTTTGAAAATATAGTAAATTACCTTTAAAATAATATATAATAATTATTTGTATATTACCTACTCATGGTAATTAACCCCTTGCCACCCAGGCCAATTCTGACAGTTCTCTCCTACATGTAAAAATCCTAATTTTTTTGCTAGAAAATTACTCAGAACCCCCAAACATTATATTTATGTTTTAGCAGACACCCTAGGGAATACAATGGTGGTCGTTACAACTTTTTTATTTTACACGGTATTTGCGCACGGTATAAAAAAACGAAACAAAAAAAAAACAAAAAACACACGCCCGATTGTTTTGTATACTATGAAAGATGATGTTACGCAGAGTAAATAGATACCCAACATGTCATGCTTTAAAATTGCGCACACTTGTGGAATGGCGCCAAACTTCAGTATGTAAAAATCTCCATAGGCGATGCTGTAAAAAGTTTTTACAGTTTACATGTTTAGAGTTAGAGGAGATCTAGTGCTAGAATTATTGTTCTCGCTCTAACCTTTGCGGCGTACGTAACCTGTGTGTATCTGGCTCGGATACTAGCCAGTGCCGCACATCCCTGGTGTAATGCCTTTTTGTGGAAAAAAAAAATCTCCTTCAGATGAAATTTTTTTATTGCAAGGTTATTGCAGTAATGTAGCTCTGGTCTCAGCAAAATGTTTGCTATACTAGGTAATTTCTCAAACTGTCTGGAGGAGCTCTGGATCTTCCTTCATTAACACTAGCAGTCTCAAAGGTGTACTAGGAAAAGGAGCACCATCTCCATTCTCCAGTTATGGCCAGTCCTAAAAAGTATCTCTAAAGCTGGGAACACACTAACAGTTTTTTTTTCGTGCAACCCCGCGGGTTGCACAAAGAAAAAAAAAAAAAAAAAACTGTCAGCTCCGGTCAAGGACATACACACAGGCCGAATGACATTTTTTTTTTAACCACCCATTGTCTCCCGACATTCGGCCCATGTGTACAGAACTTTAATATAAGTTTTTACCATCATTATCACAACTGGCAAAAAAAAAGTCTGCATGCCTGTAGCCTTGAAGAGTCCTAGAAAGTATTTTAACATAAATGAAATTCCAATTGCAAGGGATACATATTTAATAACAGGAGAATACAAGATAACCAGTGTAGAAAAATATACATAGATATATAAAGTATCTATCTATCCACATTCTATATAACCACTATAGTGTATATATACTGTATATATACTGTATTTGTTTTTTGATTAATTTTTTTAAGTGGAGTTTTCCTTAAATACTGAAAATATAGTTAAAAACACTTGATAATTTTCCTCCATAATATATACAGTATAACACATGATTTTTTTTCTGCAATCACGGTAAAGACAAAATGCCATGTACTCTGCTTGCTATGGTTAAACATTACATAACCACTAGATGGTGCATGAGACTACCAAATCAGTTTCTTTTTAAACTGTATTAACCAAGGCACCATAGCAATTCTTGTACACCAGTAAGCTTCATATGTACACTAGCAGCTCCTAAACTTGAGTTTTAGGAGTTTTTGGTGTTTTTTTGCCAAAGATCTTAAACTCAACTCCATAAAAGCCTGTGTGTCAATGTACACATAGGCTTTTAGCAGAGTTTAGGAGCTGCTGCATTTAGGAGAGTTTCAACCTCCCTCTCCTGAACACGGAAGAATCACGTTCAAGATAGGAACGGTTTGACCGCTGAAAAACGCAGAAAAAAAATTTCGTGTTTTCCTGTGACCGCGGTAAAAGACGGCCAAGTGTACATGAAGCCTTACAGTTATATTTACAAAATTCTTATTAATGCTATGCTTTCAAGTACACATCAATGCCCAAAAACCAAAGTGCGGGAAACCTCAGGTTCTTGGATTGAGATACACGTTAATCTCATTTTGGTTTATTAGAATATAAAATTCTGAAGTCTGCTGTTCTTAGCAATTCTACAGCTTCAGAAATACTTAAAAAAAATAATCAGCTGTATACCTTTCTTTTCCATCCGCTTCATATCCATGAGCTTATCTACATTGTTTGGGTCATTGAGCCAAATCTGCATGCGTACAAATGGTTCTCTTCCTTTCAAGCTAAGTTTATGCCATGGCTTTGGTCTAGCCAACAAATCAGAGACTGAGCCTTGAGTGAGCCCAAGAATAGTTTCTCCAAACAGACGTTGACCTACAGGAAACATAGGTAGAAACAACCATTAAAAAAACAATGCCTCTTTGAGAGGTGGAAAACACAATTCCTTTTTTCAGTGAACTGAAATAGTTTTCTTTTCTCAGTATTCAGCTGTTTCCTAACAAAAAATAAGATCCCACTTTCTAGGTTTGTTAAAATACTAAAAACCTCAGTTTCTTTTTAAACTGTCTTAACACAAGCTAACAAAAAAGAGCAATTGTTATTTGAAATGTCTTAGGCAGACACCTGTTTAACCCACTAATTTCTTTTGTGTGTAGAGGTTATTTGTTAGGTCTGGATTTCTCTCCATATATGACATTTTATGAACAGTATGCTACAAAGTGTTAATGTATAAAGTGAACCTATGACTATTATGGTACACAGGCTCCTAGATATAGAGCCTCGAGTCTGAAGACACATTTAGCTGTGCTCATTTCCACATCCTATGCTTTACTGCCACGGCCTATGTTAGAAATCATAAGGGCCCCATACAGCCATCTTGATGGGCCCTCAAAGCCCCCCAGGGTGCAGTGGAACAGCGCCTTTGACTTTTATCTGCCTACGGCTCAAAAATTGAAACAAAAATTTCCTCCTCTGCTCCCACCTCCGGGCCCCTCAGTTGACCTGATGGGGCCCAGGGAAATGTAATTTAAAGGATAAGTTTACCCTTGTAAAAAAAATTCACATCTTTTTGCAGGTAACAAAAATATGCATTCTTTTTTTTACTATGAGCCAGCAGGCAGTTAGACACTGACAGGAAGCATCAATGAACCACCTAGAGCACTCAACAGCGTCCTGGTAGTTCATTGACAACTACAGGCCAACAGGCTCAAAGGCTGTTGGTTTTCACATTCACAACAGTGTGAATGAATGATGTGACTGGGTGGGCGGAGGCCCGCACAGCCGCTTTTTATTTTTTATTGTGACACAACGGAAGATGGGGGGGATGTGCTACAGTAACATATTACATCTTGCATATGGGTGTAACATGTAACATAATGTGAACTTATCCTTTAAGCCCTCTAAGCAAGTAGGAGCGTAGGTGTGGCCTGATAAAATTAAATTATTCACATGGGCAGATATGAACAATAAAGCTGCCTTGGGCCCAGTACAACAGTGCTGAATGTACTGCCTTATCAGTGGCCCTCCTTACTGCTGACCTATGAGGCTATGGGCATTGAAGGTACAAGAGGAATCAAGGGGCTAAACACAACCTTAGTGTTAGAAGGCCCTGCTTATTATTGCTTACCTATGAGGCTATGGGCAAAAATAAAAAAGGTACACGAGGTATCAAGGGGCTAAACACAACCTCAGTGTTAGAAGGCCCTGCTTATTGCTGACCTATGAGGCTATGGGTAAGTATGAAGTTACAAGAGGTATAAAGGGGCTAATCAAAACCTCTGTGTTAGAAGTCACTGGGAATTCCAGGAGTTTTGAGGCCAAAGCAGAACGCCAGGGTTTCTTACAGTATTATAGGCATGAAAATTGGCTAATAAGCATTTTTTTCAATGACTTGATTATTCTAATGCAAAGATAAAATATGGACATGGTAATCCAATAAATGGTCCATCAGACAAATTTCCTTAGGCTTGGGCACTGTAGAGATGTAACCAAAAACAATATTTGTTACTGCAGCTTGGGATTTTGCAAGGAGAGACTGGGGGGGAAAAAAAAAGAACGTCAAATTTTTTAAAGGGTTTTGGATAGAGTGGGAAACGATGAGATCCTTGCATCCTATCCTTCTGACAGTGATCACCAAGACTCAACAGGGGTTAATTTACTAAAACTGGAGAGTGCAAAATCTGGTGCAGCTCTTCATAGAAACCAATCAGCTTCCCGTTTTTTTTTGGTCAAAGCTTAACTGAACAAGCTGAAGTTAGAAGCAGATTTACTAAAACTGTGCATAGTAGCCAATCAACCCCAAAGTGAGAGAAAATCCCAAAAGGGACAAGCAAATAAAAACTAAGCAGAGAACCTAGAGCTAGCCATACACATCAATACTAACAGGTTCTTCCATCCATGACGAACAGTGTCTATGAATGAATCTTACAGTCGTGAGTGTCAGTTGCCAGACAATAGTCGGAATGAAAAATACAGGAACAGTGACTGCATCTGACTGGATGCAGTTACCGTTTGTCCCATAATTTTCCACCCAGCAGGGTAAGGAAGGAGCCACTCAAAGCTCAAATTTGGGAGATGCATTTTGAACCTTGTATGGCAGGATTAACTTTTTCTCACTCCTTAAAAAACTAAATTGAAACATCACTTTTAAATAGGCAAATCATATGACCCCGTGTTTGGGTACATTAACACTATCAGTGCCTAGCATGGGGACAATATGTGCTTTTTTCTCTGCAGCTTTGATGGGCCAACCATGCTTGAAGCAACGTCAAAACCCAGTCTCTACAATATTATGTGTATAGCTTGGTAGAAATCCATTTTTACAGAGGCTACATTGGAAACATGACCATACCTCAAAAAGGAGATGAAAGGATGAGAAGGATAAGTGTAGACATAACACAATTACATATGTAATAATAATATTACACAATTCTGTCTCCTAATAAAATTGTTAACCACTCATGTCCCCTAACAGGCATAATATATATAATACAATTATTATAATGTTTACGAGCCTGTACCTAAATTGTTATCGGTTAAAACTTCTTTCACTCTCTTGGTGATGCCATATGTGTCCAGTTCTGGAGACATGGCTACCAGTTCTTGGATGCTCAATGAGGAATGCCCAGGGAATGGAAGAGGTGTAGCTGGCTGAGAGTCACCAGCAGTTGCATCACTTGACTCCTGTGTTTCTCCTTCTTTTGTCTCTATCGTAGGACATGGCTGTTGCACCAGTTCTGTCAAACTCTTTACCGATTCACTGGAGCTCATTGGAGATTCTGGAGCTGGACTGCAGCTGGTTGAACTCTTTGGAGTATTTTCTGTGAAAAACAATAATGCCTTTAGGTTAAAAAGTGTTTGGCATTTTCACATCAATTTAAAACACTGCTAGGCTGCAACAAAACCAGTATACTATCATTAATAGATGAAATAAAAATGAATACATGATACCACATAAGTAGTGGAAGTAAATTTTGTTTTCAACAGTGCCATCAAAGAAAGGTTTAATAGCTCTAACGATTCTTTCACACAGGCATGTAATTATGTGCATTTATAGGAAATTTCCAAATGTATAATTGTATTATTATACAGGATTTTCTATAGCACCAAAAGATTGTGCAGCGCTTAACATAAAGGCAGAACAGTTGCAATACAATTCAAAACAAGAGCATTTGAAGGGCCCTGCTTATGAGAGCTAACAATATAAAAGGGAGGACCAAGTGGTAGAAAGGGTAATAACTGTGAGGAGGTGAAATGATGAAGAAAGAAAAGTTACATTGTTAGGAAGAGGGGCGATAGGCTTCCCTAAAGAGGTGAGATTTCGGAGATTGTCTAAAGTTGAACAAAGTAGGAGACAACCAGACAGATTGGGGTAGAGTTCTAGAGGATGGGAGAGGCTCTGGAGAAATTCTAGACATGAGCATGGGAGGAGAAAACAAGGGAACTATAAAGCAAGAGGCTGCGAGGAGCAGAGAGGATGGTGTGGGTAATATTCGGAGACAAGATTGGTAATATAAAAAAATATTAAATAAAACACATGTAATGATTTTAAATGGTATAATGCACACGGTGTGTTTACCTAGGTTTAGGGGCATTCACTTTAGCTCCATTTAGAAAAAAAAATAATCTGTGCATCCAGGAGCAGATTAGATATTCTGATTGCATCTAAAAGTATATGTACCAGTTCAAATTACAGGAACTATACCACAAAGCAAATCACCCACATAGGAAGCCTCCAATGCGACCAGCCATTTCCAGACCTGTGCCAACTATTCATTCAGTCACTACCATGAAATAACTATTCAGCTGAAAAGTCAAGGCATTACTGCCTATAGTCCATTTTGGATGAATAAAAAGAAGGGTCTGCGTTGATAATCAATGTGCTGATTATCAGCACAGACACCCCCTGTCAGGAGAGAAGCCGATCGGCTCTCCTCTACTAGCATCTGTCAGTGCGAGTGGCGGAAAAGCCGATAAAAGTTAACTTGGTCAGCTCCCGCCCACCGTTCTGAGCTGTGCTGTCTCCCGATTTCAGCTGTGCTTGCTGTGTGGAGAGATACGCGCAGTGTAGGGAAGGAAAGACTTTCGCCGAGGTGCGGTGGTCGGCAAAGCAGAGGAGTGTTGATAATCTACCCGTCACCAACGTGCGATCGGCGGGTTGCCGACCCGCCACTCTAGAGTGTGAAAATGGCTGTGTATATATAGAGCCTTCAAATAAAAAGGTAAAAAACACTCGTCTGTAGTCCTACTGGTCTAAAAGTTCAACAGCTAAAAAAAGAACTGACAAACTTTGACCGCACCAGAAATATGATTTTCTGTGTAAAGTTGTCAGGTAGTGACATTTATTTAAATGTTTATAAAAAAAGCAGAATGAGTTGGACACCCACAAGAACATGGCATCATACAAGTGTGTGGCGGGGCGCTGCTCTAACCCAGTTTACAAACTATTATTATCCATTAAAAAAATTAGCAGATGAAGGAGTCATAAAATGTATAACTTAAAAGTAGAAAGCTTTAAAAAAGTATGAATATAAAAAAACCTGTGATGATTAGGAAAAGCAAAGTAAAGAAATGTCAAATGAATTGCAGCTCCACAACTCCATCTCAATAAAGTAATAGTAAGTTGACATTTTCCGTGCTCTAGTAAATGTTACATAATCCCCTTTTCACATTCATGGCCCTGTCTAACCTGAGCTTCTGTGTCATATGACAATCCAATTTTATATATTGAGATTAATGTCCTATAATATTACAGCTAAAAGAGGCCCCTATTATAATACATAGCAGCTAATATAGATGACTAACAAAATCAGCAGCAGCCAGCTCAGTTGACTAATGATGTCAGCTGCTGCTATCATTAGCAATTGGGACCAGATATAGACACAGTAATTCACTATTTGGATCTGATGCTGCTTTTACTATTACTTCATGAACAGAGGCAGCTGCAGATAGTACACTAAGCCTTGAGCACAATAAAAGGCCAAGGGGAGCACATATTTGAAATCAAGCCGTAATGGCAAATTAATCTTTCCTTTTATCCTGCATCCTCAAATAATACATGTTTTTCACTAAAAAATCTATCTTGGGTTGTGATAGGATATAAAACTATCTAATAGATTAATAGCTATATGACCACCTGATTTATTTAAGAAGGAAGTGGCTTTGAGATTTTTAAAAGGATGGGCACATAACTTAAACTATCACAAATATACACCGATCAGCCATAACATTATCACTACCCACCATAAGCCGTCAAGGAAAGGACTGCACTAGACCTCCAACTTGTGTTCCTCAAACTTTCAAACCTCAAAACAGGCCACCTTCTTTCCGTGCTCAAGTGCCCACGTGCCCATTGTAGGTGCTTTTGGCTGTGGACATGGGTCAGTATGGGCACCCTGACAGGTCTGCAGTAACTCAGCTCCATACACAACAAACTGCAGTGAACTGTGTCTTCTGATACCTTTTTATCAGAACCAGCATTACCTTTTTCAGCAACTTTATCTGCAGTAGCTCTTCTATTTGATCGGACTACAAAGGCCAGCCTTCGCTCCCCACATGCCTCAAAGAGTCAATTTGTTGGTTTTCCTTCCTTGGACCGCTTTGGGTAATTCCTGACCACTGTAGACCGGGAACATCCCAAAAGAGCTGCAGTTGTAGAGATGCTATGACCCAGTCATTATAGCCATTACCATTTGGCCCTTGTTAAAGTCATTTAAATCCTTCTGCTTGCCCATTTTTTTCTACTTTCAACACATCAAATTCAGGGACAACATGTTCACTTGCTGCCCAACTGTGATCTATAGGTAATATGCTGGTATAGCCTTAGGTCTCCTTCAGGTGGGGAATGGTAAAAATGGGCATCTGTGGCATTTTTTTTTTTTTTTTTTAAATCAAATAGTTTTTATTAAGTTTTAAGAACATACAACAAAACAGAAAAACACAGACATACCTGTGCACATAGTTACACAATATGTAAGGTATACAAACATGTGAAAACAACTGTTGACCACTTTACGTTTCTAATGTTTCCGAGATGTGTTTCAGTCTAAGGCACTTGTGGTTGACTATACATTCAAAATCAAATAGTGTGGACATTTAGCTTAGTCATGCGCGTTACTGTAGATGCTATCAGTCTATCCAGGATATATAGCATTGTCTATCAGGTATCATGTCCTTAATGTCCTAGAGCATATCCTATTTGGTCTTTGTATTTATGCACACGTGTGTAATGTTAGTTATACGCCTTCCCCGCCTCCCCCGTCCAACAAGGGGCCGGGAAGTGGTGAGGTCGGACTTCCCCTCCTGACCCAATAGGAGAGGAGCATTACCTATGCGCAACACAAGGAAAAGAAAAAGAGGGAGAGAGAAGAAAACTATATACAACCTATTTTGTAAAAGACCTCCGCAGGCCTAAAGTGCTTTTATGTTTTAATATTTTAATGTCTCTCAAAAATAATAAAGCGTTTGGGAAGTGGATCGTGAGTTTTGTTTTGAGTTCTTACTTCTGTTTCGTCTCCTTTTCATTTTGTGCATAATGACATGTTCGAGGGTGTGACACAGAAATTACCTTTTATGTATTATTTGAGGTGTTCCTCCCACCCAGGATTCTGTTGTGAACCAAGCTAAGTGGTGCTAGTCCCGGTGTGTCCAACCATGGGTCCCATATGCGTTCGAATTTATGGGGGCTTCCTCTATGCTTATATGTGAGCTGTTCTCTGATAAGAGAGTCATTTACAGATTGTAACCATTCCTTGTGTGTAGGAGGGGTTGTGGATATCCATTTTCTGGCAATGAGTTTTCTGGCTAAGAATAGTGCTCTAAGAATTGCTGTGTGTGTAAAGGGAGTGTAATCTTCTTCGTCTAACAGGCCTAGTAAACAAAGTTTAGGTTCAGTACTAAGTTTGAGATTCCATATGTTATTAATGGTGTTCATCACTGCTGCCCAATATCTTTGTAATTTTGGGCATCTCCATAGCATATGTATTAATGTTCCATTGTTAACTGAGCATCGGGGACAGAGGGGGTCATCTCGCCTATGCCATTTATGCAATTTTTCGGGTGTGCGATATGTGCGGTGGATAATAAACAATTGGGTAAGCTTTTGTGGGGCAGACAGAGACACTTTCAACACGTTGTCAAGTATGGTATTCCATTCTTCACCTGTAATTTGACCCACATCCATTTCCCACCCGCTCCTGCAGGGTAATGACATTGCTTTAGATACATGTCCAATCAGTGCATTGTAAATGGAGGAGATCTGTCCCTTGCGTGAAGAAGACGTGATGAGTTGCGTAAGTATCGTGGGTCTCGTCAGTACCCAGTGTGATAATGTGGCTTGTGCTGCTATAGCGTGTCTGAGTTGAAGGTATTGAAAAAATGATGTGTTTGGTATATTAAATTCCTCATGTATTGATTGGAAGTCTCGAAGTATACCTCCACAGTACAGTTGGGGAATATAATTCAGTCCATACCTTGACCAGTTGGAGAAATTTGTTAATTTTTGTAGCTCTACATAGTTATAATTATTCCATATACGTGACCAGTTAGTGTATCCCGTGTACTGCATATGTTGTTTGGCCTTACTCCATGTCTTATCTATAAGGATAAGGGTTGGGTATTGAGTTAGTTGTCCGAGTTCACCTGCCTCTATGCACTCCACAAGACCACCCCCGGACAACTGTGTGCTGATGATATTTCTAATTGGGTCAGAGGACTCGGGCTGGAGCCAGCCCGTTAATTGCTGTAACTGAGCAGCTATAAAGTAGAAAAATGGGTTCGGAACCGCTAGTCCTCCCGAGTCCTTTGCCTCCTGTAAGGTTTCCAATTTAATTCTCGGGACCTGTTTCCTCCAGATTAAAGCACGGTACAGAGTGTTGCATTTCTTGAACACATGAATAGGTATCCATAAGGGGGCATTGTGGAGCGCGTACAGAATTTGTGGGTTCCAAATCATTTTTATCAAATTACAACGGCCAACCACTGACAATGGAAGTTTAACCCAACTGGCAGTTTTGTTTTGGAAGTTTTTGAGGATGGGGTCTATATTTAGTTTTATATATTGGGCAAAGTCAGGGTGTATAATTATTCCCAGGTACTTAAATTTCTCAACTATTTTAATTAGGGTGGCAGTCTGTGGAAGGGGATCTGTCAATGGGTCCAGAGGTAGGATCGTCGACTTATCCCAATTTATGGTAAACCCCGAGAAGGATCCAAAGATCCCTATTAGTTCCATCAGTCTGGTCAGGGAGTTAGAGGTATCGCCCAGAAACAGTAGTGCATCATCAGCATATAGTGCAATCTTTTCCTCAGTGTCCCCTCTCTTAAATCCCACTATATCTGTGTTCCCCCGTATTGCAGCTGCGAGGGGTTCAATGGCCAGCGCAAAAAGGAGGGGGGACAGGGGGCAGCCTTGTCTGGTCCCTCTGGATAAGTCAAAGTAGGTGGATAGGGTGTTGTTTATACGAATACATGCTTTTGGCTCTTTATATAGTAGTTTAATCCAGGAGATAATAGATTCTCCCAGATTAAACCTTTCTAGTACCTTCCATAGGTATGTCCACTCGACGCTATCAAACGCCTTAGCGGCATCTAGTGAGAGGATAGCTCTGTGACCTTGGTTGTCGGTGGGGATTTGCATATTAAGATATAGTCGGCGTAAGTTATTTGCTGTAGATCTATTGGGTATAAACCCTGATTGGTCTGGGTGGACTAATTTAGTTACTACTGTAGAGAGTCTCATGGCTATAGTTTTAGTAAGAAGTTTTAGGTCGGTGTTTAATAATGAGATGGGTCTATATGATTCTGGTTTATCCGGGTCTTTCCCTGGTTTCAATATAACCACTACCACCGCCTCATACATAGATTGGGGGAGGGAGCCTTCGCCTATTGCTTCTATAAGTGTATGGAGCAACTCCGGTAGGAGTATGTCACCAAAGTTTTTATATAGTTCTATTGGTAGACCATCATTACCTGGGGCTTTTGAGTTTGGGAATGTTGCTAGTGCGTTTTGAAGTTCCATTAATGTGAGGGGGGCATTAAGAAGGCTTTTGTCTGTTTCCTGGAGCCGGGGTAAATCAATCGAGTCCAGGAAGTGTGCTAGCTCTTCCATAGGATAGGATACCTTGGATGAGTATACATCCTGATAAAAGGAGCTGAACTCCTGCAAAATAGAAGGTGTATCGGTGACTATGGAAGACGTTGGGGTTTTAATGCTGTGTATGGTATGGGGCGGTTGTTGCGATCTGGCTATCATGGCCAGCATGTGTCCAGTTTTTTCCCCTTCTTCAAAGTATGTTTGTGCTGTGAAGAACCTTTTATTCTCTGCCTGTTGTGTATGTACTGCCCGAAGCATTTTCTGAGCGTCGGACCAGCTTCTTTCCAGTTCAGGCGTGGGAGTCTGCAGGTACAACGCCTCTGCCTTCTCCACCGCCTGAGCTACGTCTATAGCCCACTGCCTACTGTTCTTCTTGATTTTATTAATTTCTTTTATGCATAAACCCCTAATAGAGGCCTTCAGGGCGTCCCACACAATGCCTGGCGCAGCTGTATTCCTGTTGTCTTCCAGAAAATGCTTAATTTGTGTCAGCATATCATCCTTGTCTGTGAACAGTTGAATCCAAAACGGATTCAGCTTCCAGTGTAATGGCAACCGTGGTTTATGTAAGTTCAGGCTGAGCTGCACAGGAGAGTGATCGGATAAACCCCTAGCCAAATATTGTACTTTCGGGTCGTAGTTTTGTACCAGGTCATTACCCAATGCAAAGTCTATGCGTGAAAGAGTGGAGTGGGTTGCTGAATGACAGGAGAATTGGGGCTTAGTGGGAAATTTACATCTCCATAGATCTACCAGTCCCATCTCCCCAATAATTCTTGCCAATGGTGTAAAGGCCCTAGGTCCCTGGGGGGAGAATCTCCTACGTATGTCTAGTGAGTTGTCCAAGGCGCTATTATAGTCGCCAAGGGCATATACCGGAATTTGCGGGTGTTTAGCTAGGAACCTTGCCATGTTTTGCAGGACCGTCATTGAGAAGGGTGGTGGAACATATACATTTGCTATAACACACATTTGGGATTCCCATAGCCCCATCAAAAAAATGTATCTCCCCTCAGGATCTATTTGTACATCTTTTTCAATAAATGCAGTATTCCTAGAAAACATTATACTAACACCTCTAGAATACCTAGTGTGTACCGAATGATATTGCAGAGGGTACTTAGACATATGCACAATATTAGTGGTATCTTTAGTAAGATGGGATTCTTGTATGCAAATAATAGTGGGGTCCTGTTGTGAGAAAAAAGTAAATAAGGCAGTCCTCTTCCCAGGGTCATGAAGTCCCCAAACATTCCAGGAGAGAATTATGTCCCTCTTATTGCTTGCCATATTGGTAGGGTTGAAAAGAGGCCAGCATATCCCCTAGAACACAGCTCCTTACGGGGATAATCCATTCTATCCAAATTCCCATGTTACCTGAGTACTTGGAGGTTACAGAGTAACGCCAGTCAGTGTGCATTTTCAGTGCGTTGTAGATCACCTGATCAAACTTGGGAGTCGTGCTATGCGGAGGCCTGCGGAGAGACGACCCGTAAAACTGGGCCTGAGAAGTAACAAAAATACACATAAACGTAGAAGTAAAAACAAAAATAATGTCAAAAACCAGCCTGCCTAGAGAAATTCCAGGCAAGGCCCATATAAACACTTGCGCTCCCTTCGGAGGCTTCCAAAGGTGCCCCGCAGGGCTAGTTCGGGGGTAGTAGTGAGGGCTGGAGCCCAATAACCTCGATTTCCTCTAGAAACGAGAAAAAAATTAGAGTGCAAAATATGCCAAGATGAGGTGTGTGGTTGTAAAGTATAATAGGTGAGCCTCTTCACGTGCTCCTATACTGTGACGGTGAGCAGACGGATGTAGTGCAATCGCTATGCAGATGCCTTTCGTTTAGTTTGGAGAGTGGTCTCTTGCAGCTCTTCTTAGTTGACCCTCCTGTCGATCCAGCCAGTTAGTAGCCATGTTGGGGCTTTCAAAAAAATGAACCATGCCATCTGCCACAACTCTTAACTTAGCTGGGTAGAGCATGGAATAGACCAGTGGGATTGCACGCATTCTCTTTTTGACTTCTATAAATTTAGCCCTTTGTTTTTGGACTGCAGCTGAGAAGTCTGGATACAGTGATATCTTGGATCCTTGGATTATCATATCTGCTTTTTGTCTTGCTAAACGTAGTATAATATCTCTGTCCTTGTAGTGTAACAATTTCAGAAGGAATGGTCTGTCGGGGCCCCCTGGTGGCGGTGGTCTAGATGGCACCCTATGTGCTCTCTCCACAGAAAAGAATGGAGTTAGGTTATTTTTGCCAAATGTGTCAGCTAGCCAGTTTTCAATAAATTCAGTGGGATGTTTGCCTTCTGACTTTTCAGGCATTCCTACTATGCGAATGTTTGACCTTCTCAGTCTATTCTCCATATCTTCGACTCTAGCTGCTGTTTCTACAGTTCTAGCCGCTGTGATATGTACTTCCTGAGCAAGGGGGGATAAATCTTCTTCAATGGAGCTGACTCGGCCCTCTATGGCAGTGGCCCTCTCCCTGATTTTCTGCATGTCTTGTCTAATATGCATTAGGCCCTCTTTAATGCTTTTAACTTCTGTGGATAGTTCAGTAATAGAGGAGCCATAGGAGTGTACTGCAGCCAGTATATCCTGTAAAGTGGGCTCAGTACGCTCTGTGTCTGATGGGCCAGCAATATCAGGAGCAGGGAGAGGGGATGAAGGTGTACTCACTGTGTTCCTCATGGCTGCGGGTGCCATCTTGTCAGGACCATGCTGCACAGGCTGAGGGGAATGTCTCTGGGATCCATCGCCATCCTTTCCATCCGTACCCGGTAAGTGGCTCTTTTGAGCGGTTTTAGGGCTGCTTGGTGAGTGTGCATATTGGCCGAGCTTTGCAGCTGCCGATGCATAGGAGGTTTTGGTCTGTCTTTGCTGTAGTGGAGGTCCGCCATGATGGGCCGGTCCGTCGGCCTGGGCGGCCTCCGGTTTAGATTTGGACATGCCTGGGGTCCGGATTCGGCGAGCGGGTGTCACAGCAGGGGTACCCCCACTCCGGGAGCGAAGATTCCGGTCTATTTCTGCGGATGATTGAGCTCACAGCAGGATTCTTTGTGTCAGGATGTAGGAGCTGATGTGAGGCACGTCTGCTCACATGAATGTCCAAGCCACGCCCCCCATCTGTGGCATTTTTAACTTGTCAAACTCACCCATTGAGTTTAACTGCAAGCCAAATGCCATTAGGTTAAAAAAAACTAACAGGAGTCAGAAGGAGACAGTACAATCTCCTAAACACCTGTCAGCCGCTGCTTCACTACTCTCTGAAAAGCAATGCACCGCAAACCACTTTTTAGGGGGCGGTAAAAACTGCAGTGTGTCTGAAAGAGCCCTTACTGGCTCATTGCTACTGCTTGTGCCCATAACATACTGTTAGATTCAGGTATTTACTGTGTTATGCAGTAGTGTGACCAATTACAGTTATCTCAATCAGCAATCCTCAAACTCTTTAGTTATGATACAAGAACCATAGCAACTTCCTATCTACAGCTGTTTTTTTGGGTTCCTGTATCACAGCTGTTTGTAAGAGGATAGAATTAGGGTTCTTGCCCACGGGTGCCAAAATACCAGATTTTTAGGCAATTTGTGCTTTTTTTTTCCTGATATGAATGCAGTACAGTTAAACATGTAACATGTTCCAAAGGTGAACTTAGCCTTAAAATCAGCTAAATACATTCCAGATGCATTAAGACAAAAGTTGTTTTAAGTCTTAGCCCCCGTACACACGGTCAGAAATTCCGACCACAAAATCCGTCAGATTTTTTCAGACAGATTTTGTCCGACACTGGTGTTGCATACACACGGTCGGACAATGTTGTTGGAAAATGTGATCATTCTGAACGTGGTGACGTTCTTTGCGTACGACGGAACTACGTAGAGGCTAGTAGCCAATAGCTTTGGTCTCGTAATTTGATCAGGGCATGCGTGGCACTTTGTCCGTCGGAATTCTCGACACACGATCGGAAAAAGTCTGATCGGATTTTGTTGTCGGAAAATTTGAGATCCTGCTCTCAATTTTTTTCTGTCGGAAATTCCGATGGAAAAAGTCCACACACGGGCGGATTTTCCGACAACCTGGTCCGATCGGACATTTTCCGTCGGAATTTCCGACTGTGTGTACGGGACATTACAGTTTTTTTTCCATTAGAAACAAGCCACAGTCTGAGTGGAAAAGCCTGTCCCCAGCTACCATGCTGTAGAGGACCCTTGCTCCCTGTGTGAGAGCATTGGTCACTCTGCAGAGATCCAATACGCCCTATGCCAAGTCAGAGCTTGAGTTCTCCAAACAGGAGGGACTATGTGTTTTGCCGATTTTAGAGATATAGGTCAGCAAGGGGTTGCGTCAAACCTTGCAAATGGCCGGGGACAGGCTTTTACCACTCAAGATGTGGCTGCTTTTTTGTTCTATAGAAGAGGCACTGTAGGGCTAGGTTAACATTTGTGCATTCTCAAAACACACAAAAATATGCAACTATTTATCAGGCGGACAGCAGTAAGAGTAACTCTGAATGGTTCTCCCACGCCTCTTGCTAACGCAAGATGCCTTCCTGACACAGGAAAAAAGCATTGAACACACTAACTGAAATTTATTTAACCACTTCAGTTTAAGTGCTACGTGATTTTTAGAAACGATCATACACTTCTTTTGCGCATTTTTCATTTGCATGGAAGCTCATTGAAATGAAAGGGCTGCGTAAAAGTGTGCTAAAATGAACGTGGCCTCTCTCGCACCTGCATAGGTGCGAATGAGGCTCAAGACTTTCCACACCATTTTGATGCACCTGGTATGTATTTCGCTAATGAAAACATAAAATTAATTTGGGCTTTAACAGTTTCAAGTCACAAGCAAAAAAATGAATATATTATATACATACACACACACACACGTGTATATATATATATATATATATATATATATACACACACACACACACACACACACACACACAGTATTGAACACGTCAACTTTTTGTAAGGTAAATATATTTCTAAAGGTGCCATTGAAATTAAATTTTCACCACATGGTCAATAACAACCCATGCAATTCATACATACAAAGAAACCAAAACAAATAAGTTCAGAAATTAAGTTATGTGTAATAAAATGGAATGACACAGGAAAAAAGTATTGAACACGCTAACTGAAATTTATTTAACCACTTCAGCCCCCCCGGAAGATTTGGCTGCTCAATGACCAGGCCATTTTTTTCGATATGGCTTTAACTGACAATTGCGTGGTCGTGCGATGCTGTACCCAAACAAAATTGACGTCCTTTTTTTACCACAAATAGAGCTTTCTTTTGGTGGTATTTGATCATCTTCTTTTTTTTTAGCGCTATAAACTACAACAGCCGTAATTAGTAAGAAAAAAAAAACACAATATTTTTGTACTTTTTGCTATAATAAATTTTCCCAAATTTTTTCCTTTTTCCTTATAGGCCGATATGTATTCTTCTACATATTTTTGGTAATAAAAATCGCAACAAGCATATATCTATTGGTTTGTGCAAAAGTTATAGCATATACAAAATAGGAGAAATATTTATGCCATTTTTTTTTTTACTAGTAATGGCGGTGATCAGCAATTTTTACATCGGGAATGGGACATTATGGCGGACAGATTGGACACTTGACACATTTTTGGGACCATTGAAAAATTATACAGCAATCAGTGCTATAAAAAAGCATTGATTACTGTGTAAATGTCTCCTCGTGTGTGTTCTAACTGTAGGGGGATGGGACTGACTAGAGGAGACGACAGATAGTTGTTCTTAGCTAGTAGGAACACACAATCTGTCTCTCCCATCCTCACAGAACAGGGATTTGTGTGTTTACACACACACACACGCGTCCCTCTTCTGGCTCTCATGCCCGCAATCGCCGGCCATGTGCACCGGCACCCCAGCAGTGCAGCGGGAGCGCGCACGCAACTGCTATCCCCGCTTAAAGGGCCGATGTACAGCTACGACAGTTCGCGTGGGACGTGCCGACCTGCTGCAGTATAATGATGGCGGCTAGTCGGCAAATGGTTAACACTTCGTACAAAATTCTTTATGGTAATGACAGCTTCAAGATTGACTCCTGTATGGAGAAACTAGTCGCATGCATTGCTCAGGTATAATTTTGGCCCATTCTTCCACACAGTCTTCAAATCTTGAAGGTTCCGTGGGCCTCTTCTATGAACTCTGATCTTTAGTTCTTTCCATAGATTTTCTATTGGATTCACGTCAGGTGATTGGCTGGGCTAGCTTTATTTTCTCTCTTTGAAACCAATTGAAAGATTCCTTGGCTTTGTGTTTGGGATCATTTTCTTGCTGAAATGTCCACCCTTTTTTCATCTTCATCATCCTGGTAGATGGCAGCAGATTTTTATCAAGAATGTCTTGGTCCATTTTTCCATTCACCCTTGCTTCAATCATATGAAGTTTGCCAGTACCGTATGCTGAAAAACAGCCCCATACCATGATGTTCCCACCTTCAAACTTCACTGTTGGTATGGTGTTTTTGGGGTGATGTGCAGTGCCATTTGACCCTCAAACATGGTGTGTATTATGGCATCCAAAGACTTCAATTTTGGCCTCATCTGACCAGACTATATTCTCCCAGGATTTCACATGCTTGTCTAAATGTTGTGAACTTTAAACAAGCGTCAACATGCTTTTTCTTCAGCAATGGAGTCTTGCCTGGTGAGCGTGCATGCAAGCCATGGTGGTTGAGTGCATTACTGTTTTCTTTGAAACAACTGTACCTGCTAATTCCAGGTCTTTCTGAAGCTCTCCACAAGTGGTCCTTGGCTCTTGGACAACTCTTCTGATAATTATTTTCACTCCTCTGTCAGAAGTCTTGTGAGAAGCACCTGGTCATGGCCAGTTTATAGTCAAATGATGTTCTTTCCATTTCTGGATTATGGCCCCCCAACAGTGTTCGCTGGAACATTCAGAAGTTTAGAAATTCTTCTGTAACCAATGCCATCAGTATGTTTTGCAACAATAAGGTTGTGAAGGTCTTGCGAGAGCTCTTTACCCATTATGAGATGTTTCTTGTGTGATACCTTGGTAATGAGATACCTTTTTATAGGCCATCAGTTGAGACTGAACCAGCTGATAATAATTTTCACTGACATGGGGCAGGATTACTTTCTAATTACTGATAGATTGCTGCTGGTGTCTTCATTTGTTCCAATACCTTTTCCCTGTGTCATTCTATTTTATTACATAGAACTTAATTTTTATAACCTATTTGTTTTGGTTTCTTTGCATGTATGGATTGCATGGGTTTTTATATTTACCTACAAAAAAGGTAACATGTTCAATACTTATTTTACCCACTGTAAATATAAATTTTATATATATATATATATATATATATATATATATATATATATATATATATATATATATATATATATATATATATATATATATATATATATATATATATATATATATATATATATATTAAAAAACACAGTACGGAGGCACTTTGCCATGGTGTGCAGCATATATTTGCGAAAAGACGCAATTGGTAACTGCCCTTAACTAGACATAAAATAGACAGGACCCCCTAGTAGGCTAGTAAGTGCTGCAGGAATTATGTATTACATTGCCATACAGCCGTGTGTGTTTTAATATTACTGTTACAACTCCTGCATGTCTTTTTTTGGAGCCCATGGTGGATAATGCTGACACATAAAATTGGTACAAATATGTCATTTAAATCACTCATGTTCCTAAAATATCACACAATTGTAAAAACTGATCTTTGGCTGAGAGAATTTGTAGTCTGCTAGCAAAATACATTTCAAAATGGCTTTTCATCACAACAGAATTTTGACGTTTTGATGCATTTAGTAAAATTATGATTTGTGTTCCAGTGGGAAAAGGATTAATTTATATCTTTTAATACATATTTAATTGTGCCTTCAAATCACACACTTCATTACATCACAAAAAGAAAAGGTCACCCTCTATATATTATAATAATATATAGTAACAACAGTGGAATTAAAAATTGAACACACACTTTTTTTTTTTTTTTTCCCTTTTTTAACATTATCCTCCAGCTAGGCCTGAAAGGAATGCTATGTTCTTTAAATCTGATTGCCTCTTTGCTGTAAACCCTAAGGTCACTATAAACAAAATATATAACGCAGAAAATGTTATTTCTGTATTGCAGGCGGCTGAGAAACAGTACTGTAAATTTGACCAGATTCAGCCAAGCGCGGGAGCAAATTGGCAGGTCATCCATCTTGCTCACTGTACACTGTCAGGGATGGCATGAATTCCCTACATGATTAACAAACTTCTACTTGGGTCTGCATCCTTTAACCTACAGCAAGGTCGGCATTATGGTTGCCTGCCTGATACAGAGCTTACTTACTAGTTTTACTTAGATTTTGTTCCCTGCATCAGCCTAAACAAATCTCGCAGAGCGGCAAGATTAATTACTGCGCTGTGTTGTCCTGCACCACATAAAGCGTGCTTAGATTTTTCTAAGGTGCTTCTAGGAGAGAGGAAATGACAGATGAAAAGGATAAACATTTGGAAAATGATTAAAGCCATATACCGCCCTTGCATGGCAAAAAAAAAGAACAGAAAATTGCTTGCAAACAAAATTGGCTTCCAAAGACGTGCCAGCTTGTGATCTGATACTGAGTAACTAAAACCATCTAGGACTGCTTTATTTGTGTGGTGCATTCGGGATTGTGTACCTTCCAAATGCTGTGTGTAATAGGATGAAGCAGACAAATGAAATCACATTTATGTGATTAGAGTTCTGCTTTTGCCGTTATTTCAATACACAGGAAATAAAGCATTACAGAATAGGTGTGCAGCTTTCAGATAGCGGACAAAGCTGTACTAGCATCCCTTATGCTCACAGCTCTGCAGCTAATGTAAGGCTAGGCAAAGAGCAAGCACATCTAGAGGAATGCAGGAATGCTATCCCATATACACTGGGTATGCACATGGGCGTCCGCAGAACTTTTTTCAGGGGGAGCATCATTTTAAGGATACCCATGCACCGCCCCTTTTCAACTGTCATTATCATGGTCAGAGACAGCAGACATAGTACAGATACACCCAGATACATTACACCCCCATACAACAGATTACACCCACATACATTATACCTCCCATACACAAATACAATACACTCCCATACACCTAGATACATTACACCCCGATACACCCAGATACATTACACCCCGATACACCCAGATACATTACACCCCCATACACCCAGATACATTACACCCCCATACACATAGATACATTACAACCCCATACACACAGATACATTACACCCCCATGCACACACAATCATTGGTATGGAGAACTCCCCTTCAATCAATTTCTATATTGCAAGCTTCAGACGACGGATAGAATTAAATGGATTACTAACCCCAGAAAAGGCAGATGGAAGGCTCCAACATTTGCACATGCCAAGCAGCTCAGATGAGGCTGGGGCCCCATGCGGTGGGTGTTCTTGGGGCCCCTATCTAGAAGGGAGCTCTGGGCCTCTCACACATGTACAGGCAGAACACACAGCCGGCAGTCCAAGCCGAGGAGGAGGAGAAGAGGGGGGATAAATCATCAGTGATCTGGTCGGGCTGAGCATTAGACGCTGTCCAGGCAGCAGGTAAAAGGTAACAGGCAAGCTGCAGGAGAGCTTTGTATTCCCTGCCTCTGGCCGCGCTGCCTCCCATCAGCTCAGGGGCTGCAAACACCATCACGCCTTGACACTCCATGTTGTGTAAGTGTCTACCGACATTTGGACAAGCAGCGTGGCGCCCCCCGACTGATTGTGTGC
Source organism: Lithobates sylvaticus (assembly GCA_028564925.1). Lineage (NCBI taxonomy): Eukaryota > Metazoa > Chordata > Amphibia > Anura > Ranidae > Lithobates > Lithobates sylvaticus. The sequence goes on along the minus strand of CM053027.1, from coordinate 119,024,185 downwards.
CCCTGCCTATAGGTAACACCAGCCCTGCCAGGGGGGGCACTTGACCCCCTTTGCCCCTACCTGCGGACGCCCATGGGTATGCATGTCGTATTCCTCCTCTAGCCCCTACAGAGATTTCCTTTTGTTTAACCACACACTGCTGCTTCTAGCAATTGTATGAACTTTCAAAACAATGGCTTTAAGACTCCTCTGAATGTTTCAAACGGGTATAAGAAGCAACATAGCATCTAATTTCAGGGCCTCGTGCACACAGGACATTTTGCTAACTCTCCTAGACTCCTTTTCTCCTGGCAACAGAGTTTTGTCAGAAAAAACACTTGACACTCGTAAGTGAGTGTAACATGTTTAGGTGTGTCAAGTGTTTGGGTGTTAATTCATTTCATTGGCCAGAAATAAATAATTTATTGTGGCCATTAATATGCATTAATGCATGTGCTAAACACGCCTAGCCACGTGTAAACGTCAAGCGTTTTTTTTTTCTTCTAAAAACCTGCGGCTCCTGGACGCACTGGCTGTGTTTTTTTTTCTGCTTCTAAACTCCTTTAGAGGCAGGAAAAAAAGATACCAAATGCCCCTAGGAACAGC